>CM040122.1:449138489-449738489 GCA_022559845.1 Amorphophallus konjac
CCTTGAGCGTGCTCTGAGGGAGCTGCTGTCAGTTTTTGGTCACTCCAGCTTGAGATTTGTCCAGCTCCTGAGGCGTTCTGATCGAGAAGTGTGCTCCGGTGAGCGGAATGTCTTCTCGGTGAGCTGCTGTTTCGTCGAGCCTGATGTTCTTGTCGCGCTCTGTGGCGTCAGAAATGACGTGTCGGTCCTGATCGTTCTGCTGATTTCGAGGCAGGATTGGCAGAGATGTCCCGTTAAGTCTTTGCTCATGCGCTTATGTCAGTGGATGGGTTGTGTTCGCTCTGGAGTTGGCTTGAGATGTGAAGGCTCCGCGGTGAGTTCGGGACTCGAGGATGAGCGTCGGCGGTTGTCGTTATGGCTCGTGATGCGGCTCTTGGCACGCCGTGTTGCAGTTCGAGGAATTGCAGCGCTGGTGCATCGAGAGGTGATGTGATTGTAGTCCGACGTGACACTCGTCGAGTGTGTCGGAGGCGTTGACCTGATGGAAGCGATGGTTTTCCTTGGTGCTGGATGGTGATGTTTCCAGCGTGCGCGAGGTTCGAGGTCAGGTCGAGCGTGGAGTTCTTCGTTGGTCGAAGTGCGCTGGTTTCTCCTTTGGTTGGAGAGATTGTGTTGGGCTAAGGTTCGTCGTCTTGCATTGTGTGTTCGGATTGGTTGGCCTTGTGTGCCATGAAGTCCGTGCGAGACGTGCTCCTTGTCTTGGCAGGGTGGTTGCCTGTGAGAAGTTGTGCCCATTCCCTTGTCGTGTGAGGGTGCTGGCGCTGTTCCGAAAGGACGAGTGCTGGTTGGGCGGTGTTTGCTTTCTCGGCTGTGCGCGCGGATCTGAGTGCACAGCGGAAGCGTGGTGGGCTTGTGACCCACTAGTTCAGGATCGTAGCGTTGGTTGCTACGGGCGGATTCCTGAGTTCACGTTGAGCATCGGAGGATTGGTTCCTCGGTGTGAAACGTGTTGTTGTCGTGCCGTTGCCCGAGAAGTCGTGACTCTGGGCACTGGCATGATGGAGTGTTGGGAAATGTGCTGGCTAGTGCGCCGCATGAGTACCCTGTTCCTGTGTTGGAAGCCGTGTCAGGCGTCGGTGTTGGACCTGGATGGGGTTGTTGAGAATGTCGCCTGACGGAGGTCGAGGACATGATGGTCGGAGTCGGTGGCTTGGTGTCCGACTTGTGTTCCCAGTCGTGTCCTCGGATGAGATCGTCTTTTGAGGAAGTGATCTCTGGCAGGCTGTGGGTTCCTATTGGTAGCTGCGAGTGACCGGTAAGGCTAGTCTCGTGGCCGACCACGGTGAGATGTTTCTTGCTTAGGGACCCGTGAGCACTGTCCAGGTGGTGTCCCGTGGCTCTGTGGTAAGGGCGGAATCGGGATTGGCAGGTGTCCACTTGGATTGATCGAAGGATTTGATGAGACCAGATGGAAGAGTGACGCCTTAGGGCAGAGGCCTCCTGTGAGGTTGGCGTCGGCTTGGTGGTCCTTGATAGGACATTGGTGTCGCAAGGTTATCCCTGGTTTGGTGACTAGCATGGGGTGGTTCCCTATAAGTCTGAGTCCCGTGAGGTGATGACTGAAGACGCCATGTTCTGTCATTTGGTTTCGTCATACTCCCCGAGAGGGTCGAGTTGGCGAGCAGTTGGTGACCAGTGGATGGTCTTTTCAGAGACAGAAGATGCTGGTTGTTGGGGCTCGAGCGTGGCTCGAGCCGTGTGCCAGCGAGACCTTTGGTGGTCGTTTCTGTAATGTGCCTTTCCGGATGGGATCTGGGCTTTGTCGAAGGTTGTCTTCTGACAAGAGTTGGTACTGGGCTATGACCGGCTTTCGGCTTGCCAGGTGTGGGGTGTTTCTTGGTGTTGAGCCGATGTGCTGGTTGCGGTCCGTTGAGATGGCTGCTTGAGCTGGTGGAGGCTCTGTTTTGGTTGTCCCTTTGAGAAGGGTGTGCGACCTGTCAGCTGGCTGCGAAGCTGTTGTGCAATTTGTCTGCCGACCATAGGTTGGATCGGTAGCTGTTGCTCGTGTCGAGGGTTGTGTTTCTTCGGTGAGCGAGATCGTGGCTGCGGCGCCATGGTGGATTCTCGCGTTGGCTGAGGTGATGCCGGACTGTGTCCTTTGCTATATGCCTGCTCTGTTGGCCTGTGTGCTCGGCGCGAGGAGCGAGGTGTTGCTTGTGATTGTAAGTCTGGCGGTGTCCCTCAAGATCAGTTTTTTTTCGTGAGAATCGAGGTTTTCTGTGCTGGGGCTCTGACAGCGTGTCAGTTGATTCAGCGTTCTTCCCCTGTGACCTTCGTGCTTGGTCCTGAATTTCGAGGACGAAATTCCTTTAAGGGGGGAGGGCTGTAATGCCCCGGGTTTTTCGGATCCTTCTCCGTTGGTCCCGGATCCGGTTTCTCGGAGCGTCCGACTCCGTTGTGTCCGAAATTTCATTTCGGACGTCTTTCGTGTTCGGATCGGCGCGATCCGGAGTCGTTTCGGAGGCCCGGAGGCGTTCCGCGGCTTTTTCCTCGTGTGTTTTTCGATTCCCGACGTGGGTTTCGACTTTCCCTTCGGAACCTCGTTGCGGGTTAACCGGGCCGTTCACCTGGGCGCGAGTGGTACCGTTGCGATCGGTGCGCTCCGAGGATCGCGAGGGTGTAATTTTCTATTTTTCTGGATTTTTTTGATTTTCCGATTTTCCTATAAATAGCTTTTTCTCTCTCTCCCCCTCTCATTTCTCATTTCTCTCCCTCTCTCTTCTCACGCTCTCTCCTCTCTCCCTCTCTCTCCGGCGGCCGACGGGGCGGAGCATGGGCGAGGCGGGGACGGCGCGGGCGAGGCACGGGCGAGGATGGATGAGGATCGAGGCGGTGGAGGCGCGTGGAAGCTCGGCCGTGAGTTCGTGGAACGGCGAGGCTTCAACAGCGTTTTCTTCGTGGATCGGCGTCCACGGTGCGCGTAATCTTCGGTGGAGGTAGGGTGATGGACCCTCAGCCCGTGTACTTCCTTTCCCGCGAGTTTCGTAGGCCGTGGTGAGCCGAGCGGGCTAAACGGGGCGTTTTGGGCAAAATGCATGTTTTTGGGGTGTGAGCCGGATCTCCCGTTTTATGGTGTTTTTGGGCGATCCAGGGGTTTAGATGCATGCCTAGGGGCTTGGGGAAGGTTTCCCCTTTTGTTTCCCCTTCACCTGGGGGTGAACGGGGCGTGGCATGGCTTTTCCCGCGGTTTCTACCATCTTCCGCCGCGGACTGAGAACACGCTATACTCCAGTAGCGCGTTCTTGTTCGTCGCGCTGCCCCGATAGGGCGTGTTCATCGGAGAAGATGAACAGTAAGGCTGTTTTTATCGCGCTATGGGTTTCTAGCGCGTTCTGCCTTGTCGCGCTAGGTGATCCTAGCGCGATCTGTGCAGTCGCGCTATAGGGATATAGCGCGATCTGTCGTGTCGCGCTATAGGTGCATAGCGCGTTCTGCTTGAACGCGCTATGGACCTACAGCGCGTTCTTGGAAGTGACCAGCCGGGCTGCCCGGGGCGGGCGGTCTGCGGCTGATCATGCTCCTCGTGGGCCGTGTGTGCCTTGGACACCCAGTGGAGTTCCGTGACCGTGTTCTGGGGTGTCTGGAGGTTCCGTTTACCTCGTTTTACGTGCCCGCGTGCTTAAGGGTCCGGGTGACCTTTTAGCATCCGTTCGCATTGTGTTGGTCTCCGGTTGACCCGGTTGGGACCCAGTGGTCGACCTCCGGCCTTGTGAGTATCCTGGACACCCCATGGGTTCCGTGTCCTTGTTTTGGGGGTGTCAGGAGGGACCGTGTTACGTCGATTAGCGTGCCTATAGGTGTAGTGGGTCCGGGTGACCCCACGTGTTCCGGGCTCTTGTGTTACGCTTGATCGAGTCACCGTGTGTTGGTGTGTGTGCGGTGGGGTCTCCCCCGCATATCGTGGGTTCCTTTGGAAGGCGATTCCCGTGTGGGCCATGTGTTTGGCCTTGGATAGTGAGTCCAGTTGTCCGGCCTGGGGCTGGAGGTTCCCCGCTTGTTTCAAGATGGGAAATCGTCGTGGCGGCTTGTGTGCTGCCTTGGGAATCGTGCTTCTGCGTTTTCCGTGTGGCCCGTGTGAGTGGCCTTAGTCCTTTGCGTTCCCTCTCCGAGGGAATGGTCTTGGCAACTCGTGTGTTGTCTCGGTATTCGTGATATCGTGGTTTTGGGCCTAGAGATTGGGCTAGATCGACGGTCTTGTGCTGTTGTGTGCAACGGTCTTGACCCCGAGTCTTGTGACTCAAGGACCGTTGGCTATAGTGTGTCTAGAGGATTGTCCAGAGTCCAGTGGCTTAGCGCCACTTGGGTTTTCTCGACTCTAGTGCACGGTGCGTGCGTGGCCGTGGACTGTGAGTCCCGTTTCTTCTCCGACTGTGGTCACCGTGAGACGGGGCCGGTACGTGGGGTGGTCCCCGTACGTCGTCGGATTCGGACGTTGTTTTCCGTTGAGAGTCTACTCCTTCAGTGACCCTCCACTAGTCGTAGCCCACTAGTACGAGGTGCTGGTCTCACTTGGGAGTGGTGTACGGGCACCCACCTTTCGAGACGGTTTGTGGACCGGTTACCGTAGGCCCCTCGTCGGTAGCCAGAGTCTGGCTACGGGGGAAAACCGGTCAGAGGACCAGACCTAGTGACGCAAGGTCTGTGTGTGCACACGTGGTTGGGGACTGTGGACCCACGTCGACGGGCGTGACCCCAGCTAGTTACTTGTTTGTGGTTACTTGTACGGTGTTCGCGCCTCGGGTAGGACCTACCACGTCAGGCGGTTCACCTGTGGTGCGGTGTAAGACGTCAGGGGACGCTACCGGCTGTGTTTCTAGTGGGTGGTACTCCTGTCGAGTACGGAGTGTCAGACTGTCAGTCTCTGTATCTTTGACCTTCGGGTTTTTGGTCGTGTTGACCGGTGAGTTCGGTTGTTTCACCTTGGCGCGTGTGTCGGTTCTTGCGCCGTGAGATTAGTACTAGTGGCCTTACCGAGGTTGCGTCTTGTTGTGCGGTACCTGCGATCGGATGGTCGGGGTTGCACCTTGGATAGTGTGTCCAGGTCGGCTGTGTCCGGGGGACAGGCCTCTACAGCATGGTTACTGTGTGTTCTTACTTCGGTAGGTGGTACTAGCGTGGTTCGGTAGCTTCGACTGTGTGATCGAGGTCTGCCTTCTGGCAGTAGGAGTAGCTGTAGTGTCGAGTTTTGACCGGCCACCGGTTTGCTGTTCCTGCTGTAGTTGTAGCTCTCCTTTCCGCTACCGCCGTTGTTCCGGTTGGGGTTCCGCGGGATCCCTGCTGAGTCTCTGTTTTGGAGACTCATTCCCTACTTTTCAGGTGTAGCTGTTCTTCCTCGAGGTTCGAGGGTGCGGAGCGGAGGTCCTCAGTTGCCAGCTTGCCGGGCCGAGTGTTCACTTGGCATGTGGTACGCTTTATTGCTTTAGACTGTACTTTCTGTTGGACTGGACTCTGTTGTAGTTGTTTATTTATTTCTGTTAATTGTTGTATTGTCCTGCTTTATTTCCTATTTCTTTGTGCCTCCACACTCCTTTTAGCCCTTCCGAGCCCTCCCGGCTCGTGGGCGGCGGTGCGAGTCTCGGGTTATCGGGCCTTCCCGGTAATCGAATTCTCGGGTCGTTACACACAGCTTGGCTCCCTGAGATAAATACTTGGCCAACCAACCATGAATACGCTTCTGAATAGAGGACAGAATGCCAGCAAAATGGAGTTTTTTCCTCCTGCCAAGAATCAGAGGGAATCCCAAGTATTTGTGAGGAAAAGAGTTCCTAGAGAAACCAGTGATTTCCTGAATTTTATTGGCAACAGAATCTTTTACATTAGGATGGATAAAAAATCCACTCTTGCCAATGCTGATCAGCTGACCTGAAGCCTGCTCATAAATCTTTAGAAGCTGACATAAATTCCTGATAGAGGTTGAAGTGGCTTTGCTAAAAATGAAAGTATCATCCGCAAAAAGTAGGTGGGAAATGGTGGGACAGCCCCTTGGGCCTAGGAACCATTCAACTTTACCAGAAGAATATGCATCATGCAAGAATCTGCTGAGAGCTTCTTCAGCAATAATAAACAAGGAAGGAGCAATGGGGTCTCCTTGACGGATGCCCCTAGAAGATTTAAAGAATCCAGCAGTATCCCCATTCAGTAGGATTGAAAACCAGCAATTATTGATTAAGATTTCAATGAGAGAAATAAATTTCAAACTGAATCCAAATCTTTTCAACACTGCATAGAGGAAATCCCATTCTATTCTATCATAGGCCTTAGCCATATCAAGTTTGAAAAAGACATTGTTCCCTCTAGTTTTTCTACCAAGTTCCTGCACCATCTCTTGGGCCAAAGTAATGTTCTCAACAATATTTCTCCCCTTCACAAAGGCTGACTGCTGGCTAGATATGATCTTGGGAAGAATGCCCGCCAGTCTGTTATTGAGTATAGTGGAGACAATCTTGAAAAAAAAATTGCACAAGCTAACTGGTCTAAAATCAGAGATGTCAGTTGCATTATTCCTTTTAGGAATGAGAGCAATGAGAGTCGAGGTGACACTTCTAGGCAGTGGGCATTTTGTGTTGAAAACAAACTGAACAGCTGCCACAATATCTTTTGCAATGAAGGACCAAGCATTCTGATAGAAGGCACCTGAAAACCCATCAGGCCCAGGTGCACTATCCGGAGACATCTTGAACACAACATCTCTAACTTCTGACTCAGTTGGAGTAGCACACAGGTTCTCATTATCAGACAAAGAAATCAGAGAAGGAATGTAGTTAAGAATAGCTCCATCAATGTGATGGTTTTGTGAAGTGAAGGCCTGTTTAAAATGGTTAGCTGCAATGGCCTTCATTTGTTCATGATCTGATGTCAGATTGCCATCAGAAGATTTGAGCTGCGAGATAGTATTCTTCCTTCTATTTGCCATGGTGGTCATATGAAAGAATTTAGTATTTTTGTCACCCTCCTGTAACCATTTTATTCTGGATTTCTGTCTCCAAAAAACTTCTTGTTGAAGCAGACTGTTGGAGAGGATAGTCTTAGCTCTGTTCAGGGCAGCAAGATTAGCAGATGAAGGGTCCAGGTCATAAGAGTGCTCAGCCTTGAGAACCTGATCTTCAAAAGCAACAAGATTCATATGTACATTGCCAAAAGTAATTTTGTTCCAACCAACAAGCATATTCCTGAGGTATTTTTGTTTAAGATATAGAGTGGTAATCGGGGAGGTAGCTAGAGGACTGGTGTTCCAACACAGTTGAACATCCCGGGTAAAATTCTCATGCAGAGTCCACATCTTCTGAAAAATAAATATACTTTTGAATTTTCTAACAGAGGGCATCTTGATCAATAAAGGAGCATGATCCGATGCTTCTCTGGATAGATGGTCCACAGATATAGGTAAAATGTTAAGCCAATCAGCATTGATCAAAATTGTATCAAGTCTAGCCCAAATACCTCTGCTGCCAGACTGATTATTATGCCAAGTATATTTGGACCCCAAATATCATGCATCAAGAAGCTCACAGCTCTGAATACAGTCCTTGAAATCATTCATAGAAGTCAGGTTAGGAGTATTACCTCCCAGTTTCTCATCAATATCCAAGAAACAGTTAAAGTCCCAGCCACTAACCAAGGGCCAGCCATCTGGGAGTGACAGTTAACTAAAGAGGACCAGAGAGACTGCCTTTCTCTACTGGAGCATTTGGCATAGACGAAAGTCAGGTGTAGCTGTGGAAGTGAAGCAGATGTTTGAAGAACAGTAATTTGTTGATCATCCTTGTAAACAGAAGAAAATTCCAGTGGTTCTTTCCAGAGGACCCAAATGTGGGCAACATCATCATTATTGGTAAGGCCTTTGTCCATCCCCAGTTTTTTGCAGATTCTGTCCAGGTTGTTAGCATGAATTTTGGGTTCCAAAAGAATGATACAAATAACGTTGTGAGCTTTCACAAAAAACTTGACTCGACCCTGGGAGATGTCATTCCCTATACCACTGATATTCCAAATAAGAATGGACATTATTGGTTGGAAAGGGTGGGGAGATTACCCGTGGAGCCTGCCCTTTGCATAGATCTAGTGATGACTCCAGAATGCTCCTTATGCATGACCCGAGCATTATTAATAGCAGCTGACTTTGCAATGTCCTGTCTGATGGCTAACAGAGGAAATTCAACTGCATCAGACGCTATTGAAAGAATATCGACCAATGAATAAGGTGACAATGATAAAAGGCCGATATGGCATCAACTTGGAAGAATTTATCATAGTGAGCCTTGATGGAGACTTATCGAAAATGTCCAGCACAAGAACACAAATCGGCATTCGGCAAATAAAATCTTGAACTTTGAATATCATAGCCGTGGCCAAATCCTTCTTGCCCGGTTCTTGAATAACCTCGGCACTTGTGCTTGCAGAAACACACCCACTCCGAGGGGTAATGGAAGGAGAGATGGAGGCGGTAGGCTTAATGAGCAGTGGAGGCGTAATGGAGAGTTTTAATGGAAGGGTAAGCGGAGGTTCAAACACGTCGAACTTTTCCCTTTGCTCGAAAACGGACGAGGTTGGCTTGAGTGTAAAAAGGGATTGACCCTGCTCAGGATCTGCCATGGGTAAAGGTGAAGGGTTAAGTGGTGAAGGGTTGGTAAATATTGGCTTTAGGGTTACAAGGATAGTGGAGGCCTTAGGTGGTGGCAATGGGGTGTTATTTGGTTTGGGAAAAGGTTTAATGGAAGGTTTGGCGGAAGCTGGTGGAGTGGAGGCTAAGGGTGTAGAGGTAAGCTTGGATGGCTTGGCGAAAGGGTAAGTGGAAGTTGACGGTGTGGAGGTTGGAGGTATAATGGTTTGAGATTTAGTGGGAGGGTCGGCGGAGGCCGATGGTGTGGAGGCTAATGGTGCGGTAGTCGAAGGTGTAAAAGGAGAAGATTTAGTGCGTAGGAAGCGCCGGATGGGGCGAGAGGTATTAGGGATAGGAGAAGGGTCATGGTGTGCCGGTGCGGGTGATTGGAGTATCGACCCATCATCGTAACACCAAGAGGTTTCATAGACGGGGTTAGGGACGGTGGCATCGTCCTGAGCAGGGGGTTCATCGGGTGGCAACGGAGGGAGTGGGAAACGGAGCAAACTCGAAATGGGTTTTTCTTGAAGAACTTCATCATTTGCACATGCCATCTCCAAATCTTCATAATCATCAAAAACATCAAGTGGACGTCGTAATGGAGGCATAATAATAGGTGGTGGAGTAGAATGTGGTGGTGGAGTGTAATGTGGTGGTGAATATGCAACCGGGGGTGAAGGCGGAGGGCTTAATGAGTGATGAACATGGTGAATTGGTGGAGGGCGGACGACGTCCACTTGATCATCAAAATCTTGCTTACTTGAATCTATAATGTCATTATCTCTCCTCTCCTTCCAATCTTTTTCCATCTTGGTGATATTATTCATAAAATCATGAAGAGGGTTGACTTGAGGAAGATGAGAAGGAGTGGGCCGCGGGCTTGTGAGGGGTATAGGAGCGGGCCTCTTGAGTTGTTCCTCTATCGAAGTATTTTTATCAAGGAGAGCTTGTTGGAGGGGTATAACTTGAATATTGGAGGGTTGGCACGGCGGCCTTGGAGAGGTGGCTTGATATGAAGGCCGTAGAGGTGGGTTAATGGGTCGACTCACAAAAGGACCCGGACGGGCCGGGTTGCAAAGAACATGCGGGCCTTGGGGCCGTGAAGGAGGAGGAATAGAAGGAGGCGGGTGATAGATCACCCAAAGAGGAGTATGTGTAGAGGAAGGTGGATGAACTTCCCGAACGGGAGTGTGAACAAGAGAGGGAGGTGGGTGATGGGCCACCCGTGAGGGATTGGAAGGAGCATATGATGAAGGTGCACCCTCAACAAAAGGCTTAAGGGCTTGGATTTGTTGAGGGGTAAGATGATCTAATGCATGAAGGACTTGGGAAACCTTATCATCATGAGGAGGAGATGGTCCCGAGGGAGTAGTGGCTGTCGATTGATTCAAGGGGCCATGGGATTGGAGATTGCCCATGGGTCGGGTAAGACCATAAGAGTGAAGACGTGGTCCCTTAGAAAAATTTTGGTGAGAATTATAACATCGAGGATCATATGATGTGCTAGGTTTATCATCCTCATGAATATAACTTGGATTAGACATGACAAATTGATTATTCAAGCGAAACATTATGCAAATTTAAGCAATAGTTCAATCAAAATAATTTGCAAAGATATTACACAAGTTGGATGCTTACGCTTGCTTTTAATTGATACCTTGATGAATTAGGTGATTTGATATGATTCACGCAAGGTAGGAACCTAGTTTCAATATGCATTTTCTTCAATGCCAACTAGGTACACTCTCTCACCATGCATAGGGCAACTAAACCCGGGGTACTTCAAGGGTACAAACTGCCCAAGCTTCCGTGAGGGAATCCACGGGTGCGGGGACTTATGGAGGCCTTGGTTTAGGAATTTCAATTCAAAGAGACGGAATGCTCAATGGAGGGTCCTTCCTTAACCAAGAGGGGGGTATGGATCCTAAAAGTGTAGAGAGAGGAGGTCTCCCAAGCCAAATGCAATATGAAAGTGCTAATGCAAAAGACAAATAAAAGAAAGTATGAACAATGATATGAGCCAAACCAATGAAAGATAAGGTAAAACACTCATATGGCCATACAAATCAAGGCAATCAACGTAACATGAAGCATGTCATCCAATTTTTTTTTTTAAGATGGAGCGATGAGAAAGTGGAGTTTTCCAAAACCAACAAGTTAGTAATCACATAAGGAGAGGGGGATGTGCACACGGTGCACAAGTGATAAAACAAAAAAGGAAAGTGCTACGTGGAGCACAAAGGGAGTTGCACCGTGGGTGCAAAAGGGGAAGGGTAATCAAAGAAAAATAATGGTGGTCCCACCGTGATCGCCAATTTGTAGATCTAAAAAAATCCACTTAAGAAAAGAAAAGGATAATATGGCTAGAAAAACATGGGAAGAGAGAGAAAGGGGAGCATGCGAGGATGCTAAGGGGAAAGCTGATCGCCAGAGACGCGAGGGCCTCAAAGATATAACAATGAAAAAATAGGAGGGATCGCGAGTATAAATACCTTTAAAGGATGCGGGGGAGATTGTGAGTGCACCTTCTCTTACTATCGGTCGGCCCATGAAGAGAGTTTCTCTTGTATAGATTACCCTTGCAAAGACAAAGAAAACAACCAACAAACAAATATGGATTAGAACCAAGTGTGTAGCATCAAATCCATAATAGAAATACAAATAATGAAGAGCATGGACTAGAACACACCTTGTTGGGTGTTGACTCTTAAACCCCTATGCAAAAGGGTAGGTAAAAAATGATGATATGATGAAAAGGGGTGTGCAAGTGTTGCACAATTGGAGGTGTGCTAGAGTGCACAAGTGGGGATCTCAATATTGAGATAGAAAGAAATAAAAGAAAAAGATAGAATAATGATGCATGCAATGATTATGATAAAATAAAGAGAAGAGAGGAAGAGATAGGCTTATTGGTTTTTCTCCATGGCAAAAGGGGGCTTGAGATCTTCAATCTTCAAAATGCGCCAAGGAAGAAGAGGCTTCAAATCTTCAATAGGGAGGAAGCCTTCATAGGATGAAGCCTTGGTACATGTGGAAGACTTCCTCCTTGATCTTCCAATCCAGCAGCACCTCCCCTTAGTTGATTGATGATGCTCTTCATACAAGGGAGATAAGGGTCCTATTTATAGGGTTGAAATTCGGAGTTTAATCCTATAAAAATTAAGAAATCATGTTTTAATTGGATTTGAAAGGTGATAAACTATGGCCATGTGTCCCTTCATCCTTAGAAAGCCTTAGGAGACCTTTCCCAAGTGAAAGAGGGCTCAAAAGAGAGAAAGAAGGAGGTTCTGTCGGAGTTCGGATCTCTAGAAGAAATGGCGACCAGGCAGATGGTCGCTATTTAAAATAACGCCCGCGCGAAGCGTCGCTAATTCTGAGGCATTTCGAGACGGATTTGGACTTTTCAAAATTTGAAAAGAATTGACGACGATGAGGAAGTCGCTATTTAGAATTTAATACGAGTTTCGGACGGATTTAAAACCTCAAAATATGACAATGAAATTGGCAACTTTACACACAGGCGCTATTTCATGAAATAGCGACCTTCCAGGAAGTCGTGGAATCAAAAGTATCTGATTTTGGCTCAAAATGTGAAGAAAAGAATTGATGACCTTCCGGATGGTCGCTATTTAATGAATTGGCGACTTCACGCAGTGTCACTATTTCAAATAATCCGAAAACAGCAAAACGGAAGCCTGCTAGAATTGACGCCCCCTTCCTGGGCGGTATTTAAATAGCGACATGCAGGCTGTCACCAATTCGTTAAATAGCGGCAGGGTGGCTGTCGCTAATTCTTTAAATAGCGGCAGGGTGGCCGCCACCAATTCGTTAAATAGCGGCAAGGTGACTGCCACCCATTCGAAAAGCTCACAGAAAAATGGAGAAAAATCTCAAAAAAATCTGGAAAAATAGGAAAACATGTGTGAAAGTTGGGGGAAGTTGGATGTTCAAGAAAAGAGAGGAAAAGTATTCAAATAAGTCAATTTGAGGGCCAAATGAGGCATCGCAGCACGATATGAGATATGCTCAAAATGATGTCATTTTTAGCGTGTCTACACCTATCACTCAAGCAGCGGCATACGAATACATATGAAATAAGCAAAATGCCGAGAGAGTTAGGGGCGATACCTTCACGCTCCGGGCGTGGGGAAGACGATCCCGGCCGAGACCCGTAGTCCCGATATAGTAAATAATCAATAATTACAGAATTGAATTTTATGCCCACTCCACACAGGGAGGTAAAGGGCTACACGTGGGACCTGAGAGTACCGATCTCGAGTTGACGGGCAGCAAGCCGAAAGGGCTTTTGGGCCGGAGGCGGACTGTTGGTCTGACTCGGCACTGTTCCGACTCGTTGGACAGCAAGCGAACTCGGTACGTGTGAAGGTGGCTTCCGGTCGACTTTTGGTCGAGACGGTTGGCTGGGACGCCGGTGGAATGCTCCTCTTCGATCCCTGAAGTCGGCGGCAGTTGAATCGCAGTCGGCGTAATTTTGGACGAATTAACCGGTGGCTGCCTCTGTTGGCATGTTCACGGAATAGATTTACGCGCCTCAATGAAAACGACCACCACGCCCAGATCCGGTGTCGGATCGGGACGAGATCGGCGCCGCTAGAAAGTAGACTCAAAGATATACAATATACATGAATTTTAGATACATCCAATGGTCTGGATCGAAATGAAAAACTCTATGCTCCTTAAACGTTTCTAGCTCGGAATCCAGATCAAACATGACAGAATGAGATCTGCCTGAAAATGAGGTTTGACCGAAGGGAAAACGGTGGATCTGGACTTTGGGAATTTTATGGGTGAGAGATGTGAGGATGATACACAAATATTTTTGTATTTGTCTGACGTGATTTGGGGGGTAAGAAAAATAAAAGAATATGGTACTATCCCGCAGATCTGCTGATTGGCAGACTGTCAGGGGTGGAAATAAATGACTGGGAGGAGGGGCAAACGGGATCTGATCGAAGTGAAAATTAAACTGGAAGAAGGGGACGACGAGGGGAACCAACACTCAAAATTTGAGGCCGATCAGACGGCTGGATTGGGATAACTAACCTAATATTTGAGCTTCTGTCTTGGATCTCGAAATCCTAGACAACAGACTGAAGACCGGGTTGTGGCGGCTCGATGGCGGCGGCGGCGGCGGCGGTGGCTGAGCTTCACACCAAGGGGAGGAGGTAGAACTTGGAATCACTCCAAGATTATGGCATCACATCATAGATTTTGCTACAATCTCTGCTGCAAGGGGAGGAAGAGAGAGGGGCACCCAATGGCTTATGCATAAAATGCTGATTTTCTTCTCATTAATTCTATGCAAATAATGAGATACAAGTGTTTTATATGAAATGGAAATGACCTAAACTATCCTCAGATCTAGGGTTAGAGAGGGACAATTAGGGGATGAGAATTCTAATTTCTCTCCCATGTGATCAAAGTAATACAAAAATACACAAAAAGGGGGGAGAATGGGGGTGCGCCCTCCTCTCCCTTGCCATGGTCAAAGATGGCATGTTGTGGAATGGAGAGGGCTGCTACGTGGGTGTGTTCCTCTATTGAAAAAAAAAGCCTCTTGTGGGCTTGGAATGTCAACATATGGGGCTTGAGTGGTGGAATGTGGAAAGTGGACCAAGAATGGTCAACAATTGTAGGAGAGAAGGGGGTGCCCTCTTCATGGGCCTAGGAAGGATTCAAATGGGCTAATGGGCTTTGGGTGACCAAGGTAGAAAGTTGGCCCAATTGGATTTCCAGTGGGTTTAAAGCCCAATATGAAAATAAACCCCTAATGGACTCTTTTAAGGAAAGAGACCCATTAATTCTTAATGACTAACCTATTGGCTTATAATTACTTTACAAATTAGCCCAAATGACTCAAAGGTAAATTAAAAATGTTAGATGCCTGGTGTTGATTCCCATCACAAACCCCCGCTCAAAGCGTTGTATCCCTAAAGCATCTGACCTTACCAGATGGCAATGGAGAGCTCAACTTCAGTGTCCTAAGTACGGTAGGGGTCAACTTGTACTACAAATGATGGCAGCACGTTATGGATGAACGAAGGAATGGAAAGGCAGAATCTTGTCTTGAAGGCTTCTATTGAAACACTAATCCCCCTGAGGTAATAGACACCTAGATATTCTTCTACGATGGGGAAGAGAATGTCGTACTCTATCGGGATCTGGAAGGCATCCCTCAGACCTAGGACGAAGTGGTAAGAAACATTGAAGAAAGGGCGAGAAGGACCTAGTTGAGCTCTAGATGTGCTTGTAGTACCTCTTCAGTACTCTTTCATACCACTGGAGGTCTCGGACTCCCGAGAAAGAAGAATCCTCCTACGGGGAGCCATGTGAACGATAGAGAGAAGGAAGTAGAGGGAAGCCTCACCGGAGACCAGAGAAAGCAAGAAGCCATGAGCGCTGACACCGGAGGAGGTGGCAGAAGTGCCTCCTCAGACTCTTCCCGCTCCTTTTAAGACCAAAAATGGCAACGAACTCCTCTCGATTTGACGTCTCAAATCGAGCTACCCACCGAAAGATCAATCGTCACTGCCAATTCCCTTGGAGGGAAAGTCTAGAGCTGCATCACTCGCCATTCCATTCCGCTTCTCAGGAGACGAAGAGACACCATCGTGATGATGGCAGGCCGCATGTCAGGCTGGGGTTGACTAGAGGTGGATAGTTGGGTCCTCGATGTGGGCCGTGGAAATGGGCTAAATGGGCATGGTGGGTTTCTCCTTTCTCGTGATCTAATAACTTTGGGGTCCCCGACACGTAGACCAACTCTTTTTGTCTTACCATAACACTTCCCGGAAACATTAGCATTAAATGAAACAAAAGGCGAAGTGGGAAGAACATGGAAGCTACAAGCTGAATCTATGGACAAGTATAAGTACAAAGCTTCCAGGTGTAATTAGTTACCTTTGATTTCTACTTTTAACACTAAAAATAAGGGCTACATCTTAATTATTTATTTTTATCCCCAAAGAAAAAATTATATTTTGAAACTTCTAATCATATGTAAAAAGTAATACCAAAATAAGACCTATGTCTGGCGGAATACGAGGAATAAAAAATAAGTAAAACCCAATAAAAACCCAATCGGAGTTACCGTACCAGAAGACCAGACAATAAGGCCCTCTTTATTTCTCAGGCGGGATACCGTGTTCGACTCATCGGGGTCGAACACCGCATCTGAGGTCAGTTAATGGTCATGTGTGTGAGAGGATAGTGTGGGTCCCACCCTCAATTCTCTCTCGTCTTTTTTTTATTAATTTTTTTTTTTGAGGAGGGGAAAGTGGCTCGAAGCCGTGCCCTCCTGCCACCTGCGTAGGAGGGGGGAGGGGGGGTGTCTACCCCGCCACTGGCGGGGGGATCCAATTCTCTTTTGTCGTTTAACAAATTCTCCGACAATTCAAATATCAAACTTACCCTAAACAATTGGTGATTTCTCTGGAGGTAGTAATAAAATGAGAGGATGTTTCAATTTTCATCGGTCCTTAGATGCTTCTAAGATTGATGCAAAAGGGTAAGCTAATGCTAATTCTTCTGAAACAGAGATGTATGTAGGACATGGATAACTTGATCGAGCAATCGAACAGACATGCATGAAAAAGAAAGAAATGGAATTGCATGAAAGACGGGCAGATGTGCGAATACTCAAAGATGCCAAAGAAGAATTTCTTCTGTAAATAATATAAAAAAAATCAACCAAGAAAATATGTAAAACCTACAAAATGACGAAAAAAATGCACCGGCACCAGCAAAACTGTTAAGGATGGAAGATTGCAAGGAGTTTTTTTTAAAAACACAAGAAAAGAATATGTCATCAAACCAAAAAGTATGAGAAAAATGTGCTTCCTGAAAAACAATAGCTTTCCTATACATTTTGTGTGGGCCATGGGTTTTGAAAAATTGGACGGAAAAAATATATTTTCTGACAAAAGTTACTTTCCCTGACATAGTCGTTTAGAAAAGAACAAATGAGTTTTCCAGAAAAATAAATGATTATGGAAATTCTTTGGGTGAAAAATTACCTCACAAAATTTCTTACCTTTAGACCTTAAAAAAAAACCTCTTGGGGGGGGGGGGGAGAAAACCAAACATCTTCTTATTCCTCGTGAATTTCTCAACAACTGAGATTTAAGATTAAGTAAATTTTTTTTGACTTCTCTTAATAAATCCTAACCACAAAAATTTTATTTTTCCTCATCACATGTTTGTTTGGAAAGAAAAAGCTTTCCTTTTCCAAAAATAAGATTTCCAAAACCCACCTTCCGAAGGTGGGGGCAGCAGCGTGCATGTAAAAGATCACTATCCAATGAAAAGAACGAGAACGTTTCAAAAAAATTAAAGAACAATAACAAGAACATAAACAAAAACACACGGGCAGAAAATCTCACACCAAAATCAATTTGGGGGCAAGTGGGCAGAAATTGAGAATCACCGTTACAGTCTCACAGTGGACACCACCCCAACACGTCAGCAACAATTACGACTTTCCCCGTTATCACCTGCCCAACCAAGAGTAAGAGATATTACAAACATAAAGACCTTTAAGCCCTCTTTGAAATTTGAATCGGGATATCCTATTTGACTTTAGAGGGTCGAATAGGGTGTCCGAAATCGATTAACGAAAATATGTGTGAAGGGAGAGTGTAGATCCCTCACGTTTCTCCCTCGTCAATTTATAAATCGTGCCCGATAATTTTGATAATAAAGTGACCCTTAGAAAGCGAGACGAAGAGGAAATATAATCCGATGACATGATTATGTGACACCAAACTTAATATATCAATAAATATATATTACAGCTTGTTTTTTTTTCATTAAGTGCCAACTCACTGTTTGCTTGCTGTACGGCGACGATACAATACGCCCTCATTTGATCGCATTAATTTTCATATTAAAGTCCCGGCAGGGTACCAGAGTTAGGAATCAAGTCAAGTATGATCGGGCAGCATATCACACATCACTTTAACGTACGAAGAATCAGGAGATTGAACCCCAAGTTATTGGTGGTTCACTTTTCATCTTTACACGAGAGATGTTCGGGGTTCAAATCGTCAAAGTATCACCTAGGGTTGTAAGTTTTTCTAATTATACTCTTACTTAACTATAAAAAGTAATATTTTATGCATTTCGGTGTATAAATTCATTTCAAATTAAACTTATTCAAATTATAACTTATGTTTTTAGTAGTTTAAAAATTGAAATAGCTTAGAAAAGGACGTCTCACGTTATATTCGTACGTCTTTTTTTTCACGTATTAAATACGGGATGTATTCGGCGAGAATAAAATATTTTATAAGAGTAAAATGTTTTATTATAAAAATAAATTATTCTATCTAATTATAAAAATAAATTAATAAATTATTTATTATATGAATAAAATATTTTATTACATGAATAAAATATTTACTATAAAGATAAAATATTATAAAATTAAAATATTTTATTATAATAAAAATTTAATAAAATACTTTAATTTTATATTAAATATTTTATTAATTTAATAATATGTTTTAATCTTATAAAATATTTTATTTCTATATTTTTGATAGAATGAAAAAATAGATTGTATGAATTTGACGTCGAATATTTTTTACTCAAAATTAATTATTTTTTATTTTTAGATAAAAATAAATTATAATTTGAGTTGATTTTATACACCAAAAATATATAAAACATTTCACACAAAAAAGAGAGTTTATCTTCGTATATAACCTGTAGATATAGGTCATGATGGATGGATCATACCATTCCCAACGTTCAGCTGCCGGATAGCCCGGACCCCGTTCGGTTCGTGGACCCACAATCGCGGCTTTAACTGCCGGAACAGACGGCACCTCCTCCTTCCCGAACGCTCACGCCGCTGTCGTCATCATCTACGGTGACCAGGCAGCGATCCCCACACTGCCGCTACAGCTACCGCATCTCCCCCACCTTATAACTGCGACCGCCTGCCCCATTGCGACCCACCCACTCGGCTCTTCGGCCGCTGCCTTCGTCGACAAGACGGGCGATCCCCCCGGCAGAGGAACCCTGCTGTGCTGGAACCGGCGGAAGGAGAAGCGCGGTGAGGAAGGGAATAAGCGATGGCGGAGCTGACGTCCGGATCAGGGCTGAAGTCGGCGGCGCTGCTGGAGCAGATGAGGCTGCACATGGCGACGGATGCCGGCAAGGAGCTCACCAAGAAGATCGGCCTCGTCTACCAGCTTAACATCGCCCCCAAGGTTTGTGGTAGAAGGAAGTGACCGTAGCTTGGATCGTTGTTCTTTGCGTTGTTTCTGCTTCCTTACCCTTTTAGATCGGTGCTCGTCTTCTAGGGTTCCTTCTAAGCGTTCTCTCTTTCCCTCTGAATGTGTGTGTGTTTTCAGAAAATTGGTCAGGATGAGGAGATCTACGTCGTCGATCTCAAGAAGGGGGAGGTCACCAAAGGTCGGTGCTGCTTCTGCCGTTCTATTCTGTAGATTGGGGAAGAGAGTACGAGCACCCCAATCCAATCCCATCTTATGTTTTAAGTTTTATTATCTCCTTCTGTTTCTTCTGTCAAACAATGCGTGATGCGGCGTTTATTTTTCAGGGCCATATGAAGGGAAGCCTGATGTCACGTTCTCCTTCAAAGACGTGGACTTTATCGCGGTAGCCACAGGGAAGTTGAACCCTCAGATGGCTTTCCTCAGGTGAATTTCTGACCATCTCTGTGTGTGTATGCCCTCAGATGGCTTTCCTATTTCAGACCATCTCTCTCTGTGTGTGTACGCTCAGATGGCTCTCCTATTTCAGACCATCTCCCTCTCTCTGTGTGTGTGCTCAGATGACTTTCCATATTTCAGACCATCTCCCTCTCTGTGTGTGTGTGCTCAGATGACTTTCCATATTTCAGACCATCTCCCTCTGTGTGTGTGTGTGCTCAGATGACTTTCCTCAGGTGAATTTCAGACCATCTCTGTGTGTGCGTGTGTGTGGTGTATTGAATTTCTCCCCGATCTTTGTTGCAGGGGTTCTATGAAAATCAAGGGCAGCCTGAGTGCCGCACAGAAGTTCACCCCTGACATTTTCCCCAAGCCGTCGAAGCTTTGAGAGGGAGACGAAAATAAAGACGTAGATTTACAGTTAAACAGAAGGATTAGTAAGAAGAAAGAGTTTATGTTAGTGCCAGGTGAAACTGTGAAATGGGAAATATTTGATTACCTATAGACGATGAAAGACTGGTTCTTAGACTGCATCCCTTTGCTATTCATGAAACTGGAGGTGCTCTTGGAAGTTTAAATTAAATTGTCTAATTTTTTTGGGTCGAATGTTCCTCTGTGAAAAGCAAAAAACGGAAGAAGAAAAAGGGGAGATTCTGTTTACATGATGTCGATGAGTATTGTGTATGAGCACTAAACACGTCAATAAATCATCATCATTATTATTTGTCTAATTCTGACCTTCATCTCTTTTGATGTTTGCATTGTGCACAAAAAAGTTGAGTAGTGATTGATAACGAATGTCTTATAGCTAATATTTATAGTGTTTTTTTCCCATTTGGCCACTTGGAACAAAATGAACCTCTTGCACAATGTTTGACATTTGAATGATTTTCTTTTTGATAATCATAAGTGATTTATGCCCTTGTAATAAAAATGGATATTATTTGTAGAATTTTAATTATTTTGCCTATTCTCTTCATAAATGATGCATACGTCTCAGGGACAATTAAAATTTCAAGCCAGGAAGGAATAATCAAACCTCTTTCTCTCCTATTTAAGGGGTACCTGAATGTAATTTACCTGGTCTTGATGTGTATTCTAAGGCCCACATTCTGATTGCCAAACGTGTTGTTGACATTTTGGCTGGACAGACCCACATTTCACCCTCTTGTCAAGTTGCCAAATGGGAGCTTTATTACATATGATTGTTTTTCTTAGAGGAGCTTGATGAATGACCATGCCTACCCTGTTACCATGAGCTTGGTGAGTCAGGTACTTGCTTTGAAATTGGGTATGGTTCTTGGCCACATTGTTGAGGATAATCAGTCCGCATTTGTCCATGGGTGAAGATTAAAAGATGATCTTTTGCCGGCTCACTTAACAAGATGCTAGAAAAAAGGTTGGCAATGGTGAGAAGACATTTTTCTTGTGGGACAGATGGCGTGGAGATCCTTATTTGAAGTAGGTATCTAGAAAGATATTTTATTTACCTTGTTTACAACAAATGGTCCAGAGTTCGTGAATGCCATCAACAAGAGGCCAACATTACCACTTAGCACCTGGAACTAAAAGGAGGGTCTTTAGGATGAGGAGATTGAGTACCTTTCTTTAATGCAACTTCTGGAGTCAGTTCAAATTGAAGCGGCTCAAAGGACAGCTTTGTTTGGGGAAAGCATAATGGACATTTGCTGTTAAATCATTGCATAAATTGATAGAAAGTAGTCTCCCAACATACCCAAAGTATGGAGAAGTATGGAAGGTGAAATCTCCCGTAAAAAGCAGCAAAATGAAGTTGTGGGCCAGCTCATGGTTTCCTGTCTTGTCGGCACTGAAGTTTGGAAGACTTGGGACAGCTAGCTTCCTTTCAAGTTAATTTCACTACAATTCATGAGACGTGAGCATATTTTAAAAAGGCTGCATACTTCACATGGCAAAAGCTCGAAGTCCGAATGCCACACGTAGTTTTCTGGATTCCATGGAGGGGGTGCAAGTATAGCATCTTCCAAGAACATTTGGTTAAAGGCTAATCCCCTTTCTTTGTAACTGGAGCAAAGATATTCTAGTTATTTCTATAGATACTTGGAAAAAGTGGTTCAGAGATCTTTTGGATGTTTTAGTGCTTCTTTCTTTCTCGTTGATGTCTCTGAGTATGAGGAACCTCTCCTCTCCTACTTTGGTTGTGTTAACTCTATTTATTAAATGAAATCGGTGGTGCAACCCCCTATCTTTTTCAAAAAAACTGAGGGGGAGAGGGGCGGAGCTTACTTCCGAAGGGTAGTTTTGGGAAGGAGGCTGAATTGCATCAGAAACCCTGGAGATGGTGATCGTCTCATGACCTAGGAGGATGCAAGCAAACAGCATGCCGTTGCTTATTATATACTATATCGTCCACAGAGGAAAACAATTGGCAGTCTGTAGTTGCAAATGATCTTCTCCCACATGCCTCGACGGAGGAGATGAGAGAGTTTTGTACTCCTTTTCAACAATAAGAGGTGAAGAAGGTAGTCCTTTCTTTGGCTGGGAGAAAGCTCCTGGACTGGAGAATTCTCCCATGTTGCTTTTCCAGTATTGTTGAAAGGTGATCAATCTTGACATTTTGAAGGAAATGCCAGAATGCTAGGGAAGGAGGGCTCATTTGTGGTGCTTGAATAAGACGTTTCTAGTTTTATCCCTAGGCAGGAGAGTGCTAATAGACAACAGGGTTATAGACCTATGAGCCTTCTCAATGGGGTCTACAAAGGTGCCAAGGTGTTTGCTATGAGGCTTGTGTCTGATTGATAGAATGTTGAGTGACATCCAATGTGCCTTTGCTATGGGAAGATAGATCCAGGAGAGCTTCCCACTGACTCGTGAGTGTGCGGTCATTGTATGTAGCTTCAAGGAAGGTCAGGCTGGTTACTAAGTTGGATTTGAGAAAGCCTTTGAATGCCAGATGGGACTGTTTTTTCGATGACCCTTGGGGTTTTGGGGATAAATGGGTTGAATGGATCGGATCATGTGCTACGGTATTGGTGGCGAGGTTTGCTGTCTTGGCCAATGGGGAGTTTTCTCCTTCATAGCAGCAGAGTTCTCCATCAAAAGATCCTAAGCTGCCCATTCATTTTTCTTGCGTAAAACATCGTTAGGATGTGGGCTTAATAGAGGCTTCAGATGTATTCTCGGGCTCTACAGGTTTCTCACCTATAGCATGCTTACGTTAGCATCCTGTTTCTTAGAGATGTCAGGGACCAGCTGTTTGTAGTCAGATTTACGCCGGAGCTTCTGGTGGTGTTGGACTTTAAAGTGAATATTGAGAAGAGTCAATACACATGGATTCTAGAGTAGTCTGGAGGGTCTTACAATGATGGTAAGGTTGATATGAATGGGTGAAGTGGATGTCATCACTACTGAGATATGAATAATGTAGTTGAACTAAATTGGAAACTACGGATAAATATATATAACCTTACTATTTTATTCTTCACTCACTTAAACTGGGATAATACAGAAAATCCAAAGACAAGGATATGTTATTTTCCAAGAAGATAACCTAGCTATGCCATAGTGTTATAATATATCCTTGTCTTTGGATTTTCTGTATTATCCCAGTTTAAGCGAGTGAAGAATAAAACAGTGAGGATAATATAACTGGCCATTACTTTTGCCTCTGCTGTTCAGCCATTGCGAGTGCAGGTATCTGGCCATTACTTTTGCCTCCTCAGTTCTGCCATTGTGAGTTCAGGTATCTGTATTTTCCTGTGCACTAGGAATACGTGACTGTGAAATGTCTTCAAGGCAGAATGGAAGGAATTTCAAAGCATAAATCATTGGCTGGTAAGGGAAGCACAAAAGTTCAATTGAATCCGTAAAGATTGAGAATGCGAAGATAAATCAATGTCAATTTTGGGACACAGAAATGTAGATGACAGCAAAATGAATTCAGGAGAGTTGTTAGAAATAGATATGTTATCAGGAAGAATTTAGGAGTTAGCAAGATATAAGATGAACAAAGAGATCAACACCTGAGATTGTTTTAGACTTGTTAGACATAGTTGTGTATGATTCTATTGGAAAAAAGAAAAGAAAAAGGATTGCATTTGATTCGCTCTCTTGGCTGATAGTTGCCCCAGAGACATCTGATAAAATTGGAATGATACAAAGAAGATTAGCATGGCCCTTGTGTAAGGATGGCGCACACGAATCGAGAAAAAAACTTTCCTCTTTTCTCTCTCCATTTAGGGCGCGTTTGGTAACGCGTCCCCCACGAGTAGTACGTGAAAATCTCTCCACCCTACAGGGCATTGACATGGGGTTGATTGTCACGAAGGCGGAATCCCCATAAGCTCCACCCCCCCCCCCCCCAGCTTTAAAGGATTCAGGAGGGAAGATGGGTCAAGTTCCTACGTCTCTCTCCTCCGGGATTTTTTTTCTAGCATGGACACCAAAATGAGCGGGAGACGTTTGGGCACGTGGAAATGTTGTCGAGGATTTTAATAATTGAAATCTCCGCACAACGTGTTATCAAATGTGTCATTAGACTCTTTCCCAGGTCTAACGAAACTTTTGAGATTTGTTTTGTGGTTGCTTGAGTTTAAATTGCATAACCAACTAGGTTTACTGGGTATATTGAAGATTACAGAGTTTTTTGAAATTAGATAAGATTACGTTGATTAATATGTAAAAATCTCTATTAATTATTAGGGTTTTTTGCATGAAAATTATTGTTAAAATTGAATTTGTAAAAAAATTATTCTTAAAAATGTATTAGCAAATATATCACACATTTAATTCAAATAATGTATAAATACCATTTAAGCGTGGTGTTCTTGTAAGTTGTTGGTAAAAAGAAGTGATATATATGTAAATAAATATGACATTTTTGTATAATTCAGATTACATAGTGATATATCTGCTAATGTATTTTTAGGAATGATTTTTTTGTAAATTCACTTTTAACAATGATTTCCATACAAAAAATTCTAATTATTATAAATAAGCATAAATGAAAAGAAAAGTATGTTTCCATATCATATATGCATCTTTTCATATAATGTATCTCGTGTTAGGTCTATCCAGTAATCAGACCAAAGAAATGTAGAGAGAGAGAGAGAGAGAGAGAGAGAGTTTTGTATGATGACATGGCAAATTTGTAATCCGTAGACTGTAGGATTACTCTTCTAAGGGCGCATTTGAAAAGGAGGTAGGAGAAGGATTTTGAACTCTCCAATCTTTGGAATTCCTCATTTTTCAAAAGTTTTTTCAAATATCTCAATGTCTCATCGATTTTTATTTATGGTGAATTTCGAGGTTTAGAGAGAGATAGGGAGAAAGGGAAGAGAATTAAAAAATCTCTAAAAATTACTTAAAATGTGTTTCTTCTCTTTCTAAGAGATTTTGAAAAAATTCTTCCATCTTACAGCCTTTCCAAACGCGTCCTAAACAAGGAATGAGTCTTTAATTGATATAACAGTCGTCAGGCCGAGCAGCTCGAGTGGACAATGATTGCATTCTATTTCATCACACGTGACGGGGGCATGCAATCATTCTAACCCTTTTCTTGTTAGAATATTTATTATATTTCAGTAATCACTTAAATACTATTCTCTCTAATCAGGGGAGTTGCCCTGTTACCTACGGGGAGCACACCACTAAGCAGAAAATAGAAAACACACACGCACACAAATCTTGCAGAATACACATACACATGCATAATTTGTCTGCGTTGAACACACACACTATCATCACTAAGCAGAACACACAAACGTGCATAATTTGTCTGCACTGAACACACACACTATCATCACTAAGCAGAACACACAAACGCACACGCACACAAATCTTGCAGAACACACACACACTATCACTGTCACGCCCCGAGCCTTTATTACAGCGGAAGATTAACTCGGGGAGCGCAGACAGCCGGCATGGTAAGCCTCTTACAAGCAAGAATGATCAGAGCGCAAGACAATCACACACATAAATGTAATTGTACAATATTTACTCAAACTCCAACTTTATTTCATAATAATCAAGTATTCAAATACAACCACTAATTCAACTTATTCCAATCTATCAGACTCAAGAAATAGGAAAATTACAGACTCAATCTAAACAATATAGACCTTCCTAAGTCTTCACTCTCATCTCGATAATACTTTCATTCGCTCTCGGACCCGCTACTTGTATAACCCGAATCCGAATTCGAATCACTTCCATCTCCTGAAAAGATTGAAAATAGTTAATGAGCACACTTGCCCAGTAGGTATATTCGCATCAACATGAAGGCACTATTAAAGTAATTAACAATTTAGCTCTAAAGAATAAGGTAAAAATCATGCGAATGTGATCAATCACGCGATTAAACCAAAGTAACAAGACGATCAAGTAAGTTAGAATGAGAGCAAGTGCGAACTAGCAAGAATGTAACAAGAACATGATATTGACATTTCATGAACAAGAATGTATCGAGAATGTACTAGCAAGCCACATAATCATCACTCTAGTATCTTTTGATGATGAGCAAGTACTTCGTGAATTTCTGTGGAATATCAAGCAAGAAAGTCATGTACAAGAATGTCAGGTCATACCGTATTGTGGATTTTCACTTATTTATAGAGAAAGTACTCCCAGCGTAATGCGACGCCAGTAGCATCATATCCCATGGTTTATAATAGTATGTTTCCGACAATCAGCCGAGGGGACTAGCATAGAGCCCTTGAACACAATCAGTGCTCGATCGCATCTTCAAGTATAAATCAAGCTTTTTCCACGCATGTAACAATAAAGTATGACCAAGAATGTAATAAGTTCAATAAGCTCATGATAACAATAATTCAATGAATGAATGCTTTAATAAGAATCATGAGAAATCAAGAATGACTTAAGCAAGGTTATGCTTATGGAAATAAATCGGCAGCATAACGGTACATTCTTTATTTTCCATTCATTATTTTAGGTTTCTTGATCAATATGATAAGTTCTAGATCATCAATAGTCCATCTAGAAACCTTGGAATATCAACCCTTGGTCCACCTTGAGTTAAAATACTCAAGCAGTGTGACGGTCGTGTACTGGGCCGTTACATGATGTGACGCTCCAGTATTGGGCCGTTACATTAGTCTGAATCCAAAACTGAGAAATCGGACTCAGTTGAATGTGACGGTCGTATATTGGGCTATTACTTGTGCCTGACGGTCCAACATAGAACCGTTACACTACTGATAACCAAAAATATCGATAGTGTAATCTAATCAATGGACTTTAATGGTACAATCAACTCGGCGTCCTAGTGGGAATCCCAGGCTCGCGGAGCATTAGGAGGCCTTGAAATTAGATTTCCTAATCTATTGGAAGGAATATCCAATAGAGAGGTCATCGTGTCCAAGAATAATGTTCTTATAGTGCAAAGTGTAACTAATGGAGATATACCTGAATATACGCCATGTACTTAGAGAAATGACTCTATAGATAGAAAAGAATGTGTAACAATGTGAAACCAAGATAAAACTCCGTCAATACAACATTGGAAAATCATGATTTAGAATACAAAACTATAGAGTTTTAGCCAATGAAATTAGCATAACTTAAAATAGCCTAAGACACATTAACCATGTAATTTGATTATGAATTAGTAACTAAACTTGAAGTCATGATAACAGGTCCAACTTAGCTATCTAAACTTATTTATAAGTAAACTTAACTGGTTATTATTCTGCCTTGAGCTGGCAGAACACAAGGGTCTGATGGTTTAGGATAGGCGCGTTACAGTACTTGTGACGGTTTATCGAGGGGCCGTTACAGTGGTGTAACGCTTCTGCTAGGGTGCGTCAGAGACAATAGAACAATAAAACACAACAGGATGTGACGGTCTATCGTAAGGCCATTACATTCATGTGACGGTCTTACGTTGGTGCGTCAGAGAATCTGCTGGCATTAAACTAAGTAAAGGTTTATGAAAACATAACATGCCTGAAAATTAAAATACTACCACTGTCCTAGTCATGATAACGAAGTATAGGCCAACTATATGCATGGGTTTAGTGAATAGACAAGATAATATCTTTAAATTTCCATTTAGGGCTAAGAGATGCATGAATGTATAGAACTATTAGCTCATGAAATTCTTAGTCTAGAATGCATGAAATCAAGCACAACCAGAGGGCTTTTATTTCTAACAAGTTGTTTTTGCCAATCATGAGATAACCCACCTCTTCTAAAATCTTTAAACTTTGAATTTGATGCTAGGTGCTACCCTTAGTCCCTTGTACTTCTTGTGATAAATCAGCAACTTCAATCTGCTCTATTTCCTCAGCCTCTTGACCTAAGGATGTGAAATTTTGAGGGTAAGAAGTTGAAACTATTGGGAATGAAAAGTTCTAAAAGATTGAACTCTAATTACCTCGTTTAGACATTCTAATCTCTGGATCTTCAGGGAACTTGCGTTCAGATTCCTGGGTTGCTAAGGTTGAATCAGTAACTTTGGAAGCTTCTATCTCCTTGGTTGCTTGATCTCCTAGCACGAAATTTGGAGAGCTATTAGTCTAATGTATTATAAACAAAAAGTCGTAAGGAACTTACCCGAAATTATGACTACTTACCTTGATTCTTCACGAGCCAAAAGTAAGGGTCGCTCAGTTCAGAACTAGGTCCTATTTATAGGGTTTTGAAGATTAGATCGATTCTAGAGTCCTTAATTTGCCATAACCTAATCCCTAAAAGTCCTTAGTAATGTTATAAGCTCTCCCAAGTCGATCTCTTGTAGATAAGATCCCAACGTTCTAATCTTTTTGTCCGTTCTTCCTTTCACGGAACTAGCAGAGTGTAACGCATCCAGCCTGGTGCGTTACAGGTCTGTGGCGGTCGCCCGATAGACCGTTACATTCAACGTGTATAGAGTTTCAATTTCATAAAACTCTTTTATTCGTTTATCCACATAATTATCTTATATAAATAGTATTTATCCTTTAAATACGTGAATAAGCTAATTACCCTTCTAGAATATGGGCCAAACTTGATGGGCTTGGTCCATTAGCATTTTGGATTATCTTTAAATAGGCTAGGTTAATCATTTAACCTAATTGGGCCTTATAATGACTTATTGATCTAATATTCTATTTATTAATTTATTTAGGCCTTTATAAATTCTAAAAAATAATTAAATATTCTGGGGTCTTACACCCTCCCCCACTTAAGAGAATTTGGTCCCCAAATTTAATATATGGATTTCGGAGAGTGCACTTACAGTTAAATAATTCTGGAAATCTTTTCCGCATGGCTGCTTCGGTTTCCCAAGTTGCTTCATATGGCCATGTTTTCTTCCATTGAATCTTGACCATAGGAATAACTTTATTTCTTAGTTGACGCACTTCCCGTTCCAGAATCTTTATTGGCTTTTGTTCGAACGTCATATCCTTCTGAATCTCCAGATTGTCATAAGTGATAATATGGTCAGGATCATATACATACTTCTTCAGCATAGAGACGTGAAATACGTCATGAACTCCTGCTAATTGTGGAGGTAAAGCCAGTTTGTAAGCCACTTCACCAATCCGTTCAAGAATTTCAAATGGGCCAATAAATCTTAGATTTAGCTTTCCTTTAATGTCAAATCTTCGAATACCACGACCTGGAGAAACCTTTAAATATACATGATCTTCTACCTGAAACTCCAAGTCACGTCTTCGATTGTCAGCATAAGACTTTTACCTATCTTGTGCCATTTTCATTCTTTCTTGAATGAGCTTGATCTTCTCTGTAGAATCCCTGATGAGATCGGGGCCTAGAAGTTGCTTTTTCCCTATTTCATTTCAACATATTGGTGATCGACAGCTTTTTCCATATAAGGCTTCAAAATGTGTCATTCATATGCTAGCCTGATAGCTATTGTTATATGCAAACTCTACTAGAGACAAGTGATCATACCAACTACCTCCAAAGTCGATAGCACAAGCCCTGAGTATATCTTCTACTACCTGATTCGTTCTTTCCGTTTGACCATCTGTTTGTGGATGAAAAGCTGTGCTGAAATTCAATCTAGTCCCTAGTGAATGTTGTAGACCCTTCCAGAATTGTGATGTGAATCGAGGATCTCTATCAGATATAATAATGACTGGGGCATCATATAGTTTGACAATCTCCTTTATGTATAATGCTGCTAGAATATCCACAGACCATTGACTCTTTATTGGTATGAAGTGTGCGGATTTAGTCAATCGGTCTATGATTACCCATATTTCATCGTGTCCACCTCTTGTCTTAGGTAAACCCATAATAAAGTCCATCCCTATACTCTCCTATTTCCATTCGGGAATACTCAAGGGGTGTAATTTACCTGCGAGTCTAAAATGTTCTGCTTTTACTTGTTGGCAGGTGAGACAATGGGACACGAAATTAGCTATCTTTCTCTTCATATTGGGCAACCAGAAATTTCTGTTGAGATCTTGATACATCTTTGTTCCTCCTGGATGAATTGTGTATTTGGAATTATGCGCTTCATCTAGGATTCGTTTCTTCGTAGCCTCATGATCTGGTACACATATTCGGCCCTTAAATAACAATATTCCGTTATTGGAAATAGAAAAATCCGGTATTTGTTCAATATTGGCTTTAATTTCCAGTAATATAGAATCATCATTTTACAGCTTGACCAGATCTTCTATCAATGTAGGTTGAGCTCAGATATTAGCTATGAAACAATCATCTTCCTTTATGTCAATATCTAAGTTCACTGAGTAAATTGAGGAACAAGGTTAGCTACACTTATCATAAGACTTGATAGCATACCCATTGGTTTTCTGCTAAGTGCATATGCTACAACATTAGCCTTGCCAAGATGATATTGAATAGCAAAATCAAAGTCCTTGAGATATTCTAACCACCTCCTCTGCCTCATGTTAAGCTCCTTTTGAGAGAATAAATATTTCAAGCTTTTGTGATCCAAGTAGACCGTGAACTTTTCTCCATAAAGATAATAACGCCAAATTTTCAAGGTAAAAATAACCGCTGCTAATTCCAAATCATGTACGGGATAGTTTTCCTCGTGACGTTTTAATTGTCTTGAAGAATAATAGATTACTTTTTCATTCTGCATGAGAACGCATCCTAAGCCAATGCCAGACGCATCCGTATACACTTCGAATCCACCACCTTCCATCGGTAGTGATAGAATAGGAGCTGTGGTAAGATGATTCTTAAGAGTTTGGAAACTCTTCTCACATTCCTCTGACCAGATAAAATGATTTTCTTTTCTTGTGAGTCTAGTTAAAGGAACTGCTATATTTGAGAAGTCCTTAATGAATCTTCTATAATAACCAGCTAGACCCAGAAAGCTTCTTACTTCTGATACAGTCGTTGGCCGGCTCCAATTTCTGACAGCTTCTACCTTAGAATGATCCACAGCAATACATTCTTTTGAAATAATATGGCCTAGGAATGAGACTTCCTCGAGCCAGAATTCACACTTATTGAGTTTGGCATAAAGCTTGTGTTCTCTAAGTGTTTGTAAAGCTATTTTCAAATGTTGTTCATGTTCCTCTTTTATCTTGGAATATATCAAGATATCATCAATGAAGACGACGATGAACTGGTCCAGATATGGCTGGAAGACATTGTTCATAAGTTGCATGAATGCTGTTGGGGCATTAGTTAACCCAAACGGCATCACTACGAATTCATAGTGGCCATAACGACTTCGAAAAGTCGATTTATAAATGTCCTCTTCTTTAATTCTAAGCTGATGATAACCTGATATGAGGTCTATCTTAGAGAAATATTCTGCTCTTGAAAGCTGATCGAAGAGCTCATCAATACGCGGTAACGGATACTTATTTTTATGTGTAAGCTGATTCAGTCGCCGGTAATCGATGCATAGCCTGAGAGAACCATCCTTCTTTTTGACAAATAGGACATGCGCACCCCACGGGGATGTGCTAGGTCTGATGAAGCCCTTATCCAGAAGTTCCTGCAACTGCTTCTTCAATTCCTTAAGCTCTGTGGGGGACATCCTGTAAGGGGCTATAGAAACATGTGCTGCTCTTGGAATGAGTTCAATAGTCTAGTTCACTTCCCTCTCGGGCGGTAAACTGGGTAATTCAGATGGAAATACGTCTGGGAACTCATTTACAATAGGGATGTCTGCTAAGATAATCACCTTGGATTCGGCAACAATGACAGAAGCAAGAAAAGCTTCACATCCTTGCGAGATAAGTTTACAAGCGTGAAGAGAAGATATGATAGTAGGATGCTTCTTGTACTTGATGCCAAGAAAAGAGAATCTCAGAAGATCGGGCTTTCGAAAGGATATAATCCTATTTCGGCAATTGATATAAGCATCATGATCTACAAGCTAATCTACCCCTAAAATGGCATCATAACCTTTCATGTTAAGGCATACTAAGTTTGCGGGTAGATTGTGACCCTCTACTCTCACTTCGCTATCAGGATAATAGTCGGTAAGCTTTGTTCCAGAACCTAAGGGTGTGGAAATAGTAAGATCTGAAGGTAAGGGAACTGATGCGATTGGTAATGTTTTAGCAAAAGTAGTGAAGATAAAAGAATGAGAGGCACCAGTATCAAATAGCACAAATGCAGGACGAGAACAGATTTGAAGAGTACCTTCCATAAGCCCATCATCCCTGGGCGCTTCCTCTTCTTCTAGAACAGCATTGAGGCGAGCCTGCCTCCTGCGTCCATTACCAGATGACTGGTCCTTCATAAGGGGACATTCCGACATGCGATGCTCCCTGCTTTCACAACGTAAATAAGCGCCAAGACGCTTCCAACACTCCTCAGCTGAATGGCCGAATTTTTCACAAAATGTGCAAGCCGTAGCGACCTGCTCCTTCTCCTCCTTGACTTTCTTTTGCTTATGGGAACTTCCACCATTCCCATTCCTGGATCTCTTCTTACTATCACGGCTCTTGTAAGGCTCCGTGATGCTGAATTTCTCTTTCTTATAACGCCGATCAGAATGTCGACTTGATTCTTCTCCTTTCCCTTTCAATTTTTCGACCTTCTCTAAGGTCCTTTCACATAAATACGCTCGCTGAACCATCTCCGCATAATTATGGATGTTTTAGATCCCGAGCTACTGGATGAAACCGGGACGTAACCCGTCCATAAACCGATTCCCCTTTAATAAAATCGTACTGATTAGATGTGATGCATATAGTGCTAGCCTTGAGAATTACAGTTCATATTCGGCAACCGTCATCATTCCTTGCCGAAGAGTGGCGAACTCCATAGCCTTTCGTTCCTTTACGTGCTCCGAAAAGTACTTGGCACGGAATAAGGTAAGAAAATCGTCCCATGTATGAGGTGCATCGGTCGGAGGTGCCGTGTAACGACCCGAGAATCCGATTACTGGGAAGGCCCGATAACCCGAGACTCGCACCGCCGCCCACGAGCCGGGAGAGCTCGGAAGGGCTAAAAGGAGTGTGGAGGCACAAAGAAATAGGAAATAAAGCAGGACAACTTAACAATTAACAGAAATAAATAAACAACTACAACAGAGTCCAGTCCAACAGAAAGTACAATCTAAAGCAGTAAAGCGTACCACATGCCAAGTGAACACTCGGCCCGGCAAGCTGGCAACTGAGAACCTCCGCTCCGCACCCTCGAACCTCAAGGAAGAACCGCCACACCTGAAAAGCAGGGAATGAGTCTCCAAAACAGAGACTCAGCAGGGATCCCGCGGAACCCCAACCGGAAACAACGGCGGTAGCGGAAAGGAAGCTACAACTACAGCAGGAACAGCAAACCGGTGGCCGGTCAAAACTCAGCACTACAGCTACTCCTACTGTACCAGAAGGCACACCTCGATCACGTAGTCGAAGCTACCGAACCACGCTAGCACCACCTACCGAAGTAAAAACCCACGGCAACCACGCCGTAGAGGCCTGTCCCCCGGACACAGCCGACCCGGACACACTATCCAAGGTGCAACCCCGACCATCCGATCGCAGGTACCGCACAACAAGACGTAACCTCGGTAAAGCCACTAGCACTAGTCTCACGGCGCGAAAACCAACACACGCGCCACGGTGAAACAACCGAAAACTCAACGGTCGACACGACCGAAAACCCGAAGGTCAAAGTTACGGAAACTGACAGTCTGTCACTCCCAACTCGACAGGAGTACCACCCACTAAAAGTACAGCTGGTAGCGTCCCCTGACGTCTTACACCGCGCCGCAGGTGAACCGCCTGACGTAGTAGCTCCTACCAAAGGCGCAAACACCGTACAAGTAACCACAAACAAGTAACTAGCTGGGGTCACGCCCGTCGACGTGGGTCCAACCGCCCCCAACCACGTGTGCACACACAGACCACGCGCCACTAGGTCTGGCCCTCTGACCGGTTTTCCCCCGTAGCCGGGCTCTGGCTACCGACGAGGGGCCTACGGTAACCGGTCCACAAACCGCCTCAAAGGTGAGTGCCCGTACACCACTCCCAGGTGAGACCAGCACCTCGTACTGGTGGGCTACGACGAGTGGAGGGTCACTGAAGGAGTAGACTCTCAACTCAACGGAAAACAACGTCTGAATCCGACGACGTACGGGGACAACCCCGCGTACCGGCCCCGTCGCACGGTGACCACAGTCGAAGAAGAAACAGGACTCGCAGTCCACGGCCACGCACACACCATGCGCGAGAGTCGAGAAAACTCGAGTGGCACTTAAGCCACTGGACTCTGGACAGTCCTCTAGACACACTACAGCCAACGGTCCTTGAGTCCCAAGACTCGGGGTCAAGACCGTTGCACGTAACAGCACAAGGCCGTCGATCTAGCCCAATCTCTAGGTCCAAAATCACGATATCACGAATACCGAGACAGCTCACAAGCCACCAAGACTGTTCCCTCATGAAGGGAACGCAAGGGACCACGGCAACACAGAAAAACACAGAGGCACGATTCCCAAGGCAGCACACAAGCCGCCATGTCGATTTCCCATCTCGAAGTAAGCGGGAAACCTCCAGCCCCAGGCCGAACAACTGGACTCGCAGTCCAAGGCCAAACACGTGGCCCACATGGAAATCACCTTCCAAAGAAACTCACAATATGCGGGGGAGATCCCACCGCACACACACCGATACCCGGTGACTCGATCGAGCGTAACACGAAAGCCCAACACGCGAGAAGTCACCCGGACTCTCAACCCTATGGGCACGCTAAACGAGATAACACGGTCCTCCAGACACCCTCAAAACACGGACACAGAATCCCATGGGTGTCTAGCACTCACGAGACCGCAAGTCGACCAGGGATCCACACATCGCGGAGCAAGGCGGAAAACACAAAAACTCGCCTCGGAATGACATAAAGCCTGACGGTCTAACCCTAGACCATCACATGACTGTAACGGTCTAGACGGGACCGTCACATCAACCTGGCGGTCTAACGCAGGCCGTTACACGGCCCAAGGGAACGCAGAATGTAACGCGCCTGGCCTAGCGCGTTACACAAATGTAACGCGCTTGCCCCAGCGCGTTACACAGATGTAACGCGCCCGCCCTGGCGCGTTACACGTGCTGACCCCAAATAACGGTTGAAACGCCCCTGACGGCCCACCCCGGGCGCGTTACACGCATGTAACGGTCCGTCGGGGGCCGTTACACCCCCAGCCATCAACTGGGTAACAGGGGATGTGACGCACCCACCCAGGCGCGTCACACGGATGTGGCGGTCTATCGTGGGACCGTCACACCCACGAACGCCAAAGGGAATGTAACGCCCCTGCCCAGGCGCGTTACACATGTAACGGTCACTGGAGTGACCGTCACACCCTCCCGAGAACGTTACGGCGGGAAACGACCCGAAAAACGTCCCACGCCCCCATACCTCCACGGGAGAGGGGGAAAACAAGGGGGAAGCCCCCAAATAGCCCCTAGCATGCATCTAAGACCTCGGATCAGCCAAAAATGCCGTAAAACGAGAGATCGGCCCACAAGCCCTAAAACATGGGTTTTACCCAAAAACCCCGATTCCACCCGCTCGGCTCACCACGGCCTACGAAACTCGCGGGAAAAGAAGTGCACGAGCTGGGGGTCCATCTCCCTACCTCCACCGAAGAAACGACGCGCTGTGGACGCCGATCCATGAAGAAATCGTCGTGAAACCCTCGCCGGCTCACGATCGCGCCATCGAGCTTCCACGCGCCTCCTCCGCCTCGATCCTCACCTGTCCTCGCCCGCATCCTCGCCCGCGCCACCTCCACCTCGCCCCCGTCTCGCTCCGTCGGCCGCCGGAGAAGAGGGGGGAGAAAGAGGGCGTGAGAGAAGAGAGAGGGAGGGAAGAGAGAAATGAGAGGGGGAGAGAGAAAAGGGTTAGTATATATAGGAAAACCTGAAAATTACAGAAATTCAGAAAATTATGAAAAATTACCTCCGCGATCCTCGGGAAGAGCACAACGCAGTGGTAGCGTCCCGGAGTCGGAGAACGCCACGGTTTTCCCTGCAAAGAGTTCCGAAGGCACATCAGGGAAAAACACGTGTAAAGCACAAAATACACTCCGAGACCCACTAAAATGATCCGAAAAATATCCGAAAAATCCGGGACATTACATGCCGGAACCGACTTCCACCATGTGCGAGCATCTTTGTTAAGTTGAAAGGTTGCGAGATGCACCTTCTCCTGATCGGTGCATTGGATAACATCAAATATACGATTCATTTTATCTATTCAGTTCTCTGCCTCGTCGGGATTAGAAGAACCATAGAATCGCGGAGGATTTAAACGCCGAAAATTACGATGTAGGTCACCGGCCCTTGCCCCTGCGCCACCTTGCGCTATGGTTTGCAATGCCTGAGTAAGGATGGCAACTGTTTGTTACATGCCATCCCAATCTACACGATGAGCCATTCGTAAGATAAGGTACCTGAGAGAAAATAACATCTTGTTATTTCGCATGAAATTGGAATGAAAAAAATCAATCTTAAAGCTAATTAATTATCTTATCCCGGGCTCTACCCAATTCTCACATGGGTATGGAAATTTCTTCCTTAGTTCATAGGTAGGGGTCCTTAAACCATGGACTTTTCCTATGACATGACTCTTCTTCCTAAGTCATGAGACTTAGGCTCTGATACCAACTTAACTGTCACGTCCCGAGCCTTTATTATAGCGGAGGACTAACTCGGGGAGCGTGAACAACCGACATGGTAAGCCTCTTATAAGCAAGAATGATCAGAGCGTAAGACAATCACACACATAAATATAATTGCACAATATTTACTCAAACTTTAACTTTATTTCATAATAATCAAGTATTCAAATACAACCACTAATTCAACTTATTCCAATCTATCAGACTCAAGAAATAGGAAAATTACATAGACTCAATCTAAACAATATAGACCTTCCTAAGTCTCCACTCTTATCTCGACAATACTTTCATTTGCTCTCGGACCCGCTACTTGTATAACCCGAATCCGAATTCGAATCACTTCCATCTCCTGAAAAGATTGGAAATAGGTAATGAGCACACTTACCCAGTAGGTATCTTCGCATCAACATGAAGGCACTATTAAAGTAATTAACAATTTAGCTCTAAAGAATAAGGTAAATGTAATGCACTGGATCCTTGGTAGGTCTTGCTGGATCTTCGTTGGATCTTTTGGATTGGTTTCGGTGAGTTTCGGTTTACTTTGGTGGCTTCCGAGTTGAGCTTTACGAGCCGTGTGGGTTTTTCTCTCGTACTAGTTACGGAACCCTACGGTGAGTTTGTTTGTCAGTTCATCGACTCGTGGATGCTACAGCGACGCTGTACTCATTGAGCCGGTCGTTTCGACTATTTTTGCGTATTTTTCTGAATTTGTGCATTTTCGGCGCATTTTCGGAATTTTCAGAAATTAGGAAAATTTCCTAATTTCTTTTCTTTTTCTTCCTTTTCCTCTCTCCTCCTTCTCATTCGCACGCTCGCCTCTCTCTCTCCCGTTCTCTCTCGTTCTCCCGCCTTCTCGCCTCCGGCTGCAGACGGAGGGGTGCAGGGGCGTGCTGGTGACGACGAGGTGCTGTTGAGGTGCGCGATAGTGCGAGGATCGAGATGGATTTGGCGCGATCCCGAACGGTGGATTCAATGCCGACGATTCGGTTCGCGGCGTGGTTTTCGGCGCGGTTTAGTCCCTTCGGGGCACGATTTCTTCGGTGGAGGTTGGGTGACGGTTCCTCACTTCTTCCTCTCCGTTTTCCCTGCCATTGCACGTCGTTCGGCAAGGAAACGGCCGAGTTTGGGCTTGTTTAGTCTAAATCGTGATTTTCGGAGTTTTTAGGGTTCGCCGGAAAACGGCAACCATTTGTAGCTCGGTTAGTGTTGAACTGACCGTTGGGATGTTAGGATCCCATCCATTCTTGTTTTGTGTTGATCGGTGGTCATTCGAGGCCGGTAGGAGCCCGGGAACCTCGTTGACCCATTTAGGGTTGATTCATTGGAATCGCCAGGATCTTGTGTTTTTGTGGTTGCATGTGGGCTTTTGAGCCATTTTATGTTGTTATTTGTCGTTTGGGTTTGGTTCCCCTGCGTTTCGGCGTGAATGGGGTGTGGAATGGGCCGGTTTGGCCATTCCCTTGTTTTCCCGCCGTGACCGATGTAGCGGTCGTTCCAGGGACCGTTACATGGCCCTGACGGCCCTACGATAGACCGCCACTTTGTTTAGCGTTTAGAGTTTTGTGGCTTTTGGGTGTGTGACGGCCCTGGGGAGGCGCGTCACACCCATGTAACGCGCCTGTGTTAACGTGTTACATTGCTTCGTCGTTTTGAGTTTCAGGGTTAAGTCGGTTCCTCTAACGCGCTTGACCCAACGCGTTAGATGGATGTAACGCGCCCTGTGCTGGCCATTACATTCCGTTTGACCAACGTTGACCATTAGATGCGGTGCCTCTGACGGTGGTTCCCCCGTGCGTTGGGTGTGTGTAACGCATCCTCTCTGGACTGTTACATGCTGTTTTGGCTGAGTGGGGTTGTTGCGTCGTTGGATGTAACGGTGGGACCCCTGTGCGTCAGGCGTTTGTAACGTGCCCTGTGCTGGCCCTTACATGCATCTCAGCCTCTGTTTTTGTCTTAAGCCAGTGTGTAACGCGCCTTGTTCTACGCGTTAGGTGCTTGTGACGCGCCTGCCATGGCGCGTTACATTTGTTGTGTTTGCGTTTTGGTCCGTGTTCGCCCTGACGGCCCCGGTCGGGAGCGTCAGGTGTGTGTAGCGCGCCCGGTGCTGGTCGTTACATGCTTTTAGTATGTTTTAGAGTTTGATAGGGCGGTGTGTGTGACGGCATGTTCCCTGACCGTCACGTTGGATGTAACGGCCTAGCGTTAGACCGTCAGGTTCATGTAGCGGTCTAAGGGTGGTGCGTTACATGCCTTGTGCTCCGATTTCCGTTCCTTCGGTTTCTGCTTGTCTTGGCTTGGCCTTGTGGTCTACCCGTTGTCCCGTGGATGTCTTCTGACGTCCTATGAGGGCTAGGACTACGTTGTGAGGTAGCCAGGAGTCTTCTTGCTTGAGGTATGATTCTCTTTCCTACTCTTTGAGCATTATTGTCGGGTTCTAGTCAACTCGGTGTGACCCAAGCGTTGACAAGTAGCCCTGTGTGTGTCTCGGTTGTTTTGTCCGGCCCAAGACACTGGTTCTGGATGCCTCGAGGTATTGCCTTACCTCGGTTGGTGTGTCCAGGTGTGCTGAGGGTTGTTGGTGTTCCCTCAGGTCTCCGTGAGTTGTTTTCTGCGGAGCGTCGTTTCTTGTGGCTTAGGATTAGACCGATTGGCGGCTTGTTCCGCTGTCTGTGACGATCTTGCCTTTGAGTCGTCTGACTCAAGGATCGTTGCGTTGTAGGTCTAGTTGCCTGGTCCTGAGTCTGTTGGCAGTGGTTGTACTGCCAGGGGTGCTTCGTAGTACGTGTGACAGGGCTTCCGTGGACTGTCTGTACTTTAGCACTCGTGTTTTTGAGTCTTGTGCCTCGTGAGCCTCCGTTGTTGTTACCCTTCGGTCTCTTGAGTGCCGGCCCGCTTGCGGATAGCGGAGGGTTCTCGTACACGGTTTGTAAGCTAGTTCCATGGGCTCCCAGCCAACGATAGTGTCCTGCCGAGGGAGAAAACTAGCTAGAGGACCTGGCTTAGGCTAGAGCCAGTGTGTGCACACGTTGTCAGGGACTGAGGACTTACGTCGACGGACGTGACCCTGACTAGTTACTTGTCTTGTTGTTGAATAGTTTCTGGTTCAGCATCTATTGGTGCTGCCTCTCCTTGGACTCGGAGCGGTTGTTCCTTGGACTTGGTTTTGAGTACCTTGGCGTCCGCCGTTTTTGGGCGTGTGTAGGTAGGTACTTGTGGCGCAGCGTAAGACGTCAGTCGACGCAGCTGACTGTTTCTGTGAGGAGGTGCTTCCGTCACGTGACACATGACTCTCGGCGTTTCTTGCGCATTGTGACCTTTGCGAGTGGCCCTCTCGTGGCTGTACTCGAGGTTGTGCCCTGCTGCGTGCACGACGTTCTGGTCGTGCGTGGAGCTGCGTGCACGGCGTTTCTGGTCGTTCTGGTTGTCATCTGTCTGGGTCTTTTCTAGACCTTCTCCGTTTGTGTAGTTGGCTTTTGCCCTCTTCTCGGTTTTGGCCGACGGACTGGTGTACCCTACCGTGTGAGTTTAGGGTTGACCGTCTATTGCCTTTTGGAGTAGCTTAGAGTGCCGAGTTCTCCTCGGTGGCCGTGTTCCAGGTTTTGCGGCCTCGCTCTTTCTTTTGGTTGAGCTCCCCTTGCTCTTAGCCTGTTCCCTACTCCTGCTGTCCATGTTCTATTTACAGCTTTGTAGTGTAGCTTTTCCTGCTTTGCTGCACTTGCTGTTTTACAGTTGCTACCGTTGCACTGTGCATTTTTCAGTGGGGATCCGCGTGACCCCTACTGAGTTTCTTGTTAGAGACTCACCCCTATTTTTCAGGTGGGTTTCGCCTTCTGCTTCCGCGTGGTTCCTGGAGTGTGCGTGCTCGTTGCGTGCCGTGACTGCCAGCTGGTACCTGCGTCGGGCTTCTCCCGACCTTTTGGTACGTCTTTCTTTTCTGTCGACTGTACTGTGTTAGACTTGTTATCTTTAGCTTTGGACTGAATCTGGGATATAATTGTTAATTTGAACAGTTAATTAAAAAGTAATTTTATTTCTGCTACTTTAGCAAACATATCTAATGAAATTTAATTGCTTACTGTACTATCTCTGTGGCTTCAATGTACTCTACACGTGTCTTTTTCCCTTCGGAGCTTTCCCGCTCTTGGGAGGCCTCACGGGTTCCATGCGGTATCACGCGTATCCGGTAGTCCTACCGGGTATGCCGGGTATCCAGAATCCGGGCCGCTACAGCTTGGTATCAGAGCAGTGTTCTGAGATGTTCGGAGTTCTTTTCTGAGCTATCAGAGCATTGTCGTGTGAAGTACATGGGAATCTGAGATATACAGTTTCCAGAGTCGTGAAGGTCCAGTATAGTCTTCAGCTGGCTGCGGTTTGTGATTCTTTGTCGCGTTGTTTTCTGTGTGTTGTCTTGTGCGTGATGTTCTGGCACTGTGCGAGATGGTCCTGCTCTCGTCAGGATGTGACGAGGTGTTTATTTTCGTCGTTCCGTTTGTCTCGAGCATGCTGTACTTGGCAGTGTTCGTCGGAAAACTTGAATCTGCGGTACATTGTTCGAGGTTTTTTCCGTGTGTTGTTCAGGTTACTGTTGACCTTCAGCCTTGATTTGATGACCGTACACATTCTTACGTTGTCTTGGTCGTGCCGACTTGAATCTGTTCAGCTCCTGATGTGTCTCACTTCTGTTGAAGTGCTCGATTAGATTCCGTGTTTGAGAAGCTGCTCAGGCGAGCTAAGATTTTCCCTTCCTGGTGAACTTTTGTGGTTGATCTAATTGCTTCTTGTCCCTTCTGGTGGAATCTTTTCGAGGTTTGCCTTGGAATTGTTGTCTTGGTGATGCCTTTGTCCTGTGTCTGCTTAAGTGTGGACAGCTTTGTTTTGAGCCTGATCTGCTCTCTGCTTTACGATTGCTTGGCTTTGGACTCCATGATGGTGTTAAGAGCTGTTGTGCACCGTGTTGTCGTGCTGTGTCCAGCGGCCGATGTATCGTGAAGGCTCATTTATCATTTTCAGGACGTGAAGGTAAGCTGAGATTGATGCTTTCCTTGTGCTTTGTGCTGAAGTTGGTGCTCTTCTCCTGTTGCGCTTAGGCTCCTTGTGATCGGTTGTTCGCGGGATCGGTACTCATGGCGTGTGATTTGCGATCTTTGTTGATTGCGAAGGCGCTTGGTGTGTGCTGAGGTGCGACTACCAAGGTTGTTCTGTTGCCTGTGCGTGTTGTTGAGAGTGCAGCAGACGTGTGTGGGTTGGCTACCCACTGGTCGAGAGATCTGTTTCTTCTCGATGTGACTTCGTCTTGGCTTCTTGTGCCTCGATGTCGTCTGTTGCCATGCCATTGTTGGTGGTTTTCTGGTGTTGGCATTGGCATTTGCGAGTATTGGGAAATTTGTCGGCATTCCTACTGATTGAGTACCCTTTGCTCTGCATTTCTTTCTTGGTGTTGTGCTCTCGAGGCGTGTTGGTGGTCCTTGAGGTGCGTTCCCTGAGATTGTGGTTTCTCGTTGTTGTGGGTCTTTTTCTTGGTGGGCAGTTTGATGCGTGACCCGTTTCTTGTGGTCGTGTGCTCAGCTGTTATTGTGCCTTGATGTGACCCTGCTTGCAGTTGTGTTCCATGGTTCTGTGTTCAGAGTGGAACCGGAAATCTGCAGGTGCTGCCGTTGTGTTGTTTCTCTATGATTTTGTGTCTTTGTGTGGACCAAGTCTTGTCGGTTAGCTTTGCTGTGCTCTTTTCCTAGAGTTAGCTTGCGACTCGATCAGATGTAATATCTGAGTGAGGACTGACTTGATTGTGCTTGCGGTCCGGTGCTGGTGTTGTCGTTGGTGTCCTGTGTGCCAGGTGTTCCCTGTCGCCTTTGGCACTGGAGCCGATAATGTGGTCGAGCCGTCAGCTGTGAGGACTGTGTCTCCTTGTGTAAGCTGCCGCTTGCCGTGTCGTCGTTGTGTTTCTCGATCGGTTGTCTGTTGTTGTGGCAGTCGTGTCTCCTGTCCTGTGAGACGTAAACGACGTTGCCCTGTTTCGGAGGTGTCAAACTTGTGTTCACTTGTGTCGTGCTCGATCCAGAGCATGTGCTCGTGATTGTGGTCTGACGGTGTTCCTCTGAATTGTGTTTCTCGAGATTTGTGTTGTTTTTGTGGTTGTGTTGTTGGGTTGTTCTTCCCTGCTTCTCCATTGTTAGTCCTTAATTTTGAGGGTGAAATTTCTTAAAGGTGGGAGGATGTAATGCCCTGGATCCTTGGTAGGTCTTGCTGGATCTTTATTGGATCTTTTGGATTGGTTTTGGTGAGTTTCGGTTCGCTTTGGTGGCTTCCGAGTTGAGCTTTATGAGCCGTGTGGGTTTTTCTCTCGTACTAGTTACGGAACCCTACGGTGAGTTTGTTTGTCAGTTCATCGACTCGTGGATGCTACAGCGACGCTGTACTCATTGAGCCGGTCGTTTCGACTATTTTTGCGTATTTTTCTGAATTTGTGCATTTTCGGCGCATTTTCAGAATTTTCAGAAATTAGGAAAATTTCCTAATTTCTTTTCTTTTTCTTCCTTTTCCTCTCTCCTCCTTCTCATTCGCACGCTCGCCTCTCTCTCTCCCGTTCTCTCTCGTTCTCCCGCCTTCTCGCCTCCGGCTGCAGACGGAGGGGTGCAGGGGCGTGCTGGTGACGACGAGGTGCTGTTGAGGTGCGCGATAGTGCGAGGATCGAGATGGATTTGGCGCGATCCCGAACGGTGGATTCAATGCCGACGATTCGGTTCGCGGCGTGGTTTTCGGCGCGGTTTAGTCCCTTCGGGGCACGATTTCTTCGGTGGAGGTTGGGTGACGGTTCCTCACTTCTTCCTCTCCGTTTTCCCTGCCATTGCACGTCGTTCGGCAAGGAAACGGCCGAGTTTGGGCTTGTTTAGTCTAAATCGTGATTTTCGGAGTTTTTAGGGTTCGCCGAAAACGGCAACCATTTGTAGCTCGGTTAGTGTTGAACTGACCGTTGGGATGTTAGGATCCCATCCATTCTTGTTTTGTGTTGATCGGTGGTCATTCGAGGCCGGTAGGAGCCCGGGAACCTCGTTGACCCATTTAGGGTTGATTCATTGGAATCGCCAGGATCTTGTGTTTTTGTGGTTGCATGTGGGCTTTTGAGCCATTTTATGTTGTTATTTGTCGTTTGGGTTTGGTTCCCCTGCGTTTCGGCGTGAATGGGGCGTGGAATGGGCCGGTTTGGCCATTCCCTTGTTTTCCCGCCGTGACCGATGTAGCGGTCGTTCCAGGGACCGTTACATGGCCCTGACGGCCCTACGATAGACCGCCACTTTGTTTAGCGTTGAGAGTTTTGTGGCTTTTGGGTGTGTGACGGCCCTGGGGAGGCGCGTCACACCCATGTAACGCGCCTGTGTTAACGCGTTACATTGCTTCGTCGTTTTGAGTTTCAGGGTTAAGTCGGTTCCTCTAACGCGCTTGACCCAACGCGTTAGATGGATGTAACGCGCCCTGTGCTGGCCATTACATTCCGTTTGACCAACGTTGACCATTAGATGCGGTGCCTCTGACGGTGGTTCCCCCGTGCGTTGGGTGTGTGTAACGCATCCTCTCTGGACTGTTACATGCTGTTTTGGCTGAGTGGGGTTGTTGCGCCGTTGGATGTAACGGTGGGACCCCTGTGCGTCAGGCGTTTGTAACGTGCCCTGTGCTGGCCCTTACATGCATCTCAGCCTCTGTTTTTGTCTTAAGCCAGTGTGTAACGCGCCTTGTTCTACGCGTTAGGTGCTTGTGACGCGCCTGCCATGGCGCGTTACATTTGTTGTGTTTGCATTTTGGTCCGTGTTCGCCCTGACGGCCCCGGTCGGGAGCGTCAGGTGTGTGTAGCGCGCCCGGTGCTGGTCGTTACATGCTTTTAGTATGTTTTAGAGTTTGATAGGGCGGTGTGTGTGACGGCATGTTCCCTGACCGTCACGTTGGATGTAACGGCCTAGCGTTAGACCGTCAGGTTCATGTAGCGGTCTAAGGGTGGTGCGTTACATGCCTTGTGCTCCGATTTCCGTTCCTTCGGTTTCTGCTTGTCTTGGCTTGGCCTTGTGGTCTGCCCGTTGTCCCGTGGATGTCTTCTGACGTCCTATGAGGGCTAGGACTACGTTGTGAGGTAGCCAGGAGTCTTCTTGCTTGAGGTATGATTCTCTTTCCTACTCTTTGAGCATTATTGTCGGGTTCTAGTCAACCCGGTGTGACCCAAGCGTTGACAAGTAGCCCTGTGTGTGTCTCGGTGGTTTTGTCCGGCCCAAGACACTGGTTCTGGATGCCTCGAGGTATTGCCTTACCTCGGTTGGTGTGTCCAGGTGTGCTGAGGGTTGTTGGTGTTCCCTCAGGTCTCCGTGAGTTGTTTTCTGTGGAGCGTCGTTTCTTGTGGCTTAGGATTAGACCGATTGGCGGCTTGTTCCGCTGTCTGTGACGATCTTGCCTTTGAGTCGTCTGACTCAAGGATCGTTGTGTTGTAGGTCTAGTTGCCTGGTCCTAAGTCTGTTGGCAGTGGTTGTACTGCCAGGGGTGCTTCGTAGTACGTGTGACAGGGCTTCTGTGGACTGTCTGTACTTTAGCACTCGTGTTGTTGAGTCTTGTGCCTCGTGAGCCTCCGTTGTTGTTACCCTTCGGTCTCTTGAGTGCCGGCCCGCTTGCGGATAGCGGAGGGTTCTCGTACACGGTTTGTAAGCTAGTTCCATGGGCTCCCAGCCAACGATAGTGTCCTGCCGAGGGAGAAAACTAGCTAGAGAACCTGGCTTAGGCTAGAGCCAGTGTGTGCACACGTTGTCAGGGACTGAGGACTTACGTCGACGGACGTGACCCTGACTAGTTACTTGTCTTGTTGTTGAATAGTTTCTGGTTCAGCATCTATTGGTGCTGCCTCTCCTTGGACTCGGAGCGGTTGTTCCTTGGACTTGGTTTTGAGTACCTTGGCGTCCGCCGTTTTTGGGCGTGTGTAGGTAGGTACTTGTGGCGCAGCGTAAGACGTCAGTCGACGCAGCTGACTGTTTCTGTGAGGAGGTGCTTCCGTCACGTGACACATGACTCTCGGCGTTTCTTGCGCATTGTGACCTTTGCGAGTGGCCCTCTCGTGGCTGTACTCGAGGTTGTGCCCTGCTGCGTGCACGACGTTCTGGTCGTGCGTGGAGCTGCGTGCACGGCGTTTCTGGTCGTTCTGGTTGTCATCTGTCTGGGTCTTTTCTAGACCTTCTCCGTTTGTGTAGTTGGCTTTTGCCCTCTTCTCGGTTTTGGCCGACGGACTGGTGTACCCTACCGTGTGAGTTTAGGGTTGACCGTCTATTACCTTTTGGAGTAGCTTAGAGTGCCGAGTTCTCCTCGGTGGCCGTGTTCCAGGTTTTGCGACCTCGCTCTTTCTTTTGGTTGAGCTCCCCTTGCTCTTAGCCTGTTCCCTACTCCTGCTGTCCATGTTCTATTTACAGCTTTGTAGTGTAGCTTTTCCTGCTTTGCTGCACTTGCTGTTTTACAGTTGCTACCGTTGCACTGTGCGTTTTTCAGTGGGGATCCGCGTGACCCCTACTGAGTTTCTTGTTAGAGACTCACCCCTATTTTTCAGGTGGGTTTCGCCTTCTGCTTCCGCGTGGTTCCTGGAGTGTGCGTGCTCGTTGCGTGCCGTGACTGCCAGCTGGTACCTGCGTCGGGCTTCTCCCGACCTTTTGGTACGTCTTTCTTTTCTGTCGACTGTACTGTGTTAGACTTGTTATCTTTAGCTTTGGACTGAATCTGGGATATAATTGTTAATTTGAACAGTTAATTAAAAAGTAATTTTATTTCTGCTACTTTAGCAAACATATCTAATGAAATTTAATTGCTTACTGTACTATCTCTGTGGCTTCAATGTACTCTACACGTGTCTTTTTCCCTTCGGAGCTTTCCCGCTCTTGGGAGGCCTCACGGGTTCCATGCGGTATCACGCGTATCCGGTAGTCCTACCGGGTATGCCGGGTATCCGGAATCCGGGTCGCTACAGCTTGGTATCAGAGCAGTGTTCTGAGATGTTCGGAGTTCTTTTCTGAGCTATCAGAGCATTGTCGTGTGAAGTACATGGGAATCTGAGATATACAGTTTCCAGAGTCGTGAAGGTCCAGTATAGTCTTCAGCTGGCTGCGGTTTGTGATTCTTTGTCGCGTTATTTTCTATGTGTTGTCTTGTGCGTGATGTTCTGGCACTGTGCGAGATGGTCCTGCTCTCGTCAGGATGTGACGAGGTGTTTATTTTCGTCGTTCCGTTTGTCTCGAGCATGCTGTACTTGGCAGTGTTCGCCGGAAAACTTGAATCTGCGGTACATTGTTCGAGGTTTTTTCCGTGTGTTGTTCAGGTTGCTGTTGACCTTCAGCCTTGGTTTGATGACCGTACACATTCTTACGTTGTCTTGGTCGTGCCGACTTGAATCTATTCAGCTCCTGATGTGTCTCGCTTCTGTTGAAGTGCTCGATTAGATTCCGTGTTTGAGAAGCTGCTCAGGCGAGCTAAGATTTTCCCTTCCTGGTGAACTTTTGTGGTTGATCTAATTGCTTCTTGTCCCTTCTGGTGGAATCTTTTCGAGGTTTGCCTTGGAATTGTTGTCTTGGTGATGCCTTTGTCCTGTGTCTGCTTAAGTGTGGACAGCTTTGTTTTGAGCCTGATCTGCTCTCTGCTTTACGATTGATTGGCTTTGGACTCCATGATGGTGTTAAGAGCTGTTGTGCACCGTGTTGTCGTGCTGTGTCCAGCGGCCGATGTATCGTGAAGGCTCATTTATCATTTTCAGGACGTGAAGGTAAGCTGAGATTGATGCTTTCCTTGTGCTTTGTGCTGAAGTTGGTGCTCTTCTCCTGTTGCGCTTAGGCTCCTTGTGATCGGTTGTTCGCGGGATCGGTACTCATGGCGTGTGATTTGCGATCTTTGTTGATTGCGAAGGCGCTTGGTGTGTGCTGAGGTGCGACTACCAAGGTTGTTCTGTTGCCTGTGCGTGTTGTTGAGAGTGCAGCAGACGTGTGTGGGTTGGCTACCCACTGGTCGAGAGATCTGTTTCTTCTCGATGTGACTTCGTCTTGGCTTCTTGTGCCTCGATGTCGTCTGTTGCCATGCCATTGTTGGTGGTTTTCTGGTGTTGGCATTGGCATTTGCGAGTATTGGGAAATTTGTCGGCATTCCTACTGATTGAGTACCCTTTGCTCTGCATTTCTTTCTTGGTGTTGTGCTCTCGAGGCGTGTTGGTGGTCCTTGAGGTGCGTTCCCTGAGATTGTGGTTTCTCGTTGTTGTGGGTCTTTTTCTTGGTGGGCAGTTTGATGCGTGACCCGTTTCTTGTGGTCGTGTGCTCAGCTGTTATTGTGCCTTGATGTGACCCTGCTTGCAGTTGTGTTCCATGGTTCTGTGTTCAGAGTGGAACCGGAAATCTGCAGGTGCTGCCGTTGTGTTGTTTCTCTATGATTTTGTGTCTTTGTGTGGACCAAGTCTTGTCGGTTAGCTTTGCTGTGCTCTTTTCCTAGAGTTAGCTTGCGACTCGATCAGATGTAATATCTGAGTGAGGACTGACTTGATTGTGCTTGCGGTCCGGTGCTGGTGTTGTCGTTGGTGTCCTGTGTGCCAGGTGTTCCCTGTCGCCTTTGGCACTGGAGCCGATAATGTGGTCGAGCCGTCAGCTGTGAGGACTGTGTCTCCTTGTGTAAGCTGCCGCTTGCCGTGTCGTCGTTGTGTTTCTCGATCGGTTGTCTGTTGTTGTGGCAGTCGTGTCTCCTGTCCTGTGAGACGTAAACGACGTTGCCCTGTTTCGGAGGTGTCAAACTTGTGTTCACTTGTGTCGTGCTCGATCCAGAGCATGTGCTCGTGATTGTGGTCTGACGGTGTTCCTCTGAATTGTGTTTCTCGAGATTTGTGTTGTTTTTGTGGTTGTGTTGTTGGGTTGTTCTTCCCTGCTTCTCCTTTGTTAGTCCTTAATTTTGAGGGTGAAATTTCTTAAAGGTGGGAGGATGTAATGCCCTGGATCCTTGGTAGGTCTTGCTGGATCTTCATTGGATCTTTTGGATTGGTTTTGGTGAGTTTCGGTTCGCTTTGGTGGCTTCCGAGTTGAGCTTTATGAGCCGTGTGGGTTTTTCTCTCGTACTAGTTACGGAACCCTACGGTGAGTTTGTTTGTCAGTTCATCGACTCGTGGATGCTACAGCGACGCTGTACTCATTGAGCCGGTCGTTTCGACTATTTTTGCGTATTTTTCTGAATTTGTGCATTTTCGGCGCATTTTCAGAATTTTCAGAAATTAGGAAAATTTCCTAATTTCTTTTCTATTTCTTCCTTTTCCTCTCTCCTCCTTCTCATTCGCACGCTCGCCTCTCTCTCTCCCGTTCTCTCTCGTTCTCCCGCCTTCTCGCCTCCGGCTGCAGACGGAGGGGTGCAGGGGCGTGCTGGTGACGACGAGGTGCTGTTGAGGTGCGCGATAGTGCGAGGATCGAGATGGATTTGGCGCGATCCCGAACGGTGGATTCAATGCCGACGATTCGGTTCGCGGCGTGGTTTTCGGCGCGGTTTAGTCCCTTCGGCCTCCCCTCGGCCTCCCCTCGGCCTATAAATCACGGAAATGATCGGCGAGAGGCTAAGGAACGTCACCCTACCTCAATGGAGCAAAGGCTCCGCCGAATCACCCACGAATCGCGAAGAACGCTTTTAGAAACCTCGCCTCCCCACGCTTCCCACGCTTGCCACACGCCCACGAGCTCGCCTCGCCGCCACCCACGCGTCCGCGCCGTCGCCCTGCCACCGTCAACAGCCGGGGAGGGGCTAGCCTCGCTCGAACGGGAGGAAGAGAGGGAGAGAGGGAGGGTTACGGTTGGGGAAGGAAGGAGGAAGAAGAAGAAGAAAGAGAAAGGAGAAAAGAAAAAAGAAAAGAAATGGGATTATATAGAAAATCCGATTTTTCGAAAAAATACCAAAAATTAGAAAAATACATTTCCGGAATCCTCGGAACGCACCGATCGTAACGGTACCACTCGTGCCTGCGGGAACCGCCCGGTTCGCCCGCAACGAGCTTCCGAAGAACAAGCCGAAACACACACCGGGAATTGGAAAACACACGCGGAAAAGCCGCGGAACGCCTCCGGGCCTCCGAAACAACTCCGGATCGCGCCGATCCGAACACGAAAGATGTCCGAAACGAAATTTCGGACACAACAAAGTCGGACGCTCTGAAAACCAGATCCGGGACCCACGAAGAAGGATTCGAAAGGTCCGAGATATTACAGCCCTCCCCCCTTAAGGAATTTCGTCCTCGAAATTGAGAACAACCCAAGGGGAAAGAAGAGGAAGACTCACTCAAACAGATACGGGAACTGCTGACGCATCTCGTCCTCACGTTCCCACGAAGCCTCACCACCAGAGTGTCGTTGCCACACGACCTTTACCAAGGGAATAACCTTGTTCCGCAGGCGCTGCTCTCGCCTATCCTCCACGCGGATCGGAAACTCTGGGAGAGAAAGATCTGGAGTCACCTCAGGCCAAACGGAAAACTCGAGCACATGAGAGTCATCGGGCATATACTTCCGCAACATTGAGACGTGGAACACGTCATGCACCGACGCCAACTCAGGAGGTAACTGCAACCGGTAAGCGACCTCACCGATGCGCTCCACAATCGCGAAAGGACCAATATAGCGGGGACTCAGCTTCCCATGCCGTCCAAAACGCATCACCCCCTTCATCGGAGAAACTCTCAAGAACACATAATCGCCCACGGCGAACTCGAGAGGCTGCCTCCTACGGTCATCATAGCTCTTCTGCCGACTCTGGGCCGCCAGCATGTTCTGACGAACCAGGTGCACAACGTCCACACATTGCTGCACCAATTCCGATCCCGTCAAAACACGCTCACCCACCTCAAACCAATCAAGTGGAGTCCGACAGGGACGCCCATACAATGCCTCATAAGGAGCCATGCCAATGCTCGAATGATAGCTGTTGTTATAGGTAAACTCCACCAACGTTAGGTGATGAATCCAACTCCCCTGCCACTCCAGGCAGCATGATCTCAGCATGTCCTCCAAAGTCTGAATGATCCTCTCAGACTGACCATCTGACTGTGGATGATACGCTGAGGTAAATGTCAAATCCGTGCCAAGAGCTCGCTGGAAACTCCTCCAGAATCCAGAAGTGAAGCGTGGATCCCGATCCGACACGATCGAAATAGGAATCCCATGCAACGGCACGATCCGCTCCACATACAAACGAGCCAACTTAGACACGCTCCAGCTGACTTTGACCGGTAACAACCGCGTCACATTCGTCAGCCGATCCACCAGCAACCAAATACTGTCCTGCCCACTCGGGGTCCTCGGCAACCCCACCACGAAATCCGTGGTCACATTGTCCCACTTCCAAGCAGGAACATCCAAGGGCTGGAGAGTACCTCCTGGTCGCTGATGCTCCACCATCACCTGCTGACAGATCAGGCACCTGGCCATAAACTCCGCGACATCTCTCTTCATGCCAGGCCACCAGAACTGTCTCCGCAAGTTCCGATACATCTTCGTCGCACCCGAGTGTACGGTGTACCTGCTCCCATGAGCCTCGCGTAACACCGCACGACGAACCTGCTCCTCGGCTGGGACGTACAGCCTGCCACAAAATCTCGCAGCACCGTCCTCGCCAAGTTCCACGTCAGCCATAGCCAGAATCCGGGGCAACTCAGGGTCCGCATGCTGAGCCTCTGTCACCTGACGACGGATAGCAGGAGTGACAGTCAGACTCGCAAGCACTGCCAACCCTGACTCCTGGGGAATCTTGAGCCTGAAGGATACTTCGGGCACTTGTTCCCAGAGCCTCCACTTCCTCAACATCAAGGCACTAATCACGACCTTCCGACTCAAGGCATCGGCGATGACATTCATCCTGCCCGGCTGATAAGATAGGGTGAAGTCATAGTCCTTCATGAACTCCATCCAACCCCTTTGTCTGAGGTTCAGATCTCTCTGCGAGAACACATACCTCAAACTCTGATGGTCAGTAAACACCTCGAACTTCTCGCCGTACAGATAATGCCTCCAGATCTTCAGTGCGAAGATCACCGCCGCCAACTCAAGGTCATGGGTAGGGTAGTTCTCCTCATGGGGCTTTAGCTGCCGAGATGCATAAGCCACCACTCTACCATGCTGCATCAGAACAGCACCCAATCCGACGCCGGAAGCATCTGTACACACCACAAAACCTCCCGATCCAGAAGGCAAGACCAACACCGGAGCCGAGGTGAGCAATCTCTTCAGTTCCCTGAAGCTCTGCTCACACTCCTCGGACCAAACGAAAGGCACATCCTTCCGCGTGAGCCTAGTCATCGGGGTCGCAATGCGAGAAAAATCCTGGATAAACCGGCGATAATAACCCGCAAGCCCCAAGAAACTCCGGATCTCCGTCACCGACCTCGGCCTCGGCCACTGCATCACGGCCTCGACCTTGGCGGGGTCCTCGGAAATGCCATCACCAGAAATCACGTGCCCCAGAAAGTGCACCTCGCTGAGCCAAAACTCGCACTTGCTGAGCTTCGCATACAACTGGTGGTCTCGCAACGTCTGCAGCACCACACCCAAATGGTACGCATGCTCCTCAGCAGACTACGAATAAACAAGGATGTCGTCTACAAAATTGACCACGAACTGGTCCAAATACGGATGAAACACCCTCTGCATCAAGTCCATGAAGGCTGCAGGGGCATTGGTGAGCCCAAACGGCATCACCAGAAACTCATAAGGCCCGTACCTCGTACTGAACGTAGTCTTCTCCACATCGGACTCGCGAATTCTCAGCTGATAGTAACCGAATCGCAAATCAATCCGCGAGAACACTCGCGCAGACTGAAGTTGGTCGAACATATCATCAATCCGCGGCAACGGATACTTGTTCTTAATGGTCACTTCATTCAGCTGCCGATAGTCAATGCACAACCGCAGACTACCGTCCTTCTTCTTCACAAACAACACGGGCGCACCCCAAGGGGAAAAGCTAGGACGAATATACCCCTTGGCCAACAGTTCCTGCAACTGCGCCCTCAACTCGCTCAACTCAGCGGGGGCCATACGGTAGGGAGCCTTCGCCAAAGGTCCCATACCAGGTACAACTTCGATCACGAAATCGATCTCCCGCTGGGGAGGTAATCCAGGCAACTCCTCGGGAAAAACGTCGGGAAACTCGCACACCACCGCAATGTCCTCGACATCCGGCTCCATCCGGTCAGATACAACCACGGACGCGAGAAAACCCCGACAACCAGAATCAAGCAATCGACGGGCTCGAATAGCAGAGATAAGGAATCGAGAAGAGGCGGAACGGATACTTTGGAAATAGAAGGTCCTCTTGCTCGGATGCTGGAAGTAGACCCTCTTCATTCCACAATCCACCACCGCTCCATGAGTCTCGAGCCAATCCATGCCTAGAATCACATCGTAATCCCGAAGCTGCAACGCATACAACCTGCCTGGCATACTCCGCCCATCGATCTAAATCGGAACCTGATCGAAGTAATACGGAGTGATCATAAAATCACCCGAAGGCAACTCCACTGCCAAATCACAGGACAACTGGGTCACCGGCTCCTCGACGCTCGACGCGAAATCCTCCGAAATAAACGAATGAGACACGCCAGAATCAAATAAAACCCGAGCCGCACAACCCAAAATATGAACGGTACCTTCCACGAGCTGCGCGACGCCACTGCCTCTGCCCTGGTCATGTGCGTGATCTGGCCCCGAGCTCTCTGCCTGCCTCCCACACTAGCTGACCTGGGTAGCGGCGGATACTGTCCCTGCTGCTGCTGCTGCTGCCTCTGCTGCTGGGGAACCTGCTGCTGCTGAGGAAACTGCTGCTGCAGCGGTCTCTGAGGACAGTCACGCGCCATATGCCCTGGCTGGTCACACCGAAAACAGACGATCGGAGCCGTGCACTGCCTGCCTGGGTGGGTCCCACCACACCGTGGATAAGGTCCTCGCGATCCACCCACTGATCCCTGACGCTGCAAAGGAATCGGCTGTTGTACACTGCCCGATGAAGCTTGCCCCTGATCCCTGGACTTCTTCTTGCCGAACCCTTTCTTGAAGAACTTCTTGACCTTCGAGCCGAAGGACACAGATCCTGTCACCGAAGCTGCCGATGCCGGTACTCCTGAACCACCCGACGCATGCTGGAAGAAACCCTACTGCTGGGTAGCCGACTGCTGGCTGCGACCTGACAAGGACTGCCCCTGGCTGATCGGTCCTCGAGTCCTCTGCATATCCATCTCCAAAGAAATCGCAACACGAGACGCCGTCTCTAGATCAGTGGCCCCATTCGCGATCAGATGGTGCCTCAGCTCCAGCCTCAAGCCCTGTACAAACTGCGTGGTCCTCACCCTCTCATGCTCCATGATATGAGGTGCGTACCGACCCAGCTCGACAAATCGGGCCCTATACTGCAACACGGACATGTCGCCCTGCACCAGCTCCAGAAACTCCCGCATCCGCTGTGTAGCAACAATATCTGGACAGTACGTACGCTCGAAAGTACTGACAAAGTCATCCCACTCGATCTGCTCAAGTGGACCAAGCTGAAAAGACGTCTTCCACTCGGAAGACCACCACCTCCGAGCCGTACCCTGTAACTGGTTGTAGGCCAACACCATTCTGTCCTCGGCAGCACTCTTCGCAGAACTGAACACCCGCTCCATCTCATCAAGCCAATCACGAGCCGCATCAGGGTCTGCCTGGCCGCTAAAGTAAGGTGGATGGAACTGCATGAAGTCCTTCACTGCTCGGCCTGGCCCACCCCTAGCTGACGAGCCCTCACCAGCTTCTCCGCCGAACTGCTGAGACATAAGCTGGTACATGCCACGGAAGAAATCCTCGGCCCCCGGAACTCTCGCAGCATCCGCGGCCTCGGTAGCCCCCCGTGGTGCTCTACTATGCTCCTCCTGGTCCCTCTGGACCCCCTGCTGGATCTCCTGGCCTCCAGCCGACTGCCCCTGCTGAGAGCGAGAGCTCCGCCTCGGCGCCATACTCGCTCCTGAAGCAAAAGACAGAAAACACGAAAACGGCAAGGTCAAAATAAACCCGCGGTGTCCAATGCCAGCGTCACCTGTACATCATCGCTGTGGACTAGTGGACCACTACAATTACCTATGATTCTCATGTAATTCCACAACCGCGCTCTGATACCAGCTGTAACGACCCGAGAATCCGATTACCGGGAAGGCCCGATAACCCGAGACTCGCACCGCCACCCACGAGCCCGAAGACTCAGAAGGGTTAAAAGGATGGTGTGGAGACTACATGAGTATCACAAATAATTACAGAAATTAAACAGTTATAATATCAAACAGGAAATAAATTAACATTTTACATGGTCCACAATAGAAATTAACAACAATAACAATAGTCCACGACTAGTACAGTGACAAGGAAGAAAAGTACAGCTACACGGGGCATACCCCGGCTCTGACCTCTGGCACTACCTCTGGTCACCCGCACCACGCTGCACACCTGACGCGCTCCCCGAAGGTGGCGCCTCACCTGAAACACGGTGAAAGCACGCAGGGAATGAGTCTCGGAACAAGACTCAGTAGGGATCACTCGAACCCTACCTCGTAAAACGAGAAATCACTACACTAGCGGTCGGAGGGTACCTCGGAAGGGAAAGCCCTGTACTCTACAAGACAAGACCCTACGGCACGCAAACCGACACACATGCCACGGTAAGAAGACCAAAGCTCAAAGGTCGAACCGGTAAAACCCGAAGGTCGGAAACACACGACTGACAGTCTGTCACTCCGTACTCGACAGGAGTATCACCCACTAGAAGCACAGCCGGTAGCGTCCCCTGACGTCTTACACCGCACCGCAGGTGAACCGCCTGACGTGGTAGGTCCTACCCGAGGCGCAGACACCGTACAAGTAACCACGAACAAATAACTAGCTGGGGTCACGCCCGTCGACGTGGGTCCAACCGCCCCCAACCACGTGTGCACACACAGACCGCGCGTCCCTGGTCTGGCCCTCTGACCGGTTTTCCCCTCAGCCGGACTCTGGCTGCAAGACGTGGGGCCCAACGGTAACCGGTCCACAAACCGTCTCTAAAGGTCAGCCCGTACACCACTCCCTGGTGCGACCAGCACACGCGTACTGGTAGGCTACGACTAGTGGAGGGTCACTGAAGGAGTAGACTCTCAAGTCACAGAAAATAACGTCGCAACCACAGGTACGAGGGACGCTCCTTGTACCCACACTAACGCACGGTGACACAAATCGGAGTCACCACCTCCCGGGACCCCACGGCACCCCCACATGTAGCCCCCACATGATGCCCCGCATCAGTCGGACTACGGGTCAGCACAGGGATCGAGACTAGCTCGTCCGGGACTCAAATTGGCAAGGAAAAGGAGTTGCGGTCACCGGAGGACCGCCTCCAGTGGTCGCGGTCGACCCAGGACCACTACCACCTAGTCGCGGTCCTCCCGGAACCGCGACCATCCTGGTGCACGAAAAGTGAACGCGGTCGCCTGATGACCGTTTTCACCTGGTAGCGGTCTCCAGGAGACCGCGACCAGACTCCAACGGTCAAAAACTGTGTCGAAGACCGTGCCGGACCCCATGGTGGAAGCGGTCGCCCCCTGACCGCCATCAGCAGTCGCGGTCAGTCGCACGACCGCGACCGCCTGCCGACAGAACGAGCCTCAACGGTCAAAAATCCTGGTGAAGGCGGTCCCCACCCGACCGCTACCAGTGAACGCGGCCACTGGTAGACCGCTATCATCTCGGAAAACCGAGAACGGCGGGAAACGGCCAAAAACACCATCCACGTCCCCATACCTCCACCGGAGCGGGGGAAATCAAAGGGGAAGACCCCTGGGGACCCCTAGCATGCATCTAAGCCATCCAAACGTGAAATCGCGGGCTAAAACCATAGATCGGGCGAGCTCTCCCCAAATCATGGAAAAACCCCAAGCATGCTCAAACAAGCCCCTCTCGGCCTCCCCTCGGCCTATAAATCACGGAAATGATCGGCAAGAGGCTAAGGAACGTCACCCTACCTCAATGGAGCAAAGGCTCCGCCGAATCACCCACGAATCGCGAAGAACGCTTTTAGAAACCTCGCCTCCCCACGCTTCCCACGCTTGCCGCACGCCCACGAGCTCGCCTCGCCGCCACCCACGCGTCCGCGCCGTCGCCCTGGCGCCGTCAACAGCCGGGGAGGGGCTAGCCGCGCTCGAACGGGAGGAAGAGAGGGAGAGAGGGAGGGTTACGGTTGGGGAAGGAAGGAGGAAGAAGAAGAAGAAAGAGAAAGGAGAAAAGAAAAAAGAAAAGAAATGGGATTATATAGAAAATCTGATTTTTCGAAAAAAATACCGAAAATTAGAAAAATACATTTCCGGAATCCTCGGAACGCACCGATCGCAACGGTACCACTCGTGCCTGGGGGAACCGCCCGGTTCGCCCGCAACGAGCTTCCGAAGAACAAGCCGAAACACACACCGGGAATCAGAAAACACACGCGGAAAAGTCGCGGAACGCCTCCGGGCCTCCGAAACAACTCCGGATCGCGCCGATCCGAACACGAAAGATGACCGAAATGAAATTTCGGATACAACAGAGTCGGACGCTCCGAAAACCAGATCCGGGACCCACGAAGAAGGATCCGAAAGGTCCGGGATATTACAGTTCCTCACTTCTTCCTCTCCATTTTCCCTGCCATTGCACGTCGTTCGGTAAGGAAACGGTCGTGTTTGGGCTTGTTTAGTCTAAACCGTGATTTTTGGAGTTTTTAGGGTTCGTCGGAAAACGGCAACCATTTGTAGCTCGGTTAGTGTTGAACTGACCGTTGGGATGTTAGGATCCCATCCATGCTTGTTTTGTGTTGATCGGTGGTCATTCGAGGCTGGTAGGAGCCCGGGAACCTCGTTGACCCATTTAGGGTTGATTCATTGGAATCGTCGGATCTTGTGTTTTTGTGGTTGCATGTGGGCTTTTGAGCCATTTTATGTTGTTATTTGTCGTTTGGGTTTGGTTCCCATGCGTTTCGGCGTGAATGGGGCGTGGAATGGGCCGGTTTGGCCATTCCCTTGTTTTCCCGCCGTGACCGATGTAGCGGTCGTTCCATGGACCGTTACATGGCCCTGACGGCCCTACGATAGACCGCCACTTCGTTTGGCGTTTAGAGTTTTGTGGCTTCTGGGTGTGTGACGGCCCTGGGGAGGCGCGTCACACCCATGTAACGCGCCTGTGTTAACGCGTTACATTGCTTCGTCGTTTTGAGTTTCGGGGTTAAGTCGGTTCCTCTAACGCGCTTGACCCAGCGCGTTAGATGGATGTAACGCGCCATGTGCTGGCCGTTACATTTCGTTTGACCGACGTTGACCATTAGAGGCGGTGCCTCTGACGGTGGTTCCCCCGTGCGTTGGGTGTGTGTAACGCGTCCTCTCTGGACCGTTACATGATGTTTTGGCTGAGTGGGGTTGCTGCGCCGTTGAATGTAACGGTGGGACCCCTGTGCGTCAGGCGTTTGTAACGTGCCCTGTGCTGGCCGTTACATGCCTCTCAGCCTCTGTTTTTGTCTTAAGCCAGTGTGTAACGCGCCTTGTTCTGCGCGTTAGGTGCTTGTGACGCACCTGCCATGGCACGTTACATTTGTTGTGTTTGCGTTTTGGTCCGTGTTGGCCCTGACGGCCCCGGTCGGGCGCGTCAGGTCTGTGTAGCGCGCCCGGTGCTGGCCGTTACATGCTTTTAGTATGTTTTAGAGTTTGATAGGGCAGTGTGTGTGAGGATCTGTTCCCCGACCGTCACGTTGGATATAACGGCCTAGCGTTAGACCGTCAGGTTCATGTAGCAGTCTAAGGGTGGTGCGTTACATGCCTTGTGCTCTGATTTCCGTTCCTTCGGTTTCTGCTTGTCTTGACTTGGCCTTGTGGTCTGCCCGTTGTCCCGTGGATGTCTTCTGACGTCCTATGAGGGCTAGGACTACGTTGTGAGGTAGCCAGGAGTCTTCTTGCTTGAGGTAGGATTCTCTTTCCTACTCTTTGAGCATTATTGTCGGGTTCTGGTCAACCCGGTGTGACCCAGGGGTTGACAAGTAGCCCTGTGTGTGTCTCGGTGGTTTTGTCCAGCCCGAGACACTGGTTCTGGATGCCTCGAGGTATTGCCTTACCTCGGTTGGTGTGTCCAGGTGTGCTGAGGGTTGCTGGTGTTCCCTCAGGTCTCCGTGAGTTATTTTCTGCGGAGCGTCGTTTCTTGTGGCTTAGGATTAGACCGATTGGCGGCTTGTTCCGCTGTCTGTAACGATCTTGCCTTTGAGTCGTCTGACTCAAGGATAGTTGCATTATAGGTCTAGTTGCCTGGTCCTGAGTCTGTTGGAAGTGGTTGTACTGCTAGGGGTGCTTCGTAGTACGTGTGACAGGGCTTCCGTGGACTGTCTGTACTTTAGCACTCGTGTTTTTGAGTCTTGTGCCTCGTGAGCCTCCGTTGTTGTTACCCTTCGGTCTCTTGAGTGCCGGTCCGCTTGCGGATCGCGGAGGGTTCCCGTACACGGTTTGTAAGCTAGTTCCATGGGCTCCCAGCCAACGATAGCGTCCTGCTGAGGGAGAAAACTAGCTAGAGGACCTGGCTTAGGCTAGAGCCAGTGTGTGCACATGTTGTCAGGGACTGAGGACTTACGTCGACGGACGTGACCCTGACTAGTTACTTGTCTTGTTGTTGTTCTGTTTCTGGTTCAGCATCTGTTGGTGCTACCTCTCCTTGGACTCGGAGCGGTTGTTCCTTGGACTTGGTTTTGAGTACCTTGGCCTCCGCCATTTTTGGGCGTGTGTAGGTAGGTACTTGTGGCGCAGCGTAAGACGTCAGTCGACGCAGCTGGTTGTTTCTGTGAGGAGGTGCTTCCGTCACGTGACACGTGACTCTCGGCGTTTCTTGCGCATTGTGACCTTTGGAGTGGCCCTTTCATGGCTGTACGCGAGGTTGGTGCCTTGTTGCGTGCGCGATGTTCTGGTCGTGCGTGGAGCTGCGTGCACGGCGTTTCTAGTCGTTCTGGTTGTCATTTGTCTGGGTCTTTTCTAGACCTTCTCCGTTTGTGTAGTTGGCTTTTGCCCTCTTCTCAGTTTTGGCCGACGGACTGGTGTACCCTACCGTGTGAGTTTAGGGTTGACCGTATGTTACCTTTTGGAGTAGCTTAGAGTGCCGAGTTCTCCTCGGTGGCCGTGTTCCGGGTTTTGCGGCCTCGCTCCTTCTTTTGGATGAGCTCCCCTTGCTCTTAGCATGTTCCCTACTCCTGCTGTCCCTGTTCTATTTACAGCTTTGTAGTGTAGCTTTTCCTGCTTTGCTGCACTTGCTGTTTTACAGTTGCTTCCGTTGCACTGTGCATTTTCTAGTGGGGATCCGCGTGACCCCTACTGAGTTTCTTGTTAGAGACTCACCCCTATTTTTCATGTGGGTTTCGCCTTCTGCTTCCGCGTGGTTCCTGGAGTGTGCGTGCTCGTTGCGTGCCGTGGCTGCCAGCTGGTACCTGCGTCGGGCTTCTCCCGACCTTTTGGTACGTCTTTCTTTTCTGTCGACTGTACTGTGCTAGACTTGTTGTCTTTAGCTTTGGACTGACTCTGGGATATAATTGTTAATTTGAACAGTTAATTAAAAAGTAATTTTATTTCTGCTACTTTAGCAAACATATCTAATGAAATTTAATTGCTTACTGCACTATCTCTGTGGCTTCAATGTACTCTACACGTGCCTTTTTCCCTTCGGAGCTTTCCCGCTCTTGGGAGGCCTCGCAGGTTCCATGCGGTATCACGCGTATCCGGTAGTCCTACCGGGTATGTCGGGTATCCGGAATCTGGGTCGCTATAGTAAAAATCATGCGAATGGGATCAATCACGCGATTAAACCAAAGTAACAAGACGATCAAGTAAGTTAGAATGAGAGCAAGTGCGAACTAGTAAGAATGTAACAAGAACATGATACTGACATTTCATGAACAAGAATGTATCGAGAATGTACTAGCAAGCCACATAATCATCACTCTAGTATCTTTTGCTGATGAGCAAGTACTTCGTGAATTTATGTGGAATATCAAGCAAGAAAGTCATGTACAAGAATGTCAGGTCATGCCGTATTGTGGATTTTCACTTATTTATAGAGAAAGTACTCCCAGCGCAATGCGACACCAGTAGCATCATACCACATGGTTTATAATAGTATGTTTCCGACAATCAGCCGAGAGGACTAGCATAGAGCCCTTGAACACAATCAGTGCTCGATCGCATCTTCAAGTATAAATCACGCTTTTTCCACGCATGTAACAATAAAGTATGGCCAAGAATGTAATAAGTTCAATAAGCTCATGATAACAATAATTCAATGAATGAATGCTTTAATAAGAATCATGAGAAATCAAGAATGACTTAAGCAAGGTTATGCTTATGGAAATAAATCGGCAGCATAACGGTACATTCTTTATTTTCCATTCATTATTTTAGGTTTCTTGATCAATATGATAAGTTCTAGATCATCAATAGTCCATCTAGAAACCTTGGAATATCAACCCTTGGTCCACCTTGGGTTAAAATACTCAAGCAGTGTGACGGTCGTGTACTGGGCCGTTACATGATGTGACGCTCCAGTATTGGGCCGTTACATTAGTCTGAATCCAGAACCAAGAAATCAGACTTAGTTGAATGTGACGGTCGTATATTGGGCCGTTACTTGTGTCTGACGGTCCAACATAGAGCCGTTACATTACTGATAACCAAAAACCTCGATAGTGTAATCTAATCAATGGGTTTTAATGGTACAACCAACTCGGTGTCCTAGTGGGAATCCCAGGCTCGCGGAGAATTACGGAGGCCTTGAAACGAGATTTCCTAGTCCATTGGAAGGAATATCCAATAGAGAGGTCCTCATGTCCAAGAATAATTTTCCTATAGTGCAAAGTGTAACTAATAGACATATACCTGAATATACGCCATGTACTTAGAGAAATGACTCTATAGATAGAAAAGAATGTGTAATAATGTGAAACCAAGATAAAACTCCGTCAATACAACATTGGAAAATCATGATTTAGAATACAAAACTCTAGAGTTTTGGCCAATGAAATTAGCATAACTTAAAATAGCCTAAGACACATTAACCATGCAATTTGATTATGAAACAGTAACTAAACTTGAAGTCATGATAATAGGTCCAACTTAGCTATATAAGCTTATTTATAAGTAAACTTAACTGGTTATTATTCTGCCTTGGGCTGGCAGAACACAGGTGTCTGATGGTCTAGGATAGGCGCGTTACAGTGCTTGTGACGGTTTATCGAGGGGCCGTTACAGTGGTGTAACGCTTCTGTTAGGGTGCGTCAGAGACAATAGAACAATAAAACACAACAGGGTGTGACGGTCTATCGTAAGGCCGTTACATTCATGTGACGGTTTTACGTTGGTGCGTCAGAGAATCTGCTGGCAGTAAACTAAGTAAAGGTTTATGAAAACATAACATGCTTGGAAATCAAAATACTACCACTATCCTAGTCATGATAACGAAGTATAGGCCAACTATATGCATGGGTTTAGTGAATAAACAAGATAATATCTTTAAATTTTCATTTAGGGCTAAGAGATGCATGAATGTATAGAACTATTAGATCATGAAATTCTTAGTCTAGAATGCATGAAATCAAGCACAACCAGAGGGCTTTTATTCCTAACAAGTTGTTTTTGTCAATCATGAGACAACCTACTGTTAGTGTTGGTGTGCTACAGGCCAATTTCGGGTCGGGTAGGCCCAATAGTTGTACGATCTTGTTCATTAATAAAGTGGTGTTTGAGCGTAAATATACGATTGTGTTACTTTACGTTGTCCCTAGGATATGTGGTTGTAAAGTCAGCTCGAGATTGGATCTCGAACATGAGACTTACTTTACATGAACACATACCTTAAACTGTTCCTGGTTGGAGGGTAATCACTCGGGGACTTTGATTACCTATTAAACCAGTACACATGATGTGTCAGTGACCAGTCTCATGGTCATTGGTGCGGGGCACCAACACATATGTGTAGGTGTATGTCCTTGGAGGATGTGCACTGAACTGATCCGCTATTGGATCTTCAGATGGTTGATTATACCTAATGTCAACTGAAGATCCAACGGTCACAGTAGCATCGTTGGTCCTTTGACCTGAGACATTGATCAGATCTTACACGAGGATTGGAATGGTTTAATTATTTAGCTAAGTGACTTTAACCATAAGTCATGAGTTGCCGAGTCATTAACCACTCCAGGATACGTGTGAAGATCATCAATGGTCAAGAAGGGATCGCTCACTGTCGGGTATATATCAGACAGTTAATGGGTCATGACATTGACGCTCCGTTAAATCCCTGGCCAGGGTAGTGTGAGTTCGTTTAGAACGGACGTCATACACTTTAAGGAGGTCATAGTCAAATGGCACGATCATGGGATTTGACAGATACCGTACCCTCGATCGTACCAGACTCATAGAAGGAGCGATGGATTATATCGATGTGGTAACTGTGGACTTACAGGTACCAGACATGCTGGTTTAAACCCGGCGTCCTCTAGGATCACGCGGATTTGCTTGACCCAACGTGATCGAAGGTTCGGAATGAATTAAACTATTATTCGGCTCTTGTAGAAGCGAATAATACGTTTAATTTACTTCTAATTAGGAATTAGAAGTTAATGGGCCTTAAACTAGAGTGACTATGGGCCTAGAGGATCACACACATTGGATTCTTGGGTGACGGTTTATTATTATACAATTGTATGTATTAATTCTATTTAATTCCTTTTGGAAAGGAGTGTAAATGGAGCTTAATACATATGTATAATATGAGATATGACATATATACAGTTTCGGTCTTTTGGAGCCCTTTTCTAATAAGCCTAAACTCTATATATATGGCTCCTACGTGAGTTCATTCGAACTCTTAGCTTTTCCTTTCCTTCCCTTAAGCCAACCAAGCATTAAGCTTAAGGGAGAGGTTAAGCCTCCCCCCTTTCTCCCCCTTGCTCTCTCTCTCTCTCTCTCTCCAGAAGATGTTAGAGCCGGGGAAAGTTGTGCCAGGGAGGTACCGTCGCTGCGCAAGGGTCCGTGTGGATCTGCTCTAGAGGCCGTACAGCTGTGCGGCTCGGTTTCTCTACATCGCGCTTAGCGGACAGCGTCGTTCCGCGCAAGGTGAAACACGCAACCCGTAATTAGGGTCTTAGAAACACCGATTAGAGCACAGATTAAGCTTTCCATAACACCGGAATCGGGCAAATTAAATTTTTGTTATCCGCTGCGTCGCCCGTAGGTGCTGTGCGAAACCTTACAGTGGTATCAGAGCCAGGTTCGCGCTCTGGTCGGTGTTTTTATCGCCGTTTAGAACCATATTTTAGAGGCATTGAAAATCTTCAATTATAATTTGTAGAAAGAGATTTAGATATCTCTGTTCTTCCTGGATGTTGGACATCTAAACAGTAATTTTTTTAAAAAAAAATTTAAAAAATTTTTTTTTTGGGCTTCCCGTTGGGCGCACTGCGCCTCTGGGCGCAGTGCGCCGGCGAGCGCCGCCCACGCGGGGCGCCCGCGTGGCGGGCGCCCGCCCGCGGGCGCCTGCAACGTGGGTCGCCCGCGTTGCGGGCGCCCGCAGCGCAGGTCAACGCCCGCAGCGCGGGTCAACGCCCGCGCGCGCGGGCCCGCGCGGGCGGGGTTGACTCGGCGCTATTAAAAAAATAGTTTTTTTATTTTTTTAAAAAAAATTGTTTCAACCTGTTTAATTTACTGTGCTCCAGTAAAATTATATATATATTAGATATATATATTAAAATGCTCAGTAAATTAAATAGAATTTTATTTAGTAGGTTAATTGTGTTATCTCGATGGTAAATGTCAAAAGTTAAATTTTATTTAATCGTGTTGAATTTACTGAGGTGAGATAATTACTATTTACCTTGGGATAAAATGGTAATAATTGAAGTTACTTCGATAAATTCTAATTTTTGAATTTTTAATTATTAGATAATTAGAAAATTCAAATTTTGAATTTTATTAAAGTTAAATGTGAAATTTTCAATTATTTGATTTTTTAATTATTAGATAATTATTAAATTTAAATTTTGAATTTTAGAAAATTACTAATTGAGGATAATTGCATTATTTTAAATTTATTTTCAAACAAAAATTATTGGATAATTAGTTTGAATTTAAATTTAAATTATTGGCATGTTTAAATTTTGAATTTAAATTTGATTATTGGATAATTAAATTTAAATTTAAATTTAATTAATTATCTCAATTAGATGCCCCTGTAGAAAATGATGGTTCTTTACGTGCGTTACTTTATTTACCTTGTATTGGCCTGCTTGTATGTTTAATTTTAGTTAATCATGCTTTGATTTTTAAAATTAAACAAAGCTAGCCTGTTTTTGTTTGCACATCCCATTATTAAATTTAAAAGTAAGGATTATTTTCAGAAAATAACCCTTGATTGATTTTATTTGAACGGGTTGGCAAGTGATCATGGACTTGGATTAATGTAATTAATTGGGGTCTGCGAACCTCCTTTCTCTCTCTGTTGAAATTCCAATGTACTTCTATCTTCCTCCATTGTTGTACTCGCCCTAAGGGCTGCTGGAATTTGAGTCACATGTAATTTAATTTTTCCGACCTGCGTGCCGTGTAAAAGTTATAATTAATGCGGCGTCGACGATTGAAAGCGTGGAGCACACCCGACGAGGACGATCCAGCTGCTTCGGAAGCGGGCCGGATGTCTTAGTTACATTAGGGTTAAAGTCCATGATCACTTGCGTTTATTTTTGCATTGGATGCATTTATTTTGTGCAAACTACTAGGTACGGTAAATATATTGGATATATTTATATTACCACCTAGGGTGAGATCAAGCTAAAATTACAGGTCTGTAACGCATCTAGCCTGGTGCGTTACAGGTCTGTGGTGGTCGCCCGATAGACCGTTACATTCAACGTGTATAGAGTTTCAATTTCATAAAACTCTTTTATTCGTTTATCCACATAATTATCTTATATAAATAGTATTTATCCTTAAAATACGTGAATAAACTAATTACCCTTCTTGAATATGGGCCAAACTTGATGGGCTTGGTCCATTAACCTTTTGGATTATCTTTAAATAGGCTAGGTTATTTATTTAACCTAACTGGGCCTTATAATGACTTATTGATCCAATATTCTAGGGGTCTTACAATCACCATTAACCTAATTTATTTAGGTCTTTATAAATTCCAAAAAATAATTAAATATTCTGGGGTCTTACAATCACCATTAAGCATAACACACACGCACACACACACACACAATTTGTCTCCACTGAACATACACACACACTATCACCACTAAGCATAGCACACACACCCTCTATCTATCTCCATTGCACACACACACACACACACACTATCTGTAACGACCCGAGAATCCGATTACCGGGAAGTTACAGCTGGTATCAGAGCGCTGTTGTGGAATTACATGAGAATCATAGGTAATTGTAGTGGTCCACTAGTCCACTACGATGATGTACAGGTGACGCTGGCATTGGGCATCGTGTGTTTTTCTTGACCTTGCCGTTTTTGTGTTTTCTATCTTTTGCTTCAGGAGCGAGTATGGCGCCGAGGCGGAGCTCTCGCTCTCAGCAGGGACAGTCGGCTGGAGGTCAGGAGATCAAGCAGGGGGTCCAGAGGGACCAGGAGGAGCATAGCAGAGTTCCGGGAGCTACCGAGGCCGCGGATGCTGCGAGAGCTCCGGGGGCCGAGGATTTCTTCCGTGGCATGTACCAGCTTATGTCTCAGCAGTTCGGCGGAGAGGCTGGTGAGGGCTCGTCTGCTAGGGGTGGGCCAGGCCGAGCAGTGAGGGACTTCATGCAGTTCCATCCACCTTACTTTAGTGGCCAGGCAGACCCCGATGCGGCTCGCGATTGGCTTGATGAGATGGAGCTGGTGTTCAGCTCTACGAGGAGTGCTGCCGAGGACAGAGTTGTGTTGGCCTACAACCAGTTACAGGGTACGGCTCGGAGGTGGTGGTCTTCCGAGTGGAAGACATCCTTTCAGCTTCGTCCACTTGAGCAGATCGAGTGGGATGACTTTGTCAGTGCTTTCGAGCGTACGTACTGTCCAGATATTGTTGCCACGCAGCGGATGCGGGAGTTTCTGGAGCTGGTGCAGGGCGACATGTCCGTGTTGCAGTACAGGGCCCGATTTGTCGAGCTGGGTCGGTATGCACCTCACATCATGGAGCATGACAGGGTGAGGACCGCGCAGTTTGTACAGGGCTTGAGGCTGGAGCTGAGGCACCATCTGATCGCGAACGGGGCCACTGATCTAGAGACAGCGTCTCGTGTTGCGGTTTCTTTAGAGATGGATATGCAGAGGACTCGAGGACCGATCAGCCAGGGGAAGCCCTTGTCAGGTCGCAGCCAGCAGTCGGCTACCCAGTAGCAGGGTTTCTTTCAGTCTGCGTCGGGTGGTTCAGCAGTACCGACATCGGCAGCTTCGGTGACAGGATCTGCGTCCTTCGGCTCGAAGGTCAAGAAGTTCTTGAAGAAGAGTTTCCGTAAGAAGCACAAGGATCAGGGGCATGCTTCATCGAGCAGTGTACAGCAGCCGGTTCCTTTGCAGCGTCAGGGATCAGTGGGTGGATCGCGAGGACCTTGTCCACGGTGTGGTGGGACCCACCCAGGCAGGCAGTGCACGGCTCCGATCATCTATTTTCGGTGTGACCAGCCAGGGCATATGGCGCGTGACTGTCCTCAGAGACCGCCGCAGCAGCAGGTTCCCCAGCAGCAGAGGCAGCAGCAGCAGCAGCATGGACAGTATCCGCCGCTACCCAGGTCAGCCAGCGTGGGAGGCAGGCAGAGGGCTCGAGGCCAGATCACGCACATGACCAGGGCAGAGGCAGTGACGTCGCAGCTCGTGGAAGGTACCGTTCAGATTTTGGGTTGTGCGGCTCGGGTTTTGTTCGACTCTGGCGCGTCTCATTCGTTTATTTCGGAGGATTTCGCGTCGAGCGTCGAGGAGTCGGTGACCCAGTTGTCCTGTGATTTGGCGGTGGAGTTGCCTTCCGGTGACTTTATGATCACTCCGTATTGCTTCGATCAGGTTCCGGTTTGGATCGATGGGCGGAGTATGCCAGGCAGGTTGTATGCGTTGCAGCTTCGGGATTACGATGTGATTCTAGGCATGGATTGGCTCGAGACTCATGGAGCGGTGGTGGATTGTGGGATGAAGAGGGTCTACTTCCAGCATCGAGCAAGCAGACCTTCTATTTCAAGGTATCTGTTCACCTCTTCTCGATTCCTTATCTCTGCTATTCGAGCCCGTCGATTGCTTGATTCTGGTTGTCAGGGTTTTCTCGCGTCCATGGTGGTGTCTGAACGGATGGAGCCGGATGTCGAGGACATTGCGGTGGTGTGCGAGTTTCCCGACGTTTTTCCCGAGGAGTTGCCTGGATTACCTCCCCAGCGGGAGATCGATTTCGTGATCGAGGTTGTGCCTGGTACGGGACCTTTGGCGAAGGCTCCCTACCGTATGGCCCCCGCTGAGTTGAGGGAGTTGAGGGCGCAGTTGCAGGAACTGTTGGCCAAGGGGTACATTCGTCCTAGCTTTTCCCCTTGGGGTGCGCCCGTGTTGTTTGTGAAGAAGAAGGATGGTAGTCTGCGGCTGTGCATTGACTATCGGCAGCTGAATGAAGTGACCATTAAGAACAAGTATCCGTTGCCGCGGATTGATGACTTGTTCGACCAGCTTCAGTCCGCGCGAGTGTTCTCGCGGATTGATTTGCGGTCAGGTTACTATCAGCTGAGAATTCGCGAGTCCGATGTGGAGAAGACTACGTTCAGTACGAGGTACGGGCATTATGAGTTTCTGGTGATGCCGTTTGGGCTCACCAATGCCCCAGCAGCCTTCATGGACTTGATGCAGAGGGTGTTTCATCCGTATTTGGACCAGTTCGTGGTCATCTTCGTGGACGACATCCTTGTCTATTCGCAGTTTGCTGAGGAGCACGCGTACCATTTGGGTGTGGTGCTGCAGACGTTGCGAGGTCACCAGTTGTATGTGAAGCTCAGCAAGTGCGAGTTTTGGCTCAGCGAGGTGCACTTTCTGGGGCACGTGATTTCTGGTGATGGCATTTCCGTGGACCCCGCCAAGGTCGAGGCAGTAATGCAGTGGCCGAGGCCGAGGTCGGTGACGGAGATCCGGAGTTTCTTGGGGCTTGCGGGTTATTATCGCCGGTTTATCCAGGATTTTTCTCGCATTGCGACCCCGATGACTAGACTCACGCGGAAGGATGTGCCTTTCGTCTGGTCTGAGGAGTGTGAGCAGAGCTTCAGGGAACTGAAGAGATTGCTCACCTCGGCTCCGGTGTTGATTTTGCCTTCTGGATCGGGAGGTTTCGTGGTGTGTACAGATGCTTCCGGCGTCGGATTGGGTGCTGTTCTGATGCAGCATGATAGAGTGGTGGCTTATGCATCTCGGCAGCTAAAGCCCCATGAGGAGAACTACCCCACCCATGACCTTGAGTTGGCGGCGGTGATCTTCGCGCTGAAGATCTGGAGACATTATCTGTACGGTGAGAAGTTCGAGGTGTTCACTGACCATCAGAGTTTGAGGTATGTGTTCTCGCAGAGAGACCTGAACCTCAGGCAAAGGCGTTGGATGGAGTTCATGAAGGACTATGACTTCACCCTGTCTTATCAGCCGGGCAGGATGAATGTCGTCGCCGATGCCTTAAGTCGGAAGGTTGCGGTCAGTGCCTTGATGTTGAGGAAGTGGAGGCTCTGGGAACAAGTGCCCGAAATATCTTTCAGGCTCAAGATTCCCCAGGAGCCAGGGTTGGCAGTGCTTACGAGTCTGACTGTCACTCCTGCTATCCGTCGTCAGGTGACAGAGGCTCAGCATGCGGACCCTGAGTTGCCCCGGATTCTTGCGATGGTTGATGTGGAGCTCGGCGAGGATGGTGCTGCGAGGTTTCGTGGCAGGATGTACGTCCCAGCCGAGGAGCAGATTCGTCGTGCGGTGCTGCGCGAGGCTCATGGGAGCAGGTACACTGTGCACCCGGGTGCGACGAAGATGTATCGGAACTTGCGGAGGCAGTTCTGGTGGCCTGACATGAAGAGAGATGTCGCAGAATTTGTGGCCAGGTGTCTAATCTGTCAGCAGGTGAAGGCGGAGCATCAGCGACCAGACGGTACTCTCCAGCCCTTGGATGTTCCTGCTTGGAAGTGGGACCATGTGACCACGGATTTTGTGGTGGGGTTGCCGAGGACCCCGAGTGGGCAGGACAGTATTTGGTTGCTGGTGGATCGGCTGACGAAGGTGACGCGGTTGTTACCGGTCAAGGTCAGCTGGAGCGTGTCTAAGTTGGCTCGTCTTTATGTGGAGCGGATCGTGCCGTTGCATGGGGTTCCCATTTTGATCGTGTCGGATCGGGATCCGCGCTTCACTTCTGGATTCTGGAGGAGTTTCCAACGAGCTCTTGGCACGGAGTTGGCTTTTAGCTCGGCGTATCATCCTCAGTCAGATGGTCAGTCTGAGAGGACCATTCAGACTTTGGAGGACATGCTGAGATCTTGCTGCCTGGAGTGGCAGGGGAGTTAGATTCATCACCTACCGTTGGTGGAGTTTGCCTATAACAACAACTATCATTCGAGCATTGGTATGGCTCCCTATGAGGCTTTGTATGGGCGTCCTTGTCGGACTCCACTTGATTGGTTTGAGGTGGGTGAGCGTGTTTTGACGGGACCGGAATTGGTGCAGCAATGTGTGGATGTTGTGCACCTGGTTCGTCAGAACATATTGGCGGCCCAGAGTCGGCAGAAGAGCTATGCTGACCGTAGGAGGCAGCCCCTCGAGTTCACCGTGGGCGATCATGTGTTCTTGAGAGTTTCTCCGATGAAGGGGGTGATGCGTTTTGGACGGCGTGGGAAGCTGAGTCCCCGCTATATTGGTCCTTTCGCGATTGTGGAGCGCATCGGTGAGGTTGCTTACCGGTTGCAGTTACCTCCTGAGTTGGCGTCGGTGCATGACGTGTTCCACGTCTCGATGTTGCGGAAGTATATGCCCGATGACTCTCATGTGCTCGAGTTTTCCGTTTGGCCTGAGGTGACTCCAAATCTTTCTCTCCCAGAGTTTCCGATCCGCGTGGAGGATAGGCGAGAGCAGCGCCTGCGGAACAAGGTCATTCCCTTGGTGAAGGTCGTGTGACAGTGACACTCTGGTGGTGAGGCTTCGTGGGAACGTGAGGATGAGATGCGTCAGCAGTTCCCGTATCTATTTGAGTGAGTCTTCCTCTTCTTTCCCCTTGGGTTGTTCTCAATTTCGAGGACGAAATTCCTTAAGGGGGGAGGGCTGTAATATCCCGGACCTTTCGGATCCTTTCTTCGTGGGTCCCGGATCTGGTTTTCGGAGCGTCTGACTTTGTTGTGTCCAAAATTTCGTTTCGGACATCTTTCGTGTTCGGATCGGCGCGATCCGGAGTCATTTCGGAGGCCCGGAGGCGTTCCGCGGCTTTTCCGCGTGTGTTTTCTGATTCCCGGTGTGTGTTTCGGCTTTTTCTTCGGAAGCTCGCTGCTGGCGAACCGGGCGGTTCACCCGGGCACGAGTGGTACCGTTGCGATCGGTGCGTTCCGAGGATTCCGGAAATGTATTTTTCTATTTTTCGGTATTTTTCTGAAAAATCGTATTTTCTATATAACCCTATTTCTTTTCTTCTTTCTCTTTCTTCTTCTTCCTCCTTCCTTCCCCAACCGTGGCCGCCCTCCTCTCTCCCTCTCTCTCCCATTCGGACGCGGTGAGCCCCTCCCCGGCTGTGGACGGCGGCAGGGCGACGACGCGGACGCGTGGGTGGTGGCGAGGCGAGCTCGTGGGCGTGCGGCAAGCGTGGGAAGCGTGGGGAGGCGAGGTTTCTAAAAGCGTTCTTCGTGGTTTGTGGACGATCCGGCGGAGCATTCGCTCCATTGAGGTAGGGTGACGTTCCTTAGCCTCTTGCCGTTCGTTTCCGTGAATTGTAGGCCGCGGGGAGGCCGAGAGAGGCTTGTTTGAGCGGGTTTGGGGTTTTCCATGATTTGGGGAGAGCTCGCCCGATCTATGGTTTTAGCCCGCTATTTCATGTTTTGGTGGCTTAGAAGCATGTTAGGGGTCCTTAGGGGTCATTCCCCCTGTTTTCCCCCTCTCCGGTGGAGGCATGGGGGCGTGGTTGGAGTTTTTGGGCATTTCCTCCGTTTTCGGGCGCGGACTGAGAACGCGCTATACTCCAGTAGCGCGTTCTTGATGGTCGCGCTGCCCCGACGGGGCGCGTTCATCGGAGAAGATGAACAGGAGGCGGTTCTGGTCGGGCTAGGGGTCCCTAGCGCGACCTGCCTTGTCGCGCTAGGAAGCCCTAGCGCGATCTTCCCTGTCGCGCTAGGGGGTCCTAGCGCGTTCTTCTTTGTCGCGCTAGGGGTCCCTAGCGCGATCTGTCCTGTTGTCGGGTGTTCCTCTTGGGCCGTGTGTGTGTCCTGAACACCCCGTGGAGTTCCGGGACCGTGCCTTTGGGTGTCCGGAGGTTCCGTTTACCTTGGTCATGCGTTTGGCTGTGGCCGGTGCGTCCGTTTCTTCTCCGACCGTGGTCACCGTGCGATGGTGATGGTACGTGGGACGGCCCCCGTACTTCGTCAGGTTCGGACGTTGTTTTCCGTGGTCTTGAGAGTCTACTCATTCAGTGACCCTCCGCTAGTCGTAGCCCACCAGTACGAGGTGCTGGTCTCACCTGGGAGTGGTGTACGGGCATTCACCTTTGAGACGGTTTGTGGACCGGTTACCGTAGGCCCCTCGTCGGTAGCCAGAGTCCGGCTACGGGGGAAAACCGGTCAGAGGACCAGACCTAGTGACGCAAGGTCTGTGTGTGCACACGTGGTTGGGGGCGGTTGGACCCACGTCGACGGGCGTGACCCCAGCTAGTTACTTGTTTGTGGTTACTTGTTCGGTGTCTGCGCCTCGGGTAGGACCTACCACGTCAGGCGGTTCACCTGCGGCGCGGTGTAAGACGTCAGGGGACGCTACCGGCTGTGCTTCTAATGGGTGGTACTCCTGTCGAGTACGGAGTGACAGACTGTCAGTCGAGTGCTTCCGACCTTCGGGTTTTGTCAGTTCGACCTTTGAGCTTTGGTCTTCCCTCCGTGACATGTGTGTCGGTTTGCGTGCCGTAGGGTCTTGTCTTGTAAAGTACAGGGCTTTCCCTTCCGAGGTACTCTCCGACCGCTAGTGTAGTGGTTTCTCGTTTTACGAGGTAGGGTTCGAGTGATCCCTACTGAGTCTTGTTCCGAGACTCAATCCCTGCGTGTTTTCACCGTGTTTCAGGTGAGGCGCCACCTTCGGGGAGCGCGTCAGGAGTGCAGCGTGGTGCGGGTGCCCAGAGGTAGTGCCAGAGGTCAGAGCCGGGGGATGCCCCGTGTAGCTGTACTTTCCTTTCTTGTCACTGTACTAGTCGTGGACTACTGTTGCTGTTGTTGTTATTTGATTGTGGACCATGTAAAATGTTAATTTATTTCCTGCTTAATATTATAACTGTAATGCCCCGGATTCTTCGGATCCTTTTCGTGGGCTCCGGATCTGGTTTCTTGGATTGTCCAACTCTGTTTTGTCTGAAATTTCGTTTCGGACATCTTTCGTGTTCGGATCGGTGCGATCCGGAGTCGTTTCGGAGGCCCGGAGGCGTTCCGCGGCTTTTTCCGCGTGTGTTTTTCCGATTCCCGGCGTGGGTTTCGGCTTTCCCTTCGGAACCTCGTTGCGGGTGAACCGGGCCGTTCACCAGGGCGCGAGTGGTACCGTTGCGATCGGTGCGTTCCGAGGATCGCGAGGGTGTGATTTTCTATTTTTCTGGATTTTTCCGATTTTCCGGATTTCCCTATAAATAGCTTTTCTCTCTCTCTCCCCTCTCATTTCTCATTTCTCTCCCTCTCTCTTCTCACGCTCTCTCCTCTCTCCCTCTCTCTCCGGCGGCCGACGGGGCGGAGTACGGGCGAGGCGGGGACGGCGCGGGCGAGGCGCGGGCGAGGATGGATGAGGATCGAGGCGGAGGCGGGCGCGATCCCTCGGTGGATTCCGAGATGGCGTCGTTCGCGTTCCGGGCGGTTTTCGGCGTGGATTAGTCGCTTCGGCGCACGGTTTCTTCGGTGGAGGTAGGGTGACGGAACACCACTGCGTTCTGCTCGTTTCCCCTGCCATTGCACGTCGTTCGGCGCGGAAACAGCTGTGTTTGGGTCCGTTCTAGCGAAACTGTGGTTTTGTGGGTTTCGTAGGGTCGGTCGGGAAACGGCGACGGTTTCCAGATCGGTTACTGTCAACGGATTCCTTGGGGCGAGAGCGTTCTTTTCCCCCTGATTTCGTCTCGATTGGTGGTCCCGTTGGACCGGTAGAGCTCCGAGAAGCTCGGTAACCCTTTTTGGGTAACTTCGGTAGAATCGCTCGTTTCTCGCGATTCGTGCGTCGTTTTGACTCCGGTCGGAGTCCACGTGATTGCCAGGGTGGTTGTGGTTGTATCCCCTTCGTTTCGGCACGAACGGGGCGTGGAAAGGCTACGATCGGGAGACCCCCTGGGTTTACCCGCCGTGATGGTTGGGCGGTCGAACCGGGCCCGTCCATCGCGAGGGCGGTTGCCTTTGGCCCGTTCATTTTCTCTTGGTTTTGGGGTTGTGCGGTCGCACGATAGACCGCACATTTGATGTGCGGCCAGGTGAGAACCGCATGTCTCCCCCATGGACGGTTGGTACCCAGCCGTCTGTCCTTCCGTGGGCTTGTGCGGCCAGGAGCTGACCGCATATCCCAGTTGACCCTTGGTCAACAGTTTAGTGTCGGTTGGGTTGTGCGGTTTGGTCAAAACCGTTTTGACCGGCACTGGAGTAGGTCGGTTAGGTTGTGCGGACGATCCTTGGCCGCACATCCCCTTGGGCGGTCCAGCCCTAACCGTCCATCCTCCATTTGGGGTTAGTCCGATTAGAGCCTTGTGCGGCTCCTGCCTGACCGCATGTCTTTTGAGCGGCTGTACCCTAGCCGCACATCCCTTGAGCGGCCCAGGGTGAACCGCACATGTGCCAGTCTAACCCGGTGTTTCCGTTTTGACTGATTCGAGTCCCGGGTGTGTGGTTCTCGAACCACGTGCCGACCTGTGGCCTGACGGATGTTGTGCACGTCGTCGGGGCCAGGTGTCGTGGTACGTTGGAGTCCCGGGTGTAGAGTTCTCGACTCGTGTCACCGTGTGTTGACGTGTGTCATCGGTTTCTCCGAAAAGCGATCCCCGAGTGGGTCCTGTGTGAGGCCTTGGGCTGCGAGCCCAGTTGTCCAGTCTGGAGCTGGAGGCTTCCCTCTTTTCCTTGAGTTGGGCCACAGCTTGGTGGTGTGCAAGTTGCCTTGGGAATCGTGCTTCTGTGCTTTCCGCGTGGGCCGTGTGTGTGGCCTTAGTCCTGTGAGTTCCCTTCCCAAGGGAATGGTTTCGGCGGCTCGTGAGCTGCCTCGGTATTCGTGCTACAGTGGTTTTAGACCTAGAGCTTGGACTAGATTGACGGCCTTGTGCTGTTGCGTGCAACGGTCTTGACCCCGAGTCTTGTGACTCAAGGACCGTTGGGTGTAGGGCGTCTAGAGGACTGTCCAGAGCCCAGTGACTTAGCGTCACTTGGGTTTTCTCGACTCTCGCGCAGGGTGTGTGCGCGGCTGTGGACTGTGAGTCCCGTTTCTTCTCCGACTGTGGTCATCGTGCGACGGTGCTAGTACGTGGGATGGTCCCCGTACTTTGTCGGATGCGGACGTTGTTTTCCGTTGACTTGAGAGTCTACTCCTTCAGTGACCCTCCACTAGTCGTAGCCTACTAGTACGCGTGTGCTAGTCGCACCAGGGAGTGGTGTACGGGCTTACCCTTAGAGGCGGTTTGTGGACCGGTTGCCGTCGGGCCCCACGTCTTGCAGCCAGAGTCCGGCTGAGGGGAAAACCGGTCAGAGGACCAGACCAGGGACGCGCGGTCTGTGTGTGCACACGTGGTTGGGGGCGGTTGGACCCACGTCGACGGGCGTGACCCCAGCTAGTCACTTGTTTGTGGTTACTTGTACGGTGTTCGTGCCTCGGGTAGGAGCTACCACGTCAGGCAGTTCACTTGCGGTGCGGTGTAAGACGTCAGGGGACGCTACCGGCTGTGCTTCTAGTGGGTGGTACTCCTGTCGAGTACGGAGTGACAGACTATCAGTTTCCGTGATTTCGACCTTCGGGTTTTCGGTCGTGTTGACCGTTGAGTTCGGTTGTTTCGCCGTGGCGCGTGTGTTGGTTTTCGCGCCAAGGGTCTAATGCTAGTGGCTTTACCGAGGTTGGGTCTTGTTGTGCGGTACCCGCGATCGGATGGTCGGGGTCGCACCTTGGACAGCGTGTCCAGGTCGGCTGTGTCCGAGGGACAGGCCTCTACGGCGTGGTTGCCGTGTGTTCTTGCTTCGGTAGGTGGTACTAGTGTGGTTCGGTAGCTTCGTCTGCGTGACCGAGGTGTACCTTCCGGTGCAGTAGGAGTAGCTGTAGTGCCGAGTTTTTGACCGGCCACCGGTTTGCTGTTCCTGCTGTAGTTGTAGCTCTCCTTTCCGCTACCGCCGTTGTTTCCGGTTGGGGTTCCGCGGGATCCCTGCTGAGTCTCTGTTTTGGAGACTCATTCCCTGCTTTTCAGGTGTGGCGGTTCTTCCTCGTGGTTCGAGGGTGCGGAGCGGAGGTTCTCTGTTGCCAGCTTGCCGGGCCGAGTGTTCACTTGGCACGTGGTACGTTTTACTGCTTTAGACTGTACTTTCGGTTGGACTGGACTCTGTTGTAGCTGTTGCTGTTCTTTCTTTCAGCTTGTTGTTGTTGGTTGTCCTGCTTTATTTCCTATTTCTTTGTGCCTCCACACTCCTTTTAGCCCTTCCGAGCCCTCCTGGCTCGTGGGCGGCGGTGCGAGTCTCGGGTTATCGGGCCTTCCCGGTAATCGGATTCTCGGGTCGTTACAGCTGGTATCAGAGCGGTGGTTGTGGACGTACATAGGAATTCGAGATATTGCAGTGATCAGAGTCCATAAGGTCCAGTACAGTCGGCAGCTGGCTTAGGGTTTTGTGTTCGCTTCCCGCCTTGTTTCTCGCTTGGGTGCGCTGTGCGGCGCTGTGAAGGTGGTTGCTGCCCGCGGCTTTCGTGCCAACATGGGGTCTAAGGATCGAGGTCGAGAGCCTTCTCCCTCATCGGTGGTGGCCCTGGTTGTGCTGCGTTGGGCAGAGGTTGCTGGCAGGCGTGAGTTCGCGGTGCTGCGTTCGAGGAACCTGCAGCGTGGTCAGGTGGCTGGTGCGGACTGTTCTTGGTTAAGTGGCCGTGAGCGTGCTCTGAGGGAGCTGCTGTCGGTTTTTGGTCACTCCAGCTTGAGGTTTGTCCAGCTCCTGAGGTGTTTTGATCGAGAAGTGTGCTCGGGTGAGCGGAGGATCTTCTCGGTGGGTTGCTGTTTCGTCGAGCCTGATGTTTTGTCGTGCTCTGTTGCGTCAGAAATGACGTGTCGGTCCCAATCGTTCTGCTGATTTCGAGGCAGGATTTGGCAGAGATGTCCCGTTAAGTCTTTGCTCCTGTGCTTCTGTCAGTGGATGGGTTGTGTTCGCCCTGGAGTTGGCTTGAGATGTGAAGGCTCCGCGGTGAGTTTCGGGACTCGAGGGTGAGCATCGGCGGTTGTCGGTTATGGCTCGTGTGGCGGCTCTTGGCATGCCGTGTTGCAGTTCGAGGAATTGCAGCGGTGGTGCATCGAGAGATGCTGTGATGGTGGTCCGACGTGACACTCGTCGAGTGTGTCGGAGGCGCTGACCTGATGGAAGCGATGGTTTTCCTTGGTGCTGGATGGTGCTGTTTCCAGCGTGCGCGAGGTTCGAGGTCAGGTCGAGCGTGGAGTTCTTCCGTTGGTCGAAGTGCGCTGGTTTCTCCTTTGGTTGGAGAGATTGTGTTGGGTTAAGGTTTGCCGTCTTGCATTGTGTGCCCGGATTGGTTGGCCTTGTGTGCCATGAAGTCCGTGCGAGACGTGCTCCTTGTCTTGGCAAGGTGGTTGTCTGTGAGAAGTTGTGCCCATTCCCTTGTCGTGTGAGGGTGTGCTGGCGCTGTTCCGGAAGGACGAGTGCTGGTTGGGCGGTGTTTGCTTTCTCGACTGTGCGCGCGGATCTGAGTGCGCAGCGGAAGCGTGGTGGGCTCGTAACCCATTGTTCAGGATCGTAGCATTGGTTGCTACGGGCGGATTCCTGAGTTTGCGTTGAGCATCGGAGGATGGGTTCCTCGGTGTGAAACGTGTTGTTGCCGTGCCGTTGCCCGAGGTATTGTGGTTCTTGGCACTGGCAGGATGGAGTGTTGGGGAATGTGCTGGCTAGTGCGCCGCATGAGTACCCTGTTCCTGTGTTGGAAGCCGTGTCAGGCGTCGGTGTTGGACCTGGATGGGGTTGTTGAGGATGTCGCCTGACGATGGTCGAGGATGTGTTGGTCAGAGTCGGCGGCTTGGTGCCCGACTTGTGTTCCCAGTCGTGTCCTCGGATAAGATCGTTTTTGGAGAAGTGGTCTCTGGCAGGCTGTGGGCTTCCGTTGGTTCTACGGTCTTGTCGGATTGTGACGGTGAGATGTTTATTGCTTAGGGACCCACGAGCGCTGTTCAGGTGGTGTCCCGTGGCTCTGTGGTAAGGGCGGAATCGGGATTGGCAGGTGTCCACTTGGTTTGATCGAAGGATGTGATGAGACCAGATGGAAGAGTGACGCTTGTGGGCGGAGGCCTTCTGTGAGATTAGCGTCGGTTGGTGGTCCTTGATAGGACGTTGGTGTCGCAAGGTTATCCCTGGTTTGGTGATTAGCATGGGGTGGTTCCCTATAAGTCTGAGTCCCGTGAGGTGATGACTGAAGACGCCATGTTCTGTCATTTGGTTTCGTCGTGCTCCCCGAGAGGGTCGAGTTGGCGCGATGATCGAGCTCGGATGCGGAGTCCGAGAGGAGTGTAGCTCGAGATGTGGCATCGGTCTATGTGTGAGTCAGCGGATGGCCTGCTGTGAATTGGATCGTGCCTGTTGGGCCGGTGGAGGTTTCCCGTTGACGTGTATTTGGCGACCAGTGGATGGTCTTTTCAGAGACAGAAGATGCTGGTTGTTGGGGCTCGAGCGTGGCGAGAGCCGTGTGCCAGCGAGACCTTTGATGGTCGTTTCTGCGATGTGCCTTTCCGGATGGGATCTGGACTTTGTCGAAGTTTGTCTTCTGACGAGAATTGGCACGGTGTTGTGTCCGGCTTTCGGCTTGCCATGTGTGGGGTGTTTCTTGGTGTTGAGCCGATGTGCTGGTTGCGGTCTGTTGAGCTGGCTGCTTGAGCTGGTGGAGGCTCTGTGTTGGTTGCTCCCTTGAGGAGGGTGTGCGACCTGTCAGCTGGTTGTGAAGCTGATGTGTGTTTTGTCTGCTGACCCTGGGGTGGATCAGTAGCTGTTGCTCGTGTCGAGGGTTGTGTTTCCTCGGTGAGCGAGATCGTGGCTGCGGCGCCACGGTGGATTCTCGCGTTGTCTGAGGTGATGCCGGACTGTGTCCTTTGGTATATGCCTGCTCTGTTGGCCTGTGTGCTCGGCGCGAGGAGCGAGGTGTTGCTTGTGATCGTAAGTCTGGCTGTGTCCCTCAGGATCGGTGTTTTCGTGAGAATCGAGGTTTTCTGTGCTGGGGCTCTGACAGCGTGTCAGTGATTCTGTGTTCTTCCCCTGGGACTTCGTGCTTGGTCCTGAATTTCGAGGACGAAATTCCTTTAAGGGGGGAGGGCTGTAATGCCCCGGATTCTTCGGATCCTTTTCGTGGGCTCCGGATCTGGTTTCTCGGATTGTCCAACTCTGTTTTGTCTGAAATTTCGTTTCGGACATCTTTCGTGTTCGGATCGGTGCGATCCGGAGTCGTTTCGGAGGCCCGGAGGCGTTCCGCGGCTTTTTCCGCGTGTGTTTTTCCGATTCCCGGCGTGGGTTTCGGCTTTCCCTTCGGAACCTCGTTGCGGGTGAACCGGGCCGTTCACCAGGGCGCGAGTGGTACCGTTGCGATCGGTGCGTTCCGAGGATCGCGAGGGTGTGATTTTCTATTTTTCTGGATTTTTCCGATTTTCCGGATTTCCCTATAAATAGCTTTTCTCTCTCTCTCCCCTCTCATTTCTCATTTCTCTCCCTCTCTCTTCTCACGCTCTCTCCTCTCTCCCTCTCTCTCCGGCGGCCGACGGGGCGGAGTACGGGCGAGGCGGGGACGGCGCGGGCGAGGCGCGGGCGAGGATGGATGAGGATCGAGGCGGAGGCGGGCGCGATCCCTCGGTGGATTCCGAGATGGCGTCGTTCGCGTTCCGGGCGGTTTTCGGCGTGGATTAGTCGCTTCGGCGCACGGTTTCTTCGGTGGAGGTAGGGTGACGGAACACCACTGCGTTCTGCTCGTTTCCCCTGCCATTGCACGTCGTTCGGCGCGGAAACAGCTGTGTTTGGGTCCGTTCTAGCGAAACTGTGGTTTTGTGGGTTTCGTAGGGTCGGTCGGGAAACGGCGACGGTTTCCAGATCGGTTACTGTCAACGGATTCCTTGGGGCGAGAGCGTTCTTTTCCCCCTGATTTCGTCTCGATTGGTGGTCCCGTTGGACCGGTAGAGCTCCGAGAAGCTCGGTAACCCTTTTTGGGTAACTTCGGTAGAATCGCTCGTTTCTCGCGATTCGTGCGTCGTTTTGACTCCGGTCGGAGTCCACGTGATTGCCAGGGTGGTTGTGGTTGTATCCCCTTCGTTTCGGCACGAACGGGGCGTGGAAAGGCTACGATCGGGAGACCCCCTGGGTTTACCCGCCGTGATGGTTGGGCGGTCGAACCGGGCCCGTCCATCGCGAGGGCGGTTGCCTTTGGCCCGTTCATTTTCTCTTGGTTTTGGGGTTGTGCGGTCGCACGATAGACCGCACATTTGATGTGCGGCCAGGTGAGAACCGCATGTCTCCCCCATGGACGGTTGGTACCCAGCCGTCTGTCCTTCCGTGGGCTTGTGCGGCCAGGAGCTGACCGCATATCCCAGTTGACCCTTGGTCAACAGTTTAGTGTCGGTTGGGTTGTGCGGTTTGGTCAAAACCGTTTTGACCGGCACTGGAGTAGGTCGGTTAGGTTGTGCGGACGATCCTTGGCCGCACATCCCCTTGGGCGGTCCAGCCCTAACCGTCCATCCTCCATTTGGGGTTAGTCCGATTAGAGCCTTGTGCGGCTCCTGCCTGACCGCATGTCTTTTGAGCGGCTGTACCCTAGCCGCACATCCCTTGAGCGGCCCAGGGTGAACCGCACATGTGCCAGTCTAACCCGGTGTTTCCGTTTTGACTGATTCGAGTCCCGGGTGTGTGGTTCTCGAACCACGTGCCGACCTGTGGCCTGACGGATGTTGTGCACGTCGTCGGGGCCAGGTGTCGTGGTACGTTGGAGTCCCGGGTGTAGAGTTCTCGACTCGTGTCACCGTGTGTTGACGTGTGTCATCGGTTTCTCCGAAAAGCGATCCCCGAGTGGGTCCTGTGTGAGGCCTTGGGCTGCGAGCCCAGTTGTCCAGTCTGGAGCTGGAGGCTTCCCTCTTTTCCTTGAGTTGGGCCACAGCTTGGTGGTGTGCAAGTTGCCTTGGGAATCGTGCTTCTGTGCTTTCCGCGTGGGCCGTGTGTGTGGCCTTAGTCCTGTGAGTTCCCTTCCCAAGGGAATGGTTTCGGCGGCTCGTGAGCTGCCTCGGTATTCGTGCTACAGTGGTTTTAGACCTAGAGCTTGGACTAGATTGACGGCCTTGTGCTGTTGCGTGCAACGGTCTTGACCCCGAGTCTTGTGACTCAAGGACCGTTGGGTGTAGGGCGTCTAGAGGACTGTCCAGAGCCCAGTGACTTAGCGTCACTTGGGTTTTCTCGACTCTCGCGCAGGGTGTGTGCGCGGCTGTGGACTGTGAGTCCCGTTTCTTCTCCGACTGTGGTCATCGTGCGACGGTGCTAGTACGTGGGATGGTCCCCGTACTTTGTCGGATGCGGACGTTGTTTTCCGTTGACTTGAGAGTCTACTCCTTCAGTGACCCTCCACTAGTCGTAGCCTACTAGTACGCGTGTGCTAGTCGCACCAGGGAGTGGTGTACGGGCTTACCCTTAGAGGCGGTTTGTGGACCGGTTGCCGTCGGGCCCCACGTCTTGCAGCCAGAGTCCGGCTGAGGGGAAAACCGGTCAGAGGACCAGACCAGGGACGCGCGGTCTGTGTGTGCACACGTGGTTGGGGGCGGTTGGACCCACGTCGACGGGCGTGACCCCAGCTAGTCACTTGTTTGTGGTTACTTGTACGGTGTTCGTGCCTCGGGTAGGAGCTACCACGTCAGGCAGTTCACTTGCGGTGCGGTGTAAGACGTCAGGGGACGCTACCGGCTGTGCTTCTAGTGGGTGGTACTCCTGTCGAGTACGGAGTGACAGACTATCAGTTTCCGTGATTTCGACCTTCGGGTTTTCGGTCGTGTTGACCGTTGAGTTCGGTTGTTTCGCCGTGGCGCGTGTGTTGGTTTTCGCGCCAAGGGTCTAATGCTAGTGGCTTTACCGAGGTTGGGTCTTGTTGTGCGGTACCCGCGATCGGATGGTCGGGGTCGCACCTTGGACAGCGTGTCCAGGTCGGCTGTGTCCGAGGGACAGGCCTCTACGGCGTGGTTGCCGTGTGTTCTTGCTTCGGTAGGTGGTACTAGTGTGGTTCGGTAGCTTCGTCTGCGTGACCGAGGTGTACCTTCCGGTGCAGTAGGAGTAGCTGTAGTGCCGAGTTTTTGACCGGCCACCGGTTTGCTGTTCCTGCTGTAGTTGTAGCTCTCCTTTCCGCTACCGCCGTTGTTTCCGGTTGGGGTTCCGCGGGATCCCTGCTGAGTCTCTGTTTTGGAGACTCATTCCCTGTTTTTCAGGTGTGGCGGTTCTTCCTCGTGGTTCGAGGGTGCGGAGCGGAGGTTCTCTGTTGCCAGCTTGCCGGGCCGGGTGTTCACTTGGCACGTGGTACGTTTTACTGCTTTAGACTGTACTTTCGGTTGGACTGGACTCTGTTGTAGCTGTTGCTGTTCTTTCTTTCAGCTTGTTGTTGTTGGTTGTCCTGCTTTATTTCCTATTTCTTTGTGCCTCCACACTCCTTTTAGCCCTTCCGAGCCCTCCCGGCTCGTGGGCGGCGGTGCGAGTCTCGGGTTATCGGGCCTTCCCGGTAATCGGATTCTCGGGTCGTTACAATAACTGTTTAATTTCTGCAATTATTTGTGATACTTGTGTAGTCTCCACACCATCCTTTTAACCCTTCCGAGTCTTCGGGCTCGTGGGTGGCGGTGCGAGTCTCGGGTTCTCGGGCCTTCCCGGTAATCGGATTCTCGGGTCGTTACACTATCACCGCGCAAGCGCGCGCACACACACACACACACAATCTATCTCTAATGAATACACACACACACACACACAATCTATCTCTAATGAATACACACACACACACACACACACACACACACACACACACACTATCACCACTAACCAAAACACACATACAATCTGTCTCTACTGAACACACAAAAAAAATCTGGTATAACACACACACAAATCTGTCTCCAGTGAACACACACACACCCGAAAATCTGGCAGAACACACACACGCGCGCACACATACAAAAATCACACACGCTCACACATATAAAAATCTGGCAGAACACACACACATAAATTTGTCTCCAGTGAACACATACACCCCCCCCAAAAAAAAATATGGCAGAACACATACACCCAAAAAAATCTGACAGAACACGCACACAAATCTGTCTCCACTGAACACACACACGCACACAAATCTGGCAACACACGCATACACACATATACCCTCACAAACAAAAAATCTGACAGAACACACACACACTATTTATTTGTCACCACTAAACACGGGGCGCGCGCACACACACAAACACACACACAAATACTATATTTATCTGTCACCACTGAACACGGGCACGCACACACATACAAATGGGCAAATCTACCTACTTAAAAGCATATGAAATCACAAATTTTGGGATTCAATAGATTTGTTATGTGTTCTGCCAAATTTCTGTCATCATATAATCAAGAGAAGAATGATAGAACGAGAGCAAAATCACAAGGCCATATAATCATAATAAGTGTATTTCTTAATTATGGATCATGCGTAAATTTATGAATTACCATTGACATATCTGCCACCCACTTAAAGAACCCATAACTTGATGTTCTATTATCGTCCTGCAAAAGAGATGTGTTAAAGTAAGATGTATTTGATAGCGTAACCCAAAAGGAAGAACTTAATGAGGAGTGTGCCATGTACCTTTGATTGTAGACATACATAAAATACTTTCTCCTTAGTCTTACTAGTGTTTGAGGTCCGCCTCCTACATGCGCCTTTGCCACAAGGACAAAGTAATATTTCATCCACCCACATGAAGAATCGGTATGACTTATCATTCCCAAACTGTGAGGAAGTATACAAGAGAATATGACATACATAACATGTAAACAAATAACAATTTATAATTGGGAATAACACACACCAAGTGGATAGTAATAATAGGGACGTTGGAGATTCTTGCTGTTGTGGGAGATCTTGATAAGACATTCCCATTGGACACATTCACATTGAGTACGATCATATTTACCATCACCCATCATTTTTGAATCCATTTTATCGATACCCTAAAAATGGGAAGATCAATTACACATAATGTTATATGTGGTGGTCTTAGGCTCAGATAGACATCATTCATGTCCACAGATTCATTGGAGGACATATGTGCACTCACATTCTAAGTCACATGTAATAAATCTCACTATTAGTAGGGGTAGCCCTTAGGCCATCCAACCTACTATAGGTGCGACATACAACCATAGAAATGAAATGAAATGCCCTCACAGTTTTTTTTTTACTGAAAGGTAATACTTGCAGGGTGCGAAACGAGGGAGTCTGTTCATCCCTTCATTGCGGAAGGGACATGACGTGCCACCCCGGCCACCACGCAAGCGATTTTTCATTAAGAAGTGCAGAAAGAAAAGGAACATAACATGGGGGGATACAAGGGACGAGTAAGATCCGGGGGAGGGGGAACACCCTGTCAAGGATGACAAGAGGGCCAATATAACACAACGACGAAGCCCAAAGTAAAAGAGACATAGGGCAAGATACAACAAGAAGGGGCACGACCGAACCGGCCCAACAGTGAACGAAGCATAAACGAAAAGCGAGCAAGCCGGCCAAGCCACGTAGCCCGCGAACGAAGCGACAAGAAGAACTGAAGTGAGGGTAGCCATCAGACGTCACGATCCCAAGAAGAGCTAGTAGGCCGGTGGGAACGCCGGGGGGCCCCGCCTTCGGTCCTCGAAGCCAGCCGCGAATGATCCTAATGGTGGGGACTCCCGAAATCGCTGAAGCGGTTAGCCCCCCACAGTACTCTTCATCACATGAATGCTCATTCCCATCATCATAACCCAATTTCCCTATTACTGCTAACGATCATCTTATAAAAGAATTCAAAACGTAAATATATCGATGAAAATAAATAAAACATAAACATACAATAGAAATCAAAACACATGTGCATGTGTAGCAACTAGAAGCCAGTGGCACACATAATAATTGAGTCAAGCCGCTCCAAAAAATTATGTTAGTGGTAAATGTGTGTATATGTCTCAATATGTTATGAAGTTGTCATGGTCATGATCATTCATATGAAGTTTACATCGGGTGGGGATGCCATTCCACAAACATATTGTCATATCTAAAAAATGTTAAGGAAATAATGTCACACAAATGAAATAAAATGTCATCAAATCACGAAGTAAACAAATTATCCATGTCATCAGTGAACATAAATATTTCAAGCATTCAATTTGTGCTTCCATTTAACTACACCTGCATTGGGCAAACAACATGTCACATACTAACACATATGATTAAATGCAATGAAATGGTTAATACATAACCAAATATTTTAGCTTAGAGAGTACCCTCGGCTACTGTGATGGGCCCAAAGTCGAGTGGCTATACGGTCCCAAAATCTCTCCCCTCTAGAAACCAACCTCATTGTCACATTATCCTCTTCATCCACCTCGTCATCTCTTAGGATTATTCATGTCATCTTTTGCTTGTTGGAAAATATTATCAAGGCCCTACTCCTTTCTAATGAAATTGTGTAGTACACAACATGCCATTGTAATTCTCGCTTGTGTCTTAATTGGATAGTTACGTTGCTTTACTAGAATTGTGAAACGTGACTTGAACACATCGAAGGCACGCTTGGCGTAATTTCATAGTTGAGCGTGTCTATGGTTGAACAAGTCCTTCTTATCCCGATGTGCAACTCTGGTTCTATTACACTTGTACTCTGATAAATGATATCTTGTCCCACGATACAGTGCTAAGAAATCAGGAATGTTTGCATAACCTACATCAACTAAGAAGTATTTCCCTACGACAAAGAATGTGTGCAAGTTTGAGAATATAAATCCCAATGTGGAAACGCTACAAATTGAGAATAATTTACCTTCCGGTACAGTAAATTCACCTTTCTCAATGGCCCACCTTATCACTTTCACGTCGGAGGATGATCCCTCCCAACCCACAATAACATAAGTGAACATAAGATCAAAATTCACACATCTCATGATATTCTGGGATGTCTCACCCTTTCGATTTCGATAACGAGGCTGGTCATCCATCGACATCTTTGTAGAAATGTTTGTTCCATCAATTGCACTCGAAGCATTCTAACCATAAAGCAAACAAACAAGCACTAGCACTTTATGAATAATTAAATATGAGTTAATATTTATGAGGAGTGTGTCTAGCACATCACCTTGAAGAAGGGGTAGAATTTGGGGTCATGTCAAATGTTGGGATGCACTTGCTCTTCACTAGTTGGCAGTTTGATGTAGTCATGACGTATGGATAACATTGCTATGAGAACATTATTAAAGTGCCAATTAATCGTCTCTCCCGAATGTTGGAACCACTATTTGAGTAACCTATTCTAAACTCCATGACCAACCTCAATAAGAAAAATAGCCAATTACTTAGTGGCAGACATATTCTTGGTGTCATTGAGCACACCTTTTTCCATCAATGTATCTCTTAACCTTAAGCATAGGTGGGGGTGAATCCGAAAACTTGAGTATGCCCTACCAATATGACCATCTATTACCTGTTTAACCCATCTATGACCTCGACCAACATTTGTGTGCATTGGAGTCCTAGGGATAGATATAGAAGGGGACAACATGTGCAACACTACGACACGTTCAACCTCCTCCCAATACTCCTCCTCGTCCATCATAAAGTTGACGAGCGATTGAAGTGAATCACCAGTTTCAACAGTTCAGTAATTCATTTTGAATGTAATAGTTGAAAATCATATATCATAGACATGAGCAAATTTAATTGGTGAATGAACATTTCATCAAGGAAGCATATAAATGAAGCATTTGCATGTTGACAAATAATTAAATACGTAAATATAAAAGTGTACACATCGACAAACACTTGAAAAGGATATGAAAAACTTTCAAAAGTAGCCTAGGCGACTTAATATCCATTCAGTTTTCAACTTTTCTGGGAGGGCCAAGAAGATGGAACAGTCATCCACGGAGCGGAGAGGTCAATAGCTCTATATAGATCTTGCAGAGAAAGTCCAGGCAACTTTATTAGTATATCAATTGCCTCATCCATTGGTGGGATAATTTTTTTTTGGCATTTGAAACATCTCTCTGGTTAAAGTCATCCTTTCATGATAGCGTTACCAACTTGTCAATTGAATCTTCATTGCCATGTGACATCCGCTTCTTCTTCATCCTGACATTGTTAGATGAAGGCATGTTCTTAGGGGTAGGAGGAGCACCCTCATTCGGTTGATTGTTATTGTTTGGAATTCTGACTCCTGACTCTTGCTAATTATCAAGTGTTTCAGAATCATTCAGAAGATTGCCTATATTAAAATCAATGCCCGTCTCCCCCTCGACATCATGCTCCTCATCACCATGCTCACTAAGCGTGTAAAGGTACGAGTTCTATTCGTTGCATGCATCGTAAGAAAGACTTTCCTTGAATTGTTCTATACTCTCTATTGATTTAAAATTATAAACCATATGTTATTCATCACTAATAAATAAAAATAAGAATCAAATTAATAATATGTAACTTTCGTACTGCCATGAGATCTTCCCAACTTTCATCTATGTCTGAGATAGGTATTTTTTGGTCATCGTCCCACCCCAAACCTTATCGCTTCTTGACATTCAAAATTAAATAATACCTTTTCTTTAGATTTTTAACTAATTCTTCAAATTTTTCATTGAGTAATCTAACTTTATCTTCTCATTGAAAACTTTGATTATATGTCTCCATGCATTTTTTGTAAAATTTTCATTGACAAAGTCGTCATTATTAACATGATTTTCTACCAATAGGTCTCCGAAGACCCGATCAGCATCATTGCTCTAATTTGCCACCATAATCTTATCTTTGGATACACTTATAATTTTTTAATAAACGAACATAATATAATGTTAGTAAGAAAGAGGTTAGAGTAATCCAAATACAACACATGACACATAAATAATTCATGATGATATCAAATTAAATTTTTACTTACAAGCACTGACCGTGGCATTGCAAAAAAATACCAAACTCTAAAAACTCAATATAATACAATAATCATATTAAGATTAATACAATAATCAGGGAAAGAGTTATCTAAAGCATACTGTGCAATCTTTTAGTAAAAAAATTCAGATTATATTAATAAGATTGGATCTGCATAATAATCTACAGAAATCACAAATCACACTGTATAACTAAATCACATAAGGAATGTACTTAAATCACACATTGTAATTACATTACGATGACCAACAGAAAAATGGCTTACATAAATCACAAATCATAATGCAAAAATTTCACATTAATATGAAACACAGATATGAGAACATTCATCCTGTCTAATGTACAAACACATGAATAGATATGAGAATATTATGGTTAATCATTCTCATAAAATGAAGATCAAGCATCATACTAACAAAATCATGTCGAGAGGAGCATCATCCCACACGGATGAGGGGTACGAGCAACCATGAATGAGAAAATCAAACAACAATAGACTTACACGAAGGAAAGAGCAACTAACACGGTGATGAGGGGGAAGAAGCAGCCCACATACCGAAGGGGAAGGAACAGCTACGTCATCAGCCCACAAAAGGAAGGAGAACCACACAGAGGTGTGAAGGGGAAGGACCGGCCTACGGACTATACGCACACAAACCAGACAAAAAATCACATAATACCATCATAGGCCAGTAAAGGAAAAGATTCCAAATATAACACACGACATCACCTCTCACAGTAGCATGGAAGGAAGGATATTTACAGAAGATGTCATCGTCAGACAAGCGTAGATGAAGACCTCGTGGTTGGAGAAGAGGAACTCACAAGGGCACAACAAATGATGGCTGGAGACGGTGGGTACCCAGCTCCGACAAGGCATCGTCAGATGAGGATCACATGCGGTGAACCCTCACAGGAGAGAAAGAGACAACAGATGAGGAAGGAGAAAGACGTAAGGGGCCGTTGCCGCAGAGTATCACTAGAGACGATCGGGAGGGAAATGTGCAACAGATGAGGAAGGAGAAAGATGCAAGGCGTCGTTGCTGCAGAGGACCACCGGAGACGATCGGGGGGAGCGAACCCTCCCGTCGTGCTTTCAACCCCTCCGCCATGCCCATCGCGTCCCTCGTTCGACACGTTTTTAGCTACTCCGCCACGCTACCCTCTTCGGCACTTCCCTCTTCTTCGACTTTTCATTCGCCAGCGCAATGCCCAGCGTTGTTTCTTGCTACTGCAGGCGCATTAACCGCCGTTGACTGCGATGGGACAACCTCCCCCCACGATACTCTATTTTCCTTGGAGGCCGATGGGCGCCTCCGCGATGCTCCTCCTGCCAGCCTCGCTCCGGCACCGGTCCCTGCCGTTGCCCCTCCGTGCTGCCCCCTTCGTCCCCTAGCACCGATAGGTCCCGCTCCGGCGCCTGCACCCGGCCGTGGGCCGTCCTACGCCGGTGCTCTGGGCTGGGCTCCACCGGACTCATCTTCCTCGGTCGCCTTCCCCTCCGCTGTGGAGGGTACGCCTTCGACGGGTCCTGCGGTGGACAACGCCTTGTTTTCCCCTCACTCCGGCAGCCTCTGCGGTGGAGCTCTGGTTGCCACCTCCGCGTCTCAAGCCCCAGAAGGGCGACACGTCTTTCTCTCTACTAACACGCCACCATTGACTGGTCCCCCCCTTGATGGGACATCACCAGTATACGGTGCTCTGTTTTTGGTTGCTGCCGCCCGCAGGCCGCCTTCCCCAGCTCCGGCATCGCTCCTTGCCGGTCTGGTCATTCCCTCCTGCCTAGGGGGTCCTACTGAGCTCCCTGCGGCAGGTTCCGGAGCAGCTCTCTCCGCCATAGCCCGTCGACACGTCTGTACGGCGGATGTCCCCTCCGCTACGTTGCTTGCTGCAGGGTGTTCTGCAGATCCGTCCTCGATCCCGCCATCCTCTCTTGGCTTCCCAGCTTCCTCCGGCATTCTTCCTCTCCCCTCTTCTACCGTTGGTGGTGCTAGAACCCTAGCTTCGCCCACCCCTGGGTCTGTGGTCATTCAAGTTGCTGGTTCGCCCGCCGCTTCACAGGCTGCTCCTGTATTGTTGGGTTCTTCTGTGCCCCTGCTTGCCCATGTTGCTGGTGGTACTGGCCCTAGCGCTAGCCCTAGCGCTGACCAGCATCTGCCTGCTGCTTCTGGAGTTCGCACGGCCCTACCTACTGCTGGACAACTTGCACGAAGTTTGTAGTTTTTCTTTTTGGGCTTCTTGGGCCTTGCCCACTTGTTGTTTGCCCCATGTTTTGGGCCTCGTCTCAAGTTTTCATCTTTTGGGCTTAGTGGGTCTTGCCCACATGTTGTAATTGGGCTCCTCCCTTCCTTTGTAGGATCTCCCCCGACCTTCGTGGTCCCATGTTCCCCCAACCCCTTTTTCTTTCCTTTCTGCTTAATATATATATAATTTCTTGGAAGGTGGCCGGGGTCGAGTATCTCCCCTTGCCCCTTGCAAAAAAAAAAGAGGGCAGGAGCCAGAGACGATCAGAGCAATTGGGAGAGTAGGAGGGTAGGAGCAGGAGAGTAGGATCGGATGAACGAGGCAAAAACGGAGCTAGGGGAGTGGAGTTAAGTCACTGTGCGTAACCCTGATATCGGGGATAACCCCGTTCCCGCTAACCCCTCTATTTCGATGTAAAAATGGAGAACCAAACAAAAAATAGAGTCACATCAAGAATATATTCTGCCTATCCCCCAACCAAACAGGCCCTCGTGAACTTAAGGGTTAAATCCATCGCCTAGCTCAACCGTAGGAGAAAAACTTGAACCCATTCTCATGGGAGGAGGATGCTGGTATCACCGAGTCATAGGCATTTTGGTATGCGATCATCACAATGAAACCCCTCTCTTTTAGTAAGATCTAATAAGATGGTAGGCCTTCTCATTCATAAAGTATTACGGTTGCTTTTACCGTCGGGGAAATCAGAAATGCTTCAGCTTCTTATATACCCTCCCAATCAATCATATCTGCGAGCGTGCTAGTTGCAACCCACTCGTAGTTGTAACCATGGTTTGCCGACTCGGTCTAACTCGGGCTGACTTGGGCGTGCCGTATCGGATCTAGACAAATCCGATACACTGCTGATCACTGTCAGGATCGGCCGAGTCGGGCCTAGTCACAGTGTGTGTGTGTATGTGAGAGAGAGAGAGAGAGAGAGAGAGAGAGAGAGAGAGGAGGGGGAGAGAGGAGAGAGAGAGGGAGAGAGAGGGTCGAGTCGGGCCGAGTCAGATGCGACTCGGCCGTATTGTATCGGATCAGGAGGATCCTGATCCGGTACGACTCAACGAGTCGGCGAACCCTGGTTGTAGCCTTGTGGGGGAACAAGGGCGAAGGATCCTGGGCTGTCGAGGGCGACGTGGCACCTTCTGAGAGCGGGGGAGAAAAATCAGTACATTTTGCTTGTATCCCCTCCCCGAGATCCCCCGGCCACTAAGCCAAATTGTACCCCCCCCCCCCCCCCCCCCGAAAAAAAAACTTAGATGTGCCTAAACCAAGGTTTGCCGACCCGGTGCGGGTCGTCTTGACCCGCACGACCCGACCCGACTCAGGCTGTGGGCGGGACGCCTGGGTCGTGAGCGGGTCGCCATATTAATATTATATTATATATAAAGTGTCATTTCTATTTTATTCTATTATTTTATATATTTTATATATATATAAAGTTTTTTTTAAACATGGAACGAGATAGATTGAGAAAGACCGAGTCGGGACCGACCCGACCCGTCCTAACCCGTGACCGAGACGGGCGGGTCGATCTAGACGGAAAGCCCTGGCCTAAACGTATACGATATATGATATTTACAACTGAGCCAACTCAAAAGATAGCCCGATCTTATAACGGTATGTTATTAACGTCGTATAAGAGTATCCTTTCGCCTCTAAATTGACAATTCCTAAATTCGAGGCGTAAGATGGTTAGCCAATGCAAAAATTAAAGTTAACGAGGGCAAATGCAGTGTCTTAAGAAGTACGTTAATAAACAGATAACCAAAATTATGAGCATGTACACGTAAATATACTGTGAATTAATCATATTATGGTTTCAGAACAATTCAAGTAAAGACAGAGAGATAACCTAGTCCAAATACGTAATTGTTTTATAGGCGATAATTTATATAGGAAGAAGGTGATCAAGAGCATGGGCATAAGTGCATAACCCCCGTTTCATCTATTAAGTAGATTGGCTTATCACTAAGAATCCTACACGGAACCATTTTATCCTTAGATTCAAGTTTTGAAGTTTAAGGGTAAGTTTAAGTAGGACTCTCCACATCTTTTGGACATGCTAAAAAGAGGTGGAGATAGTTCCACATTCTCCTTAAAAAACAATTTACTGATGAAACTTAACTCACTAGCAGATATTCAATTCTTAAATTTCAAAACCCAAACTAAACCGAATGAAATAGGTTTGCAGCTTGAAATTTGATTCATGGACGAAGCCCAATTACACATCTCACTAACTAACCCACACAACCTTCCACCGAGGAGATCGATGTTTAACAAAGCTAGAAATAAGTACGGTGTTGACACGGGTATCTTGTCAGATGAACGACCTCTTATAGGAGTATATGTGTAAAAGAAACAAACGTGGAAAGATGGAAATAGATTTTTTAGTTTTCAGCACTTACCGTCTTTGATATTTATGGATTAGTTTCTCTGATTTAGATATTTATTTATAACTCTTTAAAATCTTACATTATTCAATGAAACATCTCGTATCGTTGATTCGTTATGAACCAAGTCCTTCGAGTGTTTTAACAAACTACTAGAAAGAATGTTTATTAAAGAAATATACAATTATGAGAACTCATAAACGTATATCTAACTGAGAGGGATTATTCTGTAAATATGAAAGATTATAGGGATTGAAAACTAAAGAGAATCCCAACAAGTGGAAAACGTTGGGCAGATTTAAATTTTAAAACACTCCCTCCGGATTCCCCCGGTCCCCCCTCCACGGCTCCCTCCAGAAAACACCATCACTCTACGGGAAGGGAGGGGAGCAGCAAAGAAACACACCCACGCGCTTCCCGCGGCGATTCCTCCTCTGCCTGTCGTCACTGGGACTGATGGATCCCCACGCCACGGGGAGGCTCTCTCGTCGCCCTTGATCTCAGAGAGTGATTTGGGTTGATGTGCGTGGGCTCGCACTGGGGCGCGTTCCTGGTGTCGGGTTCCGCGGCCGGATCTCCGTGGCCATGGGGGCAGTGTCGTGGGGCACTGTCGTCGGAGCGCCGGGACCCGGGGACTTCCTGATAGCAATCTACTTTGCTGTTGGCCTCGTGCTGCTGAGGTTCCTGCTCGACGTCTGCATCTATCAGGTTTGGCTCCTCCACCGCCCCGCCCCCCCCCCCCCCCCCCCCCCCCCGGAGCACACACACTGGGCAGTCGCATGAAATGGGTGTTGAGTACTCAACACTACGCCGTGTAGTGTCTTCCCGCCGGGAATGCGGTTCGCTGCTTTACTATCAGTTTCCCTTTCCGGGTCTGTGATGCTGTACAGTTTTGTCACGCTGGGTGTGTGACTTTCCCTTATCTTCGTGACGTGCGGAGCGTGAACCTCTTCCCATCTGAATGATTCTGATTTTCCTTTAAACTTTGGGTGGGTGAGCTATGTGGGCTAAAGACTTACACTGGACTTGATCATTCGGTGGAGATGGATACAGTGTTTGTCTATGTGGCCAAACTGGGGGCCTACTGCCTTAGTGCTTAATTAGGCGACAAGATGAGGTGGCCAAGTAAATTTGAGTTTTAGGCGATGAGGCTTACTGCTTACATGTTGATCGCACAAGCGCAATTGCTGTTCATGTTGACAACAGATGTACAACCATGTATATCGGCAGCACGTGAGGCAGCTGTGCACACTGGGGACACGACTGGCCGCCACCACCCACAGCAGCTGCGAAGGTGGTGCTGTAACATGTATGCCTGTTGTGCTTAGCAGTTGGTATGTGCAATTATTTTGCACATCTGTAGCCCAAGCAAATGGTATAGGCTCATGATGCACCCCAAAAGAGGGGAAACAAACAGAGAAGTGTGATAAGGAGAATATGTTAAGCAAAAAATAGACTTGTGGTGTGATATCAACTGAAGAAGAAAGCTCCTCTCTATTTTCCCCTTATTCCCTTCCAGAGGAAACAAGTGCAGAATTAGTGAAGACGCAGTGCAATTAAACAAAGTGTCAAAATATTCCCTTTCTTTTTTCTCCTTGTCTTTTTTTCTTATGACACCTTAGGAAACCTTAGCTGCAGTGCCTAGGGGAAGGGGTTGGCCCACGCTTCTGAACCCACAACTTGAAATGGGAAAACCAAGAGCAGCTGACCTTGGTACTAGGAGGTTTCATGTGCCACCTCCTGTTCTACGTACCTACACGTTGGTTGGCCCATTGTTGAAATAAAAAGAAGAGGGGAAAGTGAGAAGAGAGAGCCCACAAAAGGTTATCCCATCCCCAGGCTATGGCAGAGTAGGGGCCTGTGACAGAGATATAGAGATGTTAAAAGAAAAGGAGAAGAAAAAAAGGACGCATGAAAGAGAGAGGAGTCCAGCAAAAAAAAGGGAAAAGAGGAAGGGTCCATTTGACTCTTTCTTGTGCAGGAAGGTTAGAAGAGAAAAGAAAAAGAAATGGAAAGAAAGCGGGAAGAGTCCAAGATGAGAAGGCAACAAAAGAAAAAAAAGAACAAAAAAGGAAGAGAAGGGAAAAATCCCCATGGGGATTCTCATAATTTTTCAAAATTTATGATAATTTTTCGAGTTTAAATTATTGGATGAATTTCATCTTCAAGACCTAAAGGAAGCAGCGAACCTCCTCATTGAGGCCTTCATGAGGAACTGAAGTTATCATGGTTTCTTGCAAAGTGCGTCAAGACTTGATTTTCAGCAATTATCTGGCAATATAATATGTTTGCTGTCTCACATCAGTTTTACTAGCGGGCTATCATGTAAAGCTTATTATTCTTTTTTTTTGGTATTCCTCAAGAGACTCTGATGGATGATTAGCCAATAAATTTGCCATCAATGGATGTCTTCTAATCTCTAATTTTAACCTCATTATCTACACTTTTTGCAGGGTCATTTTCCTTTCCTCTGTGAATAAAAGTTTTAAAAGATCTTACTTTTCTTATTTGTATTTTTGTTCATGCTTCAGCATTTAGCCATAAGGTGGTTGAGTAATGGAGAGACTACACTAAAGATTGATGAGGTTAAGCGTGCTAAAGTTGTAAAGTCCTCTGAGTCAATGTGGAAACTTACATATTATGTCAGCGTTCAGGTGTGGGTTCTGGCAATAGTTTATCAGGAGCCCTGGTCCAGAGATACAAGACAGTATTTCAAAGGGTGGCCAAATCAAGAGCTGAAGTGAGTAATTTATTCTTCTTTCATTTGAACTTTGTCTTGCATTTGGAGGGTAAGTTTGTCACTGTTTGAATATCACAGTTATCAACTATTTCCCCAGGTGGTAGAACAGTTGTCCAAGAATATAGGCACACCACCAAATACATCTGGATGTCTCCTTTCAATGATCTGCACCAAAGGCATACTATTGCTTGATATTCTATTGTTCCACCTTTTCAAATATTTCGGGTCTTAAACAATTGATATTCCGCAATTCAACTAGATAATAGATCTCTAATGTTCAGGAGTATATTCTTTCTTGAACATGTCTCTATAAAGAAGGGAAAGGCAGTAATTTGGTTCTTATTTTGATTTGATTCCATGGAAGAGTGTTCCGGTGTCACCTTGATAATCATATCAGTAAACAATAAATTATACTTACAGTTGTACTAAATATATCTTCGGTAGTCTTGTCACTCTCATCTGATATCTTATCACATGTAACAGTTTTGATGGCTGTTGCAAGAACTTGACATGTATCTATTTCATTGTTTTTGCATTTTTCTTCCCTTCTTCCTTGTAGATCAATGCAGTAGTTCAATCAGATATAAGATCTTCTCTAAATACCTGCCCAGGCCATTTATTATATATTTTAATAATACCTTAACTTTGAACTGATTTTTCTTGTGTTCTAGGTCTTTGGTGAAGCTTTTCTACATGTTCCAATGTGGATTTTACATCTACAGCATTGCGGCTCTCATAACATGGGAGACTCGAAGGAAAGATTTTTCTATTATGATGTCGCATCACGTAGTAACTACTATTTTGATTGGATCTTCCTACTTTTCTGGGTAATCATTATGCCTCTTTTTCTGCATATATTTCATAGGATATCTTTGTTAGTGTACATTTAAATATTTCCCCATATATTGTTAATGTTGTGCTTTCTTCCTCTGAAATATTTTCATGGAATAAATTAGGGATTTTTGCATATGAATCATCATTACAACAAAAAATACAGATTCATCATTCCTGCATTTATATTTGCACATATATCATTATTCACTATTTCCATGTACAAAAGGCCGCTTAAAACAATGCAAAAAGACCACTTCTTGGTCTTTTTGCACGATGTCGACATTTTTAATGATATGTGTGCAAATATAATGCAGGAATGATAATTCTGTAATTTTCATTTTAACAATGATTTATATGTAAAAACCCCAATAAATTACTACAGAGTAAAACCTACTAGGTTTGACTATTTGAAGTGACTTCCCAATTTCAATATGTATTAATCATCTGGATGGATATCTGACCACATATCCATCTGTCAGATCTCGGAAGCATGGAGTATGCATGGGAGCAGTAAGGGGAATGAGATGGAGCAGGTGATCTTCTAGTCTAGCATTCAAATATCCTTCGGGGATAGGAGTGGGAATGGGTAGTGGAGTGCTTTTGGGAGTGAGAATGATGGAAGAACAAATGAATCCTGCTTCTAAGTGTCAGTTTAGATTAGCTATTGTAATATTAAGACAAAGAGGGGAGCCTTGCTGCAACAGTATCCCTTCGCTTTGACTGGGAGGCCATGGGTACAAAATTAGAAGCAGCCTCTCTGCAAAAAACAGAGGTGAGGCTCCATACAAGTGATCTTCCCAGACCTAGCAGTGGCAGAACCCGTATGGCACTGGACTGCCTCATTTCTAATTTGCAAATAAATTGTTTAGGGGACTTTTACGTGAATGTCTTTTTCAAAATTTATTTACATAAAATATCCTTAATGTTGAAATTGAAGATGCTGCTGCAAATCACTAGCTTGTGCAACAGTTAATGTATTGGTATCTTTTGGTCCCAAGTTAACCTTAGATTGAGGGAATAATGCTTTATGATGATGAATTGTAGTCATCCTAGAACTATCAGCAAACAGGATTTACAAGTCCACTCCCTTTGTTTAAAAAGGCAAACAAAAAATATTGGTAATGCCAACCCAAATGGTTGTTGAAACCCTCTGTCCAGTCCTAAATTTGTTTCCTTATTGTGGGGTGATCTGCAAGTTGTACAGTGGATAAGAAGTTGGACTTCACAGTTCATCTTGTTTATTTATAATTAATTTGCTGCCCAGCATGGAAATTGCACTGTCAAGGGGTTCTATCAAAGATGTGATAAGGCAGCTTGATCACTTTAGCTAGGAAGAAATCGATATCTTGCTAGTTGCAACAACGTTCACTTTTCATTTCTCATGATTGGAGGCCTTTAGTTGTCGGAATATGGTCTCCGTAGGGCCAACTTGATGTACTAAGCATATTAGCTTTTAAATAGAAAGTTAATCAGTGTCCTTTTCCAAGAGTAGTACTGGGCAAAGATCCAACCAATGACTATTCTTAAGGCTCACTAGAAAGCAATTGTTAATTGGGTGTGGTTTGAGTTCCATCTGTTGAAGAGGAGGCTGGAGGTGGTCTGTATCTTATGTTTTGTCAATGGTGTTTTCCTTGCAAACTTTGCCTAATGAGAAAATGTGCCTCCTACTTTTGTGGTCTACGATGATGTTATAAGCCTATTGCTCATTTTTGTCTGGTTGTCCTCCATGAGGTGGGTGTTGAAACAGTGTGGATTATCTAGATTGTTTGGGTGCAATTTCACTCTGTTGTGCTGGATCTTACATATGCTAGCTCTTTTGCAGCTGAGTACAATGAAATCCATTGTATTTTTTATGTTCAAGCTTTGGATTGTTTTTGTGAAGTGTTGAGGTTTAGTCCCACAAAGATAATCTGTGGGCACCTACCCCCTTTATTTGTTGAGGATTCCTTCAGCTCAATGCCTAAGTTTTGGGTTAGAGTTTAGGCCTTTAACATGGTATTAAAGCTGGCCTTTCTCATTTGGGCTGCCCCACCCATTCATTTGCGCTATTTATACCACTGGGTTTATACCGTAATCATTCGGGTTTGGTGCCAGGGAGGTGTTGAGGTTTACTCCCATGTCAGATAATCTGCGGGGTTCTACCCTCTTTATCTGTTGAGGAATCGCTCAACTCAATGCCTAGTTTTTGTTAGAGTGTGGAGTCAGAACTCTTTCATTCGTGCGCCTCTGCACGGGATCACACTCTGCCTCAGGAGCGCATCCACTGCTCCAGGGGAGCATTCACAGCAGGCGAGCTTATGCCATCTCCAGGGGAGCATTCGCTGCTCCAGGGGAGCAATCGCTGCCCCAGGGGAGCATCCACTGCTCCAGGGGAGCATCCTCAGCTCAGGGGAGCATGGCGAGCATATCGCATCTCCAGGGGAGCATTCGCTGCTCCAGGGGAGCATCCACAGTGCCAGGGAAGCATTCGTTACTCCAGGGGAGCATATGCTGTCCGGGTCTAGCAGGGAAGCACATGCTGTCACTGGAGGGCATTCATTGTCCCAGGAGAGCATCACTGGCGTCAGGGAAGCATGCATTGTGGGTTCAAGGCAAGTCGATATCACTTGGGATGCGTCGACCTTGCCTTGGCAATGCTTTGATCTGTCTGATGGTGGGGGAGCATCTGCAGTCGCTGGAGGGCATACTCGGTCCTAGGAGAGCATCCGGGGGGATAGACGAGCATGCGCGACTGATGTATCCCGGAAGAGGGTTTCTGTTTAACCGGGATATTATTGTCTTTAATACCCTGACTAATGACGCCCTAATCTTCTAGTATAAAAGGATGGGTTCTCTCCTTGTATTGTAACAATCAGTCTGTGATTATCTTAGTGGAATCCTGCTGCGGCCGTGGACGTAGGAAGGCATCTTGCCTCTGAACCATGTAAAAAATCCCTGTGTGTTCTTGTGTGATTCTTCTTCTCTCCTTCTTCCTCCTCTGCTGGTTGTCCTCCTCGTCTGGGTACTCCGGTTCTATCCCCCAACAACTGGTATCAGAGCCTTGTTCTGGTTCGAGGGAGTAGTGGGAGTAATGGCGGCAGATGAAGGAAAGGTGAGGATCGACAAGTTCGATGGCAAGGACTTCGGTTTCTGGAAGATGCAGATCAAAGGCTACCTGTATCAGAAGAAGCTGCATGAGCCACTTCTTGGAACGATGTCGGCAGGGATGAAGAAGGAAGATTGGGATCTACTAGACAGACAAACACTCGGAGTTGTTCGCTTGACGTTGGCCAGAAACGTCGCCTTCAACATCGTGAACGAGAAGACCACGGCAGGATTGATGAAGGCGCTATCAAATATGTATGAAAAGCCCTCAGCTTCAAACAAGGTATATTTGATGCGTCGCTTATTTAATCTGAAGATGGCCGAAGGTGCTTCTGTTACAGACCACATCAATGAATTCAATGTGATTACAACTCAGTTGAGTTCTGTAGAAATAAACTTTGATGATGAGATTAGGGCCTTGATTCTTTTATCCTCCTTACCTGAAAGTTGGGGTGCAACTGTGACGGCTGTAAGTAGTTCTTTTGGTTCTAGCAAATTGAAGCTTAATGAGGTACGAGACTTGATTCTAAGCGAAGATATTCGCAGAAGGGAATCCGGTGAAGTCTCAGGTTCTGCTTTGAATATAGAGAGCAGGGGAATAACAAAACAGCGGGATCAAAATAGGAGCAGATCCAAGTCCAAGAAAAGGAGTCAGTCTAAGCCCCGCGGAGATGGCTGTTGGAACTGTGGTAAGAAAGGACATTTGAAAAGGGACTGCAGACTCCTAAAGAAAAAGAATCAGAGTCAGAAACAAGAAGAAGATTCTGCGAATGCTACGATAGAAGAGGTCCATGATGCACTTATCTTAAGTGTTAATAGTCCCATTGAATCATGGATTCTAGACTCCGGAGCATCCTTCCACTCTACCTCACATAAAAAAAATTTACAAAATTATGTTGCTGGAAACTTTGGGAAGGTTTATCTTGCTGACGATGAGCCATTAGACATTGTGGGGAATGGTGATGTTCAGTTAAAGACAGCAAACGGGACTATGTGGAATTTGAAGAACGTCAGACATATTCTAGGTTTGAGAAGAAATTTGATCTCCATTGGTCAACTTGATGATGAAGGATATGTCACTACCTTTGTTAGTGGGTGCTGGAAAATAACCAAAGGTGCCATGGTTATAGCACGAGGTAACAAGACTGGAACTCTTTATATGACTGCAAACAACAAAGATACAGTGGCAGTGGCAAAGTCAGAAGTTGAATCCAAGACTTGGCATTGCAGACTTGGACACATGAGTGAGAAAGGAATGAAGGTGCTGGCAGCAAAAGGGAAGTTGGGTGATTTGAAGTCCATAGACATTGGGCTATGCGAAGACTGTATCTTCGGAAAGCAGAAAAGAGTCACTTTCTCCAAAGCTGGAAGAAGTTCTAAGCCAGAAAGGTTAGAACTTGTACACACAGATGTGTGGGGACCAGCTCCTGTTCGATCTCTTGGAGGCTCACTCTATTATGTCACATTCATCGATGATTCTACTCGGAAGGTATGGGTTTATTTTCTTAAAAATAAATCTGATGTTTTCTCTACCTTTGTCAAGTGGAAGGCAGAAGTGGAGAATCAAACCGGCGCAAAGATCAAGTGTCTGAGGTCTGACAATGGTGGAGAGTACATCAGCAAGGAATTCAAAGATTTCTGTGCACTGCATGGTATTAGTATGGAGAAAATAATTCCAAATACTCCACAACAGAATGGGGTTGCTGAACGCATGAACAGAACCCTGAATGAGAGAGCAAGGAGCATGAGATTACATGCTGGCCTACCGAAGACCTTTTGGGCAGATGCTATCAGCTGTGCGGCTTACCTGATTAATAGAGGACCTAGTGTTCCTCTAAATGGTGAGATACCAGAAGAGGCTTGGACCCGTAAGCAGGTAATTCTTTCACACTTAAGGGTATTTGGTTGTGTTTCATATGTGCATATTGATTCCAATGACAGAGATAAGTTGGACCCCAAGTCAAAAATGTGTTTTTTCATTGGATATGGTTCTGATGATTTTGGATACCGTTTCTGGGATAATGAGAATAGGAAAATCATTAGAGAAAGGAATGTTATATTCAATGAGAATTTATTATACAAGGATAGATCTGTCATGAAATCTGAAGATGCATGTCAAGAATCTCAGAAATCTGAACATGTTGAGTTGGAGGAAATTTCAGAAGATGATGTGTTGAAGGGATTTCAAGGAAATCCTGAAAACACTGTAGTGCAACCAGAGTTTATCACACCCGAGGTTCAACCAAGAAGATCAAGCAGATTGCCTAAACCGACTGAGCGGTTTTCTCCTTCTTTGTACTATTTGTTGTTGACTGATGCTGGTGAACCTGAGTGTTTTGATGAAGCTACGCAGGTGGAAGATTCTATCAAGTGGGAGTTGGCAATGAAAGATGAGATGAACTCCTTACACAAGAATAAAACTTGGGTGTTGACTGAACTACCACCTGGCAAGAAAGCTTTGCACAATAAATGGGTTTATCGGATAAAAGAAGAACATGATGGCAGCAAGAGGTACAAAGCAAGGTTGGTTGTGAAAGGCTTCCAACAGAAGGAAGGTATTGATTATACTGAAATTTTCTCTCCAGTTGTCAAGCTAACTACCATTAGACTGGTGTTGAGTATTGTTACTGCTGAAAACCTACACCTAGAACAACTTGATGTTCAGACTGCTTTCCTCCATGACAATTTGGAGGAGGATATCTATATGCCACAACCAGAAGGTTTCCATGAACATGGTAAAGAAAATCTTGTTTGCAAATGAAACAAAAGTTTATATGGTCTGAAGCAAGCCCCCAGACAATGGTACAAAAAGTTTGATGGATTTATATGTAACAATGGTTTCATTAGATGCAATATGGACCATTGTTGTTATCTGAAGAAGTTTGATAATTGTTACATCATACTACTGTTGTACGTGGATGATATGCTAATTGCAGGATCAAACATGACAGAGATTAACAATCTGAAAATACAATTATCAAAGGAATTTGCTATGAAGGACTTAGGAGCAGCAAAGCAAATTCTTGGGATGAGAATTGCGAGGGATAGAACAGTTGGTATTGTGAAGCTATCTCAAGAAAGTTACATCCAGAAGGTGTTGAGCAGGTTCAACATGGAAGATGTAAAATCAGTTAACACCCCTCTAGCAAGTCACTTCAAGCTGTCTAAAAGGCAGTCACCAAAGTCTGCTGAAGAATGTGAGTCCATGAAGAAAATTCCTTATGCATCAGCTGTAGGAAGTCTGATGTATGCCATGATTTGTACCAGGCCGGACATAGCACATGCAGTGGGAGTTGTGAGCAGATATATGGAAGATCCGGGCAAGCAACACTGGGAGGCAGTGAAATGGATTCTGAGATACCTAAAAGGCACCTTAGGCAAGTCACTTTGTTTCAGAAAAAATGATGTTATCTTACAAGGTTTTGTTGATTCAGATCTTGGTGGTGATCTGGACACCAGAAGAAGTACCACTGGCTATGTTTATACCTTGGGTGGCACTGCAGTGAGTTGGGTTTCAAAACTTCAGAAGGTTGTTGCTCTCTCAACAACAGAAGCAGAGTATGTTGCTATCTCTGAAGCTAGCAAAGAGATGGTATGGCTGAAAAATTTTCTGAAGGAGTTGGGCAAGGAACAAAGCAACAGTGTGCTGTTTTGTGACAGTCAAAGTGCAATTCACCTTGCCAAGAACCCAGTCTTTCATGCAAGGACTAAGCACATACAACTGAAATATCACTTCATTCGTGGTCTGCTTGAAGATGATGTTTTACTGCTGGAGAAAATACTTGGTGCAGAGAACCCAGCAGACATGTTCACCAAGGTGGTTACCACAGAGAAACTGAGGTTGTGCAAGTCCTCAGTTGGCCTCCATGGATGATTGATGGAGGGATGCCGTAGCAGTATTTCCATTGTCATATTGAGCATGGTTAATACAGTGAGAGGTTTACCTTTCTTTGGAGTTCAGACTCCAAGTGGGAGATTGTTAGAGTGTGGAGTCAGAACTCTTTCATTCGTGCGCCTCTGCACGGGATCACACTCTGCCTCAAGAGCGCATCCACTGCTCCAGGGGAGCATTCACAGCATCAGGGAAGCATGGCGAGCTTATGCCATCTCCAGGGGAGCATTCGCTGCTCCAGGGGAGCAATCGCTGCCCCAGGGGAGCATCCACTGCTCCAGGGGAGCATGGCGAGCATATCGCATCTCCAGGGGAGCATTCGCTGCTCCAGGGGAGCATCCACAGTGCCAGAGAAGCATTCGTTACTCCAGGGGAGCATATGCTGTCCGGGTTTAGCAGGGAAGCACATGCTGTCACTGGAGGGCATTCATTGTCCCAGGAGAGCATCACTGGCGTCAGGGAAGCATGCATTGTGGGTTCAAGGCAAGTCGATATCACTTGGGATGTGTCGACCTTGCCTTGACAATGCTTTGATCTGTCTGATGGTGGGGCAGCATCTGCAGTCGCTGGAGGGCATACTCGGTCCCAGGAGAGCATCCGGGGGGATAGACGAGCATGCGCGACTGATGTATCCCGGAAGAGGGTTTCTGTTTAACCGGGGTATTATTGTCTTTAATACCCTAACTAATGACGCCCTAATCTCCTAGTATAAAAGGATGGGCACTCTCCTTGTATTGTAACAACCAGTCTGTGATTATCTTAGTGGAATCCTGCTGCGGCCGTGGACGTAGGAAGGCATCTTGCCTCCGAACCACGTAAAAAATCCCTGTGTGTTCTTGTGTGATTCTTCTTCTCTCCTTCTTCCTCCTCTGCTGGTTGTCCTCCTCGTCTGGGTACTCCATATCCCTAACAGTTTTGGGTTCGAGTTCGGGCCTTTAACATGACGAAAGGGACCACATGCTTTCTGATGTAAATTGATCATATTGGATAGCATCCCTTCATAACTCTGGCTGTTATCTCACGAAGTCTTCTGTACAGTGAATGTGTTACTGAAGATATTCTATTTTGAAGTTTTTGGTGAAAAGGCAGGATTCCTTATGCATCTTCTGGTGGCATTATTTTTGTAAATCATTTTTACCCTCCATATAAAATGTTTTATGATGACATACGTTGTACATCAGGAGCACTGGAATCCTGTACAGCATAATGTTTTTTTGTTGTAAAGATGCATCATGATGTATCATACTTATGTGCACATTCTTTGATCCTTTTAACAAGTTTACAACCTTTACATTATGCATCATGAGAATGATAACAGGTTTACAACCTTTTATGTTCAACCTTCGTATCCAACACCATTAGTCCAACATTCAATTTGATGTGAGGCCATCAACTAGTCTTCATGCAGTTAATCCCATGATTTTGCCTCAATCATTTTGTTCACTCATAATACTCTGGCATTTAATAGTCCAGTGGTACTGAGTATATTTTACATGACTTTTGTTGTTTTGGGGAGACCTGAAAATTATGGAGCTCAGAATATGTGTAAATGATCTTTTGTTATTTTTGAAATGATTCATGGCCTCTGTCCATGACTCCATATATGCCGATCACTGTTTCAGAACAGTTGGCTTTTCCTAAATTATGAAAAATGGATGGGCCGGACTATTTGAAAATTCATGTTACATGGTTCAGACTTTAGTATATATGTGCTGTTAAATCAGATGATATTTTTCTTTCATTTTCTGATTATCTTGTTCACACTATATAAAATATATTTTATCTATTTTTGATATTGATTGGAGGATGTTTTGGAAGGAAACAGAATTTGACATACAAGAAAAGAAAGAGAAATTAGGTGGCAGGAATCTGAAACATAGTTAATGCCATCATGCGCTGCTCTGTATATCGCTAGGGAAGATGAGAATAGGAGGCCACTTGTTGCTGATGCTATTATATACAATTAAGCAAAAAGTAGTTTACCGATGCTATTAGTGGTGTCAATCATAGGATAGTTAGTAATATCTCCCACTTCAGACTATAATAAACTTAGTGTATGTGCTTAACATAAGCATTATTTTGGGATAGCTAATGGTGGAAAAAATTGAACTTTGGAAACTGGAGGGTGCATAATAATCATTATCCTTCCGTAGGCATGGTGGTTAGTGTGCAGTGGAGCCTTAATGCAGAGACTTAACAGCCTGTGTAATTGTCATCAGTGTGACTTCCACTTTCCGGAGGGGCATATGGGTGTGGTGGTTGGAGGACCATGGATGCGTCTCATCCAAAATGACATACTGATATATTGCGGATAGTGGGATGAAGAATCCAAGGTTAAGATTGTTGGGCATTCAAGTGCACCATTGAAAGCTAGACGTTGGATTTGGAGAATTCTAATTTGAGATTCCCCTCCTGAGCTTGCTGGCAATATTCATGGAGGGAATTAGGCATGCATGCTTCAAGTGTGATTTTCAATAGTCCTTAGAGAAGTTTTTTTTCTCCACGTGCTTACACACAGTGCATATGAGAAAGCAGAAATTGCATGTTACTTGATAACAGTAACATTGTTTTAAAGTTTCTGGTCAGCTCACCATAAAATTATCCTTTCAACTATGTTTTTCTTGTTTTAGTTTCATCTTGCAAAAAAAAATTGTCGAGCTTTCAGAGAAACAATTTATAGAAAATTTTCATAGTGAGTTTTCCCTGTCATGTCCTGGGGCTTCATCAATACAGAATTTAGGCCTGTCAGGGATGCTCCGAGAGCTCAGCATATGCATACTTATGAAAGCCCAATTCTTAACATTTCTTAGTTATGTTAATCAATTTATATGTGATAATGTGCCTTTTGGTGTGTGGAGGAAAATAAAGTGAAGGCATATCCTAATCGATGTTTATTATGACTCTGCTGATTATATATTTAGTCTGAAGAGTCAGTTCATCTGATTTAATCACTGAGTTGGTTCAAACTCAGATGTTAAATTCATTTAAACATGCAGGCTTTTTCGGATTGGGTCTATTATTCTGGCACTACATGATACAAGTGATGTATTTCTTGAAGCAGCTAAACTATTTAAGTACTCGGAGAGGGAGATGGGAGCTAGTGTTTGTTTTGGTCTTTTTGCTATTTCATGGGTTTTACTGCGGCTTATATTCTTTCCGTTTTGGATGATTAAGGCCTCCAGGTTTGTACTGTAATTTCTTGGCTATAGGCATATAAATCTCCTTTTTCCCTTATCCTTTTATGGTTGAATTTACAGTTTCTATTCTATTGAGGACTTGGCAACATCGGAACATTTCACTTTTATATATTATAGCTTCAACACGATGCTTATTACACTGCTTGTATTTCACATGTACTGGTGGATTCTCATATGCTCAATGATCATGAGGCAAATGAAAAATAAAGGAAAAGTGGGGGAAGACATCCGATCAGGTGAGTCAGTGACTGATTATAGTAATTAAATTTGTTGGACATTCTCTTGCAGTTTGGTGAGTGTTCGACTAAATAATCATTCTACTGTTGCCAAACTAGCAATCAATTGATGCTCTTGGTTGAAGTCTTTCTCTGTTCATCAATAGATTGCTACTCTAACAGATCATTTGATTGATAACTTCAAATCAGTTTTGATGAAAGCAACTAGCTGAGGGTTGTGATGCTATGCACTTCTTCATTTGTTTGTTTCTCTAATAGAATTTAGGAAGTTGCCATAATGTGTATGACCATGTGGCTTAAACTAGGAAGTATGAATTCTTTTCGCCAAAATTCTGCTTAGTTATTCTGTCATTCTAAAATGTATACGAACTTGTTTCTATAATTTCACTCATTGAAATGTAGTCTTGAATAGACTGAATTGGTTGGTGGGCTGTGTAGTTGTTTATATTAACAAAAATAATCATACATGTGGTTTTTACAGATGTCTGATCCGCATTGGACAGCTCCAAGTTCTTTTTGCTAGCTCTAGTCCTCACCGTTTCGATTCTTTTATACTGGAGCTATGTTTGTTATTATTACAGATAGGGCTGTTTTTTGGGCGTAGCTGACATCTACTCTGACAATTACAGATTCGGAAGATGGAGACTGATTCCAGACTGTTCATAACGCTTAAATGGTGATACTGATTCTCGGAAGGTGTGATCACGTCTATTCATGAGCAGTGGTTTATATTCTTTTGATTTTTTAATAGGCAAATATGACAAAGTTAGAAATATTTGCTCAATCTGTGCCGAAGTATCAATGATGGGATATCATTATTCTAAAGTCTCTAGCATGCTTATGATGTCTTGACTCCTTTTTTCTGGATTAGATCAGGCTTTTAAACTCATCTTGTTGCTATGGTAAGTAAGAGAGCCTACTCGCGAGGTGATTTTCTCTATAGAACGACATATTCACACATTATGCATGAATGGCAATGATGCATAAGTTGCCAAGGCCTTCGTAACATCTAATACGCGGAAATTGATTTCATAAACCTGGATATTTGAGGTTCCCACTATCGTGTTGTTCATAGTTGGATTTTCTGTAGATGAACAAATGACTACTGAGCCCTCAAAAACTGCCGGATAAGATGTATGGTTTCTCTATCACTGCTGTGACATTCAGAACAGTTTGATTCTATCAAAGGTTGCTGGACGAGTCGGGACGCTTATCCTTCTCAAATCGCTTTTTATTCAGTGTCACCAGGTTTAGGATTTTTCAACATTAATTGATAACGTTTTGATATTCTTCTCTCTAATATGGTAGAATCTCTTCTCATCTTTGCTCATAAATGTAAACTGTGTCACGTTGGAAGTCTAAATGCTATCAGGATTGGGATAGGTTTGTTGCTTGATTTTAGTGAAATTACTTTTGTGGTTCATACATTGCCCTACTACAGGAGAAGCTGAGCATAAGGGAAAAGGAGTTGAATTGTATTGGTGGGTGGCAGTGTTCATAAAGAGGCAATTTTTTGGTACCATTATACGAACTTCATGATCATGATTGAAACTTTCTACCATAGAGATTTTATTTCTTAACGTCAGAGTATGGACGTGAGTCAGATTCGATTAAAGCTACCGAAAATTTCTTATCTTCTTGTGTACACTTACTTGTGGACTTTTCATAGTAGTTGTTCGTGCTTCCATGGTGTTCGGATAGTGTCACAGACCAACCATAAGAAACCGCAGACCGCAAATTCTTACACGCGTAATACTTGCTGCACACCTGCGCATATTTCACGCCCATGGTGTGTCGTGGGTTATTTTTTAATTTTGAAAAAAAAATATGCCGACCTCTGGGTTCATCTGAAATACATATCCCTATGGTTCAAACATTATTGGACAGATCAAAAGATTACCAAAAAGGTCATAGATTTTTGATGGGCTCAAAGTGGGTAGCCCATTACTGTTTTTTTTTCAGAATGTTTTGACCCATCAAATCATGTTGTGAGGACATGTGTCTTGGGTGGGTCTCAAAGTTGGAGATTTTTTTTAAAAAAAAAATTAAAAAATTCACTACACATCGCATGCCACGGGTGTGCAATACATCCAAGTGTGCAGCAACTGTTACTCTTGTTGCATATGAAACTGCTTTCTTTCCTTCAGACTATTTCTCGTGGATTTTGGTCCTACTGTTTAGTTGCAAAGTCATTTCTTTTTGTTTTTTGCGGGGGAGGTCAGAGGAACAAAGACATTATTTGAGTTAGCAAATGTCTTTACAAAAAACAAAACACAATATAAAACTATCTTTAAAAATTAATTTTTGTTTCCTTTTACATATACCCCTAATAATTATTTATGCAAATATTTTTCAGAATTTATATGCGAAATTTGAGAGATTTTCACATACATTAAACGATTAACAAGTTTATAACATATTTTATGTAATTCTCCTTAGAATCCAAATTACAGACCCGCCTTCTCAGACAATACACTTATTACAATAAAAACTACATATTTACATTTAGAATAACAACTTATCAATTCTAACAACTTATCAAAATATTTTAAACATGCTTATTCTCACAATCACATGTAATTTTTGACAAGCAAATTAAACTTTTAGATGAAGATAAGGACTACTTTTAAATTTAAAGCAACTATTAAGCCAAGCAAGGTTGTCTTAAAAGATAATTTGAATTCTTGCAACAACATTTCTATGAGTCGGTTCCCTTTGAAAGGCCAAATGTTTAATCCCACTTTTAAATTTTATCAATGATTCAATAGTGGCCAAGTTTGAGAAAGGAGCAAGTAGACAAATGTTAGAAAACATAGTATCACACGGTCATCTATAGACGCTGCTGCACTTGATAGACCATGGTTCGTCGACTTGGCATGAGTTGGGACGACTCATATAGATTTACTCGGATCCATGGAAATTCAAGACATGATATGGTTGTTTCTGATCGAATCGCTCCTTCCTATATATCTCTCTCTCTCCTTCTTTGTGAGATTCCAGCGACGATGGAGTTGTGCTCCAACGAGGATCCGACGGTGGCAGATGAGATCCGACGGTCGGCAGACTAGATCTGATAGTGGCAGACGAGATTCGGCAATAGATGGATGAGATTCGACAGTGCTGCGTGGGGGATGTAAGCTACCGGGGTTGGGGGCCCGGGGGGGTGGTATGCGAGCAGAGGGGATGCCAGAGTGAAGGAAGAAAATAGCTAATGGGGTGAAACTTTTACATGTGATCTAAGGAGCGACTCAAGACGAGTCGGATTGAGTCACATGTAATTTGGGAGTATTGTATCAGATCAATAAGATTCCGGTCTGATACAGGTCACCGAGTGGACGAACCATGTGAAAGACCACAAAAGATGATGCTCTTTTGCAGAATACATAGTAGGTGTGGAAATAGCATAGCGATGAGCATAAGGATGAAGGTGGCACTCCGTGTCAAACGCAACGCTAATAACTTGTCTCATTCCTCATAAACGGTACGCGTAGCTACAAAATATGCCATCAGACCAGTCACCATCAGTCTCACCGTTCGTCCACAGGCAGTTGTTAATCATGACATTCCCTTCTGTGTAGGATATTGAAAAGTTTTTCTCTAGTAGGAGCCTTTGGAAGGCAGGTCTATCTTCATGAAATGACTCTAGCTAGTAGGGTTATGCTTGTCTTGGAATCACACATATCATAAATCAGTATTTAGACCTAATATCCTCTTCCACTTGCGAGATCATTTAGCATCACCAAGCTTATAAGTTATGTTTTCCTGGAGTGGTTTAATTAATTATCCATTGGTCTGATAATAGCCTTGGGAAGCTGCATTGCTCCAGTGTCTGTATCCCACGTACGTCAAGCTTGAAGTGTTCTTTTTAAAGTGGCTCCACAACATGTGAACTCGTTGACGTTGCGGAAGATGGTAGGGGACCCATGGCAGGCAAATCATAGATCGCTGTCTGGCAACGTCACCATCTGTGCTGTCCCCAGATGTCGTCGCCGGCGAGAGGCCGCGGCTTTGGACAAGATGTGGGTTGTTTGGATTCCTCCGGAAAAGGGTGACTTCCCCCCATGAATAACTCTCACCCCCGTCTAAAAACATTGAGACGTGGAGCACAAGTGTTCGAATCTTGTCGTCACAATCCCGTTGTCCGGTACTCCATCATCATCCACATGCATGACATAAGGGATGGGGAATTCCAAGTGGGACCTGCATTCTTCTTATCTGAAGGATATTGAATTATGCATTATTTCACCACTTTATTCGAAGCCCAAAGATTTTCAAACATATTTTTTGAGAAAAAAATAACAATATTATCCACATTCATATCTTAAGATATAAGTATACAAATATTATCTATGAGTGTTGTTGGCCAGGAAAAAAATAAGTCGTCTAGGAGAAAAATCTGCGAGCAGAACAATCGCATCAGAAGAATTCTCAGGAGAAATCTCAGGAGATAACTCTCCGATGTTTAAGTCATGCGGATGCTCGAATAAGGAGAAAAATACTTGAAGGAAGGATAAAGTGCTCGGATAGAGTGGGAAAGAGCGTGGAGAGAGGTTGAGAGTGCTCGGAAGATTTGAAAGGGTAAGAGAGACGTTCAGAGCTCAGATGTAGAGTTTCTGGATGTAAAGATGTGTCGTGAGGACATGGAGACAAGAAGAGTGGAGGTTCAATAAAACATGAGAATCATGAGAAGCGTATTTGCCTGGCCGTCGGTCAGTGTCCTTCTTATAGAGCCCTCCTTAATCCCGTTCCCTTCGTCTCGTGACGTAACAGAGTTGTGGTTATCTTGATCGTGGGGTCGTGGATTATTCGTAAGCTCATCTTACAAGAGGTGAGGGGATGTGGGTGTTAACCTGATGGCCATCACTTTCTGAGATAACTTCTGCCATTATTGAGATAATGGCCACCCGATCGTGCGCCACGTGGTTTACATGACTAATATGTGGGCGGGACACGGGCCTGGAGCTTGGGCTAGCTCTTAGCGAGTCTTGGCAGACGGTGTTATGGACTGTGGGTCGTTCCTTGTTGGGCTCCGGCGAGTTTCCCCCTCCTCATTATTGATATCATAATCCTCCATTTCTTATATTCAATAATTCATTATGAATAGCTTCATGCTAGTAAAAATAAAACTATTGCTGAGTTCTTTCCCAGTAACTTAAAAAAATAAACAATTGCTAACTTCTTTCCCAATAACTTATCATCTCTCTCTCTCTCTCCCTTGCAATGTTGTTGAGGTATACTCTCTCTTGAGCAATTGCTACATTGTAGCTTAATTTCAAAGATCATCTTAAATGTTAGACCACTAGGAATTATACGAATGCCAAATATTTAATTAAAAGAGTTTACACGCACTACTCTCCCTCACGCACGCTATCTAGATGGTAGACTGGACTGTACCTTTCTAGAAGGGAAATATATGTATTGACCCACAATGTTATCCGAAAACTCAGCATTTGACTATCTGTTTCTAATATTAATGTTAAGGAGATACAAATGCATAACGGCAAGGATTATAGTTATAATAAGGATCATCCTTTTTCTTTAATAGCAAGGACTGGAGTCTTTATCGGGCTTGATAGCATCATAGCAATCCTTTGATTACCGTCGATGTGTTAGCTTAATTACTTTGAGGATAGTGATCAGAGCGGCACCCACATTGAGAAATTTTAGTCCGAGTGAGAATGGCATTAGTTGCAGAATTAAATTTTCTAGCTGGAACGAGGCATCCGATATTCCCATTAGCCGTGTGAATACATTCTCTGCCGCCACATCCATCCGGGCAAAGAAAGACGGGGTCCCCATCCTCGACAAGACCACGTTACACGAACCGCCAAAGCCAGGCCTTCTTAGTTAGTTTGTCCTCACGCCCTCAATCAGAGCACGCACGCCAAGTCGGGTCCACGGCGGCATGGGGAGAACCAGCTCTCCCCTCCCGTTCACATGTACGTGGATATTGGAGACGTAGCGAAACCGTTCTCATCCGGCTTTGATCACTCGTAATTAAGCAAACATGATTGACGGTCGGCTTATCTGACGTATAATAAATCTAAACCCTCCACTCAAGATAATTCCAACTTCATCTACTACTACAGTTGACCATGTCAGCTCGTAGGAGACGACGAGCACACCGGCCGGATCACCCTACCCTGCCCATAAATTGGGCATGCAGCCGGGGTAGCTAACTAGGGTTGGGGGACAAATTTGGACGTCATGATCTGAACTGCGATACCCCGTCAATGGGTACGTGGATAGCATCCAAAGAAGGAGCCCTATCTAGGCGTAGAGCATGGCAGTCGCCGTTTCACAGCTCTGCAAGCAACCTCAGATGGTATATATCGTTACGTTACCCCTCCCCTTTATATATATGGGGAGCCGATCGAGGGCTACGGCGCCATCTGTGTGGCGCCTTAATTACCGTGTTGGTGGTGTCCGATCGAGGAGTGAGCCATGGCCAAGAGGGCGTTTCTTCTGCTCGTCACCCTGCTGCTGGTGTCCATCTCCTTGGCTCAGGGACACGTCCTCTTGCAGGTGATTAATTATTTGTGGGAACACTTCTTTCCCCTTTCTCCTTTCCGGCCCTGAGCCCATTACTTTTATATTGGGGCCTGCATCGATCAGATGTGGAGCCTGGGCAAGGGCACAACAACTATATATATATACATATTGCTTTCTCTAATGTGTGTTTTGTACATGTGTTATTAATTGCTGATGATGACAATCTTGATGAGGTTAATTATGTTCAGGGTTTCAACTGGGAATCGTGGAAGAAAGATGGCGGGTGGTACAACTTCCTCAAGGGCAAGGTGCCGGAGTTGGCCGACGCCGGCATCACCGACGTCTGGCTCCCTCCGCCCTCCCATTCCGTGGCAAGCCAAGGTACCTCTGGACGCATGCACTTCCCCCGCATGCCATGCCCTGCGGAATATATTCGATCGGTTTATCTTTAATTATGCTCTTTTTGGAATTTATGCTCCTGAATTGAATCATCATATATATATACGTGTCAGTATAAGGATATATTTATACTGCCAACGTTTGTGTTTCTTCCGACTCGGTTACGATTGGATTATTATTTGACCCGACTTTGAAATAATAACCTTGTTTTTGAAATGAGCAAATTACATACATCCAAATCCACGTATATGTGTATGATTAATGAGTGTAAGCTCTATATTATAGATCTATACATAGCTTCTCCATACATGATGATCCCGTACGTTCCACTTGACATAATGGCATTCAGGATACATGCCGGGGAGGTTATACGACCTCGACGCCTCCAAATACGGCAACAAGGCGGAGCTCGAGTCGCTGATCCGGGCCTTCCACGACAGGGGCGTCAAATGCCTCGCCGACATCGTCATCAACCACCGGTGCGCCGACTACAAGGACAGCCGCGGCGTCTACTGCATCTTTGAAGGGGGCACCCCCGACGCCCGCCTCGATTGGGGACCCGGCATGATCTGCCGCGGAGACGCCCCCTACTCCGACGGCACCGGCAACCCCGACACCGGCGCCGACTTCGGGGGCGCCCCCGACATCGACCACCTCAACCCCAGGGTCCAGCATGAGCTCTCCGAGTGGCTGAACTGGCTCAAGTCCGAGGTCGGCTTTGACGGGTGGCGCCTCGACTTCGCGCGGGGGTACGCCGCCAACCTCGCCGGTATCTACGTCGCCGCCACCGCCCCGAGCTTCGTGGTGGCCGAGTTCTGGGACTCCATGGCGTACGCAGGCGACGGGAAGCCGGCCCACGACCAGGACGCGCACCGGCGGAGGATCGCCGGGTGGGCGGGGGGCGCAGGGGGCCCGACCACGGCGTTCGACTTCACCACCAAGGGGGTGCTGCAGGTGGCCGTGCAGGGGGAGCTGTGGCGGCTGCGGGGGCCCGACGGAGGCGCGCCGGGGGTGATCGGGGTGGCGCCGGACAGGGCCGTCACCTTCCTGGACAACCACGACACGGGCTCCACGCAGAGCGTGTGGCCCTTCCCCTCCGACAAGGTCATGCAGGGCTACGCCTACATCCTTACCCATCCCGGCACCCCCTCCATCGTACGTACCTAATAAACATATATGAACGCCCACTCAGATTTCATTGGTTTTAATCATCTATTAGCTAGCTAGAGTCTGATCCTGTGCTCCTACGTGGTTCACCTTGTTTCCTTCTTCTTCTTCCTCTTCTTATTCTTCTCGTTCTTGTTGTTCATATGCAGTTCTACGATCACTTCTTCGACTGGGGGTTGAAGGAGCCCATCAGCAAGGTGATAGCGATCAGGAACAGGAACGGCATCAAGCCCACGAGCAGCCTGCGGATCCTGGCTTCCGACAGCGACCTGTACGTGGCTGCAGTGGACGAGAAGATCATCGTCAAGATCGGGCCGAGGTACGACGTGGGGAACCTCGTGCCCTCGGGTTACCGCATTGCGACCTCCGGCAATGACTACTGCGTCTGGGAGAAAGCCAGCCGATAGATAGCGAGGTAGCATCAAATTAAGCGAGTCTATGGCGTGGCTTAAGAGTCTTTGGAAAGTCAAGGCGATCGTGTACTTTCTTAAAAGCATATTAAAAATAATAAATAACCGGCTGTAAGTTTGGCTTATTGGCGGAATTTATCTATATTTACTTGGATGACGAAGATTATTAAGAAAGATGACGCCAAAATTAAACACAAGCTGACGGTTGTCTCGTTTCTAACGGCAGTTAATCTTCTGTGACTAATGACCCTCTGAGAACCGCATCTAAATAACGCGGAAGATGTGCATCGATCCCTGTAGAATGACTTTAATGAATAAAAACGACCATAATTTATCCGATAATTTAATAATAGAAATGGGGATTTTTACTTTTTAACCCTTAAAAATAAATAAATAAATTTTATTTTAATCCATCAAATATAAGTACTTCTTTTGAAGTCCCTACAATTTTCATCGTGACGTAAAAATCTTTGCCGTTCGATCCGTGGACGAGAGTGAAATTAGACCCGAGTTAACTTATAGAGTGTTTGGGAACATTCTTTTTTAAAGTTATTTCTATCTAAAAAAATATGTTATGTCAATTTTTGACTTAAATTTTAAAAATGATGAAAATTGACATTCTCTATTTGACATCAGTGTCATAATTTTTAAAATACATATAGATCTATCTGAGAGACAACTATGTGTAATTTAAAAATTATTAAAATAACAATTCAATAGACTCGTTAGTTGATAAACACTCGTGTAGAGATTCAGTACAAACATCGGCATCTATAGGCGATTTCCCAAAAAACGAATAAAGCTGGTAAAGTTGATCTTACGCAAGCAACACAAACATCAGCTACTACAAATTTCCAAAGAAACACACTGAAAAACAATGGAAACAATGATGAACGATGTTTGTCACTACCGAAAGTACAGTATTATATGAGAAGCAATTCAAAGAACAAAGAAAAGTCCATTGACCAATCTCACTGTCCCCCACTCGGAGCAAAACCCCGTTCCAACTTCCATTATCACACCATGGATCATGAGATGACACGTGTCAAAGTGTAAGACCTAAACCTGCGACCAAAGACCCAACAAAACGGCACATACACGCCCGTCTCCAACTCCAAAGACGAAAGTTCAACATCAAAGCACCAAGAACAGGCATCCCAACGGCACGCAAGGTTGGAAACTCTTGGGAGAAGCTCACGAACGCAGCAGCAGGCGTGACCATAGTGCACGTCGCACCCCGCACCCACATGGGAGACTCCCACCTCGTCGACGCAGCAGCTCCCCGTAAGCCGTGTCAGTCATCACGTAGAGACGCACCCCTTTCCCCAACTCCGCCCGTAGGACCTTCGCCACTCTCGTCGCTTCTTTCAGGAGCTCGTCAGTCCTCTACAGACGCATGGGTGACGAAGACACCATTGGCAGAGATGAGGGAGATGCCACAGAGATGGCGCCGCCAGATGAGAAGGATGTAGGATGACGCGGTGCGTGAGGGATGTGAGGAAGTCGCGAGTCAGAAGTGTAGGTTGTCTATTCTTATTTTTAAGTTTAAGAGAATACAAAAAGAAAAAAACATAACCAAACACCCGGCAAAGATAATAAAAAGACCAATATGTCCCTAGTTAGGCGACCTGCAACTGCGGCGTAGCTGGGTGGCTGACCTCCTCTGCGATCCTCTCCATGGTCGGCCCCGACAGCCGGATGGGCACAACCATGCCGTCCTTCTAAGCCACGTAGGAGTCGATCGGGTTCCTCCCTAAGACCGAGCTTTTCCAACAGCTATCGACAATGGACTAGAACGGAAGAACGACCATGACGTTCTTCTGCAACAGTGCCACTGCCGAAGAGATAGAGATAGAGAGAGACTGAGAGTGAGAGTAGGGAGGCCGAGCGAGAGAGAGCGTGAGGGGGGAGAGAGAAAAAAGAGAGATGAAGAGTGACGTGAGAGGGAGAGAAAGTGAGAGCACGGAGGCCCGTCGGTGGGTCTGGGGAGAAAGAGAGAGCAGAGGGGAGAGAGAGAAAGAGAGAGAAGAGAGAGATAGAGAGGGATGAGAACAGTGCTATTTCTAGGATTTTCAGTGCACCCTTAGTTAACTTCAAGTTGGAATAATTCTCAGTATATTCTCATTCTAAATCGTAGGAATTTTTTAATAAGAGTTATAAGATTTTAGGAACTTAAAATAATAATTATATTAGAGTGACTGAAATAGAAATCTATTTATTTGTTGTGACTAAAAAATAAGAATCCCTAAAAAAATACAAGCATATGATTTTTACTGGCCCTATGAACGAGTCAGAGTTGATCCTTGTTAATATATATATAGACGCTCGTGTCCGATACGTTCGAGTATCGCGATCGAAGTGGGCCGGGACTGAGAGTATCCCCGGCCCTGTGCTTCACGTTGTCCGGTCCCTATTTTTTTTTCACTAAGGCCATATTTGCAAGGGACAGGGGGAGAGGCTCGACCCCGGCCACCTTACAAGAGAGTTTATATATATAATAAGTATAAAGGAAGAGAACAGGAGATACATGGGACCACCAAGGTCTGAGGGAAGGCATCCTGCAAGGGGAGGGAGGAGCCCATTACAATAGAGGGGGTAAGCTCAAGAGAAAAGACCCAATACAACAAGTAGGCCAGGTCCAAACAAACCAAAATAAAGCAGCCCAAAAGAGGGTGGCAGAGCATCACGGGAGGAGGATAGCAGGTTGTCATTTCTTGGTGGGGCTGGATTAGTGAAAATTGCAGACGTGGGAAGGTGCACCCGTGAAGTGGGGGTGGTGGCCCAAGTCCAAAGCATCATGATAACATGGTAAGTTCTCAATAGCAAGAGGGGTAATGGAGGGGCCCGGCTGGAGGACACCAACAGGCGCACCAAGGGACATCGAAGAGCCTAGTAACGGCCCTCCAAACCTGACCCGCCGTGCGCGGCGGAGCACCACCACCGGAGGCCGGAGGGACACCGGAAGGAGAAGGAACCATCGGCGGACTCGCAGCGGCGGACGGAGAAACCACTGCGCTGGTTGGGGTCAGGGCGGCAGCACCGACCGGAGCGACAGCAGGCGGCAACGCGGGAGAACGAAGAGCATCACCGGGCCGGAGAGGAGGCCCCTGGCCGCGCCCAGCACCGCCGTCGCCGGAGAAGGAAGGACCCGGACGGCAGCAGAGGTAGGGAGAGGAGCTCCCACATCCGAACAACGAAGGCGGAGCACGAACCGCCGGAGAGGCAGGAGCGGAGCCGCCGGAGGGAACGAGAGGCCCAGCAGCCAGCAAGACGCCGTCTGCCGCAGGAGGACGGAGACGAACTCCCACGTCCGAACAGCCAAGGCGTGGAGCGGGGTGGTCCATGAACGCGGCGGAGGGAGCGCCACCGGGAGGACCATCTGAAGGCGACAGATGGCCTGAGGGAAGCCCAAGGAGGAGGCGCAGGGTGGAGCCCCCCCCACCCACGCCGGCCATGGCCGGAGAGGGGGGGGGGACGCGAGCGGGAAGGGGGAACGCGAGCTAAAAAGGCAACGGGTTCTCGCCCTCTTTTAAGCACAGAGTTCGTGGGTTTGCGGCAGAAGCAAAAACACGCACGCAAGGTTTTTTTTGCCGCTGAGAACGTGTGCGTGCTGACGGTTTTCTCGCAGCAGAAGCAGCAGTCCGTGCTGTGCTCCAAACCCTCCGTCCGGTCCCTATTTGGCCGTTGCCTCTCTCGAGGAACTCCCGCCCGGGCATCCGGCCCGCAACCTCTCTGTTGGCTGCTCAGTGCAAGAGAGAGGAGCGGAGGGAGGTAGGGAAGATATATAACACCAGAGAAGTTTTAGGGAAGGCGTACACTTGCTCTTGGCCGCGCGCTAATTAACGAATTAATTAAGGGATCGAGGCCTGGGTTTCAAACACAATGGGAGTAAACAAAATAGATGCTTGAGAGTTGGGGATATATTCAACATATATGCCTATCAAGAGACATTAAGGAAGCTACATGCATGCATGGATCACCTGGGAATTGAAGCACCCACTAAATTAGGGTGGATCGAATTAAATTTTGACGGAGCAAAAGACAATACATATATACAAAGGCACCCGGGAGCACGCTGGATCTATTTTCAGGAACGGGGGACGTGACCACACAGTCTTCAGGCTGGAGCGGAGTTCTTGGGGAAAACCTCAGTCTTGAAAGCTGAATTAGTTTTGGCTCCGCACAGCATTACTGGTCAGATGAGCATTTGACAGCAGAAGGAATTTGGTGCGAAGGGGACAAGCAATCTACACATATATATATATCATCCACTTCACGACGTCAGACCTGAGCAATGCCCCTTCAGAAATCAGAGATATCTTGTTGAAGAGCATGGGAACCTTTCTATATAATTGGAGGCAGGTGAAGGTCACTCGTACAAAGAAGGAAGCAAACAGAGCTGTGTAGATTGGTTATTGTACAGGCAAGATTAGCTCAATTCAGTATTCAGTGGTCAAAAACAGTCCCGGAGAAGCTGCCAAGGATACGTGTTTTTTTTTTTTTTTGGGGGGGGGGGGGACGGGGGAAAGATTATAGGCACTTAAGAAACCCATGTGAGGTATCTTGTCATACAGTTTATACAATGATGAAATGACTTGACAAATTATAGAAAACAATAATGAGTCAATCACTTTTTGGCCCGTTAAAGATATATTCTCACTGTCATTTTTTTATTGTTTTACAATTTTTGAGCAATCCAATCATCATAGGACTATATGACAGAGTATCTCCGATGAGTCCCCAAATGTTGACAATTTTTTTTTTTCAAAAAAATTGTTACATCACCTGCGCTGCGAGCATTACTCTACAAATCGTATATTCCATTGAGAGCCACCAATACATAGAACCATCTACCCAGTGAGATGCCACGTAAGAAAACTAAACTCTAAACCAAGATGGGACTAACTAAACTCTAAACCCCGCATAGATCGGCGCCCTGTCAACAAACTTAGAAGGGTGAAATCAACTCAGCCCACATGCGACTCATTAACATTAGGTCTACGTCGGCCCAAGACCCACCCGATGCATAGCAGGTCGCCCGACGGTTAGCGGCCCGCACTAGGCGACCCAATAGAAATGAACGAAGGGTTTGTCAGCCCACAAAGGGCATCGACCCGGGCATCTCGGGCGTCAGATGACTCTCTGACGACCGAACGTTACTCCGAGCGTTACTCCCGCCATCGACGGCCTCTACTCTAATATAGATGAGCACACGCCTAGAGTACCATAAGACTCGCCTGAAGGCCGCACGACTTGGATAGACGGGCACATAACGGGAAATTCCCTACGATCGCGGGGAGGCATTATCTCACGACTCATGCCTTTCCCTATTAAGAGATGGGGCTTCCGCCGTCAGGGTAACTGGTATAAATAGACCTCCGATCTGACAACAAAGGGGGGCACACAAGCATACACACATACATACACGTAGACACACATAAGGAGACAGCCAGCTACACGCGGGGATCGGAAACGCTCAGGCCACCTTTTTGCATTAGTGCATCAATTCGGTGTTTCACTTTTTGGCGATCACTTGATCATTTTTAGACATCACGTCCACAAACTCTAGAGGCACAAGGGTAATCTAGAAAAGTACATCATTGATCGCACCATATATAATAAGGTACGATTTCTCTTTTCAGCCCACAATTTAGTTGAGGTGTGTAAGGAGGAGTTTAGTGGGTTAAAATATCATTATCTTTCTAGTCTGTTTATCTACTTCATTCTTAGATTCTATGAATTTCTCAAAGGCTTTATATTTGTACTTTCTTAAGTATACATATCTATACCTAGGGAAATCATTTATAAAAGTAACGAAGCATGAGTAACCTCTCTTGGCTTGAATGAACATTGGTCCACATACAATAGAATGTGCAAGTTCTAACAACTCTTCAGCTCTCTCTCCATAGCCAGTAAATGAAAAGTTGGTCATTTTTCCCATAAGACAAGATTCATAAGTTGTGAATGATTCATAACCAAATGGATCAATATATGTATCTATGTTGACACAACCTTTTCAATCTTTTCTCACTAATATGACGAAGCTTATAATGCTAAAGATAAGCTTGATTCACATCATTCTTTTTTCTCTCAAGAGATTCATCCACATACATAATAGGAGTATCAATATCTAATATAAACAACCATTCATCAAGCTCTCTCTGGCAAACAATTCACTATTTAAGAATGAAGAAAAATTTTTATTTTCAAAACTCAATAAATCAACATTTATTCAAACATGAAATGAAAATAATGCTATTAATTATAGAAGAAACAAAATAACAATTTGTCAAATCTGAGATGACTCTCGATGATAACTTGAGTTTTGCGCTTCCAAATGCAAGTGCAACTAACTTTTGTTCCAATTTTTCATTCGCAAGTCAACCTCTACTTTGTTTAGCCGTCAATAGCTTGTCAGAACCTGCAAATCCTTACATATATAAGATACACATCTAGTATATAATACCAATGATATAGATCTATATGACAAGTTAAGTTTAATCATGTATGTACTTGAAGTTTCTCCAAACTTCTACTTTGATTTCTCTACAAGGTATGCAATTTCTTTCCCAATATCCATCCTTATGGCAGTGGAAACATAAGCCGTTGTCCTTATTAGCCTCTTCTTTCTAGGTAATCTTTGCCTGTTTACCCTTCCTCTTTGCTTTATCTTTCTAAAAGGCCTGCGAAATTTTCCTCTTCTGCTTGGTCTTATCAACAAGTATCACATGAGGCTTTTCATTGTTTATGGTGCTCTTAGCAGTCTTCAACATGTTTAGAAACTTTGCCAGATATCATTTTATCTTGTTCATGTTGAAGTTCATAATGAACTGGGAAAATGAACCTGGAAGAGATTGCATAACAAGATCAATACAAAGCTCTTTGTTCATATCAAATCTCAATTCTGTCAATCTCTAAATCCACTCAATCATCTTGAGAGCATGTGTTCGAACAGATATTCTCTGAGACATCCTTACCCCCAACAAACTTTTAGATATCTCATCTCTCTATTCAACTTTGAGCTCCAAAGAACTCATCAAGGAGAACAAAGATAGTTCTTGCTTCCATTTTCTCATGCTGTCTCTATAACCTATTACTCATAGAGGCTAGCATATAACATTAGACAACAATGTCATCTTCCTTATGCTCTTCAAAAAGAATGATTTCTCCCTCACTCATCATTATTAACAAGAGGAGGAGATATAGGCTATTCAAGAACATAGGCAATTTTTCCAGTAGTGAGAACTATTCTCAAATTCCTCAGCCAATCACTATAGTTAGGACTAGTAAGCATGTTGACATCTAAGTATACCTCTAAACAGGTGGTTCGCCATTGGGGTCTACAAGAGAAAATATGCATAATAAGATAACATTGCATATATTCATAAAAATAAATTAAGATATAATTTTCAATAAAAATTCTAAAGCTCCCACTATTTTTTTGGTGAATTTACGTAACCCCTATCATAAAGATGGGATATTCTAGTTGCATCATAGTGGGAAACAAAATTCTATTAATCTTATGGTAGTGGCCTTGTGGCAGAACAACAAACCACCCAATACTTAATGGATAGGCAACTTTTGTAAAGTTCAACTCTTTATAATTCCCAGTCATATTTAGCTTTCAGAATATTTGTGACCTTGTGGTAGCACGACAAATCACGAAGTCCGGTTAGGTTAAAATCGTCTATTACGTTATGAGAATGGGCTAATGACACAACCTTTGTGGCAACACAATAAGGTTATACTAGGCATCCATCCCAAGGTTTGGCCAAAGCCTTAATTTAAGTCACTGCACTCTTGATGTGAAGGCCTTGTGACAGCACAACAAGCTCACACAATTTAAGAACAACTCACATAGACTATAACAACAGAAGATTACATGGGTTATTTTTAATGCCTCACGCTATACAACCTAATATTAGATCGAGTGGGGATTTTAGATTAAGTTTGGTCTCATTAATAGAGGTGCTACATACATATAAGAATTTTAGAGCATTATATATACTCTAAATATATGTACCTAGTAGCACATTTCACATATTTCATATATATGTAATAATAGCGATAGATGATTATGGACTTTTCAATTAAAATGACGTTGCCATAGCCAGTTGACAATGCACACAATTATGACAAACACAAAACTTTTAGCATGAGATGCTCCTACTAGATGTGAATCATCTCTTGAGAGCGCCGTTAGGCAGGCTCCTTCTATTCTCCCTATTACAAGTAATACTTGTAATTGGGCACATAAGTCACAAATATACATCAGATAATAATAAGTAACCATGAACTAGTACTCAATGAGAGTATAACATAGGGGAGAGATAGAATGTACAACCCGTATTAATAAGAGAGCCCACACGCCTCATAAAATGCATTACATAAAGTGTCATTCATCATAATCACTATCACCATATGATAACTAAGTCCATAATCATCCGGTCATACGCAAGACACATCACATGTATCTAATAGTAATTATCATATAAACTAGCCGATGATATTACTATTTTAAAAATATAATAATTATTTTTGAAAAGGTCAAGACAAGTATTTAACTAAATTATTTGGTTAAACTAAAATCCAATTTATACTAATTTAGACTAATATCATTCACATTTACTGTATCAGCCCACAAATAATCGATGTTAGTTAGTCTCGCAAGAATCATATTCTTTATTAATTAAATCTGGTTAACTCGATAAGAAGAAATATCAAAAATAATTTTAAATTCCCCTTACTAATTAATCAGGGGTCAAACTAGTGAAAAATACATTTAAAAGTTGCTAAAACAACATTAGAACTTATAAAATGATTTTTAAGAAATTTCAGGGGTTTTTACAGATTTTAAAACTATTTAAAAACTCTTTGGATTCTCTAAAATTTTCTATTGGGTATGGGAACGGTTTAGACAGGAGGTAGGATGGATCCAACCAGTGCGGGCCGGATCGAGTCAACAGGAGACCCACCGGGGGGACTGCGGCTAAAGATTTTATCTGTTAATCATTATAGTCATTGTAGATCACGTCTACCTATCACATTCATATCTGATCAACGTCAGGAATGATAACTTTCTCGGCCATGCAACGCACACAGCGGTGTACGACATTAATTGTCGAGTAATGCTTAGTGCACACTTAGGAGTGTAATTTTTAATTCAGTTGTGCAGCACGTATTTTTTTAAAAATTTTTAGATACCTTACTTCTCGTAAAAACACACCCCAGTTCGACGGTCTAAAAAAATCTAAAAAAAGAAAATCGCCTCCAGTTAATAATGTTGGGCCAAATTGTTTAATAATAAACTATTTTTATTTTAGATTTTTTTAGATTATCGGACGGAAGTATGACTTACATGTCAACTTAGGATGATTTGTACCTCACATTATAAATTTTTTTTAAAAATAAAATTATTTACTCGGTGCACATCGAGGGTGTGTACACCTGCACACTCGGGTGTCCACAAATCTTTACTCTTGCATCCCTGGAGGAGAGGGAGGGGTAACACGGGCAAAGCATAATAATAATGGAATAGGAAACCTTCGTTTTAGAATTTAAGGATTTTAATGTAACTCTAAATGTATAGCATTTGGATAGATGAATCATAAATGGGCCGCGACATCCCAATCGGATACAAGGTGAACACGAAATTGATACATTTCAAAACCAACTTCCAAAATCAAATGATTTGAAAATACACAACGCATTTCCAAATCAAAGTCAAATGAGATTTTCATGTATATTTAAATATTAACGAGGTCTTGATGCGGAGCGACTTGGCCGATGGACAGATGATGATTTTGATTTACCGAGGATCATGGAAGATATCCATGTTGAGGATCAATTTTTATTTTTCTATATTTTCGTAGATAATTTGTGATTATTTTTTATTTCAATAAATTACGAGTTATTGGGTGAATTAAAATTTAATTAAAAATATATTTTATTTTGTTATATTTTTTAATTATTTTAAGAGTATGATTATTTTGTTACTAAAATAAAAACAAAATAGATCTATTTATAATTGTTTTTTATAAATAAAAATAAGTCAACTCTAATTAGATAAAGAAGTGGTTAGATAAAAATTTACAGCGTCTCTATGTCTACGTAGGTTTCTACCTCTTCTTCTTGTTCCGATGACATGGCAAAACCCCTTCCCGTTATTCTTCTTGTCGTGAGTCAGAACCCCATCTCCTTCTTCTTTCCCGGCGCCAGGCTATTTTCATTGCATTTCCTTAAGTTTGCTCCCGGCACTGTACATCTCTCCCCACGTCCCTTCTTCGTTTTGCCATCGCAACCTTCCCTCCCCTTACTGTTCATCTCCTTCCCGTTCTTCTACCTCCGCGGTGAACAACGCCACAGGCGAGCCAGTCCCACGGCCGGCTACCTCCGGCAGTCCGCCTGCTCGATCTGCCGGCCTGCCCCTGTCGCCGCCCGCCGGCTGCCGTCCAGCACCGCTGCAGCCGCCGTCCCCGGCCGCCCACCCCGCACAGCACCGCCGACCTTCTTCCTCCCCCCCGGTTTGCGCTGTTGCAGAGCCGCCGCGGTGCCCGTCAGGGTCGCCCACACCGCCGTCGAGCCAGCTCCACCACCGCCGTCGCCGCGAACTGCCCTCTGCGAGCAGCGTCCTCAAACCTCTGGCCCTCCCCTGTTCCCGCAGCCGACCCCAGCTGGACACCGGCCTTCACCCTGCCGCGACCAACCTCCACCGGTCGCTGCGAAAGAAGCCCCGTGCCCGGCGTCTGTCTCCACGCCACACGGGTGGCCAACAGCCACACCCACCTTCGTGGGCCTGTTCTTTTCCCTCACCCCACTGTTCTCCTTCTCCGTCTTTATCTCCCTCTTCTGCTCCCGAACCCTCTCTCTACAGGCTCTCACTCGAACTCTCTTTCTCCTCACGTTTTCCCTCCCATTAATTAGGTTTGGCCTTTTCTTCCGCTCTCTCTCTCTTCTGTCCCACGTTTCTACCTATAACAGTCCTTTTAATCACCACCCAGCCATTTCTTTTGATCTTTTATACCCAACCCACTAAATACCTTCCCCATGAGTCATCTACCCTCCCCCCCAGATAATTTACAATCGTTCTGGCCAACTGCTGTAGTTATTTTCATTTGTTTATTTTAATCATCATCCTTGACTAATCAACCTCCACCCACTAGCTAGGTTACTAGTGTTGGAGCACCAAACGAGGATAGTCTCATATCAAAAAATAGATGTGGATTCCTTGAGTTTATAATAGTCTTGGGCCCTTTAACCTTAGTACCTAGGTTTTAAGATTTGTAAGATGATATCAGGACAGGCCAAGGCCTACTTTGCGTCACCTCCTTTCTAATCTGATTATCACGGCCCATCTTGACTGTGAGAGAGAGTGTTGAAGCACCGAATGGGGATAATCCCATATCGGAAAATATACGTGGGTTCCTTGAGTTTATAGTCCTGGGCCCTTCAACCTTAGCACCTTGACCGTGAGGGGGAGTGTCAGAATTTGGGCATAGTCCCTGAACAATAGTCCCGTATTGGTTAAATGAGTTATGGTTCATGTGTGGATAGTCCCATATCGAAAAATATATGCGAGTTCCTTGAGTTTATAGTCACCTTGAGTTGTGATTCATGTGCGTATGACTCTGGGCCCTTGTATTTCAACATCGTAATTTTATGCAATTTTATGATGATTTTGTGGATTCAACACCTGGAACATAAAATCCACTGTCCATTTTGTGTTGTCTGGTGTTTAGATCTGATAGAAACTTGGGATTAAACAGTCACGATACATCAGGTCCAAATCATAGTTAAATTTAAGATCCGAGGGTCACACTCACAGCTAAGCCTTGTATTTGTCGCGACTTACACTAGTTCAAGTGAGACTCAGATAGGTTAATTATATGGTTAAAAAAAGATACAGATGATCAGTTCAGGTTGAGATTTGTTTTGATCAAAGTTTTTGACATCTCCTACTCCATCGGAGTGGCAAACTCTAATAAAGATTCGAGGGGCGAATCATACTGGGAGACTCGAAATATCAGTCTCATTGTACCAATTTTGAATACAATTCATGTTTCTGTCACCAAATGTTCTATACCTTTGACGAAGTAATCTATTTTCTCGAATCATGGTGGGAGAGACTTGACATCTCACCGTAACAAGAAGATCACGACGGAGTAATCTATTTTTTCTCTGATTATTGTTTAACTCTAATCACGGTTAACACATCGTTATTTATTGAGAAATAAAATTATAAATATATATATTTTTTATTTTATCAATAATATATTTTTACTCTTAAAATAAATAAAATACATAACAAAATAAAATAGACCCCTAACAAAATCTCAACTAACTTTATAACTCACAATTTTTTTGATATATAAATACTCACAAATTGACTATAAAAATATAGAAAAAAAATGATCTTCGACCATCCGCATTTTTACCATATTTTGAATTTTTCATATTGAAATATACAGATTTTAAAACTGATGACACGAAAAATCAATTGACCTCAGATATGCAAATGAAAACGCATCTTAAACAATGATCGACTGTTCGCATCAAGTTACATGTCATCTTATCGCGTCGATTCGCTAATGCCATGTTTGGACCGCACGAGAGCACTTTCGAACCTTCGACATTTGTTAACCATATTTCCGGCCATGGACCATGGTGTTGCAGTAGCGCTACCAGGTTGGCAGCCGCTGAGTGGCACGGGGGCCCATCGATGGACGGGTCAACGTTCCCGCGTACGGGAAAATCAACCTGTTTGACTCGACACACGTAAGCAGCATCGTCACTCGTCGACCGCAGTGATTGGTCACCCGACAAGCACGCCCCCCGGAGCACCCGGGTAAGTACGCTTGCCCACGAGGGATCCGACCAAACTGAAACGGGATTCGGGTTCATTTTATCGGGGACATCCGAATCAGATTGTGTTTGGGTTCCACCCTATCATGTGTAGGGCTGTCAATGGGCCGGGCCGGCCCGATAAGTCGCGGGTTTGGCCAAATTTCGGGTCGAGCCGCAAGGTCATTTTCGGTCCGCGGACTTTTAGTCAGGCCTAAAAGCCCGGCCCGACTTGACCCGCGGGTCGGGCTCGGGCTTTGAGTTCGGCCCGCGGGCCGGCCCAGCCCGTTCTTTTTTTTATTCCCACATCAAAATTTAAAAATTATTTAGTTAAAACTATGTTATTTTATTTAAAGATAAATTTTAAAACTCTATTTGTATACAAATTATGTAATTAATATCAAAATTTTAATTAATTTAGTGAGATTATATGTTTTATATTATTATTTTTATTATTTTATTTAAGTTGTCGGGCCGGGCCGGGCTTTAATCGGGCTTTGAAATTTTTACATAATGTCGGGCCCGACCCGGCCCGGCCCGACATAAGTCGGGCCCGGGCCGGGCTCGGGCCTTAATGTTGAGAAGTCGGGCCCGGGCCGGGCCGACCTAAGCCCGGCCCAGGCCCAGCCCATTGACAGCCCTAATCATGTGGCAGCCGAAACGGGGTCCAGGCCTATCAGCAGACCCATTTGGACCCTGTGGTTGTGGGTCTGAACGCACCCGTTTAGCTGATAGCAGCTCCATTATCAAATACTAGATAACATGGGGACCAAAATTTAATAAATTTAGACATAATAGCGAGCCTCTTTATTGTTTTAGATTTCAAGGTAAATGATTTTTTTTCTTGGACTCATTAGACGATTGATATTGACACGTTTACACAATAACTTTAGAATTGGATCTCTCTGTGGTCAGGTAAGTTCTCTTGGCCCTATTTTATGAAATTCAAATAAATCTAATTATGAACTCGGATTCCTACTCTCAAAATGAAAATGCCAGTGGAAGAAAAAAAATCTTACAAGGAGATTAGGGGGGTGATGGGGGTGGATCCTCCTCGACATTGGCGCGCGACATGTTTCTCTTTTCAAAGTAGACTCTCACTATAATTTGAATTTCAAGTGATACGATGGAGATGGTAACATATCGTCGCATGATGATCCCAGCCAATCGCGCGCGGTGACATCATTAGAAAATCCTTCTCTAACATTATCTTATCACACGTGGTTGTTACGCGTGTGACTAAGGAAGATAATCTCACAATTCTGACATGATTATTTAGATTTATATTCTTCTACCAACAATTGACCCTGGATTTCTGCACGACATATCTTATTTCCACGATTGCACGATATTTCCCTCAAAAATGTAATCACACTTGGACTCGGATTCTTCCTCTATAAAAGTTTAGTCCTAAGAATCCCATACGGTACACACAAATTGTCCACTATAAGACTCTCTCTCACTGTCACTCTAACTCTTCTAATTTTCTACAGCTCTTACTGACTTAAAGTATTGGAGAATTTTTTTTCACTAAATTTTATCTTCCCGTGAGAACTTCTCATCTGTGTGCGAAAGTATTGACTTGATGATCGAAGGATGTCTCTTGATGCTCGAGACTCTCGTCCTGAGACTCGACCTTCATCTTTAGTATTACAATATATCAACTTAATTGATCTTCTTATTAAATCTCACAAAATAAATTTAAATGTATCGTAAGCAATAAGGGTCGACTTCCTAGTGCCGTTGTTTGGAAATGAAACGAAAGGGGATCAACAAAAACAATATTTGGAATGGTTTCAGTTCCATTTTGATAACAATAACCCCCCCCCCCCCCCCCCTTGAATGGGCCAGCTTAGGCCGCCCTTTATCCATCCCGTCATGTGAGAATGTTCCGTTGTGTTTGCTGGCGCAGAAAGGGCGAAGGATCGAGTCGGGCACATTGACCACGTGCTAGACGCCAACCGGGTGCATTCGCCCGCAGGTGGAACTTGGAGGCGAGGAGATTTAAATTCCAAACCGTTTTAACTCCGCGTTGGCCCCCTCGGGGCTTAGCTGGCGAGCCACGCTGGCACCTGTCCTGCATACCTATATAAGCTTGGCTCCACGGCCTTCCCTCCTCACCTCACCTCACCTCTCCTCTCCTCTTTTGTCCCTCCACCGCCATTTCGCTCCAGTCTGGGCGAGCAGACCAGACTGCAGAGCAGACAACAGGGATACCAGTCGCAGTGTGACCAGGTGTCGTCTGATCGGTGATGGTGGCGAGGCAGCAGCAGCAGCAGCAGGATAACTTCACCTACGCCTACAGCACCAACAGGGCCGTCCTCAAAAGGGAGACCCAAGGTGCGCCGCCGGAGCAAGGACCGCCGCCGCCGGCGAGCCGCCTCCCCTTCTCCCGGGAGCAGGAGAACTCCATCTTGGTGTCGGCTCTCATCAACGTCATCTCCGGTCGCTACTTGCCCGTCCCGGCCGCCCCGCCCTTCGCCGCGGACGTCCTCCTCCCCCGCGCCGACATCTGCCGCTTCTGCCTCATCGACGGCTGCCTCGGCTGCGACTTCTTCCCCAATGGTGGCGCTGCTGCGTCCGTCGTCGCCTCCGCGGAGGCCGCCGCCAACAGCGGCAATAGAGGCGCCGGGGCGGGGGCCAATCATGTAGGCGCACTGAGCCGTGCAAACGGCGACGATGGCCGCAAGAGGGCGGGGGCGGGCAGGAACAAGAAGGCCTACAGGGGGGTGCGACAGCGGCCGTGGGGGAAGTGGGCGGCGGAGATACGGGACCCGCGGCGGGCGGCCCGGGTGTGGCTGGGCACGTTCGAGAGCGCGGAGGCCGCCGCCCGCGCCTACGACCGCGCTGCCATCAGCTTCCGCGGCGCCCGCGCCAAGCTCAATTTCCCCTTCCCCGAGCAGCAGCAGCAGCGGCAGCAGGACCCGGCGGCCGCTGTCGTCTCAGCCGCCACTTCGCCTTCCTCTCCTCCTCCCCCACCCAACTCCCTTATCAATTCCCAGCTGCAGCAGCGGCAGCATCTCCCAGCTCTGGTCCCGGCACAAGCGGGGGATGACATGGCGGGCTTCTGGGGGGAACTGCCCGATCTGATCGATTTCGAAGGCGACGACATCACCCCCTCCCTGTCACCACCGGGGGTAACATTCTGTGCACCGAATCTAGTGCATGAATTTACATCAACATGTAACATTTAATATCATTGACCTAAAAAAAAGAGTGAAAAGATCATTTTTACTGAGAAAAGACACTCCTCGTCGGATGATACGGTCCACTTTTTTATACATTAAAAATGGAGCGCACTCTATTGAAAATCATATGATCAAAATATTTTGTAGAAGGACGAAATATTTTACATTTAAATAAAGTATTTTATTATAAGAATAAAATATTTTATTTAAATTTAAAAATAAATTAATAAAATATTTTATATAAATAAAATATTTTATTATATGAACGAAATATTAATTTTGTTATAAGGATAAAATATTACATAAATAAAATATTTTGTTACTTGAACGAAACACTTGTTATAAGGATAAAACACTATAGAAATAAAATACTTTGTTATAATAATAAAATCTAACAAAATGTTTCAATTCTATATCAAATATTTTATTCCCGTAATAAAACATTTCATTCTTTTATAAAATATTCTAATCATGTGTTTTCTCGTCGAATGCGTTCTGTATTTAATACAAGAAAAAGCGAACCGTACCATCTGACGTGAGATGTCATTTCTACACAGAAATTATCTTTTAACTTTTTTTTGTGCCAGTGAGGATAAATGGTGTAAGTTGATGGGACTTTGTGCATCGAATTCGGTGCACAAAACATTACTCTGTCACCCGATCATAACCCGCCGATTCCCCACTTCTCTCAGATTCAATTGCCCGATCATCAACCAAATAATTCAATCAGCGCGATTTAATCGATATGTGTACATATTATTTTAAAAGTTGTTAATAAAAATATTGGCCCTCAACCTTCTCAAGCAGTACTCAAGAACATTTTTTGACTCACTTTCTCTTATTCTACTTTAGTTCCTTTGGGGCCACTTTGATAACAGAATAAGAGAGAATATGATGAGTTATTCCGCCTACTCACCTTAACCTAGTTTGATAGCATGGTTAAATTATTTAGGGTCGATTAGGAATAAGTCCATTATTCTAAGAGTAGCTCCTTCTATCATTTCAATCAAACTCAAAGGGCCTCTCTATTTTTAATTTTAATTTTAAAACTGTTGGAAAAGGACTACAAACAAAAGGTGGCTCCCGACGCTCTGTTCTACAGAACATAATATAGGGATAACAGAAAACTCATAAAGAGGAGGTGAAAACCTTTTTGCGTAAAAGCTTCTCACCGGAACATATATTAGATGAGCCTATAAATAGGCGTTTACATAATGGATCGTGCTCAGACCACCTTCTTTCTAAAACAGAAAGAAACATAGGCTAAAGAAGTGGATTAACAAACCCCTAAATAACAGTCACTGACAAAGACGTGCAAAACAACCTTTGACTGAGAAATAAAGAGAAAAGAATCTAAAACTACCCTCCTGAAATTCTGCATCATTTTTCAACTAGTCTGTCGTCTTCGTTCTCCTCCGATCAGTGGGTTGCTCCACCCTGGAGCTGCTGAACCTTAGCGGCAACCAGCGGCGATGGAGAACCTCGTCTCTCTGAACGTGTCAAACAACAACTTCATCGAGTACCTCCCGAAGACCGAGCTTTTCCGACAGCTATCGACAATGGACTAGAACGGAAGAACGACCATGACGTTCTTCTGCAACACTGCCACTGCCGAAGAGATATAGATAGAGAGAGAGTGAGAGTAGGGAGGCCGGGCGGATAGGGCAGGGGAGAGAGAGAGCGTGAGGGGAGATAGAGAGAGAGAAGAGAGATGGAGAGTGACATGAGAAGGAGAGAACGCGAGAGCATGGAGGCCCGTCGGTTGGTCTGGGGGAGGGGAAGAGAGAGCAGAGGGGAGAGAGAGAGAGAGAGAAGAGAGGGATGAGAACAGAGCTACTCCTAGGATTTTCATAAGCAAAAGACAATACATATATACAAAGGCACCCGGGAGCACGCTGGATCTATTTTCAGGAACTGGGGACGTGACCACAAAGTCTTCAGGCTGGAGCGGAGTTCTTGGGGAAAACCTCAGTCTTGAAAGCTGAATTAGTTTTGGCTCCGCACTGCATGGCATGGTTTACAGCAGTACTGGTCAGATGAGCATTTGACAGCAGAAGGAATTTGGTGCGAAGGGGACAAGCAATCTACGTATATATACATCATCCACTTCACGACGTCAGACCCGAGCAATGCCCCTTCAGAAATCAGAGATATATCTTGTTGAAGAGCATGGAAACCTTTCTATATAATTGGAGGCAGGTGAAGGTCACTCGTACAAAGATATAGGCTGTTCAAGAACATAGATAATTTTCTCGACATTGAGAACTATTGTCAAGTTCCTCGATCAATCACTCTAGTTAAGACTAGTAAACATGTAGACATCTAAGTATGCCTCTCGATGGGTGATTCGTCATTGAGATCTACAAGAGAAAATATGCATAATACGATAACATTACATATATTCATAAAAATAAATTAAGATATAATTTTTAATCCTAATTCTAAAGCTCCCACTATTTTTTTGGTCAATTTACGTGACCCCCATTATGTAAAGATGAGATACTCTAGTTGCATCCTAGTAGGAAACAAAATTCCATTAATCTTATAATAGTGGCTTTGTGACAGAACAACAAATCACCCCGTACTTAATGGATAGACAACTCTTGCAAAGTACAACTCTTTGTAATTCTCAGTCATATTCAGAACACTTGTGATCTTGTGATAGCACAACAAATCACAAAGTCCGGTTAAGTTAAAATCGTATGTTACGTTATGAGAATGGGCTCATGACACAACTATTGTGGCATCACAATAAGGCTATGCTAGGCATCCATCCCAAGGTTCGACCTAAGCCTTAATTTAAGTCACTGCACTATTACTGTGAGGGCCTTGTGACAACATAACAAGCTCACACAATTTAAGAACAGCTCACATAGACCGTAAAAAGAGAAGGTTACATGGGTTATTCTTAATATCTCATGCTATACAACTTAATATTAGATCGAGTGGGGATTTTAGATTAAGTTTGGTCTCATTAATAGAAGTGCTATATATATATAAGAATTTTAGAGCATTATATATACTCCAAGTATATGTACCTAACATATTTCACATATATGTAATAATAGCGATAGATGATTATAGACTTTTCACCTAAAATGGCGTTACCATAGCCAGTTGGGAATGCACATAATTATGACAAACACATAAAACTTTAGCATCAGATGCTCCTACTAGATGTGAATCATCTCCTGAGATCCCTGTTAGGCGGTCTCCTACTCTTCTCCATCTGCTTCTCGCTATTACAAGTAATACTTGTAATTGGGCACGAAGGCTGACAAATATACATTAGATAATAATAAGTAACCATGAACTAGTCAAGGAGAGTATAACACAGGGGAGAGATAGAATGTACAACTCAGATTAATAAGAGAGCCCACACGCCCCATAAAACACATCACATAAAATGTCATTTGTAGAGGCAGAATTATGGTTCCCAGTCATCGTACCACACTTTTAAGATTTATTTGTTGGGAAAAGATCATCCAGCCACGCGCGGAAGTCTGCAAACACAAGGAAGACAGCGTCAGAAGGAGCCTTGGGCGTTATCCCAGGGGACAACCCTTCGATGCTTAAGTCAGAACCTTGGAGGATGAAGATTAAGGAGGAACAGAGGGGAGAGAGAGATCTGAAAGTCGATAGAGCAAGCCTGGAGGGGTGGTCGAACTTTCGCATGAGTGCTCGCCGTATCCAGCGGGCGCTCAGGGAGTGCTCGCTTTGCGGTAAGAGTGTTTGGAAGATGAATGAAGCTCTACCTCGTGGAATCCACTCTCAAGGCTTCGTGGGTCGGAGTTTCTCTCACCGTGTCTGTAGATTCGTTCCAGTGTGTCCCTCTTGTTCGCGGACGAAGTTCCATTTATAGGGGTTGTCCTGGCGCTGAGGTCCTATCCCTTAGCAGGGAAGGGCGCGAATAGTGAGATAACGCTTCTCCGTGAACGTGGGGAGTTTTCCGTTGAGGCTCCATTCCTCCAGAGTCGGGCAGTTCTCAGGCGAGTCTTACTGCACCTGTAAGGCGTGCACGTCTTTAGTGGAGTTGAGGCCGACGTCGTAGGAGGTAATGTTCGGTCGTCGGAGGGTCGTTTGGCGTCTGTTGCGCCTGGGCTGATGCCCTATGTGAGCTGGCGAATTCGAGGACTGTCCACGCTAGGCCGCCCGTTGTGGGCTGCGGCTATCAGGAGCCCGCTGTGCGCATTGTAGATCTCTGGCCGAAGCGGGCCTGGCGAAATGGGACTTACATGGGATATACCGATTTTACCCTCCTCACTAGCCCCACACTCTCAGATACCGAGCACTTTTCGGGGTCTGAGAGATACTTCGAGAGGGTCTGTAGAAGGGAAGTTTCTAGGAGAACTTCCTCGTATCGATAGGGATGGTGGGCCCGATCACCTGCTTGGCTTCTTGGCGCGCAAGGCACCACTGGCCGAGGTGGCAGGCAACGTCACTGCCATCATGACGCAGCTATTTTTTTCTGGGAGCGCGAGCGCGAACAATCACCTGAGTTCGGCGGTCGTACCTTAATGGTGATATGCTCCTTTTCCCTCCCGTGTGGTTTTGAAGTGGTCGCTTTATCTTCGAAGTTCATATATACCGCGTGCAGAGTTGCCTCAAGAGCCTTATTCGCTTCTTCCGATATTCGTCGTGGGTGTCGATCGCTCTGAGCGTCCTCACTTCCCACAGACGACTGTGGACGCGCTTTTTCGTTTGATTCTTCTTCTTTTATTTCCATTGTTTATTTATTGGCGTGCCAGTCACATATGTGACGATTTCATTGTGCGCTCGATCTGACTTCTAATCATTCGATTGTGAGTGATCGTGTCTGGACCAAAAGTCCGTCATACCATAAAGGTTATGACGTTAATTACGTCCTCCCTAAGAAGGACAACCCTTGAATAAACGCCAAAGTAAGAGGAGACCGGCAGCAAAAGCCCAAATGAGAGCATGCTAATTTATCTGCAAGACATTGAGTAGACTGGATAAAGCGAGGGTATATCAGGTGCGGAGCAAATCCGGCAGCATATCCCCATATCTTGGATCATGCCAAGGAGAGATAGACCATCATCTACGGGATGCCGGGACGAAGGCCGAAAGAGAAGGGCACTAGGCCCGGGAACACTGTTTGCATTCATAGCACCGGTTAATATTCCCTTGGAAACCATCAGAGCACATGCAGTGGCAGAGCTCCATAGGTTCATAGGGTTACAGAGGAATCCTTATCGGGACCGAGTAATGTAGGGAGGCCATTCCCCATTAGTTTATCTCCTGAGGCATGCATGATGACCTCTGGATATCCCTCAGGCAGGTACAACGGAGTGATCAAGAGTTGGACTGAGGTGGAGATGGAAATTCCTAGTGCAGAGCTTTGGTGGAACCTTCTCGGCACAGTTTTCACATAAAATGGAGGGGTTTGTTGGCATAAAGGAGGGGTTCTCGGCATAGCTAGGTTCTCGGCGCGTAATATGCCATGCCGGGAACTATTCATCGTGCCAGGAAGGTCCCATGCCGGGAAGGTAGGGGTTTGTTGGCACAAAGGAGGGTTCTCGGCGTGCGAACTGCCATGCCGGGAACTATTCATCGTGCCGGGAAGGTCCCGTGCCGGGAAGGTAGGGGTTTGTTGGCACAAAAGAGGGATCTTGGCACAATTACTAGGAATGTAGAAAGGGCGTCTCGGCACGGAGGGGAGAGGTTCTCGGCGCGCCAACTGAAGGGCTTCTCGGCATGGCTTGGGAAAGGGTTCTCGGCGCGCGAAGGGCCGCGCCGGGAACTGTTCATCGCGCCGAGAGATTCTGGCGCCGGGAAGGTAGGAGTTTTAGGTGCCGGGAAGGTTTATGGGATTTCACGGTGCTCTTTTGTGATTTAGGCTTCGATTGAGGTAGAGTTTAGGACACAAATGGGAGGCTGGATCAGGGCATTTGTTGGGCAGTGCCAAGGAATCAAAGGGGGGAAGTAGAATCCATCGAGGAATCGTGATCATCAGCCGTTTACAGCCCTCTGGGACAAATGTTCTTTCCCTGTCGCCAGTCGTCCATGGAATCAAGAGATAGCCATCTCAGATCCCTGGAGCGACCCTAGTGGCTTGAGAAGAGGAGACTGAACGAGAGAAAGGAGGGCTTCGTGATGCCAGCATCACTGACAGGGGGATAGGATAGAGCCCATAGACCCATGGAAGCGAGGATCGGGGCTCTACCTTCGCTGTTCCTCCACGAATAGCAGTCAGAGGGCGGAAATCATCCGAAAACCCCGATCATCGGAATGACTGATTCATGTAATAAACAGCACATGCTCCAAAGAACAGAGGAACTAAAGGTCTCATCGTTTCGTTTATTAGCCTCATGATATTATGTTTAGTTTCCACATCTCTTTTAGTGCCAGCTCCTGGAGAAATTTAGGCAGCACCTCCCTCGGCTTTAGCATTTTCCAGGGAATGATAGACAATCACCCACGGAGTGCCGGGGTGAAAACCAGAAAATAAGGGTATTGGACCCCTAGCCAGTGTGCGTGCTTGCAGCACTATCTTAATATCCCTTTTAAGGCCATCAAAGCCCATGCAGTGGCAGAGCTCCTTTGGTTAGTAGGGTCTGTGAACAAAGTCCACTCTAAACGATATAATGTAGGGGGAAGTTGCTCCCCATTGATTTGATCCTTGAGACGGGTATGATGACCATGAATATCTCTCAATAGGATGTAGGGTTGCCTTGGGTGAATTACAAGGGTGTAGGAATAATTTCTTGGCCGGTAGCAAGGGGTTCTCGGACTGGCTCCAAGGATTGGAGAGTTCTCGGCGCAGGAATTGGGAGTTAGAAAGGGGAGGCCAAGGTTCTCGACGCCCAAGGTTCCCGGCGCGCTAACCAGCGCGCCGAGGGCTATTCATGGCGCCGGGAAGGTCCTGGGCCGAGAAGGTCTGGGCGCCGGGAAGGCCCTGCATTGGGGTTTTAGGGGTTTTGTTCTTGGCTCTGCTATGGGAGTTTTGGGGGTTCTTCAGCATGGATTCCGGACTGGATTCGGGGTGTAAGAAGGCTGGATCGGGGTTTTATCAAGGTAGAGCCCGGGAAATGCTTGGAGGTAAGATCCATTGAGAAATCTGGGTCATCAACTATTGAAACCCTCGGGATATATACATATAATTTTATTGCCTGCTGTCCAGGTGATCAAGAGATTGATGTCTCTGATCCCTGAGCAACCTGAAGGCTCGAGAGAGGGCTAAAATCTTTGCAGGAGGCATGTCATTAAGAGAAGAAAGGATAAGGAGATGAAACCCAACAACCCATTGGATGAGGGTCGGTGCTCCATCCTCATCTTTTCTCAAAGGACAGACCCCCTGATATGCGAAAGATACGGAAACTCGGAATATCAGAGTCATCAAGCATCTTGCTGAACAACACATACAGAGGGGGAGACAGGTGACGGAGCAAGGTATCAGTGCCTCTACTGCCAGGGGACGAGAGAGTCCAAGATCCACTGAAAGGATCTGAACCTCACGAGAACCCTTCTGGAGCAGCCAAGGCCAGAACCCGGGGGTAGGGAAACATACACAGAGTGATATAGAGAAAGAATAACAGCGAACACTATGCATGCAGTGCGCTTTCACCCCTTTTATTCATTCAATCATCACACAAGTTACATCAGATGGTCTCCATCAAACCAAAAGGAAGAAATGAAGGAAACCCAACAGGAGACACATGGTTTCATCGGGACGAACTGACCGTCAGATAAGAACATAAACATTGGGGAAAGAAAAATACAGTAGAGAAAACAACGGAGAAACTATGGGGGAGGGCGGAGTATTGACTCCTCTCCCTCCCCAGCTGCCCACCTTCTTCTCTGATCTCTTGGTCTCTTCTCTTTTTTCCTTTTGCTCTGTTCTTCCCTCTCTTCGTTTCTTTCTGGATGAGGTTGTTGGTCTCTTCTGTCTGGCCTCTCTTTTTCTCTTTTTTCTATTCTCTCTTCTCTGCTTCTTCTTCTGTTGACGCTTCTCTTCTATCGTTCTTCTTGTCTCTTCGAGAGAAAAGGGGGGTTTTATAGCCGCTGCTGAGTATCTTCTCGGCGGGCATTACATAGCTTCCCGGCGCGCCACAGCTTCCCGGCGCACGAGTCAGCTTCCCGGCGCGCAAGGCTCAATTGGGCCTTGGGAGGATCTCGGCACCATAATCTTAGGCCCATTTAGGGTTTTTGACGCTTCAATTCCTCTTATCAGCGGGTTCAAGCTGTCAAAGCTATCCAGCTTGTCTCTTCGTTTGCTAATCCTTCAAGTCTGTCGGAACAGACGAAGGTCTCTTTGTTGGTGAGTTGGTATGGTTTCATCAGAACATTTCTGGAGGTTTTCATCAGTCAATAGACTGCAATTCTTTATCAGTACTGCCATCTGAGCAACGACAACACCGGATATCAGCTTGGCCGGGAAAGGCTTTAGCTGGATGACAACTTTAGTGGCGACTCTTATGTAGTTTTGGCTCTGCAGGAATCCCTGGAATCTTCATCTTTGATTTGATCTTCTCTTCGGTCCCATCTTTGTTCTTGATCATATTGCAGGTGTCAACAACGACGCCAATGAAGACGTACAAATTTGGGGTGTCTCCTTTGAGGAATTTTCCCCGCTACGCCCGGGGGCGGCTAGGGTTTTATCCCTTTTTGTTGATAAAAGGGCCCTCTTGGATTAAGAGGTGAAGACCTGCCATATAAGCACTTGGTTGCTTTCTCAACATCTGATGTGGGACTAATCCTGTGACCCTAGGTCTCACTACACTAGTCCCCCTTGAGAAGACAAATCGAGTGCGAGCTCATGGTTCCCACAGATGGTGCCAAAAAGTGTAGAGATGGAATTATGGTTCATAGTCCTCGTACCACACTTTTAAGATTTGTTTGTTCGGGAAAGATCATCCAGTGACCCGCGGAAGCCTGCAAACACCAGGGAGATGGCTTCAGAAGAAGCCCTGGGCGTTAACCCAGGGGACAACCCTCCGATATTTAAGTCAGAACCTTGGAGGATGAAAATTAAGGAGGAATAGCGGGGAGAAAAAGAGCTGAAAGTCGATTGAGCAAGCCTGGAGGGGTGGTCGAACTTTCGCATGAGTGCTCGCCGTATTCAGCAGGCGCTCGGGGAGTGCACGCTGGGCGGTAAGGGTGCTCGAAAGATGAAGCTCTACATCGTAGAATCCACTCTCAAGGCTTTGTGGGTCTGAGTTTCTGTCACCATGTCTATAGATTCGTTCCAGTGTATCCCTCTTGTTCGTGGACGAAGGTCCATTTATAGGGGTTATCCTGACGGTGAGGGCCTATCCCTTAGTACGGAAGGGCGCGAGTAGTGGGGTAACGCCTCTCCGTGAACGTGGGGAGTTTTCCGTTGAGGGTCCGTTCCTCCGGAGTCAGGCAGTTCTCAGGTGAGTCTTACGGCGCCTGTAAGGCGTGCTCACCTTTAGTCGAGTTGAGGTCGACGTCGTAGGGGGTAACGTTCGGTCGTCGGAGGGTCGTCTGGCGTCCGTTGCACCTGGGCTGAGGCCCTTTGTGAGCTGACGAATCTGAAGATTGTCCACCCTGGGCCGTCTGTTATGGGTCGCGGCTGTCGGGGGCCCATTGTGGGCATTGTAGATCTTTGGCTGAAGCGGGCTTAGCGAAATGGGTCTTACATGGGCCATACCGATTTTACCCTCCTCATCATTCATCATAATCACCATCATCGTACGATAACTAAGTCCATGATCATCCAACCATACACAAGACACATCACATGTATCTAACAGTAATTATCATATAAACTAACAGATGATATTACTACTTTAAAAATATAATAATTATTTTTGAAAAGGTCAACACAAGTATTTAACTAAATAATTTGGTTAAATTAAAATCCAGTCTATACATATTTAGACTAATATCATTCACATTTACTGCATTAGCCCACAAATAATCGATGTTAGTTAATCTCGGAAGAATAATGTTCTTTATTAATTAAATATTGTTAACTCGATAAGAAGAAATATCAAAAATATTTTTAAAATTCCTCTTACTAATTAATCAGGGGTCAAAATTATTTTTATTTTAAATTTTTTAGATTGTCAAATCTAAGTGTGACTTATACTTCAAGTTAAGATGATTTGTACCTCACATTATACAAAAATTTTAAAAAATAAAGTTATTTACTCGATGCACATCTTAGATGTCTAATTGCACCCGAGTGTGCACTAATCTTTGCTCTTGCACCGCTGGAGGAGAAGGAGGGGTAACACGGGCAAAGCATAATAATAGAATAGGAAACCTTCGTTTTAGAATTTAAGGATTTTATTGTAATTCTAAATGTATAACATTTGGATAGATGAATCATAAATTGGCCGCGATAGCCCGATCGGATTCAAGATGAAAAGGAAATTGATACATTTAAAAACCACGATTAACTGTACCTTCCAAAATCAAATGATTTCAAAATACACATCGCATTTCCAAATCAAAGTCAAATGAGATTTTTGCATATATTTAAATATTAGTGAGGTCCAAACCATAGTTAAATTTAAGATCCAAGAGTCATACTGTTGGAATTTGGGCATAGTCCCTAGACAATAATCCCGTATTGGTTAAATGGGTTGTACTTCATGTACTTATAATCTTGGCATGTGTATCTAAACATTGCGATTTTGTGGATTCAACATGATATTAGAGCATAGTCTTGGACCCAACTCCAAATATTTCATATCTTGTCATCTCCACTCAATTAATTTCCACAGCCCATCTTGACTATGAGGGAGAGTGTTAGAATTTGAGGGTATAGTCCCCTCATGTGAAGCAGCAGTTGTTTGATGCACTGTACGAGGTGTAACTCAAGTTAAAAAAATAATTTTTTAAAAAAATTGGAGCCCAACCAACACATCCCTACTAAGATCATATGGTTGAAAAACAATTAAGAAAAAGAACGGGCGATCTTATCTATTTTTTTACGAGAAAAAGTGGGCTATTCTTTTTTTAAAAAAAATCTTTTCAATTGTACGATCCGAGTACAAGTGAATCACTTAGGCTCCAACCTAACGAGTTCGCAAGGTCATCCACGCGTGAAAAGAGAAAGATGGGGAATGAGGATAAAGAAAAAAGAAAAAAAATAAACGAAGAAGAAGAAAAGGGTGGGGGTTCGATCTCACGTCAGAAATAAGTAGAGATTTGACATCCCATCCGAAAAAGATTATGACAGAGTAATCTATTTTCTCTCTAATCATTGTTTAACTCTAATCACTGTTAACACATATTTATTTATATAGAAATAATTATAAATAATTTTTTTACTTTATCAATAAGATATTCTTACTCATAAAATAAATAAAAATATATAACAAAATAAAATATACTCTTAACAAAATCTCAACTAACTTAATAACTCAGAATATATTGAACTAAAAATATTCACAAATTGACCATAAAAATATAAAAAATAAGAAACTGTTCTTCAACCCTCCTCCTTTTTATCATATATCAATTTCTCATATTAAAATTTACGGATTTTAAAACTGATGACATGAAAAATCAATTGACGTCAGATATGCAAATGAAAACGCATCTTTTCGATGATTGACTGTTCGCATCAAGTTACCTGTCAACTTGTCGCATTTGCTATACCATGTTTGGACCGCACGAGACGAGAGCACCTTGGAACCTTTGACATGTATTAATTATTATACTGCCGGCCATGGACCATGGTGTTGCAGTACAGCTACCAGGTTGGCAGCCGCTGAGCGGCACAGGGGCCCTTCGACCGACGAGTCCACGTTCCCGACTATGGGAAAATCACCGTGTTTAAGCAGCATCGTCACTCGTCGACCGCAGTGATTGGTCACCCGACAAGCACGCCCCCCGGAGCCCCCGGGTAAGTACGCTTGCCCACGAGGGATCCGACCAAACTGAAACGGGATTCGGGTTCATTTTATCGGGCACATCCTAATCAGAATGTTTTTGACTTCCGCCTGGCTGCCGAAACGGGGTCCAGGCCTGTCAGCAGACCCATTTGGACCCTGTGGTTATGTGTGTGAACCCACCAAATGCTAGAAAACATTGTGACCAAAATGGGTCTAATTTAGACATAATAGCGAGCCTCTTTATTGTTTTAGATTTCAAGGTAAATGGATTTTTTTCTTGGACTCATTAGACGTTTGATATTAAACGAATAACCAATCTATTGACACATTTACACAACAACCTTAGAATTGGGTCTCTCTGGGGTCTAGGTAATTAGTTCTCCTGGCCCTATTTTATCAAATTCAAATAAATCCAATGAACTCGGATTCCTACTCTCAAGATGAAACTGCTAGTGGTAGAAAAAGAAAACCTTACAAGGAGAATAGGGGGTGATACGGATAGATCCTTCTCGACACCGACGCGCGGCATGTTTCTCTTTCCGAATTAGACTCTCATCATATTTCGAATTTTAAGTGATGTGACAGAGACGGCAACATATTGTTGCACGATGACCCCAGTCAATCGCGATGACATCATTAGAAAATCATTCTCTAAAATTATCTTATCACAATATAGATGTTACACGTATTATTAAGGAAGATAATCTCACAATTCTGACATGATTATTTAGATTTGTATTCTTCTACCAACAGTTGACTTGCGATTTTTGCACGACATATCTTATTTCTATGATTGCACGATATCTCCCTCAAAAATATAGTCGTGCTTAGGCTCGAATTCTTCCTCTATAAAAGTCTAGTCCTAATAACCTCATACGGTAGACACAAATTATCCACTACAGAACTCTCTCTCAATCTCTCTCTCTCTCTTCTAATTTCCTCGTCTCTTGCGGACTTAAAACATCATGGATTTCTTTTCACTAAATTTTATCTTCAAGTGATAACTTCTCACTGTCTGCAGGAGTATTGACTTTGATGATCGAAGGATGTCTCTTGATACTCGAGACTCTCGTCCCGAGACACGACCTTCCTCCTTAGCATTACAATAGGTCAACTTAATTGATCTTTTTACCAAATCTCACAAAATAAATTCAAATGTAACATTAACAATAAGGGTCAAGTAACAATTGTGGGAGGTATTGTTATCAAAATGGAACTGAAATCATTCCAAACATTTTTTGTTGATTCCCTATTATTTCATTCCCAACCAACAGCACAAGGAAGTCGATTTGTATGTCTATCTATATGTATCCGCAAAGATCGAATCTGGATCTCATCTACGACTTTTCGACCCGATTCTGCTTGATAGGTGGGACCCCATAAACACACACACACACACTTAAAAGTTCTCAGTCTAAGGCCGCGTTTGGTAGCACTGTCAAAATAGGAGAAAAATTTTAAATCCACTTTCCGTGCATAGGGGTGTAATTCCATTGATTATTCATCATTAATAATCCTTAGAAGCTGGGTGTAACCAACTTATACAGATTCACGGGTTTAAACTTTTTTACGCTTACAATCTCTCTACCCATAAAATCTTATTCACACGAAAACCCACGAGACATGTTCCATTTGATAAATTTTTTTTATTGTCGACGATTCTAATGATTAAAATTCTCACAACAATAGTTATCAAACGCAGAGCTACATTTGATAATGCTCAAACTTTGAATTATGGGAGATAAATCAACCGACAAGAGTTGAGCGTTTTCAAATGCATCTGTCTCCTCGGCTTCGACGTCCAACACATTATTTAAAAGAGGAGAGAGATTGACCGCAACAGGGGGGACACTATTTTACCCTCAAAAGCAGCTCGTCGTGACATCCTCCGTGCCATAATGGATTATGAAATGTTTTTACAGTTTTACCCCTTCAACTATCGTGCTTATTTTTATTATTGAAATAAATTGTAAATATAAAGAAAAGATATTGTTAAAAATATTATTGAGAAATCTATCTTACGCAAAAGTGGCGCTACAGTATACACATTTAAAGCATGTTATATGTGAAATCTGTGCTGGCGCAGAATATGTCTCCATAGTCGGATTATATTCCACCCCCTGGATGGGCCAACTTAGGCCCCGCTTTATCCCTCCCGTCATGTCAGAATGTTTCTGTTACCTTTCCCGGCGCAGAAAGGGCGAATCAAGTAGGGGGCATTGCCCACGTGCTAGACGCCAACCGGGTGCTTTCGCCCGCACGTGGAACTTGGAAGCGAGGAGATCTAATGCTTAACCGTTTTAACTCCGCGTTGGCCCCCTCGGGGCTTAGCTGGCGAGCAACGCTGGCACCTGTGCTGCATACCTATATAAGCTTGGCTCCACGGCCTTCCTCCCCCCACAAACCGAATCGCCTCCTTCCTTCCCTCCTCCCCTCACCTCTCCTCTTTTGTCCCTCCACCGCCATTTCGCTCCAGTCTAGGAGAGCAAAGCCAAGCAGAGCCGAGCTGACAACAGGGATACCAGTTGCAGTCTGACCAGGTGTCGTCCGATCGGTGATGGCGGCGAGGCAGCAGCAGCAGCAGCAGGACAACTTCACCTACGCCTACAACACCAACAGGGCCGTCCTCGAAAGGGAGACCCATGGTGCGCCGCCGGAGCAAGGACGCCGACGCCAGGGAGCCGCCTCCCCTTCTCCCGGGAGCAGGAGAACTCCATCTTGGTGTCGGCTCTCATCAACGTCATCTCCGGTCGCTACTTGCCCGTCCCGGCCGCCCCGCCCTTCGCCGCGGACGTCCTCCTCCCCCGCGCCGACATCTGCCGCTTCTGCCTCATCGACGGCTGCCTCGGCTGCGACTTCTTCCCCAATGGTGGCGCTGCTGCGTCCGTCGTCGCCTCCGCGGAGGCCGCCGCCAACAGCGGCAATAGAGGCGCCGGGGCGGGGGCCAATCATGTAGGCGCACTGAGCCGTGCAAACGGCGGCGATGGCCGCAAGAGGGCGGGGGCGGGCAGGAACAAGAAGGCCTACAGGGGGGTGCGACAGCGGCCGTGGGGGAAGTGGGCGGCGGAGATACGGGACCCGCGGCGGGCGGCCCGGGTGTGGCTGGGCACGTTCGAGAGCGCGGAGGCCGCCGCCCGCGCCTACGACCGCGCTGCCATCAGCTTCCGCGGCGCCCGCGCCAAGCTCAATTTCCCCTTCCCCGAGCAGCAGCAGCAGCAGCAGGACCCGGCGGCCGCTGCCGTCTCAGCCGCCACTTCGCCTTCCTCTCCTCCTCCCCCACCCAACTCCCTTATCAATTACCAGCTGCAGCAGCGGCAGCATCTCCCAGCTCTGCTGCCTGCACAAGAGGGGGGATGACATGGCGGGTTTCTGGGAGGAACTGCACGATCTGATCGACTTCGAAGGCGACAACATCACCCGCCTCCCTGTCACCGCGAGATGAGAACCCGCCGATTCCCCACTTCTCTCTGATTCAATTGCTCGATCATCAACCAAATAATTCAATCAGTGCGGTTTAATCGATACATGTGTACCTATTATTTTAAAAGATGTCAACAAAAATAATGTCCGTCAACCTTCTCAAGCAGTACGCAAAAACATTTTTAGACTCGCTTTCTCTTATTCTCCCGTAGTTCCTTCTGAGTCATATTTGATGCACATCCATGGATGGTGTTACAGCTTGGGTGTACATCCATTTTTTTTTAATCTTAAAGTTGAGGTACAACTGAGCAATACGTTTGTACAAATGCACACCTCAACCGTAAAATTAATTAGAGAAAAAGAATAAAAAATTGAAATTAAGATCGGCTCCATCAGTTTTTATTTTTTATTACCGTTGTTTATTTTTTTTATTTTTTTATAGTCATCCCAGTGTGACGTATTCTAGTACAGATATGTAGCTCAAATCAACCTGGACTTCAAGATAAAAATAAAAAAAAGTTTGTTGCAACATAAAAAATGTGCACTACTAAGGTTTGACGCCCGGTCGCATCGGTCGTATCGATTTCGTATTGGAACAGTAAATACAACACCGTACCGTATTATACCGTAGTGTACACTGATAAAAATTATATAATAAATATTTGTTGTAATAAATATTAACATGATATCATATGTAGCTGAGTTGACGAAGACATTATGTATTCAATTGTGACGTGTTGGGTTCGAATCTCACGATTGTGGGTTGAGGAACACCCTTAACTAATTTACCTACAAAGATATGTTAAACATAAAATAAAATATATAATATATGAGTGCGTAACCATTGTGTACCATACACCAGTTGTACCGATCTTTGGATGGTACGATCCGATACGTGCAGTTCATCATGTATCAGATCGATTTGTAAAATCTTGTTGCAAACTGTGCACCATAAATTTCTCAAATAAAAAATCTTCACTTATAAATGTCCATTGGCAGAAACTTTTTATCCACCTTCTCCAAGATGGGATCTATTACGCACTCCTCTCTTCACTGATATACACCGTCAACGAGATGGTCACAGAATCCCTTTATGTACTCAAAGTTGGAAGAAGGCACCTAATATTTAAGGGGGGACTTATCATTATCTCATTGATGGTGTGCACATAAGTGAAGAGTGGAATGTGTCGAGGCATAAATTTGATATCTCAAAGTTTGTATCACACTTTTATGATTTATTTATTAGAAGAGAGATCAATCATCTCGTGAAAACTTGCAACCAATGAACTACATGTCAGAAAGAGTCCTCGATGTGATCTTAACAGACAACCTTCTGATACTTAGGTCAGCAGAGTGCTCAGAAGAAGGGAACAAGTGATCGAAAGAAGGAAGCGAGTGATCGGAAGAAGATAGATAGAGCAAAGAACATAAGACATAGCTCTGTTGGTGGAGATGAGTGCTTGGACGAGAGTGGGAGAATTAGGAGAGATGAGAGTTGCTGGAGTGGTCTTTGTGAGTAAGTACTGTGTATTGTGTGTTGTCCATCTCTGGAAGTCTGTCTAATCCCTCACTTATAGGATGTGAGTGGTGTCCGTCTGTTTCGCCTGTCTCCTGACTTAATGAAGAGCGGAGTTAGTGGGTTGTCTGATCGTGGAGTCGATTGCCACTTACTCCTTTGCCATTCCGTAAGAGGCGAAGGGGCGGAACATATCGCGATTGACATGGAGACGTGGGTGATAACCCTCCGCCTAGCCGTTACTTGGGATAACATCTGTCATTATTGTGGTAATGGCTCGCTACATGTTATAGGAATTTGAGGTACGGTCATGCGCGCAGCACACGTGCATGTGTGGTGGGACCAATCCTGAATGGATTTCAGTAGACACGGAATTTCTAGACTGTGTGCCGATTAAGAATGGGTCGTCGTGGGATTGAAGAATTTCTCCCTCCTCAAAATGCATAGAAGATCCCATGCGACCTTCTTGTTAGCCTTTGTTTCTTACATTGTGTAGTTCATAATTTGACAATTTGAATGGAAATTTATTTAACTATAAAAAATTATAAAATTATTTTTATTTTTATGATAATTTTTTTTACTTCATTAAAGAACTTTTTATGGTAAACTTGTGATCATAGTCTTGAAAGAACATGTGATGCAAGCGAACCATGCAAAGCACGCGGGTGTGATATAGGTCGTTATTGGTTATATCTATTTATTGTGGTGCCATTAGGGCACGTGGGGAAAGCAAAAGTTGTCGCTCCCACCGTCTTCACAACAGCCCTGGCCCCTTCGTGAAGGCGCTCACAAGGGGCCACATCGGTCTCCTCCTCTCTGCTGACTCGACCTTTCCTCTCCCATAAGTGGATCCTCTCTCTCTTAATTGTAACACTCATGTGAAGGTTGTTTTAGAGATGAGATTAGAGTGGGTTACGTGAGAGGCCTTGTGTATGTGTGTGAAGAGAGAGAGAAAAGCAAGAGAAGAGAGCATCGTGAAAAGCATGCAGAGAAGATTTCTCCCTAACTTAGCATTATTAGCAAGAGGAGCAAATATAGGTTGTTCAAGAACATAGGTAATTTTCTTATCAGTGAGAACTATTCTCAAGTTCCTCAGCTAGTCACTATATATAGGACTAGTAAACATGTTGGCATCTAACTATTTCTCTCAACGGCTGGTTCGTCATTGGGGTCTATAAGAGAAAATATGCATAATAAGATAACATTACATATATTCATAAAAATAAATTAAGATATAATTTTTAATCCTAATTCTAAAGCTCCCACTAATTTTTTGGTGAATATACGTAACCCCCATTGAAATAAAATTCCATTAATCTTATAGTAGTGGCCTTGTGACAGAATAACAAACAACTCTATACTTAATGGATAGGCAACTCTTACAAAGTACAACTCTTTGTAATTCCCAGTCATATTTAACTTTCAAAACACCGGTGACCTTGTGACAGTATAACAAATCACAAAGTCCGATTAGGTTAAAATCGTCTGTTACGTTATGAGAATGGGCTCATGACACAACCTTTGTGATAGCACAATAAGGCTATGCTAGGCATCCATCCCAAGGTTCGGCCTAAGCCTTAATTTAAGTCACTGCACTCTTGCTGTGAGGGCCTTGTGACAGCACAACAAGCTCACATAATTTAAGAACATCTCACATAGACAATAACAACATAAGGTTACATGGGTTATTCTTAATGCCTCACGCTATACAACCTAATATTAGATCGAGTGGGGATTTCAGATTAAGTTTGGTCTCATTAATAGAGGTGCTACATACATATAAGAATTTTAGAGCATTATATATACTCTAAGTATGTGTACCTAGTACAACATTTCACATATTTCACATATATGTAATAATAGCGATAGATGATTATGGACTTTTCACCTAAAATGACATTACCATAGCCAGTTGGCAATGCACACAATCTTGACAAACACATAAAACTTTAACATCAGATGCTCTTATTGGATGTGAATCATCTCTTGAGAGCCCCGTTAGGCTGTCTCCTTCTCTTCTCCATCTACTTCTCGCTATTACAAGTAATAATTGTAATTGGGCACGTAGGCCCACAAATATACATAAGATAATAATAAGTAACCATGAACTAGTCAAGGAGAGTATAACACATGAGAGAGATATAATGTACAACCCAGGTTAATACGAGAGCCCACACGCCTTATAAAAGAAATCACATAAAATGTCATTCATCATAATCACCATCATTATATGATAACTAAGTCCATGATCATCCAGTCACACACAAGACACATCACGTGTATCTAATAGTAATTATCATATAAACTAGCAGATGATATTATTACTTTAAAAATATAATAATTATTTTTGAAAAGGTCAAGACAAGCATTTAACTAAATAATTTGGTTAAACTAAAATCCAATCTAAACTAATTTAGACTAATATCATTCACATTTACTACATCAGCCCACAAATAATCGATGTTAGTTAATCTCGCAAGAATCATGTTCTTTATTAATTAAATATTGTTAACTCGATAAGAAGAAATATCAAAAATATTTTTAAAACTCCCCTTACTAATTAATCAGTGTTCAAAATAGTGAAAAATACATTAAAAAGTCGCTAAAACAACTTCAGAACTTATACAATGATTTTTTAGATTTTTCATGGTTTTGTACATAATTTAAAACTACGTATGGGAACGGTTTAACGGCTTAGATACATGTCGGGAGACTTGAAATATCAGACACATTATATCAATTTTGATTACAATTATTGTTTCTGTCACCTATTGTTCTATATCTCTGACGGCGCACTGTCAAGCTGGCTTTCGCCTTCATAATTTGGCGACAAAAATAGAGCAGACACGAGTGTTGAGACTAGGCTTGTTTTGTGCAAGAATAATCCTAGCTACAGCTCATGTGAAGCAGCAGTTTGTTTGATGCACTGTACGAGGTGTAATCCAAGTTTTAAAAAATAATTTTTAAAAAATAATTTGAGCCCAAGTAACACATCCATACTGAGATAAGATGGTTGAAAAATAATTAGGAAAAAGAACATGCGGTCTTATCTTTTTTTTTTTTTTTTTGAGAAAAAGGTGGGCTATTCTTTTTTTTTTTAAAAAAAATATTTTCAATTGTATGATTTGGGTACAAGGGGAGTTAGACTCCAAACTAACGAGTTCGCAGGGTCGCCCACCCATGAAAAGAGAAAGATGGGGAAGGAACAAAAAACAAACGAAGAAGAAGAAGTGGGTGGGGTTCGATCTCACGTCAAAGATAAGAAGTAAAGATTTGACATCTCGTCGGAAGAAGATCACGACTAAATAATCTATTTTATCTCTAATCATTATTTAACTCTAATCACGGTTAACATATCTTTATTTATGGAGAAATAAAAGTATAAATATTTTTTTACTTTATCAACAAGATATTCTTACTCATAAAATAAATAAAAATATATAATAAAATAAAATAGACTCCTAACAAAATCTCAACCAATCTAATAACTCAGAATATATTGAACTAAAAATATTCACAAATTGACTATAAAAATATAAAAAAATAAGAAATTGTTCTTCAACCCTCCTCCTTTTTACCATATATATTTTGAATTTCTCATATTAAAAATTATGAATTTTAAAACTAATGACATGAAAAATCAATTGACGTCAGATATGTAAATGAAAACGATCTGATCGATGATTGACTGTTCGCATCAAGTTACATGTCAACTTATCGCATTTGCTATACCTTGTTTGGACCGCACGAGCAACCGAAGAGGCCGGGGTAGGTGGGAGCTCCCACCTACCCTCCCCCCCGAACCCTCACCACCCTCCGGTGGAGCCCTATACGTCGGCTTCGTCGGCGAAATCTTCACCGGCGGCTCCCGCTCCGGTGGCGCCGTTGGGTGGGGGGAGCCCCCTTAGGGAACTCCCCCCCTCCAGGTGTGTTCCCCCTCCGCCGATCTCCGCCCCTCCAGCCCTCCCCCCTCCCCCGCCCTCTCCCCCCTCCTCCCTCGTCTTCCCCTCCTCTTTGTGGCCCACCGCCCCCCTTCTCCCCACTCGACCCCCTGCCCCTCTCTTCCTTTCCCCCGGCTCCCCCCCCCCCTTTCACTCTCGTCGGCCCTCCGATCTCCCACCCTCTCTGTCGACCCTCCGCCCCCACATCTCTCCCATCGTCCCCCGAGCGCTCCGTCGGCCGTCTCTCCGCCAACCCACCCCGACCCCCCTCCTCCTTACGCCGGTCTCTGCCCTCCTCCCCCCACCTCTTTCCCCCCAACCCCCCGGCCCTCTCGCCCGCCTTCCCCCTGCTGTTTCCCCTCCCCCCCACCCCCACCCCCGACCCTCTCCCTCTCCCCCCACCTCCGTAGACCCCTCCCTACGCCCCCCCCCCCCACCCTCCTCTACCTCCTCCGCCTGCCGTCCCCCCTCCCCTCACCATCGCCCTCCCCCACCCCCGCCTCCTACCACCGCCACCCACCTTTGTCCTCTCCATCCCCCAGCCCCACCGAGTTATCGTCTCCCCAAACCTTTCGAAGCCATCTGTCCTCCCTCCCTGTCATCCCCTTCCTTTGGTCCCTTCCCCTGCCGGTTTGGGCTTTCTCCCGGGCATCGTCGGAGATTGGGTGAGGTCCTCGTGCTGCAGATTTGGGTCTCTTCCCTCGGTTTCGAAGAAGCTCGGAGATACATCACATTCCCCCCGTATCCAACCGGATATCGGCCTCCCGAGCATTCTCTTCTCACCGCATTGTCCTAAAGTGGTTCGGCAGTCTTGCGCGCCTCGAGGAAGACCTCTGCCACCTTCAGCACCGACTAGCTCTTATTCAGATTTTCTGGAGTTCCCACCCTTAGTGGTCGCCTCTATTCTACACTGTTCCTCGTTGTCCCCTCTGTTTGTGCGTCGCCCTAGTGGTAATATGGGCCTAAGTATGATTTGTCTATATGCTTTGAGTTCTCTGCTTATCCTTGTACTCCTCTATTTGTGCGTCACCCTGGTGGCAATATGAGTCAAGTATGGTTTGTCGGTAGGTTTTGGGTTTTGTGCTCTCCATATACTATGAACTTGTTTGGTATGAATGAAAATATCGGCGGATATGTTTTACAAAAAAAAAAAAGAGACGAGAGCACCTTGGAACCTTTGACATGTATTAATTATTATACTGCCGGCCATGGACCATGGTGTTGCAGTACAGCTACCAGGTTGGCAGCCGCTGAGCGGCACAGGGGCCCTTCGACCGACGAGTCCACGTTCCCGACTATGGGAAAATCACCGTGTTTAAGCAGCATCGTCACTCGTCGACCGCAGTGATTGGTCACCCGAGAAGCACGCCCTCCGGCGCCCCGGGTAAGTACGCTTGCCCACGAGGGATCCGACCAAACTGAAACGGGATTCGGGTTCATTTTATCGGGCACATCCTAATCAGAATGTTTTTGACTTCCGCCCGATCATGTGGCTGCCGAAACGGGTTCCAGGCCTGTCAGCAGACCCATTTGGACCCTGTGGTTATGTGTGTGAACCCACCCGTTTAGCTGATAGCAGCTCCATTATCAAATGCTAGAAAACATTGTGACCAAAATGGGTCTAATTTAGACATAATAGCGAGCCTCTTTATTGTTTTAGATTTCAAGGTAAATGATTTTTTTCTTGGACTCATTAGACGTTTGATATTAAACGAATAACCAATCGATTGACACATTTACACAACAACCTTAGAATTGGGTCTCTCTGGGATCTAGGTAATTAGTTCCCCTGACCCTATTTTATCAAATTCAAATAAATCCAATGAACTCGGATTCCTACTGAAAATGCTAGTGGAATAAAAAAAATCTTTCAAGGAGATTAGGGGGGTGATACGGGTGGATCCTCTTCGACACTGACGCGCGGCATGTTTCTCTTTCCGAAGTAGACTCACCATATTTCGAATTTCAAGTGATGTGATGGAGATGGCAACATATCGTCGCATGATGACTCCAGCCAATCGCGGTGACATCATTAGAAAATCCTTCTCTAAAATTATCTTATCACACGATGGATGTTACGCGTATGACTAAGGAAGATAATTTCACAATTCTGACAAGATTATTTAGATTTACATTCTTCTACCAACAATTGACATGAGATTTCTGCACGACATATCTTATTTCCACGATTGCACGATATCGCCCTCAAAAATATAGTCATACTTAGACTCGGATTCTTCCTCTATAAAAGTCTAGTCCTAACAACCCCGTACGATATGCACAAATTGTCCACTACAGGACTCTCTCTCACTCTCACTCTCTCTCTCTTCTAATTTCCTCCATCTCTTACGGACTTAAAGCATAAGGGGATTTCTTTTCACTAAATTTTATCTTCTGGTGAGAACTTCTCACTGTGTGCAGGAGTATCGACTTTGATGATCGAATGATGTCTCTTGATATTTGAGACTCTCGTCTTGAGACTCGATTTCATCCTTAGTATTACAATATGTCAACTTAATTGATCTTATTGTCAAATCTCACCAAATAAATTCAAATATAACATTAACAATAAGGGTCAAGTAACAATTGTGGGAGGTATTGTTATCAAAATGGAACTGAAACCATTCCAAACTTTTTTTGGTTGATTCTCTATCATTTCATTCCCAAACAACAGCACGAGGAAGTCGATTTGTATGTCAATCTATATGTATCCGCGAAGATCGAATCCGGATCTCATCTACGACTTTCTGACCGGATTCGGATTGATAGGCGTGCAGTTCCAACGATTATTCAGTGTTAATAATCCTCAGAAGTTGGATGTAACCAACTTATACAGATTCACGGGTTTAAACTTTTTTGTGCTTATAATCTCTCTCCCCATAAAATCTTATTCACACGAAAGCCTATAAGAGTCATGTTCCATTTGATAAATTTTTGTTGTTGTCGGGGATTCGAATGATTGAAATCCTCACAACAACGATTATCAAACGCGAGACTGCGTTTGATAATGCTCAAACTTTAGATTATGGGAGAAGAATCAACCGTCACGAGTTGAGCGTTTTCAAATGAAGTTCAGCCTCCTCGGCTTTGACGCCCAACAGATTATTTAAAAGAGAAGAGAGATTGACTGCAATAGGAGGGACACTGCTTCACCATCAAAATCATCTCGACATGAGATTCTCCTAGTCATAATGGATAGTGAAATATTTTTACAATTTTACCCCTTCAACTATTGTACGCGTTTTCATTGTTGAAATGAATTGTAAATTTAAAAGATGGATATTATTGAAAATATCATTGAGAAACCTATCCTACGCAATAAGTGGCGCTACAGTATACAAATTTAATGCATATTACATGTGAAATCTGTACTGGCGCAGAATATGTCTCCGTAATCATATTATACAAATAACTCAGAAGTCAATAACTTTGTCAAACGCAGCAAAAAACTCATTAGTCAATAGCTTTGTCAAACGCAGCATAAGCCTTGCGCCCCTCCCCCCCCTGAATGGGCCAACTTAGGCCGCCCTTTATCCATCCCGTCATGTGAGACTGTTCTGTTGTGTTCGCTGGCGCAGAAAGGGCGAAGGATCGAGTCGGGCACATTGACCACGTGCTAGACGCCAACCGGGTGCATTCGCCCGCAGGTGGAACTTGGAGGCGAGGAGATTTAAATTCCAAACCGTTTTAACTCCGCGTTGGCCCCCTCGGGGCTTAGCTGGCGAGCCACGCTGGCACCTGTCCTGCATACCTATATAAGCTTGGCTCCACGGCCTTCCATCCCCCCACCAACCGAATCGCCCTTCCCACCTCACCTCACCTCACCTCACCTCTCCTCTCCTCTTTTGTCCCTCCACCGCCATTTCGCTCCAGTCTAGGCGAGCAGACTGCAGAGCAGACAACAGGGATAGTGTGACCAGGTGTCGTCCGATCGGTGATGGTGGCGAGGCAGCAGCAGCAGCAGCAGGACAACTTCACCTACGCCTACAGCACCAACAGGGCCGTCCTCAAAAGGGAGACCCAAGGTGCGCCGCCGGAGCAAGGACCGCCGCCGCCGGCGAGCCGCCTCCCCTTCTCCCGGGAGCAGGAGAACTCCATCTTGGTGTCGGCTCTCATCAACGTCCTCTCCGGTCGCTACTTGCCCGTCCCGGCCGCCCCGCCCTTCGCCGCGGACGTCCTCCTCCCCCGCGCCGACATCTGCCGCTTCTGCCTCATCGACGGCTGCCTCGGCTGCGACTTCTTCCCCAATGGTGGCGCTGCTGCGTCCGTCGTCGCCTCCGCGGAGGCCGCCGCCAACAGCGGCAATAGAGGCGCCGGGGCGGGGGCCAATCATGTAGGCGCACTGAGCCGTGCAAACGGCGACGATGGCCGCAAGAGGGCGGGGGCGGGCAGGAACAAGAAGGCCTACAGGGGGGTGCGACAGCGGCCGTGGGGGAAGTGGGCGGCGGAGATACGGGACCCGCGGCGGGCGGCCCGGGTGTGGCTGGGCACGTTCGAGAGCGCGGAGGCCGCCGCCCGCGCCTACGACCGCGCTGCCATCAGCTTCCGCGGCGCCCGCGCCAAGCTCAATTTCCCCTTCCCCGAGCAGCAGCAGCAGCGGCAGCAGGACCCGGCGGCCGCTGCCGTCTCAGCCGCCACTTCGCCTTCCTCTCCTCCTCCCCCACCCAACTCCCTTATCAATTCCCAGCTGCAGCATCAGCATCTCCCAGCTCTGGTCCCGGCACAAGCGGGGGATGACATGGCGGGCTTCTGGGGGGAACTGCCCGATCTGATCGATTTCGAAGGCGACGACATCACCCCCTCCCTGTCACCACCGGGGGTAACATTCTGTGCACCGAATCTAGTGCATAAATCTACGTTAACTTGTAACATTTAATATCATTGACCTAAAAAAAGAGTGAAAAGATCATTTTTACTGAGAAAAGACACTCCTCGTCGGATGATACGGTCCACTTTTTTATACATTAAAAATGGAGCGCACTCTATTGAAAATCATATGATCAAAATATTTTGTAGAAGGATGAAATATTTTACATTTAAATAAAATATTTTATTATAAGAATAAAATATTTTATTTAAATTTAAAAATAAATTAATAAAATATTTTATATAAATAAAATATTTTATTATATGAACGAAACATTAATTTTGTTATAAGGATAAAATATTACATAAATAAAATATTTTGTTACTTGAACGAAACATTTGTTATAAGGATAAAACACTATAGAAATAAAATACTTTGTTATAATAATAAAATCTAACAAAATGTTTCAATTCTATATCAAATATTTTATTCCCGTAATAAAACATTTCATTCTTTTATAAAATATTCTAATCATGTGTTTTCTCGTCGAATGCGTTCCGTATTTAATACAAGAAAAAGCGAACCGTACCATCTGACGTGAGATGTCATTTCTACACAGAAATTATCTTTTCACTTTTTTTTGTGCCAGTGAGGATAAATGGTGTAAGTTGATGGGACTTTGTGCACCGAATTCGGTGCACAAAACATTACTCCGCCACCAGATCATAACCCGCCGATTCCCCACTTCTCTCAGATTCAATTGCCCGATCATCAACCAAATAATTCAATCAGCGCGATTTAATCGATATGTGTACATATTATTTTAAAAGTTGTTAATAAAAATATTGTCCCTCAACCTTCTCAAGCAGTACTCAAGAACATTTTTTGACTCAATTTCTCTTATTCTACTTTATTTCCTTTGAGTAATATTTGATGCACATGCTGAGATAGTGTTAGAACTTGAGTGTACGTCCATTTTTTTTTAATTTTAAAGTTGAGGTACAACTGAGCAATACGTCTGTACAGTGCACACCTCAAGCGTAAAATTAATTAGAAAAAAGAATAGGAAAAAAATGAAAGATTGGCTCCATCATCTTTTAATTTTTATTATCATTTTTATTTTTTATTTTTATAGTCATCCGATTGTGATGTATTCTTGTACAGATATGTAGCTCAAATCAACCTGGACTTCAAGATAAAAATAAAAAAAAAGTTTGGTGCAACATAAAAAGTGTGCACTAATGCTAACTGTGCGCCAAATACTTCTCTAATAAAAAATCTTCACTTATAAATGTCTATTGGCAGACAATTTCTATCCACCTTCTCCAAGATGGGATCTATTACGTACTCCTCTCTTCACTAGCATACACCATCAAGGAGATGCTGACAATATCCCTTTATGCACTCAAAGTTGGAAGAAGGTACCTAATATTTGAGATGGACATACCATTATCTCTTTGATGGTGTGCACATCAGTGAAGAGTGGAATGTGGAGAGTCATAAATTTGATATCTCAAATTTTGTATCATATTTTTATGATTTATTTATTATAAGAGAGATCAACTGTCTCTTGAAAATCTGTAACCAATGAATGACACGTCATAAAGAATTATAAGTGTGATCTTAGGAGATAACTCTTTGATATTTAAGTCATTAAAATGTTCAGAAAGATAGAGTAAGTGCTCACAATAAGGAAACGAGTGCTTGGAAAAAGATAAATGAAGCTAAGATTATAAGACAGAGCTCTGCTGGTGGAGATGAGTGCTTGAATGAGAGTTGGAGAATCAGGAGAGATGAGAGTAACCGGAGTGGTCTCTGTGAGTAAGTATTGTGTATTGTGTGTCGTCCGTCTATGGAAGTCTATCCAATCCCTCACTTATAGAACTAGTGGGTCTGTCTATTTCGCTTGCTTCCCGACTCAGGGAAGAGTGGAGTTAGTGGGTTGTCCGATCGTGGAGTCAATTGCCACTTAATCCTTTGCCCATTCCGTGAGAGGCGAAGGGGCGGAACAAATCGAGATCGACACAGAGACGTGGGTAATAACCCTCCACCTAACTATTACTTTGGATAACGTCTGCCATTATTATGATAATGACTTGCTACCTATAATATAAATTTGAGGCACAATCGTGCACGCATCACACGTGCCTGTGTGATGGGACCAATCCTGAATGGACCTTAGTTGACGACGTTTCTACACTGTGTGCCGCTTAAGAATGGGTCGTAACGGGATTGAAGAATTTCTCCCTCCTCAAAATGCATAGAAGATCCCACGACACCTTCTAGTTAGCCTTTGTTTCTTACATTGTGTAGTTCACAATTTGACAATTTGAATAGAAATTTATTTAACTATCAAAAAATTGTAAAATTATTTCTATTTTTATGATAATTTTTTTACTTCGTTCGCAGACTTTTTATGGTAAACTTGCGGTCATAATCTTGAAAGAACATGTGATGCAAGTGAACCATGCAAAGTGCGCGGGTGTGATACAGGTTGTTATCGATTATATCTATTTATCGGGGTGCCATTAGGGCACGTGGGACAAGCGAAAGCTAGCGCTCCCACCGCCTTCACAAGAGGCATGGCCCTTCGTGAAGGCGCCCGCAAGGGGCCACGTCGGTCCCCTCCACTCTGCCGACTCGACCTTTCCCCTCCCATAAGTCGATCCTCACTCCCTTGTAACACTCATGTGAAGATTGTTTCAGAGAAGAAGTTAGAGTGGGTTACGAGATGAGAGGCCTTGTGTATGTGTGTGAAGAGAGAGAAAAGGCAAGAGACGAGAGCAACGTGGAAAACATGTAGTCCACTCTCCTTCTCTTTCTCTCTCCTATTCTCTCTTCTCGATCTCCCACTCCATAGCACGGATGAGAAAAATAAAAATAGCATCTCGTTGAGGAGATCACACTCTACGTGATAGCCACAGAACAGTCATATTCCCGCAACAATCTCAGCAACAACTTTAAAAGTTGTAGAGACATGAAAATAGTTCATATGCCACGTACCACTTTCTCTATTTATTTGTTGGGGAAGTCGTCCCTCACCCGTGGAAGCCTGCAAGCATCAAAAGACGAGAGACGTCAGAAGGAGTCTCGAATGTTACTCTAGGAGATGACCCTCCGATGCTTAAGTCAGCAACGAATTAATGGAGAACAGAGAAGAGAAGAGTGAGAGAGATGTGGAGGCCATAGTAGAGGATCCGAGAGACGTGTCAGCCTTCACCATGAGTGCACGTCGCTCCCAGTGGACGTTCAGAGAGTGCTCGCTGGGTGGTAAGGTCATGTAGGAGGGATTCTCTCTCCGGACGTATGGCGTGACCTCTCTATCATCGAAGTAGATCTGGTCATTCTATTCTCTGTAGAAAATTTTTTGGCAGAAGTATCCATCGTGTGTCTCTTCTCTGTCGATGTCCCTTTTATAGGAGATTGTCCTGGAGCGAGGAGCCTTATGGGGTGTTTGGGAACAATTTTTTTAAAAAATCTATTTCTATCTAAAAAATTGTGTCAACATAATTTTTGACTTAAAATTTCAAATTGATAAAAAGTGACACTTTCTGTTTGGCAGCAGTATTATAAATTTTAAAATTTGTGTAGATGTGTTTGGCAGACAACTCTCCATGTGGTCGGAGCCGTCGATCTCCCTCACCTCCTCTAACGGGCTGAGCCCCACTATCCACCGTTGGAAGTCCTCCGTCATCGCCCCCGTCCTCCTTGCACACGACGAAGACCCGGCAGACGGAAGTGCAGGGGGAGGGGAGGGGGCCACAGGGGGAGGGGAGGGGGCTGTGCAGGGGGAGGGGGGTATTCCCCTCCGGGGTGCCAGCACCTCCGGCAGTTGCAGAGAGAGAGAGAGAGAAGGGGGGAGAGAGAGAGAGGACGGAGTGGGAGAGAGAGAGAGAGAGTAGAAGAAGGGGGGGAGGGCGCCGCAGGGGGAGGGGGGAGCCACCGGGGGAGGGGAGGGCGCCGCAGGGGGGGAGCCGTCGGAGGGCTGGGGAGGGGGCTACGCAGGGGGAGGGGAGGGCGCCGCAGGGGGAGGGGGGAGCCGCCGGGGGAGGGTAGGGAGCCGCCGGAGGGCTGGGGAGGGGGCTGCGCAGGGGGAGGGGAGGGCGCCGCAGGGGGAGGGGAGGGGGCCGCCGGAGGGCTGGGGAGGGGGCTACGCAGGGGGAGGGGGGTCTTCCCCTCCGGCGTCGGCACCTGGCAGTTGCAGAGAGAGAGAGAGAGAGAGAGAGAGAGAGAGAGAGAGAGAGAGCAGAAGAGGGGGGGCGTCGTAGGGGGAGGGGGGGCCGCCGGAGGGGGGGGAGGAAGTCTTCCCCTCCGGGGCGCCGGCACCTCCGGCAGTTGCAGAGAGAGAGAGGGCGGGAGAGAGAGGACAGAGTGGGAGAGAGAGAGAGCAGAAGAGGGGGAAGGGTCTCATGGACGATTTCAAAAAAAAATAACTCAGGAGGTGTTTTGTTTTAGAAAGAGATTTGAATAGAGTTGATTTCTCTTTTAAAAATTAGGAAATACTTACCAAACACAGTTAAGTGAGTTATCTCTCTTTTTTAAATTTGAGAGAGAAAGAGGGAAAAAAACGCAACCAAACACCCTATTATCCTTGATAGGGAAAGGCGGGGGTCATGGAGTAACACTTTCCCACTATAGTGGCGGAAATTTCTCATTAAGGGGTGATTACCCCGATGTCAACTGATCACGGGACGAGTCTTACGGCGCTCATGGGATGTGCTTGCCCGTTAAGGGATCAAGGTCGACGTCGTGGGGGCAACGGTCGGTCGTCGAAGAACTGTCCGGCAGTCAATGCACTTATAGCGGTTATGCGTTGTAGAATCCGATGCCGAGGTCGGATCGGGCCGCAACTCACTGGGCCGCGACTGTTGGCCGCCTCTTGGGAGGGCTGCCGAGACGATCTTGGTTTGGGCCCATCGTTATTGGGCTTAATCCGGACCAAACCAGATTTACCCTCCTCAAAAGTCATCACCGTAATCTTTGAATTTCGAGTATGAAATTTAAAGGGTGTACTCTGATAGTCTATCCCAGTACCACCGTGCCAACACAGGTTCACTTTGCTTTCACCACCTAAGTATTGCTCGGATCCTAAATATTATGTTCTCGGGGTTATCACAACATAGATGAATCATTAGTATGAAAATAAGTGCAAGTTTTTTTTTTATCATCATGCATAACATGCAAATAGAGAATACAGTCGATAAGTTTACATACAAAGGAGAGGTCACCAGAGGACTAGGTGCATTTTCTCAATGATGGATAGCTTTCCTAAGTAAGTCATGGGCAGATGAGTGAGCTTTCCTATTTAGATACAGAAGAGAAACCCTTAATCTACTCAAAAAACTTTTTACATCTATCTACAAGGGGTTGGATTCTCCAATGAGACAATTGTGCGCCTTTGACAGCTTTAATTACACTCGGGGCATCCCCCTCAATAATAATTGGCAACATCAAAGATTCTGCTATCTTAAGTGCTTCTAACAACGATATAACTTCAAGTTCATCTGGATGGTATTGGCGAAGTAGAAACGTAGAGGTTTTGGCCAGATGACTGTAATGGTCTCTAACCAAAATACCACTTGCATCATAGAAATTAGATGTAGCACCATCAAAATTAATTTTGAGATGACCAAGGGGAGGGGTACCCATAAATCTTGCTCTGATTTCTCTTCTTGACCTTTGCTAGTTGGAGATAAAAGGAGTCTTCTGCAACCATTGTTGATAATCTTCCATGGCTTTCTTCAAAATAAATTGTGGATGAATCTTCCTGTTTTGAAATAGTCTCTGGAACATCTAGCTTTCCATACATTCCAAATAATAGCAAAACAAAGGACAACAAAGTAAGGGCATTTAGTGTTATCCGTGAAAGGGAGTTTCCACCAATTGGCAAATCTATCATTAATGTGCGGTTAGTCGTTATCTGGAATATAGCCCAGGGATGAGGACAGCCAAGTGGCTCTCGCAACTTCACAATCAAAAAGAAAATGAGAGTCAGTTTCCTTCTTATGACAGATATCACAGAATGGATTCACGTTTATATTCCTTTTAGCTAAGGCTGCACTAGTTGGAAGAGCATTAGCCAACATTTTCCATAAGAACAATTGCACTGAGGGAGGAATAATCTTGGACAATGCCGGGTTCCAAATAGAGTGCAAGTTAGTCTCAGGTGAATTATCCCCCCTCACTAATCATGTTTTTTCATCCTTCAAATTATGCCTTCTTTGTTCCTAAATTTGTCGATTTTTTCTCTATTCTAATAGCATCTCAACGATGATTATGTATAACAAATGTGTCAGTCTAAATCACATAATTTTAAGACCCAAAAAACCTGCACAATGCACAATTGGAAAAAAGGGGGGTTTGCACAGAAACTATGTTTAGAGATGAAATTATAAACATATTGCAACGGTCAGAAAATGGTCACTCATTTTACGATCCACACCTCCAGTAATTTATTTACTTGAGCAGGAGAGTCTCGTCGGAGAGGAACCCATAACCACCAGGAACTCACAACCACCGAAAGGCGGTCAGAATGAGTCCTAAGAATTATCTCGGGAGTTAACCCTCTGATGGTTAAATTAAGAGAGAGGGGAGAGTTGTTTTAAGAGAGAGAGAGACTGAGAATAGGCAAATTCTAGGGAAGGCTTTTTCGTACGAATCGCCTAATAACCGACCAGCTCGTGTGCCTGACGAGATAGGGAAGAATAGGCGTTGTCTCGTCGTTTTCTGTCGGGAGGTAACTTTATCATTAGTGCGACAACAGTGTCGATCATTAATGAGATAAGACTCTTCGACGAAGGTGAGTATGGGTTGACAAGGAGAGTAACACGGGCGACATCTCAATCTCGTCGCCAGACTGAAACGTCATTCACCCTTAATGTACAGCAGTTGTCGTGTAATGCGGCCACTGTCGGAGAAAGGGCACGAGGGTTCAATCTCTACTCTAGGTCTGCCAGGACAGATGGCGTATTGGGCCGCCTAGGCGACATGATGGGCCCAGGAGAGTTAGGCTCTTATGATGAGCCGAATGGTAGGCATTTAATGGGTTGTCGAGTAAACTCTACCCGTGTATCATTCTTGAAAGTATATTAACATATATATCATTATTATTTTAAAAGATTATAAATTTGTCACAGTAATTATTTTTTTTCAATGAAATTTTAAATTTTTCATTAGTTGTAGATCAAAAGATCAACATGTCTCTCTACTTCACACTATTGAGAGACAGAGAGAAAGAAAGAGAGACCGGCGGGGGAGGGGGGGCAGCGGGATTGCAGATAGAACGGGGGAGGGGTAGGGGTGTCAATAGTTCTGATCCGGATTGGATCCTTTAAAATCCAAACCCGGATCCGATCCTTAGCAACATTTGATTTGGATTCAAATAGGATCCGAATCCGAATTTAAGATTTCGGATCCGAATTTGACCCGAAATTCATATATATTTTGTTGTACTACCGTCTCCTCGTACACCAACATCGATGATGGGCAGCAGAGGAAACAAAGGTGGCGATACCTGCCTCTTCCAAGTTCCGCCTAGTCCACTGCCCCGGGCCTCCTTTGCTGCTTCCTCGTTAATGGTATCCGCATCGGTTCATATTACAAGTAAGATCCCAAATATCACTTCCTGGGACACAAACCCTATGCTTTGATTACGGGATAATCAAATGCCAGTAAATTGAATCCACCAAAAGAAATGACAATTTCTTTAATAATGAAAGATGATATTTAAGCCTTCAGCAGCCCGCAGTTGTACTGTCAGCATGCATTAGCAAAAGAAAATGATACACTAGAGAGAATAGGATCCATCTATGTTGGTCGTTTACTAGCAAAGATTGGCATTGACATTAAAGAAGCCAGTCTGCTATCATTTTTCCTCCTCTTGAATCTCTGGTGGCAGTTATTGCCAAACAATTGGAGCAAGATAGAGCTATCACTCCAAACTGTATTTGAAAGTACGGAATGCTTGGATGATGCAGCAGACACGTCATTATTAATTGATGCCCCATCATTTCCCTTGAGGAGATTGTCAGTATCCCACATGGAATGCTTGTCTCCTATTTCAATGTCTTTCACTGGATACCCCCCTTTTCCTCGCTGAAGAATAACCATCGGCAGCAGCATGCAGAAGAATACCTGGGTATGCATCCTCCAAAGAGAAATTTTCCAAGAGAATAGTGACAGACTGGAAGAGTTCATCACAATAATGATCTCCAGGTGGAAGGAGAATTTTCCAGTTCCTGCGCTTCTTTAGTGGATCCACCTCCTGAAGCCGAAAGTGTCTTAACTTCAGTATTATCCGTGGTCTTTATTTCAACAGATTTAAGGGCATCAGGATCTCCAAACTCTAGAAGCAGAAGAATAGAATACACTAGGAAAAAACATATTTGTTTGTACGAAGAATCGAAGGTTAGAAGAGACAATCATGAACAGTTTGGTCCATTGCCTGCATTAAGTGTTATATTTTCAGAAGATAATTTTTACATTCATCTTATAGAAAACTTTAACATTTGAATGTTCAAATAGCAGAATGCCAATGAATTCCTACAAAACTCAACAAGAAGGATATTTTAAAAAATGATATTTGGGGGAGCAGACTGAAAAAGAGAGGAATATGAAGAACTTTTTTGAACTTCTTTCAAAGGTTTACCTTCAAAAACAAGCATGACACAAGAGAGACATAAATGAACCTCTTGAAGCATTAGACCTAGACATGCACAATTTTGAGTCAAGCAAACCCATACAATAGTATTCTTATACCAATCAATTTCTACCAGCGACATAGCTGAGTTTCACAGCCCTGTAGGAACTCATTAATTGCATGCAATAATATGTTACCTTTTTAATCATTAAATAGTTGAATGCAAATGTACAACAAGAAACAGAAAGATATATATCCACCAAAATAATATTTGGGAGGGTACTTCCCCATATAAATCAGTCCATGGGCACAATCTTAGTTTCTTATGGTTCACTGGATCAGATAGATTAATTAAAAGAACCTGTGACTGATCCTTACATGAAAAATCATTAGACTGAGAAAACCACAGCCATCTGGGAAACAAAAAATTGGAAATACAGAAATTTAGAACTATTGATTGCTGTCACCTTCAGTTCAAAGCCGCTGCTAACAATGGCATCTTTAATTATGATTTTTGAATCATCAATTTCATCAGAAGTTTAGAACTATTGACTGCAGATCACAAGCAAGCATTGATCTGAAATTTTTGATGGGAAGAAGAATTTCAGCCAGCATTTTTACAAGTCACCGCAAGGGCTTTAAGAAAAGACAATGACAACAAAAGGCAAACTCACATTGATAAACCAGCAAGGACCCTGAACTCCCCCCGCACGCCCACCAACAGTAAAAAAAATCCCATATGAAAATAACACAAGGACTCAATTGGGGTGTGAGATAAGAAAAAGAAACAATGAAGAATTTTTTGTATACCAATGAAGTCCATGTGCTCTAGCTTAAATTTTATGTCTGCAGCAGAGGAGCTGTTGGCAACCAATAACGTTAAGAGTAACCTTTCTCTGCTTTACCTGTTGCACACAGACCAAAATAATTGTTAGGTATTGTCAGTAAGTATATATGCAACTCCTCCCCCAATCACAGTCAACCAAGTTACGATAACTTTTCAGTTTCAGATTATCAAAATGTTATGAACTGTAACTAGTAAATAACTGACCCAGGAAGTCATCTTAACTGTAACTGCAAGTCCCAACCAGACTGAATGAATATGACATATATACTGTTACCTTCCTCGACATCAATATACTCACCCTGCAATGGCTTCCCAAAATGTAATATGATAACAATCAACAGAAATCAATTTTCTAACTTAGATATCTGCAAGATTGCACTTTTATATCTAAAATGCTTTAATATGATATCCCAGTTCAACCATGATCGGTATATATAAATTATAAGCACCTGCAACATGTACTCTAAGAAAGGAAAGCTATAAATTTACAGACCAGGGTGCAGTTAAAATTGAAAGCAACTACATGCACACGCCTCATATGCCAAACTACAGAAAAAAATACTCAAATACTTCTTCCTTATTGAAGGAAGTATAACAGTATGTTACAAGTTTACAGACAATGGAGATAAGTTGTATTTTTTTTCCAGATTAATGGAGAGCAAGCCCAGATGGAGTGAACACTCATAATGGGTCTACTCCCCGAGCTCTGTTGGGGTGCAGCCCTATCATGGAATGGTGCATGCTCCTGTAATACATGTTCTCAGGTCTACATGAAACTGACAAGGAAATCAGACTGCATTATAAACTCATATTGTCTCTTCAAAAAAAAATGTTCATCTCAAAGTTTGCCTTAAAAAACAGCATAAAAAGGAGACCGTGAATATTAACAGATGGGAATCACAGTTGTTGGTATCAGCTCAAGGTCCGCACGGGAGGCGGGAGTAGAGTACCCGTTGCACAAGATGCACAGTACCCCTGCTATTGGGGAGAGCGACCGTCTCACACAGCATCACGCAGGTCTCCTTTTGAGTGATCTCCCCGCAGCTCTCGCACTTCAGCTGAATCGGAACCAAAAATCGCAAGAAAGAACCATCAAGAGAGCGATCGATCCACCCAAACACCTCAAAAACCCCACCACCCGCACCTCAAAAACCCTAAGAACTCATCCCGGCGGTCATCGGGCAGCTCAAGCCCACCCCCTTCTCTCTCTACACTTCCCCCTCTCTCTCTATCCACTTCATACCCTAAGGCCTAAACAACACTCCTTTTCTCTAGCACTATACAGTTCACCGTCCCTGCCCCGACCATGTTAGAAAACCATCGCTGTATCTCCCCTCCCCCCAACTCAAGAAAAAAAAAAGAGAAAAATAATATATAAAATTGAAAATATAATAAAAATAGAAGTAACAAGCCTTCTCTCAGATGGCTCTGCAATTCTCGCCGGCCGCGATGGCGGGATCCCTCTTCCAGAGATCTACTGGGGGAGATGTCGCTGGCCCTCTGTACTCTCCTCTGTGTTTGCAAGGACTGCTTCTTCTCGGTCTTCTTGCTTTTCTATCTTGACGCCGGTGGCATCAGTCCTCGTTGTCGGAGCTCTCCAGGCTCGGCTGCTGGTTGAGGTCCGGGTGCTTGCGCAACCCCGCCGGCCGGTCCTTCTGGTAGCGCGGCCCCGGCTGCTGCTGCTGAAGCTGCTGCGCCAGCTGCCGCTGCTGCGGCTGCTGGTGCCGGTGGCGGCCGAGCATCCCGGTGTGCAGGGCGTCCACGCGGGCCCCACCTCCGTCGCCTTCTTCCGGATCGACGCCGCCTCCCCACCGCCGCAACCCCATCACCCACTCCGCTGCTGGAGGCTAGAGAGAGCAGCCGAAGGAGAGCGTGTGGAGGGAGACGGGAGCAAACCCTAGAGCAGCCGAAGGAGAGCGCCGATGGAGTTGCTCCCCCCGAAAGCAGATATTATATGGTGCCCCGATGACTCGATCCGAAATATCTGATTTCGGATCAAAAAAAGTGTCGCCCCGGATCATCACACATGTCTCACTACAGATCAAACAAATTTTCGAATCAAATTTTCGGATCCCGAGCATCCGTTGACATCCCTAGGGAGGGGAACGGAGGGACGGAAAGAACAAGTCCACTGAGAGGATCCGAGATCCGGCAGGGCGCTGCGGGACCGTTCCCGTTGTTACCTCTGCGGTTGGGAGAGTCCAGGACGGCAGAGCGGCCACATCGCTGACGTCGACAGTCCACGTTCCCGCGGGCGGCGGGATCACATTATCGCCCTCGCTCAATTTTATGTCTCTCACAAAACGTGATGACCCAGCATCGGCGCCGCCTACGCTGTTACGCCCCCACGGGCCACGACCTTTACACGCTCGGGCCCCCTGCCGTCACATCCGCGGTCGCGTTCGCAGCTCCGCCAACTTCTAAAACTTTTAACAGCCCCCATTTTCTGGACATCATTCTCTCCCTCTCTCATCTTTTAACCCCTATTTGATAATTAATTAAATTTAATTTAAGTTAATTTAAATAATGTAATTTAACTTATTTTTATTTATTTTATTTATAATTAACTTGGCTTAAATTAAGTTAATAAATTAATCCGACGAATAGTGATGTGATTTGATAAAAAAGTGAATTAATTTTGGGACTTTAATGTAAAATTACAAAACTAACCTTGTAATCTCAGAGAGAGAGAGAGAGAGAGAGAGAGAGAGAGAGAGAGAGAGAGAGAGAGAGAGAGAGAGAGAGAGAGAGAAGGGGGCCGTCGACGTCTACGGGTGAGGGAGACGGGGGAGCAAAAGATCGAGGCGGAGGGGGCAGGGGCGGTGACGAAAAAGGACGGGATGTGACGGACGGGTGAGGGAGAGTGGGCGGCGTCTAAGAGTGATGGGAAGGGTAAGATGAAGAGGGAGGGGGAGAGGAAAGGGGGCAAAATTGAGAAGATAAACTGTATCCCATCTATGTGGGTGAGATAATTTAATCAAAATTAATTTAGATTAACTTAATTTTAACTCGATTAGTGTAATCTCTCCTGTCATAGTAAATTGGATTAATTTTGAATTAAAATCTGCTGACTCATGAGGTAAGTTCAAAACAATGCGGTGCATAGAAATGTGATGTTACGCAGATATTGCCCTGTTCATTTTATGTTTAAAAGTAAGGTATAAATATAATTCTCTTTTTTGACCCTTATTTTTAGATGAAAAACTTTACGTATTCAAATAACTGTAAATAAAACTATAACTATAGGCTTTTGAAATTGACTGTGTATTGTCTTGTTCCTTATCAAAAATGTAATATCCCACATCTTTGGATCAGATTTTTTACGAGTTTTATTTCCGTGAGTCCCAAAATATATTTTATAAATAAAATTAAATTTTTAACTGTTGGATCTTCGGATCCCCAAGCATGAGATGATAATTTATTTTCAAGCTCCGTGATATAACACCGAGGAGGAGGGGTGTCTCGATTGAAGAAGTATTTGGCAGGAGGAGCCGGTGCAGGATACTCTGAGGTTGTTGGGTGTACCCATGTACCTCGAGATGTGAAACTTGGAATGGCCAAACACCTGTTGGAGAAGAGAGCTGAGACGCAAGAAAAGGAAAAAAAGAAAAAAAAAGATCAAGCGGCAGTGAGCGGAAGAGCAAGCGGCAGCGACGATGAGGAATGTGCATGGACACCCAGTGGCGAAGACCAACAAGCACGTACTGAGCAGGCTAATGTGTATGTCACGGTGAATGATCCATATGAAGTCGATTTCCGTGAGGTATTACGTAAGAGCAGGGAAGAGTCGAGACATCCCGAGGAGACGAGAGTCCGAAGTCGCGAGGCGGCGAGGACCGGAGCATCAAGGAGTGGTGGTTCATCTACGACTCGACAACCACGGGACATAAGGAGTTTCTTGACTGCTGACTCGGGTTCACAAAGAAAAAGGACACAATCGATCAACATTGAAGATGTGGAGCCCGGTGCACTATCCCGAGAGCATGGCAAGCAAACGAGGATGGACAATGCATATGGCGAGAAGGGACCTAAATGGAAATTTGGTCAGGCCGTTGTAAAATGGTGGCACCACGCGGGTCTGCCTTTCAATGCAGTCAATAGCCCTTACTACAAGTCAATGTTTCAGGAAGCACAGGTCCTTGAGTTACACGTGCAGCCACCTACAGCGAGAGAGTTGGCCGGCGTTTATCTTGATGAACAAGTTGCTGAGATCAAGAGTTACATTCACTCATTCAAACAGAAATGGACAAAGTACGAAGTCACACTGATATGTGATGGATGATCAGGTACCACAAAATCTAGCCTTAACAACTTCCTTATTTATTGTGATAGACAGGTTTTCTTTCACAAATCAGTGGATGCGTCTGGTCAAATTCACAGTTACCAATATATTTTGTCATTGATGGAACAAGTGGTGACTGAGATTGGGGAGTAGTACATTGTATAAGTGGTGACTGACAATGGGTCGAACTATAAGAAGGCTGGGGAGGAGCTAATGAGGAGCAGACGGCACATTTTCTGGACCCCCTGTGCAGCACACTGTGTAGATCTGATGCTGAAGGAGATTGGGCAGCTTCGTGTGATCAAATCTGTGGTCAATGTGGCACAAAAAATCGTGAAATATATCTACAACCACACACTTGTACTGGCTTGGACGAGGGAGCATTGTGGCGGCGAATTGTTGAGGCCTGGCATCGCACGATTTGCCACCAACTACATCGCATTGCAGAGCCTTCTGAAGCATAAGGATGTGTTGAAGTAAATGTTTAGAGGTGAGACCTGGCTGAGTTCCTCTTTGGCTGCTTCACGTGAAGGAGGGGCGGTCGAGGGGATTGTCAACACCGCGAAGTTTTGGGAGAGAGTGAAGGTATTAGTGTCATTGATAGAGCCACTGTATGAGGTATTGCGATGTGTGGATGGGGATAGAGTACCAACCATGTGGTTGGTATACAGCAAAATTGAAGTTGTCAAGCGGAAGATCCTTGTAACGTCCAAAAAATATGGACCCACCATCTTAGAGATTGTGGAGGACAGATGGGACAGACAAATGAGCCGTGATCTTCACATGGCAGGTAAACAATTACATTCTCGTCCAATAAATGAGCTGTGATCTTTAGCTGGTACTAATATATAATTCATTGTCTTGCGATTGCAGCGTACTATCTACATCTGGCGTTCCAATATGCTCGGGGCCTTGCCTATGATGATACTTTGATAGAATCGGTCAACATTATGGTAGACCGATTGTCTGTCACCCCAACAGATGCTGCTGATGCGTTGAATGAGGTATACTTGGATAATTTACCACTAAGATTATGAAATGACACAAATACTTAATATTTTTTGATAATGCAGATGAAAATATTTAGAGAGATAATTGGTTCATTTGCGACACCTAATGCCGTGGCCAGTCGTGACAGACTCGATCCACGTAATGTGTCTTCATAATCTATATTCTATAGCTCAACATGTAATTTTTACATCTAACTATTATATTGTACGTGATCTGCCTTAATCACAGCTGAGTGGTGGCTAAATTACGGCACAAGTGCACCTGTATTAAGGAAGATCGCAATGAGAGTTCTATCGCAAACATCCTCGTCGAGTGGGTGTGAGCGGAATTGGTCGACGTTCTCCTTCTTACATACTAAGCTGAGGAATAGGTTAACACACCGCAGGCTAGATAAAATGGTGTATGTTCATTACAACATGAGGCTAAAGGATCGACATGTGCAGATGGATACAAGGAGAGGAGAGGGAGAATATGACCCAACAGATGCTGTGTACTTGCGAGACGATGATGATCCTATGGTAGCATGGGTTACAAGAGCCACAACCGAGCGTGGTGAGGCAGAACTGGACGAGGAGGCTAAAGAACCAGGCGAGACACCACGGCCTAATACTTTTCTCGCATCAGCTGTACAAGAGGCAGTGGTAGAGGGAGATGACATCCATGTGCAGTTGGGTGGTGACGAGTCAGCAACGGGACGTGATGATGAAGTTAATTTAGATGAACACCTCGTCATTGGGGGTGGAGACACATCGTATGTGTACGATGATACAGTATGGGAGCGATTGATGCAACCTCCATCAATTGAGCGTCAAGAGCCACCTACGGTGAATTAATACATGAAAATCAAATCGTAAATTTCATTAGATAGTGTAGTCATTTATTGATGTATGATGATGTAAGGAATATATTACAGGTCGGTCTGACAAATGACAACATTGTAGGAGAACAGTGGTCCCGAGTTACTGCACCGCGGCATTCACTATCTGCGGAACCTAGAAGGTTATCCATTTCAAGAGAGGCTAGGTGGAGTTCCTCATTTAGAGAGGTGAAATTATATTGTCATTTCTTCATTTATATGTTCTATTTCATTGGTAATTGAATATGTTATTCTTTCAATTGTGTAGTATTCGGTAGCATCGAAACAACCATCTCAATCTGTTGCGTCACGACGCTCAACATCTAAGGCTCCCAGTCAGTCGTTTCAGTTATACGAACAGACTTACACAGTAGAAAGTAAGTTGAAAAAATTTCTAACGAGGCTTCTGTTTCTCAGGCATCTAGAGGGACACAACATGCAGCAGGTAAGTCGCCCCCTGTTCCACAGAAGAAAAAATCATCATGGACCACATTATTCAATAGCAAGAAGGACAAGGTGTTAGTGTTGGTGTGCTACAGGCCAATTTCGGGTCGGGTAGGCCCAATAGTTGTACGATCTTGTTCATTAATAAAGTGGTGTTTGAGCGTAAATATGCGATTGTGTTACTTTACGTTGTCCCTAGGATATGTGGTTGTAAAGTCAGCTCGAGATGGGATCTCGAACATGAGATTGACTTTACATGTACACATACCTTAAACTGTTCCTGGTTGGAGGGTAATCACTCGGGGACTTTGATTACCTATTAAACCAGTACACATGATTTGTCAGTGACCAGTCTCATGGTCATTGGTGCGGGGCACCAACACATATGTGTAGGTGTATGTCCTTGGAGGATGTGCACTGAACTGATCCGCTATTGGATCTTCAGATGGTTGATTATACCTAATGTCAACTGAAGATCCAACGGTCACAGTAGCATCGTTGGTCCTTTGACCTGAGACATTGATCGGATCTTACACGAGGACTGGAATGGTTTAATTACTTAGCTAAGTGACTTTAACCATAAGTCATGAGTTGCCGAGTCATTAACCACTCCAGGATACGTGTGAAGATCCTCAATGGTCAAGAGGGGATCGCTCACTGTCGGGTATATATCAGACAGTTAATGGGTCATGACATTGACGCTCCGTTAAATCCCTGGCCAGGGTCGTGTGAGTTCGTTTAGAACGGACGTCATACACTTTAAGGAGGTCATAGTCAAATGGCACGATCATGGGGTTTGACAGATACCGTACCCTCGATCGTACCAGACTCATAGAAGGAGCGAGGGATTATATCGATGCGGTAACTGTGGACTTACAGGTACCAGACATGCTGGTTTAAACCCTGCGTCATCTAGGATCACGCGGATTTGCTTGACCCAACGTGATCGAAGGTTCGGAATGAATTAAACTATTATTCGGCTCTTGTAGAAGCGAATAATATGTTTAATTTACTTCTAATTAGGAATTAGAAGTTAATGGGCCTTAAACTAGAGTGACTATGGGCCTAGAGGATCACACACAATGGATTCTTGGGTGACGGATTATTATTATACAAGTGTATGTATTAGTTCCCTTTTATTCCTTTTGGAAATGAGTGTAAATGGGGGCTTAAAACATATGTATAATAATGGAAAGGTCATATATATAATTTTGGTCCTTTTGATGTCTTTAGAAAAGGGTCCAACTTCTATATATATGGCACCTACGTGAAGCTCATTCGAGCCTTCACCTCTTCCAACTCTTAGGCTAATCAAGCATTAAGCCTAAGAGGAGGATTAGTCTCCCCCTTTCTCCCTCTTGCTCTCTCTCTCTCCAGAAGGTGATTGAGCCGGAGAAGGTCGTGCCGGGGAGGTACCGTCGCTGCGCAAGGGTCCGTGTGGATCAGCTCTAGAGGCCGTACAGCTGTGCGGCTCGGTTTCTCTGCATCGGGCTTAGCGGACAGCGTCGTTCCGCGCAAGGTGAAACACGCAACCCGTAATTAGGGTATTAGAAACACTGATTAGAGCATAGATTAAGCTTTCCACAATACCGGGATCGGGCAAATTAAATTTTTGTTATCCGCTGCGTCGCCCGTAGGTGCTGTGCGAAACCTTACAGTGGTATCAGAGCCAGGTTCGCGCTCTGGTCGGTGTTTTAGCGCTGTTTAGAACCATGCTTTAGGGGCAATAAAATCTTCAATTATAATTTGTAGAAAGAGATTTGGACATCTCTGTTCTTCATGGATGCTAGGCATACAAACAGCAAATTTTTTTTTTTAAAAAAAAAAATTTAAAAAAAAAATTTTTTTTTTTTTGGGCTCCCGCATGGCGCACTGCGCCGCTCGGCGCAGTGCGCCGGCGGGCACACCCGCGTGGGCGGGCGCCGCCCACGCGGGGTGCCCGCGTGGCGGGCGCCGCCCACGCGGGGCGTCCGCGTGGCGGGCGCCCGCAGGCGGCTCCCGCCCGCGGGCGCCCGCAGGCGGCACCCGCGCGCGGGCGCCGCAACGCGGGTCAACGCCCGCGCGCGCGGGCGCCGCCCGCGCGCGCGGGGTTGACCCGGCGGGATTTAAAAAAAAAGTTTTTTTTTTTAAAAAAAAAAATTGTTTTAACCTGTTTAATTTACTGTGCTCCTGTAAAATTATATATATATTAGATATATATATTAAAATGCTCAGTAAATTAAATAGAATTTTATCTAGTAGGTTAATTATGTTATCTCGATGGTAAATGTCACAAGTTAATTTTTATTTAACCGTGTTGAATTTACCGAGGTGAGATAATTACTATTTACCATGAGATAAAATGGTAATAATTGAAGTTACTTCAGTAAAATTTAAGTTTTTGAATTTTTAATTATTAGATAATTAAAAAATTCAAATTTTAAATTTTATTGAAGTTAAATGTGAAAAATTCAATTATTTGAATTTTTAATTATTAGATAATTGTTAAATTCGAATTTTGAATTTTAGAAAATTACTAATTGAGGATAATTGCATTATTTTAAATTTATTTTCAAACAAAAATTATTGGATAATTAGTTTGAATTTAAATTTAAATTATTGGCATGTTTAAATTTTGAATTTAAATTTGATTATTGGATAATTAAATTTAAATTTAAATTTAATTAATTATCTCAATTAGATGCCCCTGTAGAAAATGATGGTTCTTTACGTGCGTTACTTTATTTACCTTGTATTGGCCTGCTTGTATGTTTAATTTTAGTTAATCATGCTTTGATTTTTAAAATTAAATAAAGCTAGCCTGTTTTTGTTTGCACATCCCATTATTAAATTCAAAAGTAAGGATTATTTTCAGAAAATAACCCTTGATTGATTTTATTTGAATGGGTTGGCAAGTGATCATGGACTTGGATTAATGTAATTAATTGGGGTCTGCGAACCTCCTTTCTCTCTCTGTTAAAATTCCAATGTACTTCTATCTTCCTCCATTGTTGTACTCGCCCTAAGGGCTGCTGGAATTTGAGTCACATGTAATTTAATTTTTCCGGCCTGCGTGCCGTGTAAAAGTTGTAATTAATGCGGCGTCGGCGATTGAAAGCGTGGAGCACACCCGACGAGGACGATCCAGCTGCTTCGGAAGCGGGCCGGATGTCTTAGTTACATTAGGGTTAAAGTCCATGATCACTTGCGTTCATTTTTGCATTGGATGCATTTATTTTGTGCAAACTACTAGGTACGGTAAATATATTGGATATATTTATATTACCACCTAGGGTGAGATCAAGATAAAATTAAATTCCCTCGCGTTTAAATTTTAGATCTGGTAAGCGTGGCTCTAGGAGTCGTCGTGGCCCTCCATCATTATGGAGTGAATGAACGTCTTCATTTCATGGATTTGTTGTGCTTTCCACAAGGTCCATGAGTTTGGGGCGGGATTAAACTCCAAGGCTCGGCCTCAATGGAGTGAGGAATTGAACTCGGCCTTGTTGTGCTTTCCACAAGGGTCGGGTCATGAACTTATTGCTATGTAGTAATGATGGTTAGATCTAACCGAGAATATCCTTTGTTGTGCTTTCCACAAGGGGATGATTTCTCGGGGGCCGAATATCGGATATTGCATTAGATGCAAGTGCTTGTTGACTGCCCTTGAGATGGTGTATGGCTTGTTGTGCTTTCCACAAGGTCGTACATCAGTCTCGTTGGGATTCCGACCCACTAGGTTGATCTCGTTGATCTCCCGTTCTATATACTGAGGGTTATATAGTCCGATCGAAAAATAGTGGGACTAACTAAGATAGAAAACCACATCTAAGTTAGAATTTGAACACATGCTAAGTTGTCTTTTATTTCTTATCCAGATTACAATGTCGTCGTCCAACCCCCTCCGCGGCATCTTGGATGCAAATAGATTAATTGGACCGAACTACTCGGATTGGCTGCGTAATCTACGCATAGTCCTTACCGCCGAAAAGATAGCGTACGTGTTGGACACGGTTCATTCTGAGCCAGCTCCTGATGCCGACGAGGGCGAGTTACTGGCTTATGCCAAGTGGTCTGAGGACTCCTCCCTAGCCCAATGTTACATGTTGGCCTCTATGACTCCCGAGCTACAGAGGCAATTTGAAAAGACTGATTGTAGAAGTATACTTCTCAATCTACGCCAGCTCTTCGGGGAGCAGGGTAGGATTGAGAGGTATGACATCTCCAAAAGGCTTTTCAGGACACGGATGTCTGAGGGTTCTTCAGTACAGGCTCATGTACTGAAAATGATGGAGTGGATTGAAAGACTCAATGCATTGGGGTTCAAGTTGGATCTTGAACTATGCATTGATCTTATACTCCAGTCATTGCCCGATTCCTTTTCTTCCTTCATCATGAACTTTAACATGAACAGGATTGAAGCAACTCTCCCGGAGCTGCTCAATATGTTAAAGAGTGCTGAAGGAACCATGCAGAAAGATAAACCATCTTCGTCTGTAATGATTGTTGGCCGGGCCAACAAGAAAAGGAAGGTAACCCAAATATCCACCATAAGTAACAAAGGGAAGGGAAAGAAAAAGGCCACGGGTAAGCAGCACGCCAAGGTTGACAAAGGGAAGGGCAAGAAGAATGAAAAGGAAGACAAATGTTTTCGATGCGGGGAAACTGGGCATTGGAAAAGGAATTGCAAGGCAATTCTAAATGAAGGTATTTTTGTCATAGACCTTAATTTGTCATATATGGAATCCACATCATGGGTATTGGATACTGGATGTGCATCTCATATCTGCAATTCTATGCAGGTGCTGGCAAATAGAAGGCGATTGGGCAAAAAGGAGATTGAACTGAGGATGGGCAATGGAGCTTTAGTTGCTGCCAAAGCTGTGGGGACTGCACGCCTCAGTTTACCTTCAGGAGTCATTCTGGAGCTGAATGACTGTTATTATGTTCCTAATATTATTAAGAATATTATTTCAATCTCTGGCTTGTATAACATTGGATATACATTGGCTTTTAATAGCACTGGGTGCTCTATAATGAATAATGGTTTGGTTATAGCCAATGGTTCATTGGTCAATGGTCTATATGTATTAGATACACGTTCTAATGTTATGCAAATTTCTAATGCTGATGAAGTGAATTCTGCATATCTATGGCATTGCAGACTCGGTCATGTAGGTGAGAAAAGAGTCTCTCACTTACACTCAAATGGGTATTTGAATTCATTCGAATACAAGCCATTTGATACCTGTGAGTCGTGTCTCATGGGGAAAATGACTAAGGCTCCCTTTGGTGGATATGGAGAGAGGGCTGTTGACCTTCTCGAGCTCATACACTCGGATGTGTGTGGACCCATGTCCATAGAAGCAAAAGGAGGTTATCTCTATTTCATTTCTTTTATTGATGACTTCTCTAGATATGGCTATGTGTATTTAATGAGACATAAGTCACAAGCCTTTGAGAAGTTTAAGGAATACAAGAATGAAGTAGAGAAACAGACTGGCAAAAGTATTAAGGCTCTTCGATCGGATCGAGGAGGTGAATACTTAAGCCATGAATTCACTTCTTATCTTAAAGACCATGGAATAGTTTCTCAGTGGACACCACCGTATACACCACAGCACAATGGTGTATCCGAGAGGAGAAACAGGACCTTGTTAGACATGGTCCGATCCATGATGTCTATGTCAGGACTACCCTTGTCTCTCTGGGGCTATGCATTAGAGACTGCGGCTTATTTATTGAATAGGATATCAAGTAAATCAGTTCCTTCTATTCCATATGAGATATGGAAGGGCAGGAAACCAAATTTTAATCACATTAAAATTTGGGGGTGTCCTGCTCATGTAAAGAAGAACGAGAGTGATAAGCTTGAGTCAAGAACCGATAAGTGTAGGTTTGTGGGATATCCAAAGGAGACGTTTGGATATTATTTCTATCACCCTTCTGAGCAAAGGGTCTTAGTGGCCAAGAGAGCTGTATTTCTGGAAAGAGAATATCTACTCCAGAAAAACAGTGGGAGCCAGATAGAATTGGACGAGGTCCAAGAACCACAACCCATAGACACACACTCATTAGATGAGACTGTATCGGTTGATCCTATTCAAGGTGAAACACTGACACTACGGAGATCTGGTAGACTACCGAGAGAACCTGAGAGATATGTTGGACATGTCTCAGATGGGTCCTCTAAGGTATGCATCGATGAGGATGATGATCCTCAGTCGTACCAGGAGGCGATCCGTAGTGTAGACTCCGAGAAATGGCAAGAGGCAATGGATTCAGAGATCCAGTCCATGTACACCAACAAAGTTTGGAACTTAGTTGATGTACCCGAAGGGAAGGTCCCTATTGGCTGCAAATGGATTTTCAAAAGGAAAATCGGTGCAGATGGACAGGTTGACACATACAAGGCTAGACTAGTGGCGAAAGGATATCGTCAAAGGCAAGGCATTGACTATGACGAGACGTTTTCGCCAGTAGCCATGGTTAAGTCAATCAGAATCCTCCTTGCCATTGCTGCGTACCTGGATTACGAGATCTGGCAAATGGATGTGAAGACAGCTTTTCTTAATGGAAACCTGTCAGAAGAGGTGTACATGGTACAACCTGAGGGATTCACTTCCAAGCCACATCCTAATAAGGTATGCAAACTTCAAAGGTCCATTTATGGATTAAAGCAGGCATCTAGAAGCTGGAACTTAAGATTTGACGAGGCTGTCAAATCTTTCAACTTCATTCGGAATGAAGATGAACCCTGTGTTTACAAGAAGGTCAGTGGGAGCTCAGTGACCTTCTTGGTCCTTTATGTTGATGACATCTTACTCATTGGGAATGATGTAGCGATGTTGACATCAACTAAGTCTTGGTTGTCCAAGACCTTCTCCATGAAGGATTTGGGAGAAGCATCCTATGTGCTGGGCATAAGGATCTATCGAGATAGATCTAAAAGGATGCTAGGATTATCCCAATCCATGTACATAGACACTATCCTCAAAAGGTTTAGGATGGAAAATTCCAAGAGAGGTCTCATTCCCATGAGACATGGAATTTGCCTATCCAAGGGGATGAGTCCTAAAACTTCTGAGGAGGTGGCACACATGAATAAGGTACCCTATGCTTCGGCGATAGGGTCAATCATGTATGCAATGCTATGTACACGACCTGATGTTGCCAATGCTTTAAGCATTGTCAGTAGATATCAGGCAAATCCAGGCGAAGAGCACTGGAAGGCAGTAAAGGGTATCCTGAAGTACCTGCGAAGGGCTAAGGATCTTTTTCTGCTTTATGGAGGAGAGGACCTACAGCTTAGAGCTTACACAGATTCTAGTTTCCAGTCAGATCCAGATAATTGCAAATCCATGTCTGAATTTGTATTCATGTTGAATGGAGGGGCAGTCAGTTGGAGAAACCGTCTGGATGAAGAAATTCATTCCCGAGATATCAACTCCCATCCCATTATTTTATGATAATAATGGGGCCATCGCTCAGGCGATGGAACCGAGATCTCACCAAAGGTCAAAGCATATTCTCAGGCGCTTTCACCTTATTCGGGAGATTGTTGATCGTGGAGATGTGATGGTAGAGCGTGTACCATCAGAAGATAACATAGCAGAGCCACTGACTAAGCCTTTGACACAGACTGTATTTGAGCGTCATCGGGATAAGATGGGCCTCAAAGTTGTGGGCAATTGGCTGTAGTTCAAGTGGGAGATTGTTAGTGTTGGTGTGCTACAGGCCAATTTCGGGTCGGGTAGGCCCAATAGTTGTACGATCTTGTTCATTAATAAAGTGGTGTTTGAGCGTAAATATGCGATTGTGTTACTTTACGTTGTCCCTAGGATATGTGGTTGTAAAGTCAGCTCGAGATGGGATCTCGAACATGAGATTGACTTTACATGTACACATACCTTAAACTGTTCCTGGTTGGAGGGTAATCACTCGGGGACTTTGATTACCTATTAAACCAGTACACATGATTTGTCAGTGACCAGTCTCATGGTCATTGGTGCGGGGCACCAACACATATGTGTAGGTGTATGTCCTTGGAGGATGTGCACTGAACTGATCCGCTATTGGATCTTCAGATGGTTGATTATACCTAATGTCAACTGAAGATCCAACGGTCACAGTAGCATCGTTGGTCCTTTGACCTGAGACATTGATCGGATCTTACACGAGGACTGGAATGGTTTAATTACTTAGCTAAGTGACTTTAACCATAAGTCATGAGTTGCCGAGTCATTAACCACTCCAGGATACGTGTGAAGATCCTCAATGGTCAAGAGGGGATCGCTCACTGTCGGGTATATATCAGACAGTTAATGGGTCATGACATTGACGCTCCGTTAAATCCCTGGCCAGGGTCGTGTGAGTTCGTTTAGAACGGACGTCATACACTTTAAGGAGGTCATAGTCAAATGGCACGATCATGGGGTTTGACAGATACCGTACCCTCGATCGTACCAGACTCATAGAAGGAGCGAGGGATTATATCGATGCGGTAACTGTGGACTTACAGGTACCAGACATGCTGGTTTAAACCCTGCGTCATCTAGGATCACGCGGATTTGCTTGACCCAACGTGATCGAAGGTTCGGAATGAATTAAACTATTATTCGGCTCTTGTAGAAGCGAATAATATGTTTAATTTACTTCTAATTAGGAATTAGAAGTTAATGGGCCTTAAACTAGAGTGACTATGGGCCTAGAGGATCACACACAATGGATTCTTGGGTGACGGATTATTATTATACAAGTGTATGTATTAGTTCCCTTTTATTCCTTTTGGAAATGAGTGTAAATGGGGGCTTAAAACATATGTATAATAATGGAAAGGTCATATATATAATTTTGGTCCTTTTGATGTCTTTAGAAAAGGGTCCAACTTCTATATATATGGCACCTACGTGAAGCTCATTCGAGCCTTCACCTCTTCCAACTCTTAGGCTAATCAAGCATTAAGCCTAAGAGGAGGATTAGTCTCCCCCTTTCTCCCTCTTGCTCTCTCTCTCTCCAGAAGGTGATTGAGCCGGAGAAGGTCGTGCCGGGGAGGTACCGTCGCTGCGCAAGGGTCCGTGTGGATCTGCTCTAGAGGCCGTACAGCTGTGCGGCTCGGTTTCTCTGCATCGGGCTTAGCGGACAGCGTCGTTCCGCGCAAGGTGAAACACGCAACCCGTAATTAGGGTATTAGAAACACCGATTAGAGCATAGATTAAGCTTTCCACAATACCGGGATCGGGCAAATTAAATTTTTGTTATCCGCTGCGTCGCCCGTAGGTGCTGTGCGAAACCTTACACAAGGGACCACCATTAAATCCGATAGATATTGCAGACATGGAGACATTAGATCCCAATGCAGATGACGACACTCCCGAGGCCTCTGTTGAGCCCCGCATCAGTGGGAGTCATGACTCCGATGATGATAGTACACCGACAGGGTCTTCATCCCATGGAGGTGGCGGTTCTCAAGGTGGTCAACGGAGTCGTCGTGAGGATACTAGTGCTGGTGGCAGAGAGTACATCAGTGGTCATTGTAGAGGTCGTGGGGGCCGTCAACATGGCGCATGGACAGAGGAGCAGCACTTCACACATGTCACGCAAGATGAGGACCACGGTGCTCCACCGGTAGGGACGAGGCTGGCAGCTGATCATTGGGATCCCTACTATGGAAGTTCGGTTACAGACAGTACCAGCTATCAAGACATGTTGTCTAATTTTGAGAGGATGAACACACATGACTCCTAGGGATCTGAAAGATCGTATGGACGGTCATGGCCGCAACAGCCGATGTATCATGGCGACTCAGATAGCAGTAGTTCAATTTTTCCATCGTATCCATATCCTTATGCCGCAACTGCGCCAGTAGAGGTCGTGTATGCACAAGGTTTGCAGCAGTATGAATACTACGTACGCATGTACTGGGAGAACTATTCAGCTTCAATGCGCTATGAAGACTATATGTCCAATCTGCGGAACACTTTTAATGTCAAATTGTTTGGAGATGGGTACTGGCCCAATTTGGGTCCATACTCTTAATGAGTATGTATCATTTGGTTATATTTATAACTAACTAATAATTAATTGTAAATTCCTTCATATCTAGAGTTCTGTACTTATCATTGAAATTATTAATGTAAATTTTTACATCATTTGCAGGTCATCATGGACGGACGGCGTCACCCTGCGTGGGAGCATGGATATTCTGTTGAGGGTGATGGACATGTGCACTGTAGATACTGCGAACATTACGTCAACGGCATACACAGATTTGAGGAGCACCTTGCGGGAGTGGGACGCGATGTTCGTGCATGCGACCGAGTTCCGGGAGATGTCCGACATTCCTTTCGGACACAGTTACAGGATAGATACGGTTCTCGTAGCACACCCATGCCATCTTCTTCTACATCCCGGGTACCCCCACCACGAGCACAGGGCGGAACAGGATCTTCCTCCACGTCCAGAGTTCGAGCAGCACCAGCACCAGTCGCACATGATAGAATTGAAGCTATAGATGTAGTGAGGACTTTTTTTACAGATTTTCATGTACCGTCCACCGCAGCACACGACCCGTCATTTGTGCAGATGGTTTCATATTTTCAGTCCCACCCACATGTATCTCCACCCACTAGGATAGAGTTACATTATACGGGTGATCAGTCTCATATATCTGATGATGAATTTTGGGATTCGGGCTTCATTGATGACGAGGATTAGTGAGTTTTAGGATTCGGACATCACAGATGAGGAGGATGAGTGAGTTTTTATATTTTATACTTCATGAATGAATGTCATTATTATGTCACTGTTTACTTTAACATATTAAGTAATTTAAATAAATTTTTTATATATTATATATAATATGATGTTTAATTAAGCGGTGTAATATGTTATTTTTATATAATTAGTATGGATCTATTATCATAAAAAAACTCTACATTCTAATATTTTTAAATATATATCACATTTAATCTTTAAATAAAATTTTCTTAAAAAATTTAAAAAAATTCAAAAAATCACACGCCGAGAGTTAGAGAGAGCGCACCGGGTCGCTGTGCGACCCGGCCGACTTGACCCGACCCGCGACGAGACCGGATCGATCGGGTCGACAAACCCTGGTTTGTATAACACTATAACACATGAAACCATTATTGAAACATTGACACCAACGTGGTATAATAATGAAAATCATGCGTATATTTTAACATATAACTAACTTTAATTATTAAGTAATGCTCTGTGGAATGAATGTATTGCAATTTTGTCATATCAACGTGCAACATTCCATCGGATCAGACCATGCACGCGTGATCGAGAACATGACATCTTTATGACTTCTGAGGGATAGACAGGTATGATATAGATACGATGATCGTATCAGACGCACATCGAAATCCTCTCCTATTTTTATTATTCTCGATAGGAAATTTTTATGTTTATAATAAAATATTTTATTTTTATAATATATTATTTCATGTCTATAATAAAAAATCATTTATAATTGTATTATTTTTATAGTTGAATATAATATTCCATTCATGTAAAAAAATATTTAATTCTTATAACAAATTATTTCATCTATGTAACAAAAAAATTTATTTATGTCTATAACGGAAAAACTCATCTGTGTAGTCAAATATATTATTTATAACAAAATATTTTATTTATGTAATAAATTATTTTACATAATAAAAATTATATTTATGTCTATAACAAAAAGTTTATTTATGTACATAATGAAATATTTTATTATTGCAACAAATTATTTCTTATATTAACAAAGTATTCTATTTCTACGTAAAAAAAATTATTCTTGGATCAAGATAAAAATGGAGGGTATTGTGCGTGCAGTCACTTCTCGATGCGTGCCCGAGACTTTTGTCACGTCTCTACAGTGTTTGACACGTCCATCCGTCCTCATGACACAGTCCATCAGTCAAAAGTCATCTGTCTCGTGTTCTATGCACGAAAACGCCCGGTCACACTTGCGTGGTCCAATCCGATGGATTGTTACACGTTGACGTAACCTAATTGCAGCGGATTACTTGCACTAAGAATTATTGATAGTGTGAACTAATTGTTAATTTGGTATATAAACTAGAATAAGTAACCTTTAAATGGGGAAATCAAAATAGCAAGTTTAATGCATTAATTAGTTAGCATCAATGTCTTAAAAATTCTTAAGACGTTAACTTGTTAAAAATAAAATACAAACATTAGTGTCAGTACTTAAGCCAAAACAATGTAAACCCAGCCATAAATAATTAGAGGGTGTTTCTTTATTGTTGTCTCCTTAACTCTCACTCTCATGTCTTTTGCATTTTTCATGAGTTTTGATTTTAGGGGACTTCTAGAGTCTAAATACATGTGTTTAGAGTTATTTTCACTTTTCAAAGGGGTGCTTATTAATTAATGCAAGGGGTCTATTGGGATAGTGCAGTGTCATTATGGGGGCCTATCACACCCTCCTATAGAAGATGCACGAATTGGAGGAACTGAAACCAGTTTTATCAAAAAAAAATTCTCTCTCTCAAGTACAACTTCCAGAGAATTGTGGACTTGCTCTCCTCTCTTCCTTTGAACCCTAGTGAGACTAGGCGACTATATTAATTGGTATCAGAGTAGATCATTCTTCATCGCTTTGCTATCACCATGCCTGCCAGACGGGGAGTCCTTGCACACGAACATGATTTGAAGGACATCTAGATCGAGGAGTTACGACAAGAGATTAAGAATCTCTGCCTGTTGTTTGCAAAGCAGGGTGGACGTGTTCCTGCACAAGATGAACTGACGGCATCTCATCTCAAGGATCCTCCTGTTAAAGATGATGACCTCGAGTTCAAGAACATGTTCCATCTCCCTAGATGAGATTGGAAGCGACATGGGCAGGAGGAGCGGCGTTCGAGGGATTACATCAAGGTGGATCTGCCTAATTGCTCCGGGAGCATATAGGCCAAAGACTTCACTAATTGGTTAAAGGCCGTCGAGAGAGTGTTCGAGCACAAGTAGCTACCCAGAGATAAAAAGGTGATATTGATGGCAACGAAGTTGGAGGCGAGGCTTCTGTTCGGTGGGAACAGCTTCAAAGACCCAAAGAATGGCTCGGCGAGTCCAAAAGTACAGAGTGGACCAAGATGAAGAAGTGAGAAGTGTAATTTCTACCTTGTAACTATGGCCAGACCCTTTATTAATGATTACACTTCTTTATAGGGTGTTTGGTTATTCTTTTTTACCTCTTTTTTCTCTCAATTTAAAAAAAAAGTAAGAGATCGTATAACCATGTTTGGCATTCCTCTCCTAAATTTTAGGGAGAGAATCTAATCCCGTGTAAATCTTCCTCAAAAAAAAAATAACACTGAACCAATTTTTTTTAGAAAACACTCACGGCGCCTCTCCAACTCCCGACCCCCTCCCCCTTCCCTCCCCCGCGTCTCCCCTTCCCTCCCTTCCCTCTCCCTCCCGTCGGCTGTCCCTCCCCCCCTACGCAGCCCCCTCCCCCTCCCTCCGGTTCCCCCCCTAGTCGGCGGTGGGACCACTCGCGGACGGCGACGACAACTGGCGGGATGTGGCTGGCGACCGCGGTGGACGCCGGTGTTGGCGCCAGAGGGTTATGCGGCGTCAGGGGTGGCCAACGGTTGCAGCGGCTATCGTGGCGGTGATATAGGGCAGCGGCCGGAGCCGCGGCGGCTGGCGGCAGCGAGCAGGGACTGTCGGCGGCCCGCAGCAGCGGCGCTGGGGACGGCAGGGGTGCCGGGGACGGCAGATATACCTTCCGGTGCGAGGGTGGGCGGCTGGTCCGCTCGAGCACGACGCCAGTTGCCTAGCTGCCACGGCCGTGCCGGTAGCAGGCGGGTGCGCCGTGAACAGGAGGAAAGAAGACTGTAATGCCCCGGATTTTTCGGATATTTTTCAGATCATTTTAGTGGGTCTCGGAGTGTATTTTGTGCTTTACACGTGTTTTTCCCTGATGTGCCTTCGGAATTCTTTGCAGGGCAAACCGTGGCGTTCTCCGACTCCGGGACAGTACCACTGCGTTGTGTTCCTTCCGAGGATCGCGGAGGTAATTTTTCGTAATTTTCTGAATTTATCGAATTTTCGGGTTTTCCTATATATACTAACCCTTTCCTCTCTCCCCCTCTCATTCTCTCTTTCTCACTCTCTCTCTTCTCTCACGCCCTCTTTCTCCCCTCTCTTCTCCGGCGGCCGACGGAGCGAGGCGGGGGCGAGGCGGAGGCGGCGCGGGTGAGGACGCGGGCGAGGATGGGCGAGGATCGAGGCGGTGGAGGCGCGTGGGAGCTCGTGGCGCGGTCGCGAGCCGGCGAGGGTTTCACGGCGTTTCTTCGCGGATCGGCGAGCTCGGGGCGCGAAATCTTCGGTGGAGGTAGGGTGATGGTTCCCCAGCTCGTGCACTTCCTTTCCCGCGAGTTTCGTAGGCCGTGGTGAGCCGAGCGGGTGGAATCGGGGTTTTTTGGGCAAAACCCATGTTTTAGGGCTTGTGGGCCGATCTCCCGTTTCATTGCGTTTTTGGCCGATCCGAGGCCGTAGATGCATGCTAGGGGCTTCTGGGGAGCTTCCCCCTTGTTTTCCCCCTCTCTTGTGGAGGTATGGGGGCGTGGGACGAGTTTTGGGTCGTTTCCCGCCGTAGCGTTCTCGGAAGGAAGTGACGGTCCTTCCAGTGGCCGTCACTTGGTGTAACGCGCCTGGGCAGGGCCGTTACATCCCCCTTCTGTTGGCCCTTGGTGGTCTGTGGGTGTGACGGTCCCACGATAGACCGCCAGGTGCTGTGACGCACCAGGGCTAGACCGTTAGAGTCTCTTCCGTTGGTTTTCGGGTCAGGCGTGTGACGCACCAGGGCTGGCGCGTCACAGCCTTGTGACGCCCCAGGGTGGGTGCGTCACATTCCCTGTTGCCCAGCTGAGGGCTGGGGGTGTGACGGTGCCCTCTGGACCGTTACATGCTTGTAACGCGCCCAGGGTGGGCCGTCAGAGCCGTTTTTATCCGTTGGGGAGGGCAGCGTGTGTGACGCGCCAGGCCAGACGCGTTACATCCGTGTAACGCGTTGGGGCAAGCGCGTTACATCCTGCTTTCACGCTGAGAGCGTGAGGCGTGTAACGGCCAGGGCAAGCGCGTTACATTCGTGTAACGCGCTGGGCCAGGCGCGTTACATCCTGTGTTTCTTCGGGCCGTGTAACGGCCTGCGTTAGGCCGCCAGGTGGATGTGACGGTCTCGCCTAGACCGTTACAACCCTGTGACGGCCTAGGGTTAGACCGTCAGGCTTTGTGTCGTTCCGAGGCGAGTTTTTGTGTTCTCCGCCTTGCCCCGCAATGTGTGGATCCCTAGTCGACCCGGTTGGGACCCAGTGGTCGACCTGCGGTCTTGTGAGTGTCCCTGACACCCGTGGGTTTCTGTGTCCGTGTTTTGAGGGTGTCTGGAGGACCGTGTTATCTCGTTTAGCGTGCCCGTAGGGTTGAGAGTCCGGGTGACTTCTCGCGTGCTGGGCCTTCGTGTTACGCTCGATCGAGTCACCGTGTATCGGTGTGTGTGCGGTGGGGTGTCCCCCGCATGCCGTGAGTTTCTTTGGAAGGCGATTCCCATGTGGGCCACGTGGTTGGTCTTGGACTGCGAGTCCAGTTACCCGGCCTGGGGCTGGAGGTTTCCCGCTTGCTTCAAGATGGGAAATCGTCGTGGCGGCTTGTGTGCTGCCTTGGGAATCGTGCTTCTGTGTTTTCCGTGTGGCCCGTGTGAGTGGCCTTTGTCCCTTGCGTTCCCTTCTCAAGGGAATGGTCTTGGCAACTCGTGTGTTGTCTCGGTATTCGTGATATCGTGGTTTTGGACCTAGAGATTGGGCTAGATCGACGGCCTTGTGCTGTTGCGTGCAACGGTCTTGACCCCGAGTCTTGCGACTCAAGGACCGTTGGCTGTAGTGTGTCTAGAGGACTGTCCAGAGTCCAGTGACTTAGCGTCACTTGGGTTTTCTTGACTTTCGCGCAGGCTGCGTGCGTGACCGTGGACTGCAAGTTCTGTTCCTTCTCCGACTGTGGTCGCCGTGCGACGGGGCCGGTACGTGGGGTGGTCCCCGTACGTCGTCGGATTCGGACGTTGTGTTCCGTTGAGAGTCTACTCCTTCAGTGACCCTCCACTAGTCGTAGCCCACCAGTACGAGGTGCTGGTCTCACCAGGGAGTGGTGTACGGGCTGACCTTTAGAGACGGTTTGTGGACCGGTTACCGTTGGGCCCCACGTCTTGCAGCCAGAGTCCGGCTGAGGGGAAAACCGGTCAGAGGGCCAGACCAGGGACGCGCGGTCTGTGTGTGCACACGTGGTTGGGGGCGGTTGGACCCACGTCGACGGGCGTGACCCCAGCTAGTTACTTGTTTGTGGTTACTTGTACGGTGTTCGCGCCTCGGGTAGGACCTACCACGTCAGGCGGTTCACCTGCGGTGCGGTGTAAGACGTCAGGGGACGCTACCGGCTGTGCTTCTAGTGGGTGGTACTCCTGTCGAGTACGGAGTGACAGACTATCAGTTTCCGTGATTTCGACCTTCGGGTTTTCGGTCGTGTTGACCGTTGAGTTCGGTTGTTTCGCCGTGGCGCGTGTGTTGGTTTTCGCGCCAAGGGTCTAATGCTAGTGGCTTTACCGAGGTTGGGTCTTGTTGTGCGGTACCCGCGATCGGATGGTCGGGGTTGCACCTTGGACAGCGTGTCCAGGTCGGCTGTGTCCGAGGGACAGGCCTCTACGGCGTGGTTGCCGTGTGTTCTTGCTTCGGTAGGTGGTACTAGTGTGGTTCGGTAGCTTCGACTGCGTGATCGAGGTGTGCCTTCTGGTACAGTAGGTGTAGCTGTAGTGCCGAGTTTTTGACCGGCCACCGGTTTGCTGTTCCTGCTGTAGTTGTAGCTCCTTTCCGCTACCGCCGTTGTTTCCGGTTGGGGTTCCGCGGGATCCCTGCTGAGTCTCTGTTTTGGAGACTCATTCCCTGCTTTTCAGGTGTAGCGGTTCTTCCTCGCGGTTCGAGGGCGCGGAGCGGAGGTCCTTAGTTGCCAGCTTGCCGGGCCGAGTGTTGACTTGGCATGTGGTACGCTTTACTGCTTTAGACTGTACTTTCTGTTGGACTGGACTCTGTTGTAGTTGTTTATTTATTTCTGTTAATTGTTGAGTTGTCCTGCTTTATTTCCTATTTCTTTGTGCCTCCACACTCCTTCTAGCCCTTCCGAGCCCTCCCGGCTCGTGGGCGGCGGTGCGAGTCTCGGGTTATCGGGCCTTCCCGGTAATCGGATTCTCGGGTCGTTACAGCTGGTATCAGAGCGGTGGTTGTGGGCGTACTTAGGAATTCGAAACATTGCAGTGATCAGAGTCCGTAAGGTCCAGTACAGTCGGCAGCTGGCTTAGGGTTTTGTGCTTGTTTTTCCGCTTTGTTTCTCGCTTGAGAGCTTGAGTGCGCTGTGCGGCGCTGTGAAGGTGGTCGCTGTCCGCGGCTTTCGTGCCAGCGTAGGGTCTAAGGATCGAGGTCGAGAGCCTTCTCCCTCATCGGTGGTGGCCCTGGTTGTGCTGAGTTGGGCAGAGGTTGCTAGCAGGTGTGAGCTCGCGGTGCTGCATTCGAGGAACCTGCAGCGTGGTCAGGTGTCTGGTGCGGACTGTTCGTGGTTAAGTGGCCGTGAGCGTGCTTCGAGGGAGCTGCTGTCGATTTTGGCCACTCCAGCTTGAGGTTGTCCAGCTCCTGAGGTGTTCTGATCGGGAAGTGTGCTCGGGTGAGCGGAGGATCTTCTCGGTGGGCTGCTGTTTCGTCGAGCCTGATGTTCTTGTCGCGCTCTGTGGCGTCAGAAATGACGTGTCGGTCCTGATCGTTCTGCTGATTTCGAGGCAAGATTTGGCAGAGATGTCCCGTTAAGTCTTTGCTCCTGTGCTTCTGTCAGTGGATGGGTTGTGTTCGCCCTGGAGTTGGCTTGAGATGTGAAGGCTCCGCGGTGAGTTTCGGGACTCGAGGGTGAGCATCGGCGGTTGTCGGTTATGGCTCGTGTGGCGGCTCTTGGCATGCCGTGTTGCAGTTCGAGGAATTGCAGCGGTGGTGCATCGAGAGATGCTGTGATGGTGGTCCGACGTGACACTCGTCGAGTGTGTCGGAGGCGCTGACCTGATGGAAGCGATAGTTTTCCTTGGTGCTGGATGGTGCTGTTTCCAGCGTGTGCGAGGTTTGAGGTCAGGTCGAGCGTGGAGTTCTTCCGTTGGTCGAAAGTGCGCTGGTTTCTCCTTTGGTTGGAGAGATTGCGTTCGGCTAAGGATCGTCGTCTTGCATTGTGTGTTCGGATTGGTTAGCCTTGTGTGCCATGAAATCCGTGCGAGACGTGCTCCTTATCTTGGCAAGGCGGTTGCCTGTGAGAAGTTGTGCCCGTTCCCTTGTCGTGTGAGGGTGCCGGTGCTGTTCCGAAAGGACGAGCGCTGGTTGGGCGGCGTTTGCTTTCTCGGCTGTGTGCGCGGATCTGAGTACGCAGCGGAAGCGTGGTGGGCTTGTGACCCACTAGTTCAGGATCGTAGCGTTGGTTGCTACGGGTGGATTCCTGAGTTCGCGTTCAGCATCGGAGGATTGGTTCCTTGGTGTGAAACGTGTTGTTGCCGTGCCGTTGCCCGAGGTTTTGTGGTTGCTGGCACTGGCAGGGTGGAGTGTTGGGGAATGTGCTGGTTAGTACGCCGCATGAGTACCATGTTCCTGTGATGGAAGCCGTGTCAGGCGTCGGTGTCGGACCTGGATAAGGTTGTTGAGGATGTCGCCTGACGGAGGTCGAGGACGTGTTGGTCAGAGTCGGTGGCTTGGCGCCCGACTTGTGTTCCCAATCGTGTCCTCGGTTGAGATCGTGCTTTGAGGATGTGGTCTCTGCCAGGCTGTGGGTTCCTGTTGGTTCTACGATCTTGTCGGATTGTGTCGGTGAGGTGGTTATTGCTTAGGGACCCGTGAGCACTGTTCAGGTGGTGTCCCGTGGCTCTGTGGTAAGGGCGGAATCGGGATTGGCAGGTGTCCACTTGGATTGATCGAAGGATTTGATGAGACCAGATGGAAGAGTGACGCCTGTGGGCGGAGGCCTTTTGTGAGTTTGGCGTCGGATTGGTGGTCCCTGATAGGACATTGGTGTCGCAAGGTTATCCCTGGTTTGGTGACTAGCATGGGGTGGTTCCCTATAAGTCTGAGTCCCGTAGGGTGATGACTGAAGACGCCATGTTCTGTCATTTGGTTTCGTCGTGCTTCCCGAGAGGGTCGAGTTGGCGAGCAGTTGGTGACCAGTGGATGGTCTTTTCAGAGACAGAAGATGCTGGTTGTTGGGGCTCGAGCGTGGCGAGAGCCGTGTGCCAGCGAGACCTTTGATGGTCGTTTCTGCGATGTGCCTTTCCGGATGGGATCTGGACTTTGTCGAAGTTTGTCTTCTGACGAGAGTTGGCACGGTGTTGTGTCCGGCTTTCGGCTTGCCATGTGTGGGGTGTTTCTTGGTGTTGAGCCGATGTGCTGGTTGCGGTTTGTTGAGATGGCTGCTTGAGCTGGTGGGGGCTCTGTATTGGTTGCTCCCTCGAGGAGGGCGTGCGACCTGTCAGCTGGTTGCGAAGCTGATGTGCCATTTGTCTGCTGACCATTGGATGAATCAGTAGCTGTTTCTCGTGGCGAGGGTTGTGTTTCCTCGGTGAGCGAGATTGTGGCTGCGGTGCCATGGTTGATTCTCGCATTGTCTGAGGTGATGCCGGACTGTGTCCTTTGGTATATGCCTGCTCTGTGGCCGGTGTGCTCGGCGCGAGGAGCGAGGTGTTGTGTGTGATTGTGAGTCTGGCTGTGTTCCTCAGGATCCGTGTTTTCGTGAGAATCGAGGTTTTCTGTGCTGGGGGCCCTGACAGCGTGTCAGTTGGTTCAGTGTTCTTCCTCTAGGACGTCGTTCTAGGTCCTGAATTTCGAGGACGAAATTCCTTTAAGGGGGGAGGGCTGTAATGCCCCGGATTTTTCGGATATTTTTCAGATCATTTTAGTGGGTCTCGGAGTGTATTTTGTGCTTTACACGTGTTTTTCCCTGATGTGCCTTCGGAATTCTTTGCAGGGCAAACCGTGGCGTTCTCCGACTCCGGGACAGTACCACTGCGTTGTGTTCCTTCCGAGGATCGCGGAGGTAATTTTTCGTAATTTTCTGAATTTATCGAATTTTCGGGTTTTCCTATATATACTAACCCTTTCCTCTCTCCCCCTCTCATTCTCTCTTTCTCACTCTCTCTCTTCTCTCACGCCCTCTTTCTCCCCTCTCTTCTCCGGCGGCCGACGGAGCGAGGCGGGGGCGAGGCGGAGGCGGCGCGGGTGAGGACGCGGGCGAGGATGGGCGAGGATCGAGGCGGTGGAGGCGCGTGGGAGCTCGTGGCGCGGTCGCGAGCCGGCGAGGGTTTCACGGCGTTTCTTCGCGGATCGGCGAGCTCGGGGCGCGAAATCTTCGGTGGAGGTAGGGTGATGGTTCCCCAGCTCGTGCACTTCCTTTCCCGCGAGTTTCGTAGGCCGTGGTGAGCCGAGCGGGTGGAATCGGGGTTTTTTGGGCAAAACCCATGTTTTAGGGCTTGTGGGCCGATCTCCCGTTTCATTGCGTTTTTGGCCGATCCGAGGCCGTAGATGCATGCTAGGGGCTTCTGGGGAGCTTCCCCCTTGTTTTCCCCCTCTCTTGTGGAGGTATGGGGGCGTGGGACGAGTTTTGGGTCGTTTCCCGCCGTAGCGTTCTCGGAAGGAAGTGACGGTCCTTCCAGTGGCCGTCACTTGGTGTAACGCGCCTGGGCAGGGCCGTTACATCCCCCTTCTGTTGGCCCTTGGTGGTCTGTGGGTGTGACGGTCCCACGATAGACCGCCAGGTGCTGTGACGCACCAGGGCTAGACCGTTAGAGTCTCTTCCGTTGGTTTTCGGGTCAGGCGTGTGACGCACCAGGGCTGGCGCGTCACAGCCTTGTGACGCCCCAGGGTGGGTGCGTCACATTCCCTGTTGCCCAGCTGAGGGCTGGGGGTGTGACGGTGCCCTCTGGACCGTTACATGCTTGTAACGCGCCCAGGGTGGGCCGTCAGAGCCGTTTTTATCCGTTGGGGAGGGCAGCGTGTGTGACGCGCCAGGCCAGACGCGTTACATCCGTGTAACGCGTTGGGGCAAGCGCGTTACATCCTGCTTTCACGCTGAGAGCGTGAGGCGTGTAACGGCCAGGGCAAGCGCGTTACATTCGTGTAACGCGCTGGGCCAGGCGCGTTACATCCTGTGTTTCTTCGGGCCGTGTAACGGCCTGCGTTAGGCCGCCAGGTGGATGTGACGGTCTCGCCTAGACCGTTACAACCCTGTGACGGCCTAGGGTTAGACCGTCAGGCTTTGTGTCGTTCCGAGGCGAGTTTTTGTGTTCTCCGCCTTGCCCCGCAATGTGTGGATCCCTAGTCGACCCGGTTGGGACCCAGTGGTCGACCTGCGGTCTTGTGAGTGTCCCTGACACCCGTGGGTTTCTGTGTCCGTGTTTTGAGGGTGTCTGGAGGACCGTGTTATCTCGTTTAGCGTGCCCGTAGGGTTGAGAGTCCGGGTGACTTCTCGCGTGCTGGGCCTTCGTGTTACGCTCGATCGAGTCACCGTGTATCGGTGTGTGTGCGGTGGGGTGTCCCCCGCATGCCGTGAGTTTCTTTGGAAGGCGATTCCCATGTGGGCCACGTGGTTGGTCTTGGACTGCGAGTCCAGTTACCCGGCCTGGGGCTGGAGGTTTCCCGCTTGCTTCAAGATGGGAAATCGTCGTGGCGGCTTGTGTGCTGCCTTGGGAATCGTGCTTCTGTGTTTTCCGTGTGGCCCGTGTGAGTGGCCTTTGTCCCTTGCGTTCCCTTCTCAAGGGAATGGTCTTGGCAACTCGTGTGTTGTCTCGGTATTCGTGATATCGTGGTTTTGGACCTAGAGATTGGGCTAGATCGACGGCCTTGTGCTGTTGCGTGCAACGGTCTTGACCCCGAGTCTTGCGACTCAAGGACCGTTGGCTGTAGTGTGTCTAGAGGACTGTCCAGAGTCCAGTGACTTAGCGTCACTTGGGTTTTCTTGACTTTCGCGCAGGCTGCGTGCGTGACCGTGGACTGCAAGTTCTGTTCCTTCTCCGACTGTGGTCGCCGTGCGACGGGGCCGGTACGTGGGGTGGTCCCCGTACGTCGTCGGATTCGGACGTTGTGTTCCGTTGAGAGTCTACTCCTTCAGTGACCCTCCACTAGTCGTAGCCCACCAGTACGAGGTGCTGGTCTCACCAGGGAGTGGTGTACGGGCTGACCTTTAGAGACGGTTTGTGGACCGGTTACCGTTGGGCCCCACGTCTTGCAGCCAGAGTCCGGCTGAGGGGAAAACCGGTCAGAGGGCCAGACCAGGGACGCGCGGTCTGTGTGTGCACACGTGGTTGGGGGCGGTTGGACCCACGTCGACGGGCGTGACCCCAGCTAGTTACTTGTTTGTGGTTACTTGTACGGTGTTCGCGCCTCGGGTAGGACCTACCACGTCAGGCGGTTCACCTGCGGTGCGGTGTAAGACGTCAGGGGACGCTACCGGCTGTGCTTCTAGTGGGTGGTACTCCTGTCGAGTACGGAGTGACAGACTATCAGTTTCCGTGATTTCGACCTTCGGGTTTTCGGTCGTGTTGACCGTTGAGTTCGGTTGTTTCGCCGTGGCGCGTGTGTTGGTTTTCGCGCCAAGGGTCTAATGCTAGTGGCTTTACCGAGGTTGGGTCTTGTTGTGCGGTACCCGCGATCGGATGGTCGGGGTTGCACCTTGGACAGCGTGTCCAGGTCGGCTGTGTCCGAGGGACAGGCCTCTACGGCGTGGTTGCCGTGTGTTCTTGCTTCGGTAGGTGGTACTAGTGTGGTTCGGTAGCTTCGACTGCGTGATCGAGGTGTGCCTTCTGGTACAGTAGGTGTAGCTGTAGTGCCGAGTTTTTGACCGGCCACCGGTTTGCTGTTCCTGCTGTAGTTGTAGCTCCTTTCCGCTACCGCCGTTGTTTCCGGTTGGGGTTCCGCGGGATCCCTGCTGAGTCTCTGTTTTGGAGACTCATTCCCTGCTTTTCAGGTGTAGCGGTTCTTCCTCGCGGTTCGAGGGCGCGGAGCGGAGGTCCTTAGTTGCCAGCTTGCCGGGCCGAGTGTTGACTTGGCATGTGGTACGCTTTACTGCTTTAGACTGTACTTTCTGTTGGACTGGACTCTGTTGTAGTTGTTTATTTATTTCTGTTAATTGTTGAGTTGTCCTGCTTTATTTCCTATTTCTTTGTGCCTCCACACTCCTTCTAGCCCTTCCGAGCCCTCCCGGCTCGTGGGCGGCGGTGCGAGTCTCGGGTTATCGGGCCTTCCCGGTAATCGGATTCTCGGGTCGTTACAAAGACAGCCCAAAAAGAAAAAGGAAAAAAACCAGAGGAAATCACCCGGCAGCGGAGGACGTGGACGTTGTGCGTGGGCCAGGGAACTGAATGCAAGGAAAAGCTTCAATGGAAATGAAAGACAAGGAAGAAGGAGGGGGGGTTTGGCCTCCGCCAGAGAGAAAAGAGAGGGGGGGTGGCGTGCTCGAGATCGGCGACGGTGATGGAGCCCCCTGTTATGGGCAACAGCTCCTCCCATCGAATGGAGAAGGGACGAAGGTGGTGAAGTGAGCCAAACAATTCTATATAAATTTTAAAAATTATATCATTTTTACCAAACAGATGTTATCAATTTTTATCAATTTTAAAATTTAAGTTAAAAATTAACACAACATAATTTTTGAGATAGAAAGAGTTCAAAAAAAAAATTACTCTCAAACACCCTATTAGACATGGAAGTCGATCCGGGGAGGCCTACACCAAGAAGTTCTATATGCTGATCGCCTAGAATGACTTGTGGAGTTCGATGAACAACTCGTGGCATGGTAACTTGGCGGCATGTAATAGAACATCTAGGATGACCTTTCGCTGCACCCATTAGGAATTATTTAAGAGGCCTTTAAGCAAGACTTGGTAATCAAGAAGCTTCAGGCACGTGCTGAAGCAATGAGCACCGTGAGACCAGACACCCAGCTCTACCCAAACTAGGGGCCTCTTCAGAGCTAGGGAGATGCCCACAACAACTTCAGTTCGACCTCGTCCCAGTGGTGGCTCCAAGATGCCAAGTAACTCTTATTTTACATGTTTTACGTGTGGACAGATCGATCACCGAGTAGCAGTGTTCCAACTTGGGTAAGTGAGTTGATAAGGGCAAGGGTCTCCACATCAAAACAGACAACCTAGATGATGATCCTCAATTGATCTATGATGTTGATGGGAACTCATAGGATGAGGAGAACAACTTGGTGTATGGAAACATGGGAGAAAACCTCATGCTTTGTAAGACTTTGTTTACTCCACGGCAGATGGATCACTCAGACGAAGGGCTACGACACAACATCTTTTATACTACTTGTACCGTTGCGAGAAAGGTCTGCAAGGTGATTATTGATAGTGGAAATATTGACAACTTGATCTCTCGGGAGGTTGTAACGAAGTTATAGTTGAAGACAAAGAAGCACCCTGAACCCTATAAGCTTTCTTGGTTGAAAAAAGGCAGTGAGGTGATTGTGGGTTCCCAATGTCTCGTGTCCTTCTCCATTGAGAATAAGCACTTCAACAAGATGATATCTGGTGTGATATTGTGGTGATGGATGCTTGCCATCTTTTGCTGGGGCGACCATGGCAATTTGATCGAGGGACGAAGCACGATGGGCGGCACAACACCTATACCTTCGTGATGGGTGATACGAAGATTATTCTAGCACCCATGAAGGAGGCTCGAGAATCTACTTCCAGATGAGTTGTTGGCAAGTTAAAAGGTCTGGCCATAATGAGGGTTGAGGAGCGTAAAATTCACCCAGCCCATGACCGGCCCAACAACGACGGGCCCAAACCGACTCCGCATCCACGACACGCCCAAGAGGCGCTCTGCAGTCGCGGCCCATCTAACCTTCAACATCAGATTCGACAGAACAGGAAAGCTACGGCCCAGACGCGATGATCACCGGAGAACCCTCTTCGACGACCGACCGTTACCCCCCACGACGTCGGCTCCGACCCCACAACGGACGAACACTCCCCACAGGCACTATAAGACTCGCCCAGGGACCAGCCGACGCCCGGGTAACCGCCCTCCAATAGGAAACTCTCTCCAAAATCGCTGGAGACATTACTCCACTACACACGCCCTTCCCCGCTAAGGGATGGAACTCCTTCTCCAGGACAGCCCCCTATAAAGAAGACATCGACATAGAAGAAAAGTACGGTGATTCATTATGCCAAATCGCTACCCAAGAGCACAGCGCTACTAACCTACTTACAGAAAGAGAAAGGTCACGATCAAAGAGAAACGCCCTCCTGCACGACCTTACCACCCAGCGAGCACTCTCCGAGTAGACGCTGAGAGCGGCGAACACTCGTTTGGAGGATCTCCAGGGCTCCCCGATCTCATTTCCCGACCTCTATCTCAAACTCTCTCTAGCTCTTCTCCGCTCTCTATTAATCTGTTACTGATTTAAACATCAGAGGATTATCCCCTGAAATAACACATGGGACTTCTTCTGGTGCCATTTTGACTTCTGGTGTGTGCAAACTTTCACAGATACCAGATGACTTCCCCACTCAACAAATAGAGAAGGTAGTACGTGACATAGAAACCAAATTTCAACCTATACAAGTAGGGGTGTCAACGGGTCGGATCCAGATCGGATCCTTTATGATCCGAATCCGGATCCGTTAATAATAGATCCGAATATGACCCGGATCCGAAATTACATAATATTTCAAATCCGGATCTGATCTGGATCCCGAATTTAAATTTTTGGATTTGGATCATTTTCGGATCTTATTGTATACACCTTTAATCTATAATAAGTAAGAGGATCCGAATTTTCGGATTCACACAGTCAACACAAATATTACACTGAATCAAAAAACTTTTGAGTACTTCGGATCCATTGTCTCATCCAAATGATAAACATGAACATTACACAAATCCAATCTAAATCCAATTCATCACTAACTAAAGCTGCCTAAAACTTTCGGATCTACTTTTATAGTTTTCTCTATGTGCCTGCCTAAAGCTGTGCCTCCATTCTACTGTCTTCTTTAGTAACAGGAAGTGCTATTGCCTCATTCATCTGCTTCTGCATATTCTTTTGAATGGCCACAACCTGCAACAAAGAACAGTCCAAATTAAGAAGTATTAATCAAAATAGGCTACCAACAATTTGCTACATAATTGGAAGCCATGTCATTTTATCTGTTCTTCATAGTGAGATATTTTGAAAGAATTTAAGTAAAACAGAAACCAAGAAAAGCCATATTACTGCACAATTGAGTGTAGACATCATACAACAATCACATCATATTTGACGGGAAAATAATTTTAACTTTAATTTTAATGAGATTGACTAATCATATAGTTGTTTTTCTTCCAAGCTCTCTACCCACAACTTTTTTCTTGTGAATTATAAACATATTACTGCACCCTTTCTCTTGAGGGTACGTAGGAAAAGCAAATCCATAGTTTTTTATCTGAGGATAAGTTAAAAAAAAACTCCCATCACATCACAGCATTCTGTAAGAAAAACCCCAAAACCAGATAGCAACTCTCTCTCTATAAATTAGACCACAGTACATCGTTTAACAGACATGTTCTTCCTTTTCCTCCTCTACTACCTCGCTGCATGCGTCCCAACTCTGCTTTATAAGATAGCTTAGCAAAGGGGTGTTTCATAATTGTATTGGACACCTCTTAGAGGGTGTTTGGCTAATAAGCTCTCTTAATTTTAACACTATCATGTTGAAAGAGTGTAATGCTAATATCAGATTATTAAATACAGAAGTTCAAACATGTATTGAAAATAATAATACAATCCTAAACGTGAGAACCCAAAATAGCATCCCTTCCCCTTCCTCCACTATTAATTTGATTATCCCCCTTCCAACTACCTTTGCTGACTAGGGAAAAAAATGTTCAAATAAAAACCAGATGTACATGTTTCATGTGGGTGAAATTAAGAACAAAACCCATAGAATAAGTAAATAGCAAAAAATCCACCTTTGTGATCTTCGATATGGTATTCCCGGGCATTTGCTTAGTCAGTAGCTCCTTTGCAATATCCTCAGGCAAGTCAAAAACTGCTCCTTGAATCTGACATGATGAACAATTTGAAAAGACCAATAAACAGGTCACCCATGGGTACTTAAAGACCAAATTTCAATCAATTTATGAACATTGAAGCAAATAATATGCTACAATACAGTCATACATCATAAACATTTATAATCACAAACTTCCGATTTTGTATCATTGCCATGACAAGGATTCTTGATCCCCTTTAGATGAAGGTGGCAAAATCCTAAAAAACATATTTATTTTTGGAGGGGGTTGTTGCGAATCTCCGACAAGATCCAATTTTGGGACCAAATTTAAGACAAAAAATAACATACAAGAGTAGAAACCCCAACAGAAAATCAAAAGAACCAAAAAATAACATACATAGGTGATGTCGCCGCCACAGGTGGCCAATCGCCGTTGTGAGATGCCACTGGTGGCCGATCGCCACAGCGATGCAGAGACGGGAGGCGGGAGCAAACCCTAGAGGAGTATTTAATTAGGAGGTCCGCTCTTGTCTTTGAGAACTCTAGAATATGCTGACTTGATACTAAATGAGCCCTCTAGAATATATATGGCCACATAAACTCGTCCGAGCTTCCCTAAAAAGAGTTCCTGGTAGAGGAGTATTTAATTAGAATTACTACTGTCGTAGTCTAATCAAACACTAGTTGGGCGTGAGGGAAATTCCACCCACCTTGATTAATTAATAAAGTCATAGACTCCAGTAGGCTAATTAGGTCCACTGAAATTAGGATTCAATTGTGAAGGGCCTTGATCATCTAAAATTCACATGTGCCCGTCTCCATATAATACACAAGCATATATAAAAACATGTATGCTCAAATTGGATTAAGAAATTCACCAGTATGGATATGCATTAGAATAGGAAAGCTTGAAGCTACTAGGTGACTAGGACCATGTATATTCACAAGATAAGATGCCAGACAACTGAAGACAGAAATCATCAATACTTCAAAGAACTTGAAGTATTGTCTACAGGAATGCTTTTTTAAGATGCCAAGAATGCGAAAAATGAATGAAAGTGGTTTATGCCCTTTCAGGTTCACAAAAGCACTATTATTGCATAATGCCCTAATATTTGAATTGAAATCAAATGTACATAAAGTGCAAGGGACAAAGTAGTAGAAAACTTCATCTTGATCAGATGAAGAAGGGAGTTGTACATCAAATATATATTTTTGCATGTTTTTTTCCTATTTGGCATTAAAGAGATGAAAGGAATTAAAAAGATTAAAATGGCATAGAACATGCAATACAAGTTAGAAGTTTTTGGTTTCATCCCATACAGATAGTTACTCGATGAAACATTTCCTAAGAAGAAGCCTGCTGCAGTTTGCCAGATACTCTATAACCGTCTATGAGATGGACAACCCTACATGGAACCTACGCCAAGATGCCTGAGGAAACCCAGTTGGAGGACACTGAAGAGCAACAAGAAAGAAAACAAGTTTGCAGTGTGGGCCAAAGCTACAAAGTCAAGTTTGAAAAGGATCTACACCAAGAAAAATATGACTGAGACAGAAAGCTAACAGTACATTAACATAGCATGCCAGCATCATCATGACTGCACAAGGCTGTTGATCGGCTAACAGAGAAGTCTGCCAAATAAACCATACACAAAAGGTATTTATCATCTGAAATAAAAAAGGTAAACAGAGGCACGAAGGCACATCAATAAATTTTCTTCGAAAGCATCAAACAAGACCACAATACAGTATATTAATATATTATTCCTCCACAGTTCTGTCATTCACACGTAACACTTGCATCAAACTTTAAATCAGAAGTCAAGGTACCCGTATATTAGCGAAACTCCCCCAAGATCTAATTTTGGGACCACTTTTAAGGCAAAAGACAGCATACAAGAGCAGAAACCCTAATAGAAGACCCGAAGAACTGAAAAAAAAATTGCCTCACATGGATGAAGAACGGAAAACCCATCAGAGATCTCACGACTGACTCGAAACCACATAAGACAGGAAACCCAAGTAAACAACAAGAAAAACCAAGAAACTACCTTGATCAACACACAACAGGAGAACCCCGTGCAGAAACATAGCCCTTCCCTTTCACCCTAAACTTTAGCAACGTCGAGGAGATCATGTCGATTGCAGCCGCTAGAGAAAACCCTAGAGGAGGGGTTTCGAAATAGGAAGGCCGAAGGCAAAGGATCAATCAGAGATGCAAAATGCCATTTCTTCAACAAGATCCACACAAAAACTTAAAAACATCTCCACGGGAGGAAGAGGAGGAGGTGGAGGATTGACGCCTGCTTCCTCTACCGGAGGCCCCTCTGTTACTCCTCCGAGGTGTTCATGTACCGAGGGGACACGCCCTTCTGCAGCGAGGACTGTCGCCAGGAGCAGATCTTCCGATTGCAAGGGGGATGCCCTCCCGTCCCTCCTCTTCTTCCCAAGCGCCGCCTTCAGATCTGCACCACATCCATAGCCCAGTCCTTTAAAAACCCCCGTCTCCCAAAAGATCTTATCTTTGTTAGAGAGAGAGAGAGAGAGAGAGAGAGAGAGAAGGAAGGCTGATCGGGGAGGACCGGGAGGTCACCGTCGCCATTGCCGCCGTGAGATCAAGGAGAGGTGTGGAGCTGGAGAGTGGAGGTTGTGGTCCGTGGAGAGCGGAGGAGAGAACCCTAGAGGGTGGAGAGAAGACGATCGCGATCGGCCGATGGAGTAGGGATGCTCACCCAGTCGCCCCGAAATGAAGGCCTTTAACGGCGCCCCGCAAAATTGATCCGAAATCAGTGATTTCGGATCAGAAAAATATTGTCTCGAATCCACGAACGTGCAGCATTTTGGATCAATCAGTTGATCCGAATCCGAAATTTTTTTTGAATCCGGATCGAGTTATCGGATCTAGCCGATCCATTGACAGGGCTATCTACTAGGATAAACCAGAAGACTGAGTATTCGTTATCCTTGCATTCTATATCTTCTTTCTTACCAGAAGTGAAGGAGACACAACAGATGTATGCCTCGGTCATAAAGTCAAGGGTGGGCGACAGTGGGATACCTGCGGCAGTCGAGCCATTGCTGAAGGAGTACAGCAATGTCTTTCTAAACCATCTGTGGACTTGGGATGTATTCAACGTCAAACACTTGGTCTGCTATGTGGATGATTCTGCGAGCAAGGATTCGAACTCGAGGACTATATTAGCATGTGCCTCTTACTTAATTATTTTATTAATACTTTTAGATAAATTATTAAATTAAATAAAAAATATGATATTATATATACCACCCCTCTATAATCATATGTTGTTGCATATAAGCTCTGGATTTACATGAATTATTGAAAATACCCCTACATCCATTCAAATAATTATATTTAGACACATTTGGTCCTTGCTTCAACAACTTTATACGAATATTCTTAAATGATTAGTATGAAAACTGTTATTCAATACAAAAATTCAAAAAAAAATCCTCAAAAGAAGCAATCTTATCAAACCCTTACCAAACTTAACCTCATTGTCAATTTGTCATTTCCACATTTAAACTACACTCTGATTAAAGTGAGAATATAACCTCAACTTTTCATCATTCTTGTAACTAATATATATTGAAAAAGAGTATACATGTATATATTAATATATATTATAATTATAAGATAACAATATAACCTTTTAGGTATATGAAATAAGTTCAATTTTAAAATTGAAAGACTGATTTTTGTGCATAACAATTGATAATGTTACCTAGATTTAATTTTTATATGCAATAAGTGAAGAATATACACGAAGGCACTTTTCTTCTTTATATTGATGTTTATGTACTAAATTTTCTTGGAATAATTCTAAAAGAAATTTTAATACATGTTAATTGTAAAAATTGCGTAATTTAAAAATAAATTTGTATTAATATAAATCAATTAACTATTAATTAGAACATATACATATGCCAAGGTTTTTCTAGTGGGTCTTGATGGATGGGAAAGGTTGTGAAAGTTATACGGTAGAATAGGTGTTTATTTAAAATGAAATTAGAAGTATGGAATGTGCTTATAAATCCATTAACTAGTAATTAGATCATACACATATGCCAAGGTTTTCCTGGTTGGTCTCGATACGTGGAAAAGGCTGTGAAAGTTGTAGGGTAGAATAAGTGTTTATTTAAAAAAAATTGGTTTCAAGTCTTTAAAATCTTTTAAAATTAGAAAAAAGACTCCCTAATCTATCTATTTAGTTAAATCCCCAAAATTTTTAAACCTTTAGTAAATAATCTCTCGAGTTAACTTCTATCTAAAAAAATAATATATTATGAAGAATATTCTTTCCTTTGTCCTCATTATTTTTTTTATTTCTCATTTTATCCTCTCATTCTCTCTCCAAACACTATTTTTCTCTCTCTCTCTGAGCACATCGCCGGTCACCATGGTTCTCTCTCTCTCTCTCTCTCTCTCTCGCTTGGGTAGATGCAATCACCAAAGCTGCTCTGCTGATGGGGAGCAGAGAGCAGAGTGGAGGTGGCGGAGGAGGGGAAGGTGGGAGGTGGCGTAGGAGGAGAGGGAGAGCAGAGCCGGCACCTTAGGTTTCCTATTATTGCTCCTCCACCGTTCAAGAAAAGGGCCTCCGGCGTAGTGTCCCTCTCGACAGTGGAGCGAGAGAGATGGCAGAGCTGAAGTTGGAGGAAGGAGACGGCTGCACCGCGACAGAAGAGAACCATTTGAAGGCAGCAGGTGGGGAGGTGCTGCTAGATATATGGGCGGTGCAATGTGCGGGTCAAGTGTTGGCAACTACAGTGCCGAGGGCGACTGCTATGGCGAGGGCAAGGGCAACTACGACACCTGCTCAAACTCCGACGAGCAGGGGGGTGGCGCAGTAGGAGGGCGGCGGTGCTCCGACGACCCCTGTGACCACCCCCGTCGGCGTCCTCCCCATGCCCACCACCCTTCTCTCTCTCTCTCCCTGGGGGTTAAACAAAGGTGTTATGATTAAGTTAGTCTAATTAGATCTTATCACGCGGTGATGGGCTTCGGAGACTTTTTCTATAATGGAGATGATTTTAGGGACTTTTGCCTAAATAAATATATTTAAAAATATTTTTAATTTTAAAAAAATAAAGATTTAAAATTAAAAAATCTCTTATTTAAAATGAAATTAAAAATATGGAGTGTTCTCGAATGAAAACACCGGTGCAGTACTATGGTTTATCGACCCGGTGCGTCTCGCATCGACTCGCACGATCCGACCCGACCCAGGCCGGGACCGGGTCGGCCGGGCCGTGGGTCGCCACCGGGTCGATCTATTATTTTAATATTATATTATATGATATTTTATATATAATGTATATTTTTCAATTTTATTATATTATTTGATATATTATATATGTATATAAAGTGATATTTTAGAACGAGACGGATCGAGTCGGATCGAGACGAGACCGACCCGACCCGACTCAGACCGAGACCTGATCGATCCGGTCGACCTGACCGACAAACCATGTGCAGTACCGGTCAAGGAAATATAATGGCGTCCAGAAATTGGACAGACTGGACGGCACAAATATCCCGAAAAAATCACGGCTGACTTCATTCGGTCTCGAGCAAGACACCAGTCCACGCTCCCGCGTCATCTCTTGTCTCGCCACACCTAAGCAACAACGTCATCGTCGCCTGGGGCGCGCGAGGGGCAAACACCCGGCAAATCCTCAACGTTGTCGCCCACGTGGGATCCGGCCAAGCTGAATGGGATCCGAATGCTCTTTGTCGGCCATGTCCCGATCTGAATATTTCCGGCTCCGACTTATCCTATGGCTGTCAAAATGGGTCAAAACTCTTGAGGGACCCATTTGGAGCCCGCATCTATCGGTCTGGGTACACCCGCTTAGTCAACAACCGCTCCATCGTCATATTGCAATACATAATTACGATTAGAACTCCAATAAATTTTAAATTAAAATCATGCATATTTATTGTACTACATTTCAGTGGAAAATGAATTCTTTCCTCGACCATGTTAACAAATTCACATATTATATGTATGTCCGTATGTATCAATGAAAATGTCGTACATCTTTTCCCTCTCTACCGCTTTGTTTGAAGAATCTATGATCTCAAATCAAATGCCCATAACTCATAAGCCCTTATATCTACGATGGGATGGATTTGGTGGGGAGGGACAACTATGTTGTATCAGCAAGATCTACAAGGCTTGAGATTTCGTGAGTCCGGGGGGGGGGGGGGGGGGGGGGGGGGGGGGGCGACGTCGCCCACTTGCCTTCTCCTATGCCCATTCTCTCCTCTCCCCTTCAATCCCGATGGAGCATGGCGAATTGCACGTGTCGAATTATACCACAGAGAATCTGATATACGTAGGACATACGACGCAACTCGATCGCACCGAATCGTATGTTCCGTTACGTACAGGAGTGGTTCAGAATGAAACTCTCACTAACACGTGTAAGATGAGCTACTCGTGTCGATTCTACATTAATATTTATATATTAATTAATATATTTAATATAAATAAAATCATCAGGTATAACTTATTAACTTAGTTAGTTAGTGTGTTGGATTAAATAGGTGAGATTATTAACTCAAAACCTATACTGATTATTTTTTTTAAAAAAAATAGCTTCTATTTAACTCATTTGGTAACGATTCTAGAGGACGAAATGAGAAGGAGAGAGAGTTTTTAAATATTAATATATATATTTATTTATATTTTATTAAAATCTATAATTTAAATTATTATGATTAATAAAAATTGATAAAACTCATTAAAATATTTATTTATATTTTTAATTTTTTATGTGATCTAATAGACTTGCTAATTAATAATGTCAATGAGTTGGGTCGACCTGATAGACACGAGGGTCTGACATGATTTTGGGTCGGACTGTCAAGTCATTTTCTTCCTGCAGCCTTAGTAGGGTCCCGAGTCACAATTTTTTTAAAAAAATTAAACCTAATGCACATCCAAGACGTGTAATAACCTCATTTGTGCACTAATCATTTTTCATCTTTTTAATAATACGGATGCTTTTGTATCTTGTTTCTGAGAATTTTAACACGGTTTTTTGAAAATTCCCTTTTGACTATGGGGTTCTGAAGCCTTTATATATTTATCTGTTTACACAAAACATTATATAATGATATTATGTTAAATTTTAAAAGAGTACAAAAGTAATGCATAGGGAAATATATGCAAACAGAATGATTTTCTATAATAAACTATGCTTAGAATATTTTTTCAATACCCTTAAAATTATGTTTTAGCATATTTAACCTGTTAATTAAGGGAAAACTCTACAAAAGCCTAATATATGGGAAATCCATCTGATTTTTTATATTTGCATATATGGATATGCTGTGAATGATTGTAATGCTAATTCAAATCTGATTGGTCAAAAGGGTAAGCCAGTGTCTATAATTTTATTTTAGGATTTATCCACTTGAAATTTTTAAGAAAATTCGAGAAAGGCACCATTCTGACATGGAGAAGATATTTTTATTTATTGTTCAAAGTATAAATATAATTTGAGGGGCCAATTTTAGATCGATTATCGAGTTGTAAAAGCTATTGATGTACTTAATTTGGACTTTATAAGAACTTCGGACATTTATTATTATTATTTATTAGATGAATGATGATGAACTAACAAAGACACTGGCGATCTGGCTTTGGGACCCCTTTGGATGAAGGATAACCAGATTATTTTTTAGTGTTTTGTTTAAATTATTTTTCTACATGAAAGATTAATATAGTTGCACAATTTTTTCATGTGATATATATATATCTTTTCATGATGTTGATTAAAAACATGATTGGTTTGCATCTTGTAAAAGATTATTAGTCACTATATAGAGAGTTGGCTTAAGTCCCAAAATGGCGGGTTTATGCGGAGCATCATAGTGGTTTTTTCTGCTCTTTTATTATTATTATTATTTGAAGGGAGATAGGACTTTACGCATACCAGGTTGCCTGGGGCAACGTGGTCTCCCTTGGGGTTTACGCAGATCATGCTACCCTAGGGCATCTTGGTCTGCGTAAATCCCCCTAGGGGGGTTTATGTGGACCACCATGGGTGGTTAAGAGAGAGAGGATAAAAGCTATAAATTACCCCCCCCCCCTTTGGTAATTATGGCTGACTTTGACGGGACTAGACTGGGACACGTGGAAGGTACAGATTGGGGAATCACACATGCACTTCGAGGTCATTTTGAGCTACTCCATGTGTCGGGTTGATTGCTCCGCCTCTTGAGTAGTGCTTTTCTAAATCCCGAACAAACCTCAAACTGGTGAGTTGGCCCACCTTTGAAGGATACACGGGATGGTGTATGTGGCCGCGCATAGACGGCGTTGAGAACCGTACCCTAGGTATCGGGATCGGCCGGGGCACGGGAGCGCGCCCCCTGGCATGCCGCCTTCGTGGGGGTGGTGCCAAGGTCTGGTTGTGCCGTGTAAGTGCCTCAGGATACGAGCTTTGAGCTGGGCCCACAAGGTGAGGTGCAGATAGTGTCACCCACAATGTGTTCGAGAGTGGTCCTCACCCTTGATGGGCAGTCAGGCAACGCGTCTAGCAGACCCCGTGCCTTTCACGTAGCTCAGTGGTTGGGGCTGGTAGTGCTTGGCTGCTAATAGAAGACATATTGGGAGCAAATCACAGCCTTGTTGTCATGTATTGTGCGATGTGACGTGTTGTTGCGATGCCCTAGGTTGGCCCGGTGGCTATGAAATTAGCGGCTGCATGCCGCATGTCAGGGGGTTGGGGGTGATCTCCGCCTTTTTGTGGGGTCATCGCATGGTGCGGCGAGTGGTTTCGAGCCTAAGGCCTGTCCCGGGGTGGTGTAGAATAGCTAGAAATAAGGCGTCTTCAAGGTGTTCAGAATAATTCACCACCTGTAATTAGGAGTGGTATAGTCTGGCTAACGGTCCCTGAAGCTGAATTTTGACTCGGTGACCGAGGCCATTAGTGTTGAGTTGCCTCATTGTTGAGTGTCGCGTAATGCAGCGTGTTGCTGCAAATCCCCGGATTGGCGGGTGACTAAAACGCTAGTGGCTCAATGCCGCTGACTGGGCGATCGGGTGGTCCCCACTTTGTGTTGAGATTGTTGTGGGGGTTGCCAAGTTGTTTTGGGTTTGGAGTCGATCACGGGCTGTCATAGAGATGCTGAATAAATATCACCCTCGACGTGTTCGGAAGTGGTCTCGCACCTTTAATTCTTAACTATTTTGAGAGAATAATTGTGTACAAGAGTCACATAAAGCATAGTGATCATCAACTTGCCTCCTTAGTATTGATATTAAAGTTACTCCAAAAGGCGAGCCAATATATGCATACTATGGTTAGAGTAGAATAGTATATTCTAGATCGTGCTAAATTTTTTGGATATCTAATTTGCCCAAGGGCATGAGACTCCTTGAATCTGGTAGGCTGGATTGCTAGTCCTACAGATGGTTAATTATATCAAGATTGGGTGTTGGACCTAATAGTGGTTGTGAGCTCATTCCCAAAAAAGTGGTTCATAATGTTTCGCCATTTGGTCACCCACTCATGCTTGTTATGGTTTTCTCCTAGCAAGCTTTGAGACCCCATGGAATGCTAAAGCATGACTCGGGAATAGTTAATGAATGACTAAAAGTATACATGATTATTTGTTGATGTGAAATTTATTTTCCGTTATATCTCATGAATGATTTCTGGAGAGGGAGATTTCTGTAGCCCAATTAAGAGCAGCCGAACTAGGTCCCTCAGGGTCCAACAAGGCTCAGCTCAGCCAAGTGACAGCCCCCCGGGGCCCACTTAGGCAAGAAAGCCCAATAAAAGTTTCGCTCGAGGATACTACCTTCCTAGGTGGCCTCTAGGCTCGGAAGGCCCGAGCGTCGGTCAGGTCACAGGAAAGGTCCATGCCTGAGCCATCTCTCCGCCCAGGGGAGGAAGGCGCATGTCGACCTATCCGACCCATCTCCGTTCGAGCTAAGCCTACCGCCCGGATAGGGCTGGCCTCTCTGAGCTCGGAATGGCCGACGATTGCTTATCCATGCAGTCGTTAAGAGTCCTCTGTGTGCAGGAATTCATCAAGGTAAGGGACTCCAGCTCCCCAAGGTGATAACGCTCCCACGATAAGGTAATAAAAGCCCACGTCGAGGATGTAACCTCCCACCTGATACCCCTCGACTTACAGGACTCCAGAAGACGGCGCACTATTTAACCCAGGGATACCCTCCGGCGAAAGGTAAGGGCAATCACACGCTCAAAACTCCTGAGCAGGAACCACTTCACCCTTCTGGTGGAGAGGGATCTCGCGTAGAAGCTACCTCCTCCCGTTATTGCTCCCACCATAGCTCCACTGACTTAAGCATCGGAAGGTTTTCCCCAGGGACTCATCCATGGGCCCTCTGATCAGTTTCCCTTTCTTGCAGTTCACTATCCGGTGATCCACATCCCGCTCAGGACCAACGCGAGATCACGCCTCTTCATCTGGCGCCGTCTGTGGGAAACGTACGAAGAACCAGTATGGTGCGAAGGAGCTCAGGGAGGAGGTCTGCCGGCGAGAGGATGAAGGCCATGGTAGCAGCAGGGGATGGCCCCTCTCGGGCCTCGCAGAACCCCCCCTCCAACGCCAGTGCCCCCGTCGACGGACCACCACTGTAGACACGCCAAAATTGACGTTACTGTGAGTACATCTCATATTGCCTTGTAATGTCCCAATTTGACCCTCAAATTAGTTCTATTTGAGTGTTTTTTTCCCACTTTTTTTAGATTTCTCCCTTTTTTCACCATTTTCCTATTTTTTCCTATTTTTTCCTATTTTTCTGGATTTTTCTGGATTTTCTGGGCATTTTTTCTCTATTTTTTAGAAATAACGACTTGATCTGGGGCGTCTTTTAAATAACGACTTATACATGGGCGTTTCTTAAAAAATTGACGACTATACTGGAGGGCGTCCATTCTTTCAAATTTCCATTTTTCTGGATTTTTCTGAGAATTTTTCGGATTTTTTTGGGATTTAACGACTTAACCATGGGCGTTACTTTGAATGTGAAAAGAATAAAAAATCAAAAAAATTGAATTCACGCCTTACACACGGTCGTCACTTTTTCAAATTAATTTTTTAATATTATTTTTCACTCTCTTCCAGAGGTGATTTGGTGGCCTTCCGGGTGTCAGAAAAATTCGTAAAAATAGTCGTTGGAATCAGGGCGACGAGATGCACCTCCACCTAAAAAATGGGAAAATAATATTGAGAAATGAAAAATGGCCCTATTTCAAATTTTTTAATTAACGTCCTTTGTTAAGGCGTTTTTTAATTAACGCCTTTGACTCAGACGTGTTTCAATTTCATTTCTAAAAATGATCCAGGAATTAACGCCCTTGTGCAGGGCGTGTTTTTAAAAGACGCCCTTCGGAAGGTCGTCAATTCTTGAATTGACGCCCTGAGCCAGGTCGTGTTTCACTTTTGTGCTTCGAACGAACGCAGCCTTTCCCAGAGAGACTCCTGCTTCGTTTGGGCTCTTGCCCAGTCTAATCCTCTCCTATTTTGGGCTCTTGCCCGTTCTTATCTCTTCCTCCTTTGGACTCTTTCCTTCTTATCTTTTTCTACCTTATTAATAGAGGCTTTCGTCTCTGTTGATCGGTTGGATACTCCTCCCTCCGTTGTTTTCTTCGGTTCCACTCCTCCCTATTTTTTTTCTTCTTCTGTCTTCCGTATTCTTCTTCTGTCTCCTTCTATTTTCTTCTTCTTCTTGTGTGTTTCTTTCTTCTTCTGTTTCTCTTCTTCTGCCGTCTTCTTCTTTTTCTTCTTTTGCTTCTTCTTCTTCTTCTTCTTCTATCTTTTTCTTCTTCTTCTTCTGTCTGTCCCTCTTCCTCTTTTTTCTACTTTTCTTTTTACAGGAACCGAAGGAAGGCTGTGGCAAAGGAGGATTCTCTTCCGACGATCAACATCTTTCAAGCTTCCTCCCCATTGAGCATTCAAGCCAAGGAACCAATAAAAAGATTTTTTTATCTTATCTCCCTTTTTTTTCCATTATAGTTCATAGTTCATGCATCATATTTCATTGTTATTGATTTTTCTCAACCATCATATTGAGATCTCCCCTTAGTGCACTCTTGCACTCTTTCCACTTGTTTTCTTATTTTTTATGCATATCATCATTCATCTCCCCACACCCTCTTTGCATAGGGGTTTAAGGGCAACCACCCTTAAGGTGTGTTCTCACATATGTTTACATGCTCATATCTTTTAAGGATTGATGCTACACACACCATGTTCTAATTCACATCTTTTATTGGTGTTTGTTATTTTTTTGCAAGGGTAATCAAGAGAAAGAACTCTCTTCATCGGCCGGCCGATTAGAAGAGAAAGGAGCACTCACATCCCCGCACTTTCAAGGTATTCTTCGCGATCTCTCCCCTTCATTAATTGTTATATCTTTTGAGGCATTCGCGTCTCTGGCGATCACAACCTCCTTTTAGCACCTCGTGCTATTTTATTGCTTTCATCATATCTATTGCTTTTTTATATTTAAGTGTGGATTTTAAATAGATCTACAACCACCACCACCACCCCTCCCTACGGCGGTAGGGCTACCGCCCAACGGTGGTGCGGACGCTTTCCAAGCCCTCAACGTAAAACTGGATATCCTCGTGGAACTCATGAGGACCCAGGCGGCCAAGGATGGAACGTCACGCGCCCCGTCAGGGAGCCCTCCCCGCGAGGATACGTCTCAACACACCACCGAAGGCCGCTTCACTCTCCGCGGCCAGCAGATCATCCGCAACAGGATTGGAGGACCCTCGCAAGCTCCGCCTCAGGAGCAAGAGGCTTCCTCCACACCGAGGCGGGGAAAAGCGGGAGCACGCCGTCGGAACCCGGAGACCGACGTCCCCGAGGAGCGCCAAGACGTCCCTCCCGGCCTCGCGACACAACAGCAGCCGGAGTTATCCCTCCGACTGTGAGAGTTCGAGAGACGCTTCGCAGAGTAAGAGCGCGCCCTGCGTGCCCTGCAGAAGGCCTCTCCCGATGAGGACGAGGAGAAGTCCCATTTCTCCGAGCATATCTTGAAGGCAGAGGTGTCTCTCATAACCTCCATCCCAACCTTCAAACCCTACGACGGCCAGGGCGACCCGGCCGATCATTACGACAGCTTCGATGCTTTGATGACCTTGCATGGAGCGTCGGACGCCATCAACTGTGAGTCCAGTTGCCCAGCCTGGGGCTGGAGGTATCTTGAGTTCCCTTTTGAGGGGATGGCCTCGGTGGCTCGTGAGCTGCCCGGGTATTCTTGTTACCGTGATTTTAGACCTAGGGGTTGGACTAGATTGACAACCTTGTGTTGTTGCGTATGATGGTCTTGACCCCGAGTCTTGTGACTCAAGGACCGTTGGATTTAATGAGTCTAGAGGACTGTCCACAATCCAGTGGCTCGGCGCCACTTTGTTCTTCTCGACTTTCGCGCAGGGTGCGTGCGTGCTTCTCGGAGTGTCTCCTTGGAGAGTGGTCACACCAGTGACTCCCCACTAGTCATAGTCTTCCGACACGCGAGTGGTCCCACCAGGGAGTGGTGGCGAGGCTACCCCAGAGAGACGGTTTTAGACTGGTTTCCGTCGGGCCCCACATCTACCAGCCAGAGTCCGGCTGAGGGGAAAATCAGTTAGAGGGCCAGACCAGGGATGCACGGTCTGTGTGTGCACACATGGTTGGGGGCGGTTGGACCCGCGCTGACGAGCGCGACTCCAGCTAGTCACTTGTTATGTGGTTACTTGTACGGTGTCTCAGTTCCCGCTGGTTCGGAGGGAGACACCTGAGGCACGGTCTAAGCCGTCAGTGGACGCATCCGGCCTTGCTTATGGTGGGCAGGTACTCCTGTCACGTGAGACATGACTCTCCTATTTTCGGGTTTCATTTCTCGTCTGTGAGACGTGGTTCCCCCGATAGTTTCAGGGAGTGTTTCTGTGGTAGAGGTCTAGGGATTTTCCGGTGAGCGTCACCGAGGGTTTTCCCTATATGGTGTTAGGTCCACGACTGCGAGGTCGTGATGGTCACTTCTGGCGGCGTATCTAAAGATTCTCCCGTTAGTTCGGTAGTTCCCCGACTGTGAGATCGGGGCGTGCTTTTTTGGTACAGTAGCAGTAGCTGTCGTGCCGAGTTTCGACCGGCCACCATTTCGTTGTTCCTGCTGTAGTTGTAGTTGCTTTCCTTTCCGCTACCGCCGTTGTTCTCGGTTGGGGTTCCGCGGGATCCCTATTGAGCCAGTGACAGGAGACTCACCCCTATTTTTCAGGTGTGGCAGTTCTTCCTCGAGATTCGATGGTGCTGTTCGGAGGTTCTTAGTTGTCAGCTCGCCGGGCCGAGTGTTCACTTGAGATGTGATATGTTTTACTGTTTTAGACTGTACTTTCTGTTAGACTGGACTCTGTTGTTGTAATTGTTTATTTATTTCTGTTAATTGTTGAATTGTGCTGCATTATCTCCTATTTCTTTGTACCTCCACACTCCTTTTAGCCCTTCTGAACCCTCCCGGTTCATGGGCGGCAGGCTAGGATTCGAATGGTGTAATGTCTCTGATCTTTGTTGGATCTTTATTGGGTCTTTCGGATCCTTTGCGGAGAGTTTCGGATCGCTTCTGTAGCTCCCGAGTTGAGTTTTACGATCCGTGTGAGTTTTTCTCTCGTACTAATTACGGAACCCTACGGTGAGTTTATTTCTCAATTCATCGACTCGTGGACGATACATCGACGATATACTCGTCGAGCTGGTCGTTTCGACTATTTTTGCGTATTTTTCTGAGACCGGGCCAAAAATCGAATTTTTTGAAAATTAGGAAAATTTCCTATTTTTTTTCTATAAATTCAATTCCACTATCTCTCCTGCTCATTTTCAACTTCACGCTATCTCACTCCGTTCTCTCCCGTCTCTGGTCCGTTCGACGCGGGGCGCGCACCGTTGCGGTGCTGGCTGAGGCGTGGACGTGCTCGAGTGATCGGTTCGCGGGAAGGAGCAGCGGATGGAGCGTAGTGGGCACGATCCCTCGGTGGATTCCGAGAGGGCGTCGTTCGTGATTCGGTAGTTTTCTGCGTGGTTTAGTCCCTTCGGGGCACGGTTTCTTCGGTGGAGGTAGGGAGATGAACCGCCACTTCCTTCTGCACGTTTTCCCTGCTTCTGTGCGTAGTTTGGTGCTCGATCGGGGGAGATCGGGTCGGTTTAGTGAAAATCGTAGTTTTTGGGGTTTTCAGGGTTCGCCGAAAAATGGCAACCATTTGTGATGTGGTTAATGTCAAACTGACCGTTGGGATGTCTGGATCCCATTCACGTAAGTTTCGTGTCGATCGGTTGTCATTCGAGGCCGGTAGGAGTCCGGGAACATCGGTGACCCATTTAGGGTCGATTTGTCTAAATCACCCCGATCTCTTGTTTTAGGGCTTGCATGTGGGTTTTTGAGCCTCCTAGAGTTGTTTTTCGTCATCTAGGTTTGTTTCCCCTGCGCTTCGGCGTGAATGGCGCGTGGAACGGCCCGATTTGGCGTTTCCATTATTTTCCCGCCGTGACCGGTGTAGCGGTCGTTTCAGAGACCGTCACATGTCTCTGACGGCCCTACGACAGACCGTCACAGCGTCTGGCATTTTTAGTTCTTCGTGGTTTTGGGAGTGCGACGGCCCAGAGGAGGCGCGTCACAGCTCTCTGACGCGTCCGGGGTGATGCGTCACGTCTGTTTTGTCGTCTAGCGTTTTGGGTGACTCGGTTCCCCTGACGCGCCTGCCCTGGTGCGTCAGGTGGCCGTTACACCCTGTTTTGCTATTTTGGGTCGGTTGGCGTAACGCGCCTGTCCTCACACGTTAGGTGGGCGTAACGCGTCTGCGCTCGCGCGTTAGGCTGCTGTAACGCGTCCGCCCTGGACCATTACGTGGCTCGCGTTTTGGGCTTGAGCCTGTTGGCCCTGACGCCCCTATCCTGGCGCGTCAGAGCAGTGTAACGCGCCTGTGCTAGGCCGTTACAGTCCTTGTGGCCGTAATGGCCGTTAGTTTGTTTTGTTCTGTGTTGGGCCGTCTAGGTGATGTTAGGGGCTGTTAGAGGTAGGTTTGTGGCGTGGCTGTGTGTGTGTCGGTCTAGGTTAGGGTGATGTTTGTCGTCCCCGTGGTCTGGCCGCTTTCCCCGTGGACATCGGTTGATGCTCCTATGAAGGCTAGGACTACGTTTCCGGGTTTGTCGACGGCTTCTTGTGCTGCCTTTGGTGTTTGAGGTACGGGTGACAGTGCATGTTCGACTGTCTGTACTTCAGCGCCGCGTTTCGAGCTTCCTCCTTGCGTCGCCCTAGACGTCCAGTAGTCGAAAGGTGACCCCGATATACGGTTTGTAAGCTAGTTTCCGTCGGCTCCTGCGGTTATCGTAGCGTCGTACGGGGGGAGAAAACTAGCTAGAGGCCTGGCTCTAGGCAGGAGCCAGTGTGTGCACACGTGGTCAGGGGCGGAGGACTGACGCCGACGGACGTGACCCTGACTAGTACTTGTATTTGTGGTTCCACGTGGGTCTGCGACTCGGCCTTGTCCGTGTTGGTCGCGCTTGGCGGGTGGTCGGGACACTTGTGGTGGGTGTTCTGGTGCAGTGTAAGACGTTAGTGGACGCATCTGGCCGTTCTTCCGGTGCGGGGGTTTTCTGTCGCGTGGCGCGCAACTCCCGTGCTCTTCCTGTGTTGTGACCTGTCCGGGTTGGCCTTTCCGTGGCTGTACTCGAGGTCTGTGTCTTGTCCGGTGCACGACGCTCTGGTCGTGTTGTCTGTGTCTGTCTAGGTCTTTTTTCAGACCTTCTTTTGCATGCCTGTTGTAGGTGTAGGTTGGGGTGTTTTGTTTGGCTATTCCCCTCGTCCTTACCTACTCCTTACTCCTCTTTCCCTTTCTAGGCTTGCTTGCCTGTTCGGGTTATTCCCCTCGTCCTTACCTGTTCCCTACTCCTGCTTCCCTTTCTTTTACAGCTTTCTAGTGCTGTTCCTCGCTGCTGTTTCTGTTGTTCCGTGTTACTGCGTGTTTTTCAGTGGGGATCCGCGTGACCCCTACTGAGCCAGTCACACGAGGCTCACCCCTACTTTTCAGGTGGGGTGACTTTGTTCGTGTTGCTTCCGCGGGTCCTGGAGTTCGAGTCGTAGCCGCCAGCTGGTACCCCCGTCGGGCTTCCCCCGACTTTTCGGTACGTCTTTTCTTTCTGTCGACTGTACTGCTAGACTGCTGTCTTTAGCTTTGGACTTGACTCTGGTATATAATTATTTAAAATCTGTTAATTAAATTATAATTTTATTTCTACTACTTTAGCAGCCCGATCTAATGAAATTTTAATTGCTTGCTGCTATATCTGTCAGTTCAATGTACTACACGACAATCCTTTTTCCCTTCGGAGCTTTACCGCTCTTGGGAGGCCTCGCGGGTTCCAAGTGGTATCACGTGTATTCGGTAGTCCTACCGGGTATACCTAGTATCCGGAATCCGGGTCGCCACAAATGGTATCGGACTCTTCCCGGTATCCGAATCTTGGGTCGTTACAGTTACCACATGGAGTACGCACTATTGGGTGCAAATGAGTTTTCATAACCCAAAAAGACTCTAAAGGTAACATCGATAGATATAAGACTTGACTTGTCGCAAAAGGATACATTCACAAGGAAGGCATCGACTATAAAGAGACATTTTCTGTAGTCTCACAGAAGAACTCTTTTAGGATTCTAATGGCATTTGTAGCTCATTGTGATTTAGAGTTACATCAAATAGATGTGAAAACGGCCTTCTTGAATAGAGATTTGGAGGAATAAGTTTATATGGATCAACCAAAAGGTTTTATGAAAACTAGATTGGAGCATATGGTATGTAAGTTAAAGAAATCAATTTATAGACTTAAACAGGCTTCGCGACAGTCGTACCTCAAATTCAATGAGGTAATTATGACTCTTGGTTTTAAAAAAAGTGTTGTGAATCAATGTATATACCAAAAGGTTAGTGAGAGTAAGTTCATATTTTTTATTCTTTATGTCGATGATATTCTACTTGTCAACAAAAGTCTAAGGTTACTTCATAAAATCAAAAATTTTCTACACCAAAGGTTTCAAATTGTAGATATATCACTCTTGGAAACGTATTAGAATATATTACCCCAATACCTTGAAAAACTTGCAGATATGCCATCGTCATGGCCCTTTGTTATCACCCGTCAACTTAACCATAGTTAAACCTAATTAGACGTGAAAAAAAACCCATGGTTATTTCTCTTAAGATGTAAGTTATTTGTAAAAAAACACTAAATCAAAATTTAAATAATAAATTATACATTTGATAGGGATATATAAATAAATAATAAAATTATAGAGTTGAAACATAAGAAGAGTCATCTTCTTCCTCTCCTCCCCCTGTGGGTTTCTCGAACCCTAAACGGATGGCGATGGCGCCATCATCAGTTTTTGTTTGGAAGAGGTGGCGGTGGCCTAGAGGGAGGGGGGCGAACTTGGAAGGGGGTGGGGAGGTGGGGGCCTAGCGGGGTTGACTTGTATGTCTGGCGGGGGAAAGAGATTGACGGATGGTAGCAGCTCTTGGAAGGCTGACCTGTGGCCCTAGGCAAAAGGGGAAGAGAGCAAGATAGGGCAACGACAGTGGGGTTACAGAAGGGGTTGTCGTGGAGGTTTGGGTGCGGCCAGAAGGGGAAGGCGGATGCAACTGCTTCTAGCAATGGATGTTGTGGGGCTTATGGGATTTGCAACGGCGAGAGGTCGGTGGGGAGATGGAGGGCGTAAGGTAAGTGAAGATGAGAGAGTGGGAAGAGGGAGGAGGTAGGAGTGGCGGAGTGGCCAAGAGGATGGGACGGTAGCGGCTCCTAGAGGGGTTGACCTACTTGCCCAAGTTGAAGTGGTGGTCGTGGAAGTGGGGGCACGGCCGGAAGGGGAAGGTGGACATTGCTACTTCTAGCGGTGGATGTGGTGGGGCTCTAGGGGTTTACAGTGGTGGGAAGCCGGCAGGGAGATGGATGGCACATGATGGGTGAAGATGAGAGAATGGACAGAGGGAGGTGGGAGGAGGTAGTAGCGGTGGAGCGGCCAAGAGGATGGGACGACAACAAATCCTAGAGGGGTTGCCCTGCATGCCCAGGCAAAAGGGGAAGGAGCAGCATAGGGCGGTAGCAGTGGGTTGCAGTATTGGGGAGGGCATAAATACAATATTGTGCTATCCAAATCTAAAAAGATGGAATCTGGGTTTTATTTATGACCTTTGACTGGACTTTGATAGGTGGGACCTGCTTCCTTCCTGGCCTACGACTCGTCAACCTTGGCCGCCTTTAGCCCCCCCCCCTCATATTCGATATGAATAATATTTAGTGCACACCCGGGATTATTACACACCCCGGTTTAATTTGTTATTTTAAAAAAAATTGTGACGTGAGACACAAGGCACTTTAACATGTGGTGCAAGTCACACCATCATCCGATGACTTAAAAAAATTAAAAATAAAAAGAATCAATTCAAAATAAAATTGGCCCAACACTATCAATTTGATCTGATTTTTTTAATTTTTTAAACCATCTGACAGAGGTCGATGACTTAAGTTACACGTCACAAAAAAATTAATAATAAAAGTTTTTAAATATATTACACACCGGAGTGATTAATAACCCTCAAATCTGAACTAAGCATTTTTCATCCGAAAAAGACTTGTTGCACACTCTGGATGTACAATGTCTTTAATTTTTAATTTTTTTGAAAAAGTTTTGGAGTGACTCTCAAGATACTCTAATTTAGAGTGTAAGTAACATTATCGTATGATTATCTAAAAAAATTAAAAATAAAATAGACTAATTTTTAAAAGAATAGATCTAACACTATTCATTCAATATATTTTTTATTTTTTAAAATAATTTATTAATGACCTGATTTGTACTCAAAATTAGAGGACATTGAGAATCATTCTAAATTTTTTTTTAAAAAAAATTAAAGATATTATACGTCCAAGTGTGCAACGGACATTTCTCTTCTCATCTGCCATACGTTGTGCAAAATCGCTCCCTCTTTACCGGCCCAAGGACGGGGCAGATCTCGGGTCCCACATTTCCCACCTGGTACAATGCGCATTGCCCTTTTGATCCGCCGTACGTGCTGCAATCTCGTTCGCTCTGTTCCGGCCAGAATTCGGGTGCCACGTTGCCCACGTGGCACACTGAGCATTACCCTTTTGATCCGCCGCCATACGTGCTGCATTATCGCTTCGCTCTGTTCCGGGAATTCGGGTCGCACATTGCCCACGCGGTACACGTCAGCCGCCGAGCACTCTCGCCCGCAGTTGGGTTTTTTTTAACGAAACAAAAGAAGGGATCCCCCAAAGACCGACCCACACGCTACAGAATCCAAAAGCCAGGAAATCCGTTTTAACTCCGCGTCGGGCCTTGGCTGGAGGGCCCCGCGGACACGTATATAGGCGCCTCCACTCCATTCCCGCCCCCACGAACCGAATCGTGTCTCCATCCTTCCCACCTCACCTCACCTCACCTCACCTCACCTCTCCTCTCCTCTTCTCTTCTCTCCCCCCGCCGTCATTTCACCTCACCTCACCTCAGTACCTCACCTCACCCATTTCGCCCCAGTCTAGGAGAGCAGAGCAGACAACGGGGCAACCAGTTGCAGTGTGAGCAGGTGTCGTCCGATCGGTGATGGTGGCGAGGCAGCAGCAGGACAGCTTCTCCTGCGCCTACAATGCCAACAGGGCCGTCCTCAACAGAGAGGCCCACGGTGCGGCGGTGAAGCAAGAGCCGCCGACGCCAGTGAGCCGCCTCCCCTTCCCCCGGGAGCAGGAGAACTCCATCATAGTGTCGGCTCTCATCAACGTCATCACCGGTCGCCACTCGCCCCCCCGGGCGGTACCGCCGTTCGCCGCGGACGCCCTACACCCCCGCGCCGACATCTGCCGCTTCTGCCTCATCGACGGCTGCCCCGGCTGCGACTTCTTCGCCAATGGTGGCGCAGCTGCTTCTGTCGTCGCCGCAGAGGCCGATAGAGGCGCCGGGGTAGGGGCCAATCGGGTAGGCGCATTAGGGCGAGGAAGATTGAGCCGTGCGAACGGCAACGACGGCCGCAGGTTGGCGGGGGCGCGGAAGAACAAGAAGGGCTACCGCGGAGTGCGGCAGCGGCCATGGGGGAAGTGGGCGGCGGAGATACGGGACCCGCGGCGGGCGATCCGGGTGTGGCTGGGCACGTTCGAGACCGCGGAGGACGCCGCCCGCGCCTACGACCGCGCTGCCTTCAGCTTCCGCGGCGCCCGCGCCAAGCTCAACTTCCCCGAACAGCAGCAGGGGCCGGCGGCCGCTGCCGCCGTCTCGGCCGCCACTTCGCCTCCCTCTCCACCTCCTCCCCCACCCGACTCCCTCTTCAACTACCAGCTGCTGCAGCAGCAAGTCCTCCCATCTCCAGTGGCTGCACTGGAGGGGGATGACATGATGGGCTTCTGGGATGGGCTGCAGGATCTGATCGACTTCGTAGACAACGACGACATCACCTAACCTGTCACAAGTGAGTGATGTGAGCACTGGGAGAGAGGAGTGTGAGTTCTTTAATTTCACATTAGATTTCACACAGAATTAGACCGACTTATAAGAAAAATAATCTCCTACTTAGTGCCTAAATTTTGAGGAAGGATAAATAGTTTTTAACCAAACCTGAAAGAGAACCCATTAGTTCCCCTCTTATGCTCCTCGGAGAAGAGGTTTGATTACTGCAGGAAGAAGAACAAGTAGAAGGACAGGGCAAGGTTTTTATGGTCCCTTCCATCAATTCATACAGGTTTGGTTACTGCAGGAAGAAGAACAAGTACAAGGACAGGGCAAGGTTGGTTTGGTTACTGCAGGAAGAAGAACAAGTACAAGGACAGGGCAAGGTTTTTATAGTCCCTTCCATCAATTCATACAGGTTTGGTTACTGCAGGAAGAAGAACAAGTAGAAGAACAGGGCAAGGTTTTTATGGTCCCTTCCATCGATTCATACAGGTTTGATCACTGCAGGAAGAAGAACAAGTAGAAGGACAGGGCAAGGCTTTTATGGTCCCTTCCATCAATTCATACATGCAAATTACACAAGCAGATCACTCCTTTCGTTCTTTTTCATTCTTTGTAGATCATCATAAAATGGGAATTAGATCCCTTTCATTCTTTGTATAACTACAGTATAGTTGGAAGGGTGTTTGTTTCCAAAAGTATAAGAAAGAGATCGATACAGGTTTTGTTATTAATTCTTCGGAAGATGCCGGATCTGTGTCTGTTGGTCGTTGGCTTCTCTCTTTTCCCCATCCCTTTGGAAAGTTGCTCCTCCCCGTAGTCCGGACTGAACGTGGATATATTTTCTGCGGCTGTATTATTAGACTCAAATAAAAGACACACATATGTTTTATTTATTTTATTTATTTATTTATTTTGTGGAGAGAGGTGATGTCTATCCTGACGCCACGTTGCTGTCAATGCAATCGCGTCCCAAGCGTCCGGAGCGAGTAGCTTGGCTGTCGTCTCGGTCGGAGACAGCCCGTGGCCCCTCCCTCCGGCCCCTACCGGCTACCGGTCCCACGGGGTCCGCTTTCACCCGTCGTCGTCACGATTTCGACTTGCGCCCGGTGGCCAACGACGGCGACCAGACTCGGGAACAAACTCTATAAAATCCCCCGAGTTAAATTTGAAGAAAAATTTATATTTGACTCATAAATGAGTTAAATTTGAATGTAGAAATATTAAAACTTGATTATAATTTTGACTAGAGCTATATTTTTTTTTACTAGATAGGATATCGTTGGAGTGTAGTTAAATTTTGACTAGCCCACCCCCCCCCCCCCCACCCACCCCCCCTTATTGCCAGTTTTGGGCCTTGCTCAAGTTGAATTGGACGAAGTCACTAAAAGGATGTAATCCTCCGGTGTTAGAATCTCCTGTTTTAAAATTGACGTGTTTTTTTTAAAATTTTAGAATTGAAACTATTTTGTCGGAAACTTGGGATGTCTTTAAAATAACATAAAGATGTTTTATTAATTTGGTGTGATTTCAACTTATTTTTCTACGATTTTAGTTTCCACGGTATGTCCGTCGTATTTGGATCAACAGAAATACTAATGACCGCAACAAGTAAAAATATTCATCCAAGAACTATATACAAAGGATACGACTAAAATTGTGTTGGGCTGGATTGGAACACACAATCCTTAATCAAAGAATAGTAATATTTGCCGCACACCCGTATTGTGCAACTATATTATATACATCCCCTCCCCATTATTACAATTGGACCTGATGGACCACCACACAATTCAAAATTGGGTTTGGTTGGATAAACCTTTTTATCTCAGATTCGTCCTGAAACCAGGCTGGCCCAAGTCCAGTGGCCTGCAAACTACGAAATTTGAATAAAATTGGACAAACATTGAGTGCACGTCCAGTGTCAACTATACATAACTCGGGTGCGCATTAAGCAATTTATTTTTTTAAAAAAAAACATGACGTGAGAATCACGTACCTCTAACTTGCCGTATAAAGTACGCTCCCATCTGATAGTCCAAAGAAATTTTATAAATAAAAATCGGATTCAATAAATAATGTTTGAGCTCAATTTTTCTTGAATCAGTTCTTTTTTATTTAAATTTTTTTGATTCGTCAAATATAGATGTGTCTTATACGGTAATTTCATAGACATAAATCTCACGTCATAGAAAATTTTAGTTTATTTGGTGCACACATGTGCGTGGTGTAATTGACCTGGACGTGCGTAACTCAGAAAATTATAAACCCATGACTCATTGGACATCATAAGACTGATGAGACTTAAGAAATAAGAATTTTTTTTAAAAAAAATGTGGAGCTCACACCTTTTTCATTACCTCTACGGGGATTTACTCTTCTATTGTCGCTCCACCAAGGCGACTCCAGGAATTGCGGAAGAAAGGAGCACCTGATATCTGTTGCTGACACAATGACCTGCATATCTGTAATTGCTCTTCGTCATGGTCCAAAGGCATGGGAGGACGGGGCCAACACATTCAATCCATTAGCCCCGATTTGTTTCGGAGTGAACTCTGGATTATCTCTTTTTTTAGTTCAGAGTTAAATTTTTTTATTTAATAAGATTAAATTTAGATAATCAAATTAAATGAGAGTTAATTCGAATTAACTTATTTCACCTTTAAAAGTGAGTTAAGTTAACCTGATGTTATGTCAAAATAAAAATAAATAAAAGAAATTCACTTGACTTTGATCGGATTATCTTTAATCCCAAACTAAAACGGGGCTTAAAGTTTTCAATGGGTAATGTACCTCTCGGGGCACACCTTTCATTTGGATGTTACCCTACAATCGGTGCAGGACCTCCCCGGGCTCTTCTTGAGGTGAAAGTGGCACTGGCTATGATTCCACGGAGGTTCTCCTTCACTGTGGCTCCTTCATATGTTCATGCCCCTATCCCACTTGTCACACTACAGCCTCAATATGATGCTCAAATTAATCTCATCTTCATAAGATCTAGATTTTGAATGTTGTTGGGGAATATTTTGAAGCTTCTGGGTGTGATAACATCCATGATATTTATGTGGCAGTTGGGATGCGTCCCTATTGAAAGGTACAACCAAGCTTAGATTCAAAATGTCTTAACCTGTCCAAACTATTCCTGCATCTGTACTCAAACACAATATCCTGTAACCATTGTATATATCAGGGGATAATCTTAATATGGGCCACTTCGACGATGGCATAAGGTGGGTTAGGATAAATTATTCGCGGGTTGACGAGTTATACAAATTTGAGAGCCAAAATAACATTGCACGATAGAACTCCAACCTATAATTTGATATTTCACTTCTTTCTTTTACATGGAGAAGCTGTGGGTTCAAGTCTTGCCGGCGTCAATAATAACCGCAGATTTTTCTATTTCTACTCCTAACATATCTTTAAAAAAACAGTATATATATATATATATATATATATATATGGGAGGTGATCACATGGGCCGCCCCATGGAAAGTCTCCCATGCGTCTTTCATCGGGCGTTTAATATCTCATCTATTAACATGCATTTAATATCAAGAACATAAATCACTCGAATCGGAGGAACAGTCTTTTTGCGTAACTTCCTCGACTCACCCCTTTCATAGGGAGAAGTGAAGAGATATATTATTTTTATATATTATTTATAATATTTTTATTAAAATTTATGAATTAGATAATGATAATTAATAGAAGAAAAAATTAATTAAGTTTATTAAATTCTTCATTTTAAATTTAAAAGATGTGTAGGGTCTATAGACCTAATCAATCACGAAGAGACATGTACTCGTGCACTATTCATATTTAAAGTTTATTTTTTAATTTAACTTGTTAATTATTAGTTTAAAACTAATAATTAGTTATATTATACTTATCTTAAATTTATATTCAAAAGAGATGATTAAAATTAACAATCAAAATTATAAAATTTATGTTGAAACTATACTATTAACGATTGAAATGTTTAGTATCGTAGGTTCATCGTGAACTTTAAATTTTTAATTTTTAACCTTAACCGTTTCTTTTGAACATAAATTTAACATAAATATGATATATTGAATTTTTTAAAGTTATCAAAATAATTAAAATTTAGATACAATAAAAAATAAATATGAATAGTGCATAGTATACGTATATCTTTATGGTTGGTTGGGTCTATAGGCCCTATGCGTCTTTGGGATTTTAAATAAAAAATTTAATGAAGTTAATTAAAAATTTATGTTACTAATTATCAATATCTAATTAATAACTTTTAATAAAATATTAAAAATATATATTAAAAATAATATATCTATGCACTCCTCGGTCTCTCTGCGAAGGGGGTGAGTTGGGGAGGTTACGAGGAAAGCTTACCATTTGAGTGATTTATTTTCTTGATATTAAATGTATGTTAATTGATGGTTAGATCTTCATCTGGGATATTAAACGGCCCAGATGAAGGACACATGGCGCCCGACCGCATGTGATCACCACCCAACAAGTCAAAGACATCTCTTTTTGTAAGCTCTCTGAATGGTTAGTGAACTTAAAAATCAAAATCCGAGAAAATAACAGAGTGCTTACCGTATCTTAAATACTTTTTCTCACTTTTGTGCGCGTACTCTAATCCTTAATATCTCACAACCTTTTTATACTCGGTGTAATCTTAAATATTTCGTAACTTTACAAACGGTCTATTTATGGTAGATTGCTCTCGTCTTATTTATGGGCATTTGACCGGACAAGTTGTCAAATCACACTACGTTTCCTTGTCTTATATTCCAATCTTCCAATCTGAAGTGTGGAAGTCCCGAAGCGTTCCAATCTTCCAGTTATATGATATATATGACCATTCAAGTCTCCTTTTATTGGTTAATAAATACACTGCTGTACGGCCGGGCCCTCCTGACCGACCATTTGCGGGACTTCCAAGGCAGGACTCGGTCCACCTGCACTTCAATTCTGAGTCGCCTGATTTTAGACAACAACTACTCGGGTCGTGCATGTAGGTCGCCCATGTGGAGGTTCAATCCATTTATTGGGAGGACATTACAAGAAGTCTTGAAAGTTTTTTTTTTTTTTACAATACACCGTTTGAAAATATTTATTTTAGAGATATTCTAATTATTGAAATATCTGGCATAAATTAATTAGTTATAAATATAATCATTGAGTCTCTACTTTTATGCATTTCTACCGATTTTGGGAGGAGAGAGAGGCAAACACAGGTGCCCCGGCAACTTCTCGGCATCATGCGTCTTCTTCCTTCAACAGTCGGGTCGCCCCCGCATCAGGTCCTCCACCCCCTCTGCAGGAACAGCATGAAAGCCCGTTCTAACCCGCCGTGCCGCTGCAACTCCACTGCTCGCCGGAGCACCGGTGCTCCTCCACCTAGTCGGTCGATCGCCTGGAGACACCCGCAGCCACTCGCCGGAGCGACCGCCTAAGCCCATCGTGGCGCGACAACAACGCCCTCGCCACGGGGGGGAGTACTGTGGGGAATTCGAAATTTGCTGTAGGATCGTCATGGCGAACAACGTTTGGGCTACACTCTCAAACAATGTTCACAACGGTAGAACGGGGGTAAATAAGTAACTGGCCCAATCATCACCATTACGCATCCTGCAGAACTTTTTTTTTTTTTTTGGTCAGAAAATCCCAATGCGATTTCACATTACCCTGCACGAACTGGGGATTTTTGAAAATTTCAAACTCGACCTAACTAAAAGTTTCTAAACTGTAGCTTCCTAAAATCGAAGGTAAGATGGGATTATTTGAGAGGATTTGACTTGCTGCTCAAAATTAATTATAATCTTTCCGCTTAATACTCTTTTGTACTTTACAAGTAGAAGACAAGAATAACTCTCTATTCAAAGATTCATGAGAATATTCAACTAATAAGCCTGTGGAATTAAGTCCCATTTGACCAATCTCTGTCCCACCAAATTTCCCGGGTCCGTTTGTCAACGAACGCCATTCTACGTGACTCAAGACACGGAGCATTTTCCAAGTCCTTGCGTTGCGGCCGGCACGGTGGCAGTCACCGGTCAAATAGGAGCTCCTTCAAATTAAGCTTACTCAATTCGTCCACGCAAGACTTTTGAAACTATTTTCGGGTTTTTATATAAATATCGTTATGTTTATTTATATAAATATTTCTTTAAGTTATATAAAAGTCCTCCTCGAAAATCATATTTATTCTTTCTATGTCACAAATATTTATCTTATGATAGCATAAGTTATACGTACGTATATCGCTGGTAGGGGGTGTCCACCGTTTCGTTCAACAAAAAAAAAACAAACAAACAAACCGCGGTTTGAAAAATATTTCCATGTGATTTGATTTCTAAAGTCAAACCGCAGATACGAAATCAAATTTAAATTTAAATATTTATAAAATAATATATAAAACATTCTAATCTACCATATATATTTAGCAAGGTCTTGGGTTGACGTGGACCGTGGACTTTGGGTCCAAAACTCTGGTGTCCATGTAACTAGGTAATTTTACAGACCCCTACATTAAATCTAAATAGGTAGTTGAGAGATGAAGAGAATGTTAATACGGTGTTTGGTTATATTTTTTTCACCGTCTTTTTTTAGAAATGAAATTAGAAATAGACAATCCACTTAGATACGTTTGGTAAGATCTCTCTAATTTTTTAAGATGAAATTCTATCCAGTTATAACTTCTCCTAAAATAAAAATAACTATTTCCATATTTTTTTAAGAGAGCCGCGAACTCGTGCCCTCGACCATGTGTGTGCCTGCGAACGTAGCCCCTCCCCTCTCTCTCTCCCCCGACGCTTCCTTCACACACTCTCTCTCTCCACGCAGTGCCACTCCGCCGATCGGCCCGGCTCCCCCTCCCCACCCTCCCTCTTCTCTCTCTCCCAATGCTCCTCTCCCCTCTCTCACTCTCCTGACGCTCCTTGTCGGCAACCACAGTGGCCGCCATTAGGGCACAACACACATGCGTGCGATCGCGCGCACACATACCTCCCCGCCGGAGGGAGGGTTGTCCCCTCCCCTCTCCGACTTGGAGAGCAGCCGCCCCGCTTCGCTCCGCCCTTGGCCTACTCTGCTCTTCTCTGATCCCCGGTGGCAGCAGTTAGCTGGAGTTGTCTTCTTCGTCTCCGCTGATTAATTGAGTGTAGTAGCTCTGTTCTGGGCGTGTTCTCTCGCTTGAAGAGAAAGGGAGGAAGGGAGGGGGGATTCACAGGGGTTGGCAGGCTTGGGAGAGGAAGGGAGGGGGAGAAGAATACACGAAGAGGAGGAGGAACACGAGAAGAAGAAGACCAATACGAGGAAGGAGAGGGGAAGGCTCGGCGTTCAAGATGACGGGGAAGAGATGGTAGCTCTGTTATTATATGTATTTTTTGTCTAACAAACAAGTCTACTTAAAATTTAAAATTTACAGTGTTTTTGTCAAACAGAGAGTGACTCGTTTTAGTTAAATTTAAAAATTAAGTTAAAAATTAATATATCATGAATTTTAAGATAAAAAGAGTTTTTTAAAAAAATATTACCAGACACCCTATAAAAGTGGTACATTAGAGGAGGGTAGATAGCATTTCAGAACTCTTCAACGACCAATACAGATTATTTCGTTCTCTTCGTCGTCGCAGCCAGCAGTTCTGACGTCCTCCGTCGTCCTCGCCCTCTTCCTCCTCCACAACCAGCCGACCCGCCCCCTTTACAGAGACCAGATTAATTAAGCAACCATGTCAGGTGCCCCTTCACCCTCCTCCCCACTCATCATCTCCTACATCCTCTTCTTCACCACCACCACCACCTTATTCTTCTTCTTCTTCTTCGTTCTCCCAATCGCCGGGCAATCCGCTGGTGGCGAGTCTGTGAGAAACACCCGCGACCCCCGGTGCTACTCCTTCTACTGTGGAGACGTCGAGATCAGGTACCCTTTCTGGAACTCCAGCGACGCCGGCACCGGCTACTGTGGGTATCCCAACATGGGGATCCACTGCCACGACGGATCACAAGCGATCCTCACACTGGGCGGCGGCCTCTACAGGGTCTCCGACGTCCGCTACAACACGAGCACAGTGACCCTCCAAGACGTGGACGTGTTAGGTTCCGACTGCCCCAGGGCTGTCCACAACCTGACCTTGGCCGAGTCGGTTCCGCTGGCGGAGACCGAAGCGGACGACAACCTCCTCTTCTTCTTCAACTGCTCCGGTGTCCTCCACCTCCCGGACGAATACAAAATCCCGTGCCTCGCCCGAAACGGCAGTAACGACTCCTACGTCTTCCAAGAGGGCAGCATGCCGCCGGAGGCGTACCCGTGGGGTCTTTGCCAGCGGTTCCTGATGTTGCCGGTACTGAGAACGGCGATACCGCCGAGCACTGCAGGCGACCTGTTGTCATCGTTTGGTAGGGCACTCCAGCGGGGTTTCCAGCTCCAATGGCGGCAACCGAGCATGGTCGACTGCGTAAGCTGCGAGGCGTCGGGCGGAAACTGCGGGTACACATACAACGAGGCTGCGCAAGGCTACGACTTCCTCTGCTCCTGCAACGACGGCACGCGTGCCCGAAATTGCAGGGAAGGTACGCGTCCGCGGATCTTTGCCACACTTACCATGCATCTCTTGATTAGTTGGATTTGAAGTCGTGGATGAGTTTTCTCAGTCGGTAGCTAGCCAGTTGAATGTTGGAATTTTATGGAGGGGACGGGAGGAATCTTCAAAGACAACCTAAAATACGTCGCATGCTTCTAAACACCAAAATCATCCAGTCTGACTAGGTAGGGTTCTCATTTTATAACATCAAAAATTACGGCATCTTAGATGCTAGATCATATACTACAAATATATATATAGAAAGAAAGACATCTCTGATATTTCGGCAACGAGCCAGCTACACCTTGCATTTCTATTTTCTACTATCAAACATAGGAATGTAGTAGCTAGGAGAGTGTAAGGAATCGAGAGTTGTTGAAACTAGCATATCGAAAGATCAATCCGCCAAAATAACCATGAGCAGCTTACGTTTAGAATCAGATATGTATTTATATATCACCACTTTCAAGATCTCCTTAATGATCATTAAAAATGTACAAGAGGTGTTGGCATACTTCTTCCCTTTGCACCCGGTGTGAAAGGAGGAGAGGCAGATGGTTGTTTGTGAGGGTTCCTGGTCGGTGAGGAGCGGAGGAGAGGGAGAGAGACCGCCCCTGACGAGGTGGTGATCATCTGGAGTTGAGCTTTCCTGCACAGAGAAATTATGCTCCCGTCTGAGGGTGAGATATATGTCCCAGAAGAATACTCCGATATTCTTAAGCACTCATCATTGGGTAAAGGGTCTCTGATGCCATAGGTTGACGCGAGAAGAGGAAAGAGTGTTGGAAATAAAAGGGGAAATATGCTAGTTCGGATATAAATAAATTAATTTGATAACTAATTTATTATAATAGCAAAAGAAAAAATTAATTTAGAATCGTCCGATTAGGAGAGAAACGTGTCTCGGATGACACTGTCTTAATTTGAAATGGAAGACGGCCCCTCCTCGTAGCACAGAGTTCACTGGCGTCCCCGAGATATGACGTACTCAACCTAGGTGCAAGGCTAGAGTAATCCCGAAGCTGATCACTTGTTGATGAAGAATTGTCGAGACACTGTCTTTGAAATGGAAGATGTCCCCTCCTCGTAGCACAAGGTTCATCGGCGTTCTGTCCCTGCGATATGACTCAACCTAGGTGTAAGGCTAGAATAGTCTTGAATCTAATCATTTGTTGATGAAGAATTGCCGAGAGCAAAAAAAAGAGAGAACATAGAATAGTCTCGGGCGGTTGGGAAGGAAGCAACCCTTGGTCAAGGCTCAAAATCAAATTCAAATCCAATAAAATTGAAGTGGTGTGACCCGGTCCAATGCATTCAAGCCCACATCTTATGTCCCAAAGGTGAACTCTCAAATACATAAAGTTAAGAAAGTCTTTTTAACTTTTAATACGGGACAAAATATCAATGAAAGAATTTAAATCAACACAACAGCTTCATTTCCAACAAAGAGTGGGTGCCACAGTACTACTAACATAAAGTTGCCATCAGTGCCGACCTTACCGTCGCAGCGGGCGTGCCTGCGGGGTGACAGAAGAGGATGTCGTGTTCGGACACACGGTTCAGCATGCAGGCCGTGTGAGGGTAGGTGACAGCAAAATAACGTGAGTCGTAGTGACGTGTGGAGAGGAGCGACGGGAGGGGGCGTCTGGTCCTCTGGCCGTCTAGCCTGTTGATGCCGACGCAGCCATTAAAGCAGTTGGAATTCAAAAAATAAGTGAGAGAGGGTGCTCTTTGATATATCAATAAAATTCCCCCCTAGTGGGTAATGGTGGAGTGACTTTCTCCCAAAGGACCCCCTATTACAAACTAGGTAGGGCTTTCCCAAAAAAAAAAGTGAGAGAGGGTGCGACGTCATCGGATTTGGTAAGTCATTAGAAGAGCCCACATGAGTACTTGACCGTGTGATGTCTTGAATTATAATCTACTTATGCACCGCATACAATCATGAACTTAATTAGTAGTTACAGAGAAATATGTTGTTGTTAGTACCAGATAACAAGAGATTACTTGTTACACCTTCCTTTTATATGCCCGTGGGTTTTTTTATTTATGGTTAGAAAGAATCTTAACGAAGAGGAGAGATGCAGGGGGTGTTTCATCTCGGAATGGGAATTCCACACGTACGGCAGTCTTGTGGAATGTTGGAATTCCACACGGCTGTGAGACGGGACAACAAACGGGACGGCCTCGCCCCGCCCCGGATCGCGGTCCTCCGCCCCAGCCCACTTCTTATGTATAGACGACGCATTGGCCAAGATGTCAGAGAAAGCCTCTCCTTCGCCAGAGCAATGCGGTTCTCATTTCTATTCCCCTTTCCCGTGAAAAGCTAGCCGGATTGAGGTAAATATCACCGGGACACATCATCTTCTCAGGCCTACTACCCACAGTTACGAAAATGTTGATAGTTTGTCTTCGAAAATATCATCAATTGCCGCATAGGTGGGTTTCAAGATGGCTGTGACCAGGGTTAAACCTCACATCGCCCACGAAGGCCCCTCGATAAGACCCAATCAATCGGCCCGATGATGAGTACTATTGGGCACTTATTGCAATTAATCGGCGAGTCTAGAAACAGAGAATGACTTGCTGCACACACTTAGACGTGTTGCACATTTTGAACGTGCAAGTTCTTTAAATTTATATTTATTTTGAATATTTTTTGAAGTGATCTTTAAGATAATTTAATTTAGGGTGCAAGTTACGTCATCATCTGATTATCTAAAAAAATAAAAATAAAATAGATCAATTTTTAGAAGAATGGCCCTATAGATTCGAAGTTAGGACCTCTCCCAAATAAGAAGGGTGACGAACTAATTACACTAGACAAATAATTCATATATCATTCTTGTCCTCTAGCAATAACTTCACGGGCCATGGCAAAGGGATAGGGGGTGGGTTATTGTGTGTCTTAGATTCCAAGAGGAGTGTCCTTCAGTTAAAAAAATACTCTAAATTTTATTTTTTGTGAAACTCTAAGTTTTATTCATCTACATTAGGGTATGATATAGAAAATTTTTTAATTGAAATTGAATCATTAAGATCATTCATAAAAGTGCTTTTGGAAGCTAACGAAGAGTTGGGGACATTGTTGATAAACTGAGTTGCAAGTACTGATTTCATTCTCTACTTCTGTGCTTCTTATAATAGTTTGAAAATCTAATCCTAACTTAAAGCGGTGAACTAAGAATGTTTCGAAACACTACATCATTTTCACGGATCTTCCAATTAAGTTTGAGGAGGAGCTGCTTAGGAAAAACATTCAATTTGAGTTTAGCAAAATTCATTATGGATTCAACCCAACTTATCTAACCCCTATAATCTATCACATTTAGGAACTAATCCCTCCAATCCTGAAATTTGTAATGTAATTATCAAGTAATTAAAGGTGCTAATTTGGATGTCTATTTCAAAACAAAACCCAACCTGATTTACATTTTGCATGTTTGAGTTGAGTTATATAAGTTGACTTACACGAAGCTCTCTACCCATGCCAGAGAGTAAAAAATTTTATTTCATGCTCTTGTTGAACCAAGGTCGAATTTTGCTAACTTAAATTGAATTTCGTTAATCTAAATTTACTTCGTTTAGAGAGATATTCTAGAATCCAATCCAACCTCATTTATGTTGAGCAATTATGTACCATAAAAATAAATATGCACCATATATTTTAGTAATATAAATAATATGCACCATAACCCCCCCTTCCAAAATTTCAACCCCCTGAGGGCGAGGAAAGCCCAAGCTTTGGCATCCTTGTTTCTAGGTGCCACTTCTTCCATTATTTTACAGCGCTAGTGAGTTTGTACCATACTTTATATTTTGTACTTTACTATTTATATTTACATTTAATTTATATTTCTATGGCATCGATGAAAGTGAAGCAAGGATCATATGATTCTTAATTAGTTAAAGAAGTGCATGGAGACTACATTTTCATATCATCAATATATAGCCTCTCCTCTTTCCAACAATTGCAGCTGCAGCCCTCTAGTATGCTTGATGGGATGGAGGGTAAAGAAGTCATTTTACATGAATTAACTTTTTCTTGATCAAAGGAGAAGAAGGTCCTTTCATTAACTTGTAAACAGTACATACTGGAAATGCCAGATACCTAATTAACCTCCCATACTGAGACAGTACATGCCCATATTTGAAGTACTTGACCTTCTGGGTTCCATATAAGTAAGTTGTTGCTTGAATGGAAGTATTTAAACCTTTTTTTTCTAGGCAATGGAAGTGTGCAGCATGCTTTATGAAATGTCCAAAATTTATAGTAGGACAACAGCAAATGAACACTTGAACACATGCCCAAACATTAAAAAGGGCATCATATTTCAAATTCAAATGCTGAGTACTCTCAGATTTGTCGTCAACTAATTGTGTTTTTAAAATAGTTTTATGATATATTTATTTTATTGTTTGATTTTGAGATCCATAGGTATTATTATAAATTTTAAGTGACACTGACACTAATGAGACTATTTTTTTTTTTCAAACAGGAGCAACCAGAAGGAAAAAGATATTGATAGGTATGATTCATTTCCATTAAAAACAATTCTAATGTTGTCAGCAAGGGGTTGTTTGCTTTTGTTTTAATTGAAATAATTTTGTTCACGGAACCATGTTTTCTTGTGCCATTCATAAGTGCATAGCCGTTTGATTATGCATCTTCACCTAAATGAAATTTTAAAAATGATCTCCTCGAACAGAAATATTTGCTTTTAATGATTAGAATTGAGGAAATTGTACAAAATATACCTGTTTCTATTGTAGTTGCTTTAGCATATTTAAGTTCTACAAACTCAAAGATGGGAAGATGTCAATTATTTACTTACTCAAAAGACTCTTAACAGCTTTGCCCCTTTGAAGATTGTTGAAAATTTTGCTCCCTCTATATGTACGTAAGAATTCTGTTTCAACAAAATAAGTTCTTCGGGAATTGCATCATGTTATTTCTCATCTTTCCAATGCATATGTCTAGCACTTTTTGGTTTAGAACATAAATAAAAATCATCTCAAAAGACATGCAAAAAGGTAATCATGTAGGCAGCTAAATGAAAATACTGCCATGACTATATACAATTAAGGATTGTATGAGGTGTGTATAATGAACCAAAAAAACTCAAAAAAAAAGGATGATCCCCTAGCTTATCGTAAAAGTACTGTTAATGATCATTTGACATAAAAAGGCCAAAGTAGAGAAGAGTGAATATTATGAAGAGCATAACCCTAGACACCTTGCATACCACACATCTTCAACTATAAGAATAGAACAATGATGTTTTATTTTGTTCATAAGCATCATGTGACTTTTAAATGGTGAAACGACAGTCTAAATCAGGTGCATTTCCTCATAAATTTAGATTGCAGTAACAGGTTACCATAACTCCTCTAGTCAACCATGAAATATCATTTCAGAAATATTAGACTCTACTTTTATTTTAAACATATAGTATGTTCCTTGCAGGACAGAATCAAAAAAGGGATAATTACATATAATACTCTCAAAATCTTGCATTTTCTATTCTGTGCCCCCTATGTTCTTGATATTGCCATACATATTGTATTTCATCATACATACCCCTACCATCATCTGTTGTTTGCTTGGTGTAATTTTGGGTGGTTTTGAGGGAAAAAACCCTAATTTATCCTCATTAGCCTCCTTAATTACACAATTAAAATAACATACGTACCCCTAAAATCTTTGACATTCTCTTTCATACCCTTCCAAGACATGATATTTTATATGTTCAACAAAATATTCTGTTAACTTTCACAGCATTGGAACCTGATGGATTATTTTTTAATATAGGGATACATATGACAATATAAAGAATATAGCGATATAGAATAGGATACATAATAGTTTATGGTATACATGTAATTATCCCACCACACAATCAATCTAAAGTGATTTAGCAAAATCAAAAGTGAAATCTTCCTCTACGTACCCACCTTAAATTGTCCTAAAGACTTTGTGCATATGTGATTTATTAGGTAAAGCCAATGGGGTTATGTTCAGGTCAGGTGTGCAAATACATGTGGGTGTGCAGTGAGTATTACTCTTTTTTCTAATATTAGATGCATTAATAAGCTTCAAGCAAATTCTAGGCAATGTTATGCCTCTAAAGAAACCAATATATACTCTCTTTGAATCCTAGGGTGTTCCAGCACTTGAGAATGTGATGTAACTTAATTACTTCTGACAAATCTTCTTAATCATAAGGCTTTCAAGAATGTTTGGCATTCCAATGGAGTGATAACTTTTATAGTGTCTGTGATTAGCTATATATCATATTTGTCCTTTCATCTGACTTGTCTATTTATCCTCTATTTCAGGCATAATTATAATGGGAATAAGTGGCTTCGTCCTTCTATCATCCGTCATTTTTTGGTATTGGCATAGAACAAACTCCCCAAAGGCGAGGGCCATCTTCAACAGAAAATCAAAAACCACACAGAATGTTGAGGCATTCTTGGAACAGTATGGATCAGCTGTTCCAAAAAGGTATGCATATGCAGAAGTCAAGAGAATAACCAAATCTTTTAGCGAGAAATTAGGCCACGGTGGCTGCGGGGTTGTGTTTAAAGGAAAACTTTTGGATGGTCGTCTGGTCGCCGTGAAAGTCTTGAATAAATCCAAGGATAACATAGAAGAATTTGTCAATGAAGTGGCCAGCATTGGTCTCACTCATCATGTGAACATCGTGAGTCTCCTAGGATTTTGCTGCGAGGGATCGAAAAGAGCTCTCGTCTATGAGTTCATGAATAATGGGTCATTGGATAAGTTCATATTTTCAAAAGCACCGCAAGACATGACTCCGGTTAGATGGGACAAGCTATACAACATCGCCATCGGCATCGCCCGTGGGTTAGAATATTTGCATCGTGGCTGTAGCACGCGCATAGTCCACTTTGATATCAAGCCCCACAACATCTTGTTGGACGAAGATCTTTGCCCAAAGATATCAGACTTCGGTTTGGCCAAATCATGCCACCCAAACCAGAGTATATTGTCAATTGCCGACGCTAGAGGGACCGTAGGGTACATTGCCCCTGAAGTCTTTTCTCGGAATTTTGGGGTCATCACTAGCAAGTCAGACGTTTATAGCTATGGAATGATGATGTTAGATATGGTTGGTGGAGGAAGGAATGCAGATGCAAGTACGGACGACGCCAGTGACATGTACTTTCCACATTGGGTTTATGAACATTTTAACGAAGACGATGTTCTTAAACCTTGCGGTGTAACCGCAGAGACCGAGGAAATTGCGAGGAAGATGATTTTAGTCGGCTTGTGGTGCGTACAAACAAATCCTTCATGTCGGCCTTCGATGCGCAAAGTGGTGGAGATGTTGGAAGGCAATGTGATGGACTTGCAAATGCCGCCGAAACCATACTTGTCTTCTCCTCCTTTGAGATCAAGCATAAATTCATAACTTTCTGTAAGGTTTTGTCAAGTATTTTTAATGCTTTGTGACTAGATTATAAAGCATAATGTTTAGATGCTGATGTGTATTGAATTCTTGAACTTGGTTTTCTCTTCAAACTTCTATGTATATATTTAGCATATTATTGTGTTTTGTTTGAATGGTGTACATGTTTCTTTCATGCATAGCAGCATGCAAGTTAAGATCTATGTATGATCATCATCCCTTGGGTATTCTAATTATTCAACTTAGAATTGTAGTTTTAGATGATGGTAGGATAACAACCAGAATGATCTATATAGAGGAAGACTAATCCATAATTCAGGGATGCAACTAACTCTGTATATGTGATCATCAATGAATTGTATATGAATGTAGGATGCAATACAACCTGCCAAAAGTAATAGCATATTTGATGTGTAACCTACTTTCCTTGGGTATGATTTACAGTTGCCTTTAGATTGGTAACTTAATCAACTCTCTTAGACCCCTTTCCGCTCTGTAAGAAAGTCATTTGAAACTCGAACAAAAGACTGGAGTAGTAAACGCAATGAATTAGAACTGAGATTTACCTTAATCTGCAATTTGAATAAAGAAAAAACATGAACCAGGGATCAGTAATTGGTATAGCTGTTCCCCTTGGTTTTCTCCTCAAAGGGAAAGCCGCCTCTTTTGAATTTGAAGATTAATGATGAATGCCAGACGTAGTTCACGTTCAGGTAACACATCATACAACATGAAAGAAAGTAAGGAAAAACAATTTGTCGAGCATGGTTGTGGCAAGAGGGGTGTCGTGGAGATGAGAGAGTTGGTTTGCTTTAAATAAAAATCAACATATGCAGAAATAAAACTTTCAAGTAGTATAGTTGAAGACAAAGGGGGCATAACATATAGTCTCACTTTGGTTGAGAGTTAAGGCTAAAGGTGGGCTAACTCAATCCGATTAAAGTAGTCCGGAGTTAATTTATTTTTAGTTTGATAGGAGGGTAGTTAATCTGAGAGTAAGGAGGTGGGCTAACTTATTTTTAATCTAGTGTGATTTGATAAGGAGTAGGCTACCCCGATAATGATGACAAATTAAATATTATATTTATATATCTTCTTAAAAATTTTAATATATCTCTCATTCTCTGTCTACCCCTCTCCCCTCCCCTCTCTCACGTCACTCTGAATCTCTCTCTCTCTCTCTCTCTCTCTCTCTCACATTAATTACCAGTTTAGGTTACTATTCATCTTTAAAATATTTTATTTTATTTTGATTTTAAATTATTTTCAATATATGCTACAAATTGAATATAACATAAAAATAAAAATATTTTTGATATAAAATATACTTAATCTCACTAATTAAAATTCAAAACACATCAACTTCATTAATTAACGGCAAGGTTTCTATTCATTTTACAAATTATTTTATTTTAATCTTTAAAATATTTTTATTATATTCTATAAATTGAATATAATATTGAAATAAATTTTTGATAAAATATCATTAATCTCACTAATTAAAAATTAAAAGTAAAAAATATTCATAAAAATTACTATTGATCTTAATATCTTTATTTTTTAACTCATAAAAATATTTTAAATAGATTCTATATGATAAATATATTATTTTAATAATAAAACCTTTGATAAAAATTATCATTAATATTCCTAACTAAAATTTTAAATAGGATAAAAGCTATAATAATTCATTGTTAACCTCGTTAAACATAGGAGGATAGAGAGGGCGTGAGAGAGACAGCACGTGAGAGAGAGGAGAGAGAGAGAGCGCATTAATGAGAGAGTATGGGAGAGAGAGCGTGAGAGAGAGAGAGAGAGGAGAGAGAGTGCACATTAATGAGAGAGTGCGAGAGAGCATGAGAGAGAGAGAGAGGAGAGAGAGCGCCAGAGACAAGGCGGGAGAGAGAGAGAGAGCGCGCGAGCGAGAGAGAGAAATGCGCATTAATGAAGGTATTAATGTGGGTTAACCCTGTTAAATCATCTCCACCAGTGGATTTCATAACACAAGGTTAGCCATGGATTACCCCACTTTCTATCCAGATTAACATAAATGCCATATCAAAGCAGGGTGAGAGTTATCTCTAGGTTAACTTTCGGCTAACCCAGAGGTAACTCTCAACCAAAGAGAGGCATAGAGATTGCATGCACAAACAAGAAGACAACACGTAATTGATAAGTCTTCATCATTCAACTCGTCATGACTCCTCTAATTCATGTAATATTTCAGCTCATTAATTAAGACTCCATTAAATATTGATTAGTCTCTACGTACTCATCAAGCCTCCACTGATTGATATAATGTTCAGCTCAACAAAATAGAGTTCAAGATCTGTTAAGACTGCTAAATTTGAAGGATAAGTTTAGTCATCATCTTTTAATACAAAGATAATAATACAACAATAACAACAGTGAAAGTAAAATGAAAAGTAAGGTCTCCTACTTTGAAAGTGTCGTTTCTAGTCTTTCACCTTTGCTCCGACTAACACAGTCTGGAACATTTGGAATGGTTTCTACCAGGTCCCTACTCCCCTCTTCTCCTACTACCTCGCCAAGTTAACTGGAGCCCTTCAATCACAGATTGGTTCAAACCTTTTCTAGCTAACAACATATTTTCACGCTCATCTGGAAGTTTCAAATTAGAACTTTCTGTTGGAAGTTAAAAAAAGACTCCAAAACTATTTAAATGGCTTCCATGAACCACAATCATCTTCCCAAAATAATAATTATGTTAAAATGTCAACAAATTCTAAATTTTTTTAATGGAAAGTATGCCAAAATAGCCTTAATTAGACTCTCGAGCTAGATGATACATCATTCTCAAAGATAGTGACTTCAAGTGCTTTTTCACCACTTGCAAGTACTTGAAGATTTTTTTTTGGAAAAGTGACATGGAGAATGTTAGTCAGTAGAAGATTGTTAAGATCGAGACTCAAGGAGCTCTCCAGCATACGAATAATACTTGTGGTATATCTAGTGTGATCCCGCCCCCATTGGCCCATATGAACTAAGCCTTGGGGGACAAAGAAAAAGACATATGGCCTACTTTTATATTTTTGTCTTCTTAGTCTTATCAATCTTATGTGCACTAAAAAAATAGGGTAGTCATTTACAAATTCTCTAAATTACACAGTCATTTGATAAACATTTTTAGGGATTTTTTCGTAATTGAGGAGGGAATAATCCACCTAGATCCACTAAGGCCGAACAACGACTGGCCTAAGACTCAGGCTCGTGACTTGCACACATAATTACACCACTATTTACGTGACGTATGATTTAGGAACCATTATGACAATAATGGCAGAGTAATGGGCATTAAGGGGTAGCCCACTCCCCCTCACCTTCTATATGGTGGAAAGCCGAGTGTCCTATGATTCCACAGTCTCACGATCTTAGATAACTGTTCCTCCAATAAGCCAGAAGACGCAAATGATGAAAACGTGCTCGAGGAAGGAGACCCTATAAGAAATGCCTTGGCCAGTCAGTCAGGGGGTAAGTATTCTACGCTGACTACACCCCCAATACTCCTTGCTCTATTTCTCTTTCGAGTACTTCTGAGCACTCCTCACCCACTTTGAGTACTCATCTGACTTAGGCATCAGAGGGTTATCCCTAAAATCACACCCGAGACTTCTTCTAATGTCCTTCCCTTTGCTTGTAAGTGTTCCCCTCGTAAAGCTCCTCCTCTTCCCTTACAAACAAATCTCAGAGGTGTAGCACGCAGTTCCAATGATCACTTTTCAACCTCTACACTTTTTGGCGATGTTTGTAAGAAGGGTACAGAAAGACATGGCTCTCCGAGGGAACTACCACAATGTAAGCAACCGTCAGAGTAAGTCTACCTCTCGGAGGGCATCCCAGGATGACCTAGGGAGCGACTGCCAATCTCATGGGGTTCGTCATCCAACTCCGACAAACCCTACGGTTGAGGAGTTGGCTGCGATGCGAGAGCAACTCCAGATGTTGACGGAGGCCTACCAGGGCCTCCTAAACCAGTAGGTGGAGCAGGACCGCGCCGTAGTAGCCCCCTCCTATGCTCAATGGGAAGGGTAAGGCGCCAGCCTACTCAAGGCATGAGCGGACACTGGTGGCCTCTGCCACGCACTCATCACGCCCGCGTGACGAATCTCTTCAATTGTACAAGATGGCATTTCAATGAAGTGAAAAATTTGGAAGTTTACTTCTGAGATATTCTAGAATTGTTCTAATACTCATTCAAGGAGTGAGATTTTAGAAGAGTAATTCATTGAATGATTTATAGGAAAAGCTATTGACAAGAGAGATACAAAGAGTGAATATTTGATTGATTTACCTAAGTCTATTATGAAAGAGTTAAAACTCTTAGATAATGTCAAATCAATGTTTATTATTCACTCAAATAAAATATCGGGATATAATATGAGTTCTTCTATATATTAAATTTTCATAAGTTATCATTTAAGATAGTCATGTTTGTGAGACTATACTTAAGAGGTGTACATGAACATTTGTAGTTTATGTATTTGGAAATAAAATATTTGACATGTATTAGATGAATTTAATTAAGCTACCCACTCCTTATTCATTAAATTTTCAAAGAGAAAATTATGAGTTTCAAGTTTCAAGAAAGTACAAAGACTTATACAAACTTGAAGGTCAGTAAGAGTAAGTTCATCTTCAGTTATTATTTACATGTCATTAATATTTTTTAAGTGTTACATAAAACATATAGATTATTTCTAAATTATGTTTTAAGATATAGATAGATAAGCACTTAAGGATATGTTGTGATGTTCTCATGTAGTCTATATCATTAGAACTTTTAAAAAAATGTGTATTTAGATAAAGTAATAAACTCAATGATTCTAATGTCCTAATTAAGTTTAAAGATATAACACTTACTTGATGTGTATATCTAAAGTATTTAAAATATATCCTCATACGTTGATTACGTAGGGGGTTTCCAATAATTGAAAGATATTATTACTTGTATGCTCACATGTACGGTCATTTAGTGATTATCGACTATACCGACATGAACTATAGTGGTTGTCTCTAAGAGGGTGTTTGGGAGTAATTCTTTTCTTAATACTATTTCTCCTTTAAAAGATGTTTCACTGTGATTTTTGTCACAATTTTTGAATTTATAAAATTTAACTTTTGACATGTTTGGTAAAATTTAAATAATATTTAAGAGAGTATGGAGTTTTCTCATTAGGAAATGGTTGAAGAGAGAGATATGTGATAATCGTGTGTGTGTGTGTGTGAGAGAGAGAGAGAGAGAGAGGTGGTTATGGGAGGGAGAGAAAGAGGGGTGACATATGTGTGTGAGAGAGAAAGAGGTGGTTATGGGAGAGAGCTCTTTTGAAGAAAAAAAAGGAATGAGTTATTTTTTATTTGAGAAAATTTAATGAAGAGTTAACTCCCTCCTTAAAAACTGGGAGAGATGCTCCAAACATGATTTAGTCCACGTTCATTCCTCAAAATAAATTTTGTGAGACAAAATATCTAAAAAAAGTTACCAAACATCCCATAAGTAATTAAGGAAGTCCACTTATGTTGTTGACCAAAGTATTGATTATTGGTGTAATTAGAAGCACTATGGAGACTTCCACTATGGTAACAGATTTTATAGTTATTTGAGACTAATAAGTAGGTCATTTAGATGCGAAATTGATCATTATTCTACTATTTGTGGACTTCACTTTCATAATCATTTTGATATAGGTTCTCCTCTTAGACAATAGCATCCAAAGATAATAGAGCTTTGGATATGATGTTTGTCTTAGAGAGAGTGAAGAATCATCTATTATCTACGACACATGTTGTGAAAGAACAATAGGTAAAGAGTACTCTAAGTGGTCAACAATAGGTTATGTGTAACCTAATAAAGAATCCTATGAGTTCTTTCAATGTATAATAATATATTCAGTTGTGCTTATGTGTGATCACATTCAGTGATGATGATTCTTCAATTCTGCCTATTCCATGAAAATATATTACGGTTAGCAGAATGTGGTGATCAGCAAATGAATTAACATAAGGTTTGGTTTGTTTATAGTGCATGATTCAATGTTCAATTGTGATGAGTTGGTGACATCGTGGTACATGAAAGGTAATGTGTGACTGAATGCATTTACCGCCATGACTCATGTCATTTGATTTTTCACAAGTTGGACTTACATATCCTATTGACTAAAGCAATATGAGGTTTCTATTTTATATCGCGCGTGTGCATACCGAGTTTTCACTTCAAGTGTAGCCAAATGAATCAAAATTGACAAATGATTTTTCAAAATTATATTATATTATACTTATGTATGATTTCAAAGAAAATTTTTGATGTGATTGTGATAAGATGGACCGAGTGAGAGAATGTTGGGTTTTACCCAATCTGAGTGGTCCACTTATCACTGTTATTGGGCCGCACAACACGCTTAAGTCTAATCGACATGATCTGGTTAATGAGCCTAACTCATATGTGCCCATGGGTTCCGATTATGGTTAGGAACCTAATTAGGTCAAAATTCTGAACTGGTCCCTCCTCTCTATAAATTCTGACCTGTGTCTACCCCATTGAGGACGTAAGCATTCAACGGCTCTATAAAGAGAGAAAACCAAGGAGGCACTAGTAGGGTTACGTGCGTCTCCATCCAGAATCGACTCTGCTTCATAGCCAATCTTCTCTGCATCATCTTCCCCGTGAACATGTGGATACAACTTCTACGTCAAGTACACACTCCAACAAAGTCTTCACCATTCAACTCATCATGACTCTGCCATTCGTGCAATTTTTTAGCTCATTAAGACTTTGTTAATTAATTGGTCTCTACTCATCAAGCCTCTACCGATTGATATAGTGTTCGGCTCATCAACATAGAGTTTAAGACTTGTTAAGACTGCTAAATTTGAAAGATAATTTTAGCCTTCCTCCTTCAATACAAAAATAGTAATACAACAATAACAAGTGTGAAAGTAAAATAAAAAGGAAAGTCTCCTACTTTGAAAGTGTCTTTTCCTGTCTTTCACCTTGATCCGACTAGCACGCTCTGGAACATTTGGAATGATTTTTACTAAGTCACTACTCCCTCTTTTCCTGTTGTTGTCTCCCCAAGTTATTTGAAGCCCTCCTAATACAGATTGGTTCAAACGTTTCTAACAACCTATTTTCACCCTCATGCAGAAGTTACAAATTGGAACTTTCTATTGGAAGTTAAAAAATGACTCCAAAACCATGTAAATGGCTTCCAAGAGCCACCATCCTCTTCCCAAAATAATTATATCAAAGTGTTTAAAAGTTCTAAAGTGCTTCTAACGGGAAAGTATGCTAAAACGGCATTAGAACCCTCAAGCTCAACGGTATATCATCCTCAAAGATCGTGACTTCAAGTGCTTTTTCACTACTTGTGAGTGCCTGAAGATTTTTTTTAAAAAAAAGTGACATGGAGAATGTTAGTTTACATAAGATTGTCAAGATTGAGACTCAAGGAACTCTCAAGCATATGAATAATACTTGTTTTATATCAAGTGTAAGCCCGCCCCCATTGTCTCATGTGAATAAGTCTTGAGGGACAAGGAAAAAGACATATGGTCTACTTTATCTTCTTGTTTTCTTAGTCTTATCAATCTTATATGCACTAATAAAAATAGGATATTCATTTATAAATTCTTTAAATTACATATTTATTTGATAAACATTTTTAGGGATATTTTTTGTAATGGTATAGGGCATATCGTTTAATAACTTGAGATTTTAGATACTCTGAATTGTTAGAGATTTGAATTTAATATAAAACTTAGGTTTTGAGTTAGAGAGAATTCTCCACGTATATAGAGATGAGACTCCCATGTATATCTTATATGAGACTAAACCACAATAAAAACAAATGTCTAGATTAGATAGGCTAAATTATAAATATGAAATATTATAAGGGATAAAAATTAATATATATATATATATATATGTGTGTGTGTGTGTGTGTATGTATGTATGTGTATGTATATTATAGTAAAGAAACATTTTGTTAGCTTTTTTAAGTTACATAAATGAAATGTGTTTGCAAGTCTTTGGCAAGTCTAAATTCATGACAGGTGAAATAGGTGACAAGAGCGAGGGTGTCAATTGGGTTAGGTCAACATGAAGGCCCATTAGGCTTTTTAAAGGGCTTTGGACATAATTTTAGTCTAGTTTTCTATTTTTGGTCTAGCCTCGCCTTAAAACTTCATAGACCCAGTTTTTTTTTAGTTCAAGTTATAATTATAAATAATATGTAAAATCTATGTTTAATAAGTGAATAAAATTTATGTATTATATGATAATTGTACGAGGAAGCAATATAATCTTTCATAAATTAGGAATGTAGATATACACATGGGTGAAATATATCTTTCTTAGTGGACTTGCAATTATGAATGTGTTAATATATATATATGAATAAATAAAATATATTTTTTATTACAATTCAGATAGGGGGTTGGGTCTAATCGGGCTCTCGGGCTTAGTTTGGGGCAAACATTTTCGAACCGCACCAGGACTGGATTTTTTTAAAGCCTAGGTGAGAGAGAAAATGATATAAATTTAACAAATCAATGAGATTAGTCCATAGATAGAATCTGAATCAAAATCCTAAAATCCACATAATAGTTCATGCATCCCCATATGATTTTGATTCCAATGATTGTACTTTTTGTATGGACTATATATTATGTGTGTAACGGTGATCTCATGCTCCTGTTCCAGATTTACCTATAATCTAAAATTTTGATATAATAAAAATTATTTAAAAATGATTTTATTATCTTATATTACTAAATGAATCCATTGTCAGATGACATGGTACATGTGAAGCTTACGTAAAATTATAGTAGATAACATCCATTGCAATAAATGTGTGCGGTAGATAATATCCATCGCCATAAAATGAACATGCGATTTTGTCACGGTGGTTCACCCCTCCTCTCATCATGGGGAGGGCATAAGCTCGATCCCGTGCCTGTAAGATGCATGATTGCTCTCGTTGGGCACTTCCCACATCTGCATTTATAGACGCGTGTAGGCACCTCCCAAGAGTCGCTGGGAGGTCATATGCGGAAGCATTGTCTTGATCATCTATTCGTGTGCTCTCCTCCCCATCCTTAATTCTCTCTGTCTTGGAATGTTAGGCCGTGGCAAAAAAAAACACGATGCCATAAAATTACGGTACACGTGGAGCTAACAAATTCTCACTACTTTGAAAGGAAAAAAGAATGTTTGAATTCATTATCAAAATATAATAAATAATAAATAATATATTATGTATTTAGAGTTATATCCTTAGCCATGTCATGCTAGTTATTGTACTCACAAAATTTAAGTAAAACGACAAACAAATTCATTTCATCGATCGCTATGAAAATATGTTAACACTGTCCTCTAATATTGTTGAACATGCTACTTTGTTGTAGTGGTTCATCCCTCCTCTCGTCACGAGGAGGGCACGGATTTGATCCCTATTTGTGAGGCATGGGATTGTTCCTACTAAGTGCTTCTCACATCTGCACATTAGACTTGTGCATACATCTCCTAGAGGGGACCAAGAGGTCATATGCAGTAGCATCGTTTCAATCCCTTGTCCATCCGCTCCCCTCCTATCCTTCTTTTCATCCTAGAGATCTGGGCTACGTGGCCAGAAAAAAAGAAAAAAAATCATGTAGCATTGCCAAAAAAATAAATTATTGTATTTTTAATTTTGATATTTATCTTTTCTTCATCCTTTTCTCTTTTTTCTTTGCTTTAATGAGAATATTCGACATTTCATAATTGAACTATTGTTTGAAGTAAGAGGCTCTCTGATTCAACAAAAAACACAATGGAATGCTATAAAATGTATTTACAGGGCACACAAAATACAATGTTCTACACTGCTCCGATGGTCAGACAGAACAGGTCTTCATCCAAATGTAATGGTGAAGGGTGGGCCGTGGGGGTAGAGCATGGTCTATTATTTATGGGCAAATATGATATTCTCACTAATTTTGAGACGGAGGTGGGGACTACGAAAACGCCATCGGGGGTGAGGACGTAATTTTGGACTTCGCAAAGGACAGAAACCTCTTTGTCAACACGGTAAAGGAATCGGTGTTTTCTCCGCCTCCTTTCTCCTCCACCTAGCTAGGGTTTTCCTCCCACTGGAGCTCTCCACCTTCCGGAGCAAGCTAGGGTTTCTTCCCGCGCGACCGCCATGTCGGTGACGGCGGGCGTCAGCGAGGCCGCCATGGCGGTCCGCGACAAGCTCCGCGGCAAGATCGGCCAGACCAAGGTCAAGCGCTACTGGCCTGGTAAGGCCCCGGAATGGGCCCCCGAGGCCGACGACGACGCCGACCTCCACATGGCAGCGGCGCCCGCCGCTCCCTCCTCCCGCTTGGCCGCCCTGGAGAAGGCCTTCCCCATCCGGGATGAGGAGGACCTGGACGCCGCCGCCAGGGAGGACCGCCGGCTGCGGCGATTGGTGGAGAGCAGGGTCGAGAACAAGGAGGAAGTGCGGGCGGACCACCGACGGATCCGGCAGGCCGAGATCGTCTCCACCATCGAGGAGGAGAACGAGCGCCAGGAGGAGGCCGAGGACGAGGACGAGGACGCGCTGGAGGAGAGGCGGAGGCGGATTAGGGAGAAGAACCTGCGGAGGGAGCAGGAGGAGGCGGCTCTGCTGCCGCCTGTGGAGGAAGAGGAGGAGGTGGAGGAGGAAGAGGAGGAATCCGAGTACGAGACCGACTCGGACGAGGAGCAGATGGGCATCACCATGGTGAAGCCGGTATTCGTCCCGAAGTCGGAGCGAGACACGATCGCCGAGCGCGAGCGGCTTGAGGAGGAGGAACGCAAGCTGGAAGAAGCTGAAAGGAGGCGGCTTGAGGAGCGCAAGGTCGAGACAAAGCAGATCGTGGTGGAGGAGATCAGGAAGGACGAGCTGATTCAGAAGAATTTGGAGCTGGAAGCGGATGTGGCCGATGTGAACACAGATGACGAGATGAACGAGGCGGAGGAGTACGAGGCGTGGAAGGCCCGCGAGATTACGAGGATCAAGAGGGACCGGGAGGCCCGGGAGGCCCAGCTAAAGGAGAAGGAGGAGGTCGAGCGGGTGAGAAACATGACGGAGGAGGAACGCCGGGAATGGGAGAGGAAGAACCCGAAGTCGATGCCTGGGCCGAAGCAGAAATGGAAGTTCATGCAGAAGTACTATCACAAGGGTGCGTTCTTCCAGTCGCAGGTTGACGACCTTGCAGGGACTGCTGTCTCCGATGAGATATACGGGCGTGACTTCTCAGCACCCACGGGAGAAGACAAGATGGACAAGACCATCCTTCCCAAGGTTATGCAGGTCAAACACTTTGGGCGTAGTGGCAGGACCAAATGGACACATCTTGTCAATGAGGATACTACCGACTGGAATAACCCGTAAGTATATTTTGACCCATTTTTGCAACAGTGGTGGCACTTTTCTACGTTTTTGTTTCATAGAAGATTCATTTACATAGCCCCACCACCCGAAGTAGTTAATATGGTACATTTTTGGACCAGCTAACATGTAGACAGCTGCCTGAAAATTGTATAGAGACGCACAAAGTGCCCAAAAATCCGTTTTAAATAAAGTAGATTACAAACCATCCAGGTCCCCTCATAACTATGTGGTTGTACCTGAGAAAACCAAATATACAACAAAGATATAGGCGTTGATTTTGGCAATTGGTGCTTCTTACCCAGTGACACGTGAGTAAGTGAAGAGAACTATTGTTCAGGAATTAGTTACCTTGCGTGCCATATCTCTTATAAGGCCTCCCCCCACCCCCAAGAGAAAAAAATGTCTTATTAGGCTATAAGACCTTATATTTCCTCATCTATTCATAAGCATACCTTCAATATCTTTTCATCCTAAAATTTTCTTATCTAATTTCTTTGAGTTGCTACCAATTTACTCCAGTTGGTACCAAAGAAAAGCAGCAATGACCCTTGCATGTGATTCTCATTATATCATTTAATTATCATGCTTGCAGTCTGAGTCTCTATGACATATTTCTTTTTTTCTGTTATCATGCCACCCCACAATGTAGTTTTCCCATTCAAGACTTATGATAGGGTCAATTGGCTTTGCTTGTTTGATGTGTTGGAAGAGATGGGCTTTGGGGAAAAATAGATAGGCTTGGTCGGGCATGCATTTCCTCTGCTTCATTTGTTGTCCTTGTCAATGGCAAGTTGTCTTCTTTCTTCTATAGTAGGAGGGGGATCTGGCAGGGAGACCTTATGTCCCCTCTCCTCTTTGTGTTAGTGGCTCATGTGTTAAGTAGGGTATGGCCTATGTAGTCAGAGACGTGAGGCGACCGAGATGACCAAGCAGTCGTCTCATGCCTCAAACGCCTAGGCGATGGCCTAGGCGTTTGAGACATTTGAGGCGATATTGTAGGGTTTAGGGTTTAGGGTGGCCTTGCCTCGGCCAGGGATGAGGACTTGAGCACAGACACCGAAAAGAGGAGCAAGATCGTCGGAGAAGGGTCGCCGGCATTGACAGTGTCGGGTAACATCGTTGTCGCCAGCCCGTCGGCCGCTTGTTCGCCCTCTGCGCCACAGGCGGGCACCCAACTATCGGGCGGGGAAGACATTGCGTAGCTGGTCTCAACGGGCCTGCTAACCTGTCGCCTTCGGAGTCGGGTAAGTCAACCCGAGTTACTCTTCTTTTTTTTTTTTGGTTTACTAACTCCCAAGAAAGGCCCCCACCTCATTTGAATGAGGCTTCGAGCCCTAGCCCCCTTTCGGCTCTTCCCCTCTCGTGGCGATCGACAGAAGAGGCGGCAATCGATGGTCATCTTTTTCTCGGTAGTTGGTACGCTCCATCCGTCCGTCCCCCTCCCTCCTGAGTTGTCCATTTTTTTCTCTGTGTCCTCTCTGCGACTGCAGACCGCCCAACATGTCACGGTGGAGCTGCGGTGGCCAGCGGATTCCGCAGCCGATTGTGAACCATGCCTGGGAGTGTGACGTTTGAGGCAAAAGCGAGGCGGTTTGGGGCTGACTCGTCTCAAAAAATCGCCTAGGCGAGCATCTAGGTGCGCTTTTGATAACATAGGGTATGGCTAAGAGCAGAGGCTTCAAGCCTGATCAGGAGTTTCCAGGTTGGGAGAGGAGGTCCCTCAGTCTCTCACTTCTAATATGTCGATGATACCATTCTGTTCCTGACAAAAGATGAACAACAACTTTATGTGACTAGACTTTTGCTGAAATTGCTGGAGGTCACAGGTCTGAAAGTTAACTTCAACAAGAGCATGCTAGTTGGACTTAACATGGAGGACACGGCTCTTTAGAGGGCGTCATGAATTTTGAGGTGTCAATTAGGAGTCTTCCCTATCTCCTACCTGGGTCTCCCTCTGACCCTAAGTGCTCTACGGTGTGTAGATTGGCTGCCTTGTGTACATTGGCTGCCTATTATACAACATTATGAGTCTAGATTGGTTGGATGGAAAGCTAGATTGCTCTCATCATATGGGGGCAGGTTAATATTATGCAGATCAGTTTTGGACAGGTAGCCTATCTATTTTCTCTTCGTGTTATGGATCCCGAAGTCTATAGTGCAGAAGATTGCATCGACTTTCAGGAGGGATCTCATGATCGAAATTAAGCAGCTTCAGGACCTCTTGCTCTTCCTCCTTGCCTATGCTCCACATCTCGATAGGGAGGATGTGTTGACTATGAGGTGGGATTAGGGGGGGGACCTTCTCAATGAGGTCTGCTTACTCTATTATCTTTGATGGAGAGATGCATCATAGTCTCGGCCCTCAGGTGTAGAGGCCGCGAAGTCCGCTGAAAGTGAAGTTTCTTACTCGGAGGATTTCTCACAGGAGGTTGTCTACTCGTGACAGGCTAGTTCATTTCCTTCCGAACATCCAGCCGACTTGATGCTTATGTGGTCAGGAGGGCGAAACCCTCACAGGAGGTGTGGGAGGGCCTTGCTAGGAGAACTCACTGTACCATCGGCAGTTAGAGAGAGGTGCATCACTTCATTGGATCGTGGGCGAAGCGGAGAGATTGATGGAGGAACACTTTAGGGAGTTGACCGGGAAGTTGGGTGTCTCCTATGAGGGAGTGAATAAGGGTATTAAGGGATCTCTACTTCTGATCTAAAAGAGATGGTTTGTTGCGTTGGCAAGGGAGGCCAAGAGGGAGAAATCCCTGGTGAGAGTTGAGAGAGGGGCATAGGTGAGTGAGTTGAAGGGGGAAGAGAAATAGGGAATGGGGTGCACTTTCCTTTCTCCATGAGGATTATCTCGTGGAATGTGCGGGGTCTAGCGGGAGGGGAGAAGAGGAGAGTGGTGAGAGAGATGGTGAGGAGATGCAAGGTAGACATCATGTGCTTACAGGAGATCAAGTGTGAGGGGGAGGGAGAGGGACTGATGAGAGAGATAGGTGGTGGGAGACTTTCTCAAGGGGTGGCTTCTCCGGCAGTGGGCAAGGCTGGCGGGATTATAGTGTTGTGGAATCCCTTCGAGGTGGAGGCGGCGGAAGAGGACATGCAGGTGGGCCGGTGGGCTATAGCTCTTCATGTCCGATGTTTGAGGGATGGCTTCTCGTGGGACTTTTCTGGGATATATGTCCCCCAACCCAGGGAAAGAAAATGCGTGCTCTGGCAGGAGTTGATCGAGTTCCATCTCTCTTCGGGCCGCCCCTGGTGTGTGGGTGGAGATTTCAATGCGGTGACTTCAGCATCCGAGAGGACTGGGTCTCTTACCTAAGCGGGGGAGACGGAGGACTTTTGTGACTTCATCCAGCATGCTGCCCTCATAGATATCGGATTAGTGAACGCGCGGTTCACCTGGTCCAACTTGAGGGTGACCCCTTCATGCTCCAGATTGGATTGATTCATGGTGTCGTCAGATTGGGAGGCTCGCTTTCCTTTTGTGTAGGGTTCTTGTTTGGCTAGGCCAACCTCATATCATAAGTCTATCCTCTTGAGGACCAGCAGAGGTCAAGAGAGGAGCCAGGCTTTTAAATTTGAGAGGTGTTGGCTTAAAGAGGTAAACTTTTTCAACTTAGTGAGGAGGGAGTGGAACAGGCACAGTCCTCATGGCACCCTTGATTGGAAAACTGAAGCATTTATCCCGTGTGCTCAGAAGATGGGTTGTCGACAGGGGCTGTCCAATAGGCAGGAAAAGGAGAGGATTCTACATCAACTGGAAGCCTTGGATCAGTTGGAGGAGGTGGCTTTGCTTGATGATGCTACTAGGAGGAACAGAGAGTCTTTGCGTGTCCAGTACGATGAGATTCTCATTAGGGAAGAGATTTATTAGAAGCAGAGGTCGAGAGAGAAATGGCTCAAGAAAGGCGATAGGAATACAAAGTATTTTCACAGGATAGCGTCGGCTAGGAGGAGGATGAACCATATTGCTTCCCTTCAGGTAGGGGGCATATCTTTCCAGAGGGACGAGGACTTCAGACGGGTTGCCGTGGACTTCTACTCTAGGCTTTTCTCGGAGGAGCAGATGAGCAGGCCGGATTTCTCCCACGACTTGCTTCCCCACCTTTCTGCTTTTGAGAGTGAGACTCTAGTGAGTCCCTTGTTGGAAGAGGAGATCAGACAGGCAATCTTCTCTTCTGCTGGGGGCAAGGCCCCTGGGCCTGACGGCTTTCCCATGGTGTTCTTCCAACAATGTTGGGACATTGCCAAACAAGACCTTGTTGGTGTTGTTCAAGAGTTCCAGGAAGGTAGGGCGTACTTGTGTGGTATTAACAAAACTCTATTGGTGCTGATTTCTAAGAAGATGGGTGCACAAGATCTAGCAGACTTCAGATCGATTAGTTTACTCAATAGCACTTATAAAACCATTTCCAAGGTGTTGGCTTCCAGGCTCAATAGGGTCATTGCCGGACTGGTCAGCGTTTATCAGGGAGTTTTCATAAGGGGAAGGCTCATTCAAGAAAACTTTCTAGTCGCTCATGAGTGTTTGTATGGCATGAAGCAGCAAAAAAAGAGGGGAGTGATGCTTAAGCTGGATTTTGAAAAGGCATATGACAGGATTAATTGGGGATGGCTCCTTCAAGTGTTAGAGATGATGGGATTCCACCAGACTTGGATTAGATGGAAGTGGGAATGTATCTCGTCTGTTTCCTTTGCTGCCCTCATTAATGGGCAGCCATCCTGGTACTTCCAGAGTGGGAGAGAGCTTCGGCAGGGGGACCCGTTATCTCCGTTATTGTTTGTGTTGGTAGCTCATAGTCTGAGTAGATTGTGGTTGAGGGCTGAGGCTGTGAGGGTTATACGAGGCTTCCAGATGGGGTGGGAGGGTAATTGTATCACCCATCTCTAGTACGCAGACAACACGATCCTCTTTCTTCCTCATGAGGAGCAGCAAATGTTTGATGCCAGGTTGATGCTTCAAATAGTTCAGGACATCTGTGGCCTGAAGGTTAACTACTCGAAAAGTCTTATTGTCGGGGTCAATATGGAGGTTTCTGCTCTCAGGTGGGCTATTGATTTATTTGGGTGTCAGGTTGGGGAGTTTCTTCTCTCTTACCTGGGCTTGTCTCTGTCCCCATGTGCTCTTCATTGTAAGGATTGGCAAGTGGTGGTGCAGAAATATGAATCCAGACTAGTAGGTTGGAAAGTGAGACTTCTGTCCTATGGAGGTTGTCTAGTGTTGTGCAGATCTGTGCTGGATAGTTTGCCGACATATTTTCTCTCCATCTTCAGGATCCCCAAGACTATGGCGAAGAAACTGGAATCTATCTAGGCTAGATTCTTTGGGCATGGCAGTGGAAACAGAGAGAGAGAGGATGGCATGATATTTCTTGCGAAAGAGTGTGTAAGGGCAAGGAAGGCGGCGGAGTGGATATGAAGAACATCATAGATTTTAACTTGGTGCTCCTCTGTAAGTGACTATGGAGGCTTGGGACTGAGAATGAAGGTCTATGGATGCAACTTATCAAACATAGATATTACTCAACACCCAGAGGGTGGGATTTGTTACCGTCCACGCTATACAAGGTTTCCCTGATTTGGAGAGGGATCCTTCAGGGTGTTGATTTTATCAGAGCGGGTGTTTGAGTCAGACTGGGAGATGGGCATAGGAGTCTCTTTTGGCAGGACAGGTGGTGTGGCGACTTCACCCTTGCAGAGGCTTTCCCGACCCCGTTCGCTATTGTAGGGGTGTCTAGAGGGTCGGTGGCTCACTCCTTTGATGCCGAGCTCGTCGGGGGCATTTGGGCTCCCACCTTCAGGAGGAACCTTCACACTCAAGTAATGGACCAGTGTCAGCTGCTATTGTCTTTCATTCTGGACTTCCGGCCTGTGTGTAACAGGGTAGACATTTGGGCGTGGAGTTGGGCAACGGATGGGGCCTTCTCATTCAGGTCTGCCTAGTCTCTCATTTCGGAGGGGGGTGTGCGGTACCCTTATGTTTCCTAGGTATGAGCTCCCAAGAGCCCTCTAAAGGTGAGGGTGCTTGCTTCTCATGGGCGGTTTTCCATCTGTGATAGGGTGACTCCCTTTCATCACCACATCTACCCCTTGTGTTGCTTGTGTGGGGAGGAGGAGGAGGACCTAGACCATCTATTCGTAGGATGTGCGTATACGAGTAGTGTTTAGATGAGGTTACATCAGAGGCTACAACGGCCGGTTTGCCAGTTTGTGGGGGTGCCACAACTCTTCACCAGGTGGCATAAGGAATGGAATTTGAAGGGTGACTCTTTTATATGGTGGCTGATCCTCCATGTCACTCTGTGGGCCTTGTGGAGTGAAAGGAACAATAGGATATTCAGGAGGGAAGCGAGGCCTGAGGATAGGTTAGTGTCTTTTGTTTGTGAGACAGTGGTCACTTGGGCAAGAGAGCTTTGTAAAGTGGAGAATTATAACTCCTCGTTTTTTTTGTTGTTGGGGAGTTAAAGGGGAGCACCAACCTGGTGGGGAGGTCCTTTTTATAAAGGTTTTTTTTGAGAGCTCAAAGCTTATACTTGTACATTCCCTTTCCTTTTAATATACTTGTGGTATCATCCAATTTTCAAAAAAAATATCCGTTGTGATTGGAATCCTTACATATCCAATTGAAATTACTCCATGCCCTAGAAGAAGATAGAGGAAAGAAGTTAGATATTAGAAAGAACTTTACAAGTCTGCTTCCGAAAGAGTTGATCTTTAACTTTCATTTTTCCACTCCATTAATTGCTAACGCACATTCCAGAGATAATACCTTTAGTAAGGTCTCCGTAGTCACTCAAGGGATCATCTACAGGGATGTGCATAGGGCACCTTTGTTTGATCTGGAGAACATTTCCCAAACAAAAAATTAGCAAAACTATTTGTAATACCAATGGCCAGAGCAAGCCAATTTGGTTGTACTTTTCTGACTTTCATAGATCTTGTTTGGCCCAGGCTTATTTATTAGCTCTGACTATCAAGCACTTGGGGGAGGCCCTCGCTGGAAAAACGAGGGCTAAATCAATTCATTTCAATACATGAAGCTATTACACTACATAAGTATCTGGAAAATGGATCATCCCACATGTAGTAAAGAAAATGACCTATCACCACCTTGTCAAACCAAGCATGCATCTATCATCACTCAGAGGGCTGAATGGGGGAGAAGGGAACAAACAGCAAAGGATAGAGGATGGGTAGGCTCTTCTGGGGATAGAAGCAGGGGATGTGTCAAGACATCCGGAAGAGGCTTTCGACGGAGAGACCTCGGGAGACGAGGTCTTGCCAGAGGGTCCACCAGGTTGGCATGAGATAGGCCAACATGATACTAGGGATTCATCTAGTGGGGGTGGCGGCCAGCAGCATTACCTGGCTCTACCTCCCCCGCCTTCATCTCCTACCAATGCAACTTCCTTCCACTCTGCCTGTGCTTCCTTCTGCTCTGTTTGAGGGTGACCTATTGCCGAAGGTGGGAACTGTTTTGGAATCACCTTAGGAGGATGGGTGTTTGAATGGGGAAGGAGAAGGAGGTCTTGACTAAGAGGAAGTGAAGGAAATCTTAGCTAGAGTGGAGAGTTTTATGGGGGAGCATGTCAGAGAGGTGGCTAATCTAATCGGAATGTCTACTGTAGGTGTTGATAATGATGTGAGGTTTGTCTTCTGCAGAATCCAGAGAAGATGGCAGGCGGATATATATAAGAAGGCTAAGGCAGGAAGAACCAATATAATAGGGGATGTGGAGAGGGATTGAGGGAAGAGGAAAGGAAGGAACTGGCAGAGAGTTAGGAGAAGGTGAGAGGAGCTGAGCTAATAGTTTGGGTGGAGGGTGGTCTTCACTACTCATGGAGGGGGGGGTGAGGGTGTTTATGTGGTGTTGACAGTTGTTCGGGGGAGGTTTAAGGTGTATGTGTGGGTCTCTTAGCAAGGCAATCTGGCAGAGTATATTGTTCGGTTTTTGTTTGGCCTTGGCGCTCTTTTTTGCTTTGGGTGGGGGGTCAGTTTTGGTGGCCAGGTTTTTTGTATTTCTTTTTTTTTTCTTTTGCTCCAGGGCAATGTGCATCCTGCCGCCTTTTTGTAATTGGGAGCTTTGTGGGAGCACTCCCTCCTTGTAAATTCTTAATCCACTCGCCCATTCTTGGATCAAAAGCCTGAATCATTGTTAGCCCGAGCCGGGGCATGTTTAACTTCTCTTGGGCAGTGGGTACTCTTCCGGCCCGAATGATGTTCACGGTGTAAATACCTGCTGCTGGTGTCCACAGGTGGGAGTTGATCCCATAACCTCACAATTTGCCCGGGGGACAGCCATGAGGCTTGACCAACACTCCCACCTCCAAGGGACATTTTTGTGGAAAGTAACGATGGGAAGACTTTCAACTGGTGATAGAATCAAAAGATTTGAACCAGGGCTGGTATCCACTTGTATTTTCCATGGACTTCAAGAAGAGAACATTGATCATTTGCTTTGCGAGTGTGGGATTATAGAAAATGCTGGGAAGATCTTGTTTAAACCAGCAGTGTAACTGGAATAGGTGGGATAGTACATTGTCTCTCTTGAGGTCTTGGAGAACTTTATGTTCGGTTGGATCTGAGAGGAAGACTTGGACTATTATCCTTCCTGCTATGATGTGGGCCATCTGGACTAAAAGGAACAACAGAAGATTCATGAATGATTTCAATAGCATTTTTATTATTCTGAAGATAGCCGTTCAGTAGGTACAAGATTGGTCTAAGGCTACAGGTTTAGAAATGGCTGAGGATGGTTGTGAAAATCAATGCAAAATGTTAAAGAACTAACAATTTTGTTTGAGAACAAATCCAGTCACAGAAAATGTTAGATCTCAGGTGGATCCAATAGTTGTTCCAAAGGTAAAGTGAAGTCACGACAAGCTTCTGCATCAGTGGACATATCTTATGAGATTTGCCACCCAAATATCTGAGTATGACTTGAAATGTATGTGAGATATGTGTGGATGTAATAGTTGTCTGACAGGTAAAGTCACAACAGTTTTCCTCATACCACCAGACATATCATACAAGATTTTCCACCCAATATCTGAGCATGACTGTCTGAATGTGGAAACATCCTTTAAAGCTTAAGCTCCAAATCATGGCAGAGACAACCAAATCTTTCCGTCTGGATGACAACTCGGAGTAGTGAGCAGTATACTGTTTAAATTAGAGGAATCCAGTTTTCCAGTGACTATGATTATTTCTTTCTCTCTAAATAACACTATTTTGATGTGTGGTTGCTATTTTTATTTATGTTTTTTTAGCTGGGAGACTAATGTGCTCTTGTACTGCTTTCTGGTTGCTCTCTATGCTTGTTGCTGATCAGTGCAAGTGATGATGCACATGTTGTTTAGAGACCATGTTGCCTCAACTGTTGCACCTGCACCTTCACAGTTCACTTCAGCTCCTCTGCCTCTACTCTTTGAAGACTAGAAATCTGCCTTGCTAATTGTCGCAAATGTCAGACAGCTCTCTTTCTCAGAGTACCTAATAGCAATACTCTTTGATGATGCATGGGTATCATGCTCTTCTCATTAGAAAACAGATCAAGTTGCTCATTACCTGTCTGTTGTGCCAAGTTTCCTTTTAGACAGCTGCTCGTTCGGAAAATCTTAGACATTAGTTTTAGCTTTGTGTAGTAATTGTTTGCTGATGTTGTTATAGATCAGTAGATGTCACTGAAATTTTCACTAGTTGTTTCATCTTTTCTTTGCTTTACTCGTCCAGATTATGAATGCAGTCTTCATTCTAGATGAGTAAATAAATGATCTCTAACCATAAGGCTGTCCATTCTTATGTCGCTACTGATTTTGTTGTTCTTTGTCAATCTTAGGTGGACCGCAGCTGGAACCCTTCAAGCAAAATACCATTCTAAAATGGCTGGAATGAATGTGCCAATAGGAAGACCAAAGGGAAGCAGGAAACTGAAATCAAGTGCAGAGGATTTGGGTACGAAATAGATTCTAGCTGGTAGGTTGTGATACCTTTCGACTGACGGACATGAATTGTCAGCTATACCAGTTGGCCAGCTTAATTACTTTATTTGTATGTTTGATTGATATTTATATATTACCAATTTTCTTTACACAAAGAAAATGGTATACTTAACCCCTAGCGCGGTTGCTGGTTTCCACTGGTTTGAGATGTGAATCTACCAACTTTTTTTTTGCAGTTATATTATATTCAATGTGTTTATTGGAAATAGGAGTTCTCGTGTGGATTAAGAGCTCTCTATTTCTAATGGTGTTAATAGTTTTTACTCTTAATACAATAGTGGTACCGCCCAATTTCAAAACAAAAAAATTCTAATGTTGTTAATAGCACCAACGGGTTTGCTTCACTACTAGACTGCCTTGCATGAATTCTTTTCTGTAAGGGGCCGCTAGATTTCCCTAACTTAGGGGATACAATTTGCCATACCCTTCAGTCTAACCCTATAACACTAGAACAGATCTGAAAGTCGAATTGATATCATCTTCTTAACAAATCCAACTATGCCTCAGAAGTATTCCTGGCCATGCTTGTTGACCTCATGAGAAAGTAAATAGAAACGGTCTCAGCCCATCCCATATTGTTGTTTACACACTAGATTTCATAAAAATTCTCATGTATATCCTGTGGATCACTGCAGGCTAGATTAAAGTCAGGCTTCCAAATCGTACTTATAGTGATGGCCTTCTAGTTTGACTGACCATAAAGTTTAGAAGTCAATGACAGGCAATAGAGGAAAAAGAGAAGGCTGTGGAAGCATCTCAGTGTCAGGTATTTTCTTGCATATCTTTTCCCCACCCACCCCCTTTCATTTTGTCTTTTGGTTTGTTTTTTTTCTGTGAAAAATTAATTTTACCTTCAATTTTATTATTAAAAGAGTAGCCTAGATCAAAGGGACAAAACCAAGAATGGACTCGGTGGGTCGAATGGCCAAGAAGAATGGATAGTGTAAAGTCCACAGAATTGCAAGTTTGAGGCTGCAAAACAGAATATAAGTCATGGTATTTAGTGATGGCATGGAGATAACATGTTTTGTGCGATATCTTGGTAAAAGTGCCATCATGTTGGCGAGCCCCTCACCCCGCTCTAACATTTCCAGCATGTCTGCTTGTTGCTTGTAAACTACAAGGCATTCCCAAGAGCATCCACTTTTCCCTTCTGGTCCCTTTCTGTAAATATCTTTCAAGCTAAGGACCTCATCATTTCCATCTAAGAGCTGCATAGCCCTTCTTTCAACAAGAAAGCTGTGAATGCAAACAGAGTATTGGCATAAAAAATAGGCATTGCCTTATTCATCAGACAGGCCATAAATTTTGAAAAGACCACAAGAAACACAAATCAAGATAGAGCAGGAATTTTTGCATTTTTTATATCTGTTTATCACTGAGCATAAAAAGGACTGAAAAATTCATTCTACATTGTTTTGGTCAACAAAAGATACTTTCATTAACCCATAGAATTATACAAGTGAGAGGACGGCAGGAAGCCACAACCGTAGACAAAGTAAACCAAAGGCATAGAAGGCACAGAAACAACACCCACATAAATAAACACGTTTTTTTTTGGAAAAGAGCCTAGAAACCGATCTTGGGAGGGCGCACACCTACTTCAAAGAAGCGGCATGTTCTCGCTCCACCAAGATAGATTTAGGCCTAAATTTTATTGGATAAAAATGAAAGGAATACAAAATCTTTGGGGCATACCCCTGCCAAGCTGCAGATTTCACTAGTCTTTTGTTTTGTTTTGATGGAAGGCAGAACATTACATCATGTACAGTGAGATGGAGATAATAATAGGCGTGCTCTGCCTTCCATCAAAACAAAACAAAAGACTAGTGAAATCTGCAGCTTGGCAGGCCAGAAGCATCGAGGACAGCACATCTGCGGGTCTTTGCAGGGAGCTGATTCCACGTGTGAAACTCCAAGTTGCTTTTTAGCAAGTGCGCATGAGATGCAAGTGCGTCGGCTACACCATTACAGTCTCTGTTGATGTGTTGCAGCCGCCACTTATGTACATGAAACAAAGGATGGCAGTATCGGTTTCGGTATCGGTTTCGGCCAGGATCGAAATCAAAACGTACCGGTTTCAGTTTCGTTTTCGGCCGAAACCAGTTCAAAACATTCAAAAAGGCAAAAAATACAGTGAACAGGTCTGGTTTCGGTCGGTTTCGGTCCGAAACCATTAATAAACGGTTTCGGTATGGGCCGAAACGTATTGATTTCGGCCGATACTGCCATCTATGCATGAAATAGATGAAGAAGCTCATCCCACTATTTCCTAACTGACCATGTTGGAGTTTTCTCCTGGTGGGTAAGAGAGACCAGAACCTGAGAATCAGAGTAGATAATAGAAAGGGGAAAAGAGTGAAGCAGGGCATTTCGAATGCCATCAAGAAACGCACATGCTTCAGCAGCAATGTTGTTTCCGTCCCCATAGAAATAAGCAAATGCAAAATGAAATTTCCCCTGTTTATCTCTGATGCATCCACCACCAGCAGCTGGGCCAAGATAGAAACAGCAAAGAGCCCTAGAAACATCTGGCATAAAGGAAGAAGACTAATCCACTTTAGATGAGAGCAGGCTCCCACCAACGACGCGCAGCTGCATTTGGAGATCTGGCAGCTAGCCCTGAGGAGGGAGAATCTCGGAGGGCATGCAACCGACCAGAAGCATGGAATAAGCTCACCAACACGAGATACACAGCAATCCACTGATGAATCCGTGGACAACCGCATCAGCAATAATCATGCAAGCCAACACCGGAGTTCTCCAAGTACGGCAGGGCTGTGATAAGCAACCGGCCACCTGGAACCTCAACAAGAGGCCAAGCTGCTATGACTGGAGGGAGCTAGACCGGAAGGGAAAGGCATGGAGGGGAAAGGGCAGATACTAGTGGGATAACGGAAGGGGAAGGAGCGGCTAATATGTCCTCAGAACAAAAAAGTGGGAGGGCGGTGGCAGCAGATGGTGGGATAAGGTGAGGCTGGGAGGAGAGGGGCGGGGATGGCGATCGTAGCAGAGGACAGAGGAGGGAAAAGAGAAGAGAAAAAAACTGAAAGAAAAAAAGGAGAGAGGAGAGGCGGCAGGAAGGAGGAGACCCTGAAGGAAGTCCCCCCACCCTGGGAGATCGCCAGTGCTGGGCGTGGCACTTGTTCTGCCAGATCCAGCAAGATCTGCTGCACACAGCAGTGACTAATCATTCTACTTTACAATGGAGAAGAATGAATTCAAAAGTATTTGTAGGGTTTTTGGAAACATTTTTTCTTAAGACTGTTTTATCCTTAAAAATATATATATGAAACGGTTTCGGTATGGGCCGAAACCGATACGTTTCGGCCGAAATGTATCGATTTCGGCCGATACTGCCATCTATGCATGACATAGATGAAGAAGCTCATCCCACCATTTCCTAACTGACCACGTTGGAGTTTTCTCCTGGTGGGTAAGAGAGACCAGAACCTGAGAATCAGAGTAGATAATAGAAAGGGGAAAAGAGTGAAGCAGGGCATTTCGAATGCCATCAAGAAACGCACATGCTTCAGCAGCAATGTTGTTTCCGTCCCCATAGAAATAAGCAAATGCAAAATGAAATTTCCCCTGTTTATCTCTGATGCATCCACCACCAGCAGCTGGGCCAAGATAGAAACAGCAAAGAGCCCTAGAAACATCTGGCATAAAGGAAGAAGACTAATCCACTTTAGATGAGAGCAGGCTCCCACCAACGGCGCGCAGCTGCATTTGGAGATCTGGCAGCTAGCCCTGAGGAGGGAGAATCTCGGAGGGCATGCAACCGACCAGAAGCATGGAATAAGCTCACCAACACGAGATACACAGCAATCCACTGATGAATCCGTGGACAACCGCATCAGCAATAATCATGCAAGCCAACACCGGAGTTCTCCAAGTACGGCAGGGCTGTGATAAGCAACCGGCCACCTGGAACCTCAACAAGAGGCCAAGCTGCTATGACTGGAGGGAGCTAGACCGGAAGGGAAAGGCATGGAGGGGAAGAGCAGATACTAGTGGGATAACGGAAGGGGAAGGAGCGGCTAATATGTCCTCAGAACAAAAAAGTGGGAGGGCAGTGGCAGCAGATGGTGGGATAAGGAGAGGCTGGGAGGAGAGGGGCGGGGATGGTGATCGCAGCAGAGGACAGAGGAGGGAAAAGAGAAGAGAAAAAAAGGTGAGAGGAGCTGAACCTGGGAGAGAGGAGAGGCGGCAGGAAGGAGGAGACCCTGAAGGAAGTCCCCCCACCCTGGGAGATCGCCGGTGCTGGGCGTGGCACTGGTTCTGCCAGATCCAGCAAGATCTGCTGCACACAGCAGTGACTAATCATTCTACTTTACAATGGAGAAGAATGAATTCAAAAGTATTTGTAGGGTTTTCGGAAACATTTTTTTCTTAAGACTGTTTTATCCTTAAAAATATATATATCATATTTAAAATTGTCTCGATCTTTAAAAAAATTGTATTCTAACACTGGATGTGTCTGGCAAATTACAAGTATTTGTAAAAGAAGTCTAAACACTAAAATGCACATCATCCCAACAGTCCTGTGCTGGTCTGATCCCACAATTCAATGTAGTCCAGGTCCTCACAGATGACCATCCACATCTTTGTGCATGTTGACAACTAGAATTGGGACGGTGCCAGCTCACGCCATTTGTGGCTGCACAGGCCATAAAAGGAGGTGGCGATGAGACAAGAGAAGCTGGCATTGATGGCCCTTGTGCCCAGTGGCTTCCCTTTTCCTCCTCACCCACCAGACGAGATCTGCTGCACACCCTCCATCTCCACTATGAACTTCTCGGTTCTGGAGGAGATGATGACCTCTGCTGCCCACATGGCTGCGAGCCTTCCTTCCTGGATCTCAAAAATTGTGGGGGTATCTCCTCCAGCATGTGGGCGATGGTGATTCTTCCTTTCAGGTTGTTCCTAGCTCAAATCCTTCCTTGGATCCATGGTGGCCCGAATTTAGGGAGGTATGACACATGTTTTGTTAGTGGTGAGGGTCAATCCGTATCATGGTATTCATTACTGCCGGTACGTACCGTACCGGGCCGGTACGTACCGGAACCAGCCTTGGCCGGTCCGGTTCCCGCCATTTGAACCTTGTATCAGCCGATACAGACGTTACAAATAAAAAAAATGAAAACTGGAGGCTGCCTCTGGAGAGAGGGGGGGGGGGAGGGAGAGAGAGAACAGGGGTGGACTGCGGGGCTGAGACTAATGGGGAGAGGTGGGGTGTGTGTGTGTGTGTGAGAGAGAGAGAGAGAGAGGAACCTCACAGGCTTGCAGGCTCGCAGCGGCGAGCTCAGGCTAGGGTGGCGGCAGCAGGTTCACGCGAGAATGGCGGCAGGCGGCAGCGGGCTCACAACAGGACGCCGGCAGCAGCGAGCTCACGACAGGAGGCTGGCGGCAGCAGGCTGAGGCGGACTAAGGTGACGAAGCTGGTTCGATTAGGAGTTAGGGTTGCTTTTTCCTTTAAAAGGTGATGGTTATTTATAAAACGACCCTCATAGCAAAAGTATATTGTATAAATGACCAAAGATATATAACATATATTTAAATGGGGCAGGTGGAACCAGGGTATGGAATGGGGGAACCGGTATGGAACCTGACGGTACCAGTACCGGCCCTACCTGGTACCAAAACCGGTACTAGTTTTGAATACCTTGATCTGTATCACATGAAGAAGTGGAAGAAGAGAAGATGTGTAGCACAGAAAAGAAACAACTGCCACGTTGTTTTTCTCCCGGAAGAGTTTTGTTAACAACTGAACTCTTCTCAAAAATATAGCAAGCCTCACAAAATGCTGGTTAGAACCCATTTTCTCTGCTAAATTTGATTTTGAGAGAGAACACATTAAAAAGACTAATCAAACAGGGCATTATTCACCAAAAAAGGGAAACATGTATGTAATATTTATTATATTATGATTTGTCATTAGTACTTTCTTATTGCATAACTTGTCAACATACTTTGTTATGCATGATCAAATGAGCTCAGCTGTCTATCATATTCCATGAGCTGAAGTCTGACTGGAAGAAAGAAGACACTAAATCAAGATTCAGTTGGAGATTTCTTTCATGGGAAAAGATGTGGTGGGAACATTTCTGAGGAAGATTAGACGGGATCATTATGCAATGGAGTAGTAACTCAAAGGCTTTCGCACCCTGTTCAGAGTAGCTTCTTGACAGACCATCTGACAGTAGCTTCATGCGGTTGGATAAAATTCCTACAAAGGGCTTGATGTCTTTTAATATCTGTCTTTGAAAAGAAGCAAATTACTCTCTCATCATTGAGAATAGTGATCTTCCAGGATCTCTCTTCTAGAGAAGTGCACTTCAGTGCCCTCAGATGCTCCACCCTGTCTAAGGTAGTTTCAGGCAACCTCATAGAGCTTTCAGGCTCTGTGCAAATGGAGGGAATCATGGCACTTCTACAGAAGAGTGCTCTTTCGATATCCTCCTTGAATCCTTTCTGGATATTGCACTTTCATAGATGGCAAACCTGAATCACCATATTCAATGCAAATTAGAATTCCTGTGACCCACTGACCAGGATCTCCGGCACACTAAAGGCATTTCAGCTAGACATTGCTCAAACATCTAAAGAGATGATGCACTCCAAAGCCCTGAAGGCTTTCAAACATACTCATGCTTTGTTCTTGAAGTCTGTTGATAATTTAAGTACAACCACCTTCATCAGGGCCCTCCTATCATCTATGTAGGTTTCAAATATGCTGGCAATTTCCCTTTTTCCTTCCTTGACATTCTCCTTCTTCCTTCCTTTTTTGTTGGATCTTCACAGATCTCTCACCCTCTCATTGAGAAAATGCTCCTCACCATCACGCTCATTTGAACACAAGTGTTGTTCAGACTCCGGCACTTTAAGATCAATATAAACTTTAAGGCCTAATGCATAATCTTCCAATTTTAGGGAGGAATACTTGATAATTTTTAGTTAGATGATAGTCTTGTAATCTTTCACCTCATTTTATAAAAGATTCATTGACACTAATCCCTCATTTCAAAAGACAGAAAAAGAATGAGAAGAAACAAATAAAAGAAGGAATAGAAGATAGGAGGCGAGGAGGATTTAGTGATCCCAATGCTTTCGATGTGAACTTTTTCAGTTTGGTCTAAAGAGGCAGCCTTTTCCCTCAGATCAGCCAATTACGTGAACTCAATTCCAATCTGTGTTAGATTGAAGCTCACTGACCCAATGTCTTGATCTAATTCTGCTTTTGCTATGCCCCCTATGCCCAACAACTCCCATCCCAATGAGGCCAAAAGTTGATCGGTTATCGAACAACACCTTTACAATGTAATGCATGATTGAATAGGAACACATGCATAAATGTGCTTAAAGATGACACAGGAAAAGTGAAACATGTCTCTCTAAACATTTTCTGTAATAAAAATCAAAATTAGAATCCTAACTATCCTGCTATCTAAGCATCATCATTTAATGTTGGATCAAAAGCATCAATTAAACATCTATGGCATGGAAACAACTTAAGTATCATGACATCAAACAAAATAAAAAGGCAAAATTATCAAAAAGTATTATTTACTGTGGAGGAGAAGTATAGTATTCTTCATACTTACAGGATCTCCTCAATGGTGCAATAATGCTTGCCCCCATTTTGAGTCAGTCCCATACTGGTCCAGATACCGCCCTTCATCTTTATAAACTCCACCATTATCATTTCTCATTCCAACGAGCCACGGATATTTCGTACCTATTTTTTCTATACTGAAGTAACTACAAGGTGGGAGAAAACAAAAAATCCTACAAATTTCCAAACTTTTAATATCGAGTATTACCTGAATTGGGGTTTCGACACCGAAAGAGAACTAGATAGCTTGCCATCACCATTAAGAAAAGGATTTCGGTGTTACTCTCTTCTTCCAAACCTGAATCCATAGATTCCATACACTGTTTTTGGGGAACCCACCCAGAAATTAGAATAATGCAACCAACGGGTATATTGGGTGGAGGACAGAACAACTAACTGAGCATGCTAGATGTCAAGAAAAGAGCAACCCAAATGCAGGTGCTGTACTTGAAGAACAAAGCTAAATGTTGTTTGTCTTTTATTAGAAAAAATAACAGTTTACAAGAAAAAATAAACGACGCGAGCAATATGATCACCGCTAATAAGAAATGAAATGAAAGAATTCCTAGATAGATGAGCAGCCACTGGGCCTGCATACGAGAGAGAGAGAGAGAGAGAGAGAGAGAGAGAGAGAGAGAGAGAGAGAGAGAGAGCCCCGGGGTTGGTGGGAATGCGGCGGTAGGTGTGGGAGTTTGTCGCCGAGGAGTGCCGAATTGGGATGCGCCGAGGGGCCGGCGGGAATGGAATGTCTCTCAGTCTCTCGTCGTCAAGTGTCCGGACAATTGCAAAAATAGTCGTCCTACTTGCATAAATTGTAGAAATGTCAAGCAGGCTACTGTTGATATCCCACTCAATAATTTAATTTAGAGTTAATTTGATTTATACTCTCTTTACAGGAAAAATATTAAAGTTATTATTCTTAGTCGTCCAATATCATATATACCACAATTATTAGTTAAAATTTTAAAGAATGTCACTAAAATACTAAATGATGAAAATACCCTAGAGTTTCTGTAGGGAGATTTAGTATTGATATAAGCATTGGGGGTATTTTCGTTGTTTATTTACATTATTGAAACTTCAATGGTACATCCAATATGTGACAACTAAGGATAGTAATTTTGACATTTCGTATACAAGGAGGGTATATATGATATTAACTTAATTTATTATTATATAATTATCTAATTTATCACATTTTTTTATTTTAAGATGTTCAGGAATTAGTTACCTTGCGTGCCACACCTCTTATAAGCCCCCCCCCCCCCCCACCCCAAAGAGAAAAAGTTGTCTTATAAGGCTTTAAGACCTTAAATTTCCTCATTTATTCATAAGCATACCTTCAATATCTTTTCATAATAAAAATTGCCTATCAAATTTCTGTGTAGGTACTAATTTGCTCCAGTTGGTACCAAAGAAAAGCAACAATGGCCATTGCATGTGATTCACATTGTATCATTTAATTATCATGCTTGTAGTATGAATGTCTATGACATATTTCTTTTTTTATGTTATCATGCCACCCCACAATGCAGTTTTCCCATTCAAGGCTATGATAGGGTCAATTGGCTTTGCTCGTTGGATGTGTTGGAGAAGATGGATTTTGGGGAAAAATGGATATGCTGGGTCCAGGTATTATCCTTGTCAATGGCATGCCGTCTTCTTTTTTCTATAGTGGGAGGGGGCTCTAGTAGGGAGATCCTACTCTTCTCTTTGTGCTAGTGACTCATGTGTTGAGTAGGGTATAGCTGAGAGCAGAGGCTTCAGGTCTGATCAAGAGTTTCCAAGTTGGAAGAGGTCCCTCAGTCTCTCACTCAGTCACTTGCAGTATGTCAATGATACCATCATGTTCCTGACAGAGGATGAACAACAACTTTACGTGACTAGGCTTTTGTTGGAATTGTTGGAGGTCACTGGTCTGAAAGTTAACTTCAACAATAGCATGCTAGTTGGGGTTAACATGGAGGATATGGCTCTTCAGAGGGTGGCGTGCATTTTGGAGTGTCAATTAGGAGCCTTCCCTATTTCCTACCTGGGTCTCCCTCTGACTCCAGGTGCTCTACGGTGTGTAGATTAGCTACCTATTGTACAACGTTACGAGTCTAGACTAGCTGGATGGAAGGTTAGACTGCTCTCATATGGGGGCAGGTTAATATTATGCATATCAGTTTTGGACAACTTGCCTATCTATTTTCTCTTCGTGTTCTGAATCCTGAAGACTATAGTGCAAAAGATTGCACCGACCTTCAGGAGGGACCTCAAGATCGGGATAGAGCAGCTTCAGGACCTCTTGCTCTTCCTCCTCGCCTATGCTCCACATCCCGACAAGGAGGATGTGTCGAGTTAGAGGTGGGGTAGGGAGGGGACCTTCTCAGTGAGGTCTTCTTACTCCATTATCTCTGATGGAGAGGTGTGCCATAGTCTCAACCCTCATGTGTGGAGGTTGCGGAGTTCGCTGAAGGTGAAGCTTCTTACTTGGAGGACTTCTCACGAGAGGTTGCCCAATTGTGACAAGCTACTTCATTTCTTTTCGGGCATCCAGCCGACTTACTGCTTATGTGGTCAGGAGGACAAGACCCTGGACCGCCTGTTTGTAGGTTGTACCTACTCACAAGAGGTGTGGGAGGGTCTTGCTAGGAGAACCCACTGTGCCATCGGCTCTCAGAGAGAGATGCATCACTTCATTAGGTCGTGAGGCAAAAGGTGGCTCCATAGAGGTGATAGAGTTGTGTGGTGGCTGATCCTACATGTCACCCTTTGGTCTTTGTACGGCGAACGGAGCAATAGGACATTTAGGAGGGAGGCTAGAGCTGAGGAATCTCTTGAATCTTTCATTTGTGATAGAGTGAGTGAATGGGCGGAGTTACTTTGTAATGTGAATTTCCTCAACTCCCTTCTTTAGTTTTGCTGGGGTGGGGGTGGGGGGCTAGTGTCTTTCACACTATCTTGGTGTGACATTTTGTATAGGATTTTTTTGGGGAGCTCATTGACTATACTTGTACGTCTCTTTTTTCATTTAGTACATTAGTGGTACTACCCACTTTCAAAAAAACATCTCAGAAATCTAGGAATATGATTATTAATAAATTCCGCTGTGATTGTGATCCTTACGTATCCAATTGAAATTACTCCATGCCGTAGAAGAAGATAGAGGAAAGAAGTTTGATATTAGAAGAACTTTACAAGTCTGCTTCCGAAAGAGTTGATCTTTAACTTTCATTTTCCACTCCATTAATCGCTTACGCACATTCCAGAGATGATACTTTTAGTAAGGTCTCCATAGTCAGGGGATCATCTATAGGGATGTGCGGAGACCACCTTTGTTTGATCTGGAGAATATTTTCCAAACAAAAAATTAGCAAAACTATTTATAATACCAATGGCCAGAGCAAGCCAATTTGGTTGTACTTTTTTGACTTTCATAGATCTTGTTTGGCCCAGGCTTATCAAGCACCTGGGGGGAGGCCTTCGTTGGAAAAATGAGGGCTAGATCAATTCATTTCAATACATGAAGCTATAACACTACATAAGTCTCTGGAAAATGGATCATCCCACATGTAGTAAAGAAAATGGCCTGTGACCACCTTGTCAAACCAAGCATGCATTTGTCATCATTGATGGGGCTGAACGGGGGAGAAAGGGAACAGGCAGCAAAAGATAGAGGATGGGTAGGCTCTTTTGTGGATAGAAGCGGGGGATGCATCAAGACATCCAGAAGAGGCTTTCGACGGAGAGAACCTGGGAGACGAGGTCTTGTCAAAGGGTCCATCATGCTGGACTAGGCATGAGATAGGCCAGCAGGAGATTGGGGATTCGTCTAGTGGGGGTGGCAGCCAGCAACATTACTTGGCTCTGCCCGGGCCTTCTGTTCCAGAGGGAGAGGATCTCCTATCAGCGCAGCTTTCTTCTACTCTCCCTGAGCTTCCTTCTGCTCTGTCCGAGGGTGGCCTATTGTCGAATGTGAGAATTGTTGTGGAATCACCTTTAGGAGGAGGGGTGTTTGAATGGGGAAGGAGAAGGGGGTCTTGGCTAAGAGGAAGTGAAGGAAATCTTAGCTAGGGTGGAGAGTTTCATGGGGGAGCATGTCAGAGAGGTGGCTAGTCTGATCGGAGTGTCCACTGTAGGTGTTGATAAGGATGTGAGGTTTGTCTTTTGCAGAATCCAGAGAAGATGGCAGGAGGATATGGTTAGGAAGGCTAAGGCATGAAGAACCAATAGAAGAGGGGATGTGGAGAGGGAAGAGGAAAGGAAGGAACTGGCAGAGAGTTAGGAGAAGGTGAGAGGAGCTGAGCTAATAGTTTGGGTGGAGGGTGGTCTTCACTACTCATGGAGGGGGGGGTGAGGGTGTTTATGTGGTGTTGACAGTTCGGGGGAGGTTTAAGGTGTATGTGTGGGTCTCTTAGCAAGGCAATCTGGCAGAGTATATTGTTCGATTTTTGTTTGGCCTTGGCGCTCTTTTTTGCTTTGGGTGGGGGGTCAGTTTTTGGTGTCCAGGTTTTTTATATTTTCTTTATTTTCGCTTTGCTCCAGGGGCAATGTTCATGCTGCCGCCTTTTTGTAATTGGGAGCTTTGTGGGAGCACTCTCTCCTTGGAAATTCTTAATCCACCCACGCGTCCCTGGATCAAAAGCCTGCATTCCTGGTACCAGCCAGGGCATGTTTAGCCTCTCTCAGGCAGTGGGTACTCTCTGGCCCGAATGATATTCACGGCGTAAATACCTGCTGCAGGTGTCCACAGGTGGGAATTGATCCCATGACCTCATAGTTTGCCCAGGGGACAGCCGTGGGGCTTGACCAACACTCCCACCTCCAAGGGACATTTTTGTGGAAAGTAACCATTTGAAGACTTTCAACTGGTGATAGAATCAAATATTTAAACCAGGGCTGGCATCCACTAGTATTTTCCATGGACTTCAAGAAGAGAATATTGATCATTTGCTTTGCAAGTGTGGGATTATAGAAATTGCTTGGAAGATCTTGTTTAAATCAGCAGTGTAACTGGAATAGGTGGGATAGTACATTGTCTCTCTTGAGGTCTTGGAGAACCTTATGTTCGGTTGGATCTGAGAGGAAGACTTGGACTATTATCCTTCCTGCTATGATGTGGGCCATCTGGACTAAAAGGAACAACAGAAGATTCATGAATGATTTCAATAGCATTTTTATTATTCTGAAGATAGATGTTTAGTAGGTGCAAAATCGGTGTAAGGCTGCAGGTTTGGAAATGGCTGAGGATGGTTGTGAGAATCAATGCAAAATGTTAAAGAAATATCAATTTTGTTTGAGAACAAATTCAGTCACAGAAAATGTTAGATCTCAGGTGGATCCAATTGTTGTTCCAAAGGTAAAGTGAAGTCACGACAAGCTTCTGCATCAGTGGACACATCTTATGAGATTTGCCACCCAATCTCTGAGTATGACTTGAAGTGTATGTGAGATATGTGTGGATCTAATAGTTGTATGAAAGGTAAATGAAGTCAGAACAGTTTTCCTCATACCACTAGACGTATCATACAAGATTTTCCACCCAATATCTGAGCATGACTATCTCAATGTAGAAACATCCTTCAAAGCTTAACTCTGTTTAAATTAGAGGAACAATGACTATGATTATTTCTTTCTCCCTAAATAATACTGTTTTGATGTGGTGGCTATTTTTCTGTGTTGGTTTTTGCTGGGAGACTAATGTGCTTTTGTACTGCTTTCTGGTTGCTCTCTATGCTTGTTGCTGATCAGTGCAAGTGATGATGCACATGTTGTTTAGAGACCATGTTGCCTCAACTGTTGCACCTGCACCTTCACAGTTCACTTCAGCTCCTCTGCCTCTACTCTTTGAAGACTAGAAATCTGCCTTGCTAATTGTCGCAAATGTCAGACAGCTCTCTTTCTCAGAGTACCTAATAGCAATACTCTTTGATGATGCATGGGTATCATGCTCTTCTCATTAGAAAACAGATCAAGTTGCTCATTACCTGTCTGTTGTGCCAAGTTTCCTTTTAGACAGCTGCTCGTTCGGAAAATCTTAGACATTAGTTTTAGCTTTGTGTAGTAATTGTTTGCTGATGTTGTTATAGATCAGTAGATGTCACTGAAATTTTCACTAGTTGTTTCATCTTTTCTTTGCTTTACTCGTCCAGATTATGAATGCAGTCTTCATTCTAGATGAGTAAATAAATGATCTCTAACCATAAGGCTGTCCATTCTTATGTCGCTACTGATTTTGTTGTTCTTTGTCAATCTTAGGTGGACCGCAGCTGGAACCCTTCAAGCAAAATACCATTCTAAAATGGCTGGAATGAATGCGCCTATAGCAAGACCAAAGGGAACCAGGAAACTGAAATCAAGTGCAGAGGATTTGGGTACGAAATAGATTCTAGCTGGTAGGTTGTGATACTTTTCGGCTGACGGGCATGAATTGTCAGCTTTACCAGTTGGCCAAATTACTGTATTTGTATGTTTGAATGATATCTATTTATTACCAATTATCGTTACACAAAGAAAATGGTATACTTTCCTTCTAGCGCGTTGCTGGTTTCCACTGGTTTGAGATGTGAATCTACCAACTTCTTTTGCAGTTATATTATATTCAATGTGTTTATTGGAAATAGGAGTTCTCGTGTGGATTAAGAGCTTTCTATTTCTAATGGTGTTAATAGTTTTTACTTTTAATACAGTAGTGGTACCACCCACCTTCAAACAAAAAAAGTTACACTGGTGTTAATAGCCCCAACAGGTTTGTTTCACTACTAGACTGCCTTGCATGAATTCTCTTCTGAAGGGGCCGCTAGATTTCCCTTACTTAGGGGATACGATTTGCCGTACCCTTCAGTCTAACCCTATAACGCTAGAACAGATCTGAAAGTCGAATTGATATCATCTTTCTAACAAATCCAACTATGCCTCAGAAATATTCCTGGCCATGCTTGTTGACGTCGTGAGAAAGTAAATTGAAACGGTCTCAGCCAAGTAAATAAAAAGGGTCTCAGCCCATGCCATATTGTTGTGTACACACTAGATTTCATAAAAATTATTTATGTGTATCCTGTGGATCACTGCAGGCTAGATTAAAGTCGGGCTTCCAAATCATACTTTTAGCGCCACTTTGTTTCAGGATTAAACATATCCCGGTTATATTTATGGGTTCCTCACTTATACCTTTTTGCTTTGGTATGGGATTGGGTTAAATTATCCCACCTGTGGAGGTGGGATAGTTTAACATGGCTTAAGTCTATTTAATCTACTTTTAAGTAGATTATCTAAAAAAGCTCCCGCCAAATCAAAGAGGGATAAGTTACATCAAAAAGTAACTTATTCTTATGTTAAACCCCAGACAAAGCGGCGCTTAGTGATTGCGTTCTAGTTTGACTGACCATGAAGTTTAGAAGTCAATGACAGGCAATAGAGGAAAAAGAGAATGGTGTGGAAGCATCTGAGTGTCAGGTATTTTCTTGCATGTCTTTTCTTCCCCACGCCCCCCACCCCCGTTCTTTGATGCCACAGACATGGTGTATTTTGTCTTTTGGTTTGTTTTTTTCTGTGAAAAATTACTTTTACCTTCAATTTTATTATTAAAAGAGTAGCCTAGATCGAAGGGACAAAACCAAGAATGGGCAAGGTGGGTCGAAGGCCCAAGAAGAATGGATAGTGTGAAGTCCACAGAATCGCAAGTTTGAGGCTGCAAAACGGAAAATAAGTCATGGTATTTAGTGATGGCGTGGAGATAACATGTTGCGTGCGATATTTTGGTAAAAGTGCCATCATGTTGGCGACCCCCTCACCCGGCTCTAACATTTCCAGCATGTCTGCTTGTTGCTTGGAAAGCCAGGTTTGTTACACTAGATAAACCAGCAATGTGCTTGGAGTTTACTCCTTCGGAACTTGCCTTGTAACCTGTGATGGTATTTTCCTTCTACTTCCTTCAGTGGCCAGTCTGAAGGTTGGCATCTTGCCCTTCTGAACTTGTCAGGGATTTATAATTCCCTCTGATCGAGCTTTATCAACACCGAAGAGGAGATAATCTCTGGTTTTCATCTCGTCTGACTAAGCCAGATGTGCGCCGTTGCACCATCCGTATATTGTTGTTTTTTTGGGTTCTATTTTCTTAGAAAGTGGATAGTAAACACAGTCACAGAAGTTTGGGGTATACAAGTATGGCAAAAGAGATCTTTATGATCTCAAAAATGGCACTGCTGGCATATCTAATTTAGAAAAAAAAAAGTGTTGAATAGTTTTGGTCTACCGTTGTGCGGTGCATATTGTAGTGGGCATTGAGTAATCCCAACATGTGTTTGTGAAATATAACATTCATTTTGTTATTCTTTCTAGCCATTTTTGCGCCTAATTGTGGAGCGTGAGTTCCCAAAATGGTCAATCTATCGGGTTTTCTCGCTTTTGTTTCAGATCTTCACTCTTCACGATAGTCGAAATGCTACTTTTTGAACATGTTGTCCTTGTCACAATATTTCTTAGCTTATCTTGTAAATATCTGTGCTCTAATGGCATCTTCCCAATCATACCAGTGATCGTTTACCGTAAACTATCGGTAACTCCTTTGGAACATCTGCCGGAGGTCATGTAAGACAAATTTGTTCCATGCAAATGAGAACAGCAAACGCCTGGGGTGGGCAGACAAGACTGGCAATTGGCAAATATCTGATCGCCGTCTTGTAATCTTATCCTTCTCTATACTAGGTGCTTTTGAGTAGCCATCTCCACAATTTTCAGATTTGTCGGTGATCCCTGTGCTTTGTCTCCCTTTTTATCCTATCATGCTTTAGCAGGAGTCCGTCTTCCAACTTTTATCTTTTGGGAAAATTATCGCTTTAGCAGGAGTCCGTCTTCCAACTTTTATCTTTTGGGAAAATTATCTTTATATTCTTAATTTTTTGAAATAATTGTTATAACTTTATCATTATGATATTTGTAACAATATCTCCCAAATCTTTATGAGGGTCACACCGTACCCCCGTCGTCAACTCTCTCTCGCCATTAGTTACTCAAGATGGGGGTAAGAGGAGGGAAATGATTAACTTACCTTGAAGGAAATGACTAATCTAGCATTTTATTGGTACGTACGCTTTGACAGATTACCTGGGTATTTATGCTGAACCTCGTAGGATCCTCATCTATTCACATACGCATGTCTGGGAGAGGGGGACACTTGAGGAGTCTTGATTGGTTATGGATAACCCACGAACACAGATCAACTTCCAAAACTTGCTGCAGAGATACGAGGATCTGGCTGATATTTCAGACCCATCTAAAAATGTTCCTCGCAGCAAGGTTTGTTTGGTATGCTGCAGAAATAATATGATAGTTCTAAAATCATCGATTCCTAAGTACTCTTTTTAGTAGTTTATAGTAACTTTTGAGTGAAATCAAGACTAGAGAAGCACAAATGGCATGAAGATTGACGCTATTTTAAAAACCCCAAATATTTGTGGCATGTCAAAATGTTTGAAAAATAGTGAAAATATCATAGTTCATGGTGCTTTGGGTCCTTTTACAGCTCACCAAATAACCCCTAAGCCGATATCACACCACACATGACATAGCAGCTTGTCTACCTATCCGAACTGCAAAAAGATTGTAGAAAGGAAAACAACTCGTGCCCTTTTGATGGGAGCAGACCATCTCGGTACTCTAATCTGCAGTTCTGCACTAATTCAAAAGGCTATGATTGTTCTTATCACACTTCGGCATTGGTGTAAATTAGGCAACAAGCCTAGGTACACGGATGATCCAGCCTCTGTTGGTTTTAACTCGCCTGGTGCCAGATTTCCTGGCCCGAGCAGTGATCACCTGTGTTTTGTTCTCCAACCGACAATACAATTCGCAGAGGGGATCTTGTAGAAGGAGGATCTAATTTTCACGGAACTTCTCTGCAACTCTTCAGCCTTCGAAAGAAAAAAAAAACCCTAAAAAGGGTACATCCACCATACATCGTAATAGTTAATAGCACTGGTTTTCACTTTTCACAGGCTTACGAACGTCGATATGAACAGAAGATTAGAGAAGGCAAGATAACATCCCTACCATTCCCTTTGTCTGTGCAGGTAAACTTTGCTAGCTACCTCTTTCTTGATTTCTTAAACTCTCATCAAAGAAGAGAGATTAGAAGTTTCCTACTGTTGTTGCAGAGGATGAGGATCCCCCCCCCCCCAACCACCAACCGCCAAACTATCCGAGAGCTCAGCTCAGGTTTACCTGCGCAGGCAAAGATTGAGAGGCTCCTCTCCTGTTGTTGTTGTTGTTGTTGTTGCTGCTGCAGGGAAGAGCATCAGATCAGACAAAAAGGCCCCCTAGGCAGCAAGACAGCATCTATACATGTACACATAACAAGATCTTATCATTACAAGCAGAACATCGTCTTTACACACAAGATTTGGGGGGGGGGGCAGCCACCCCAGATTATTTTCCACACTCAAAACATGAAACACCCCCCTCGTTCCATCACCAAATCCTTGCTACCAGAAAAGTCTATCCTGCCCGCCTGCCATTCCTGTTCCCGTTAGCCACTCCGTCCCCCGGGCTGAACCCTCCTGCGTTGGCGCTCCCGCCGGTGCCGAACCCAAATCCGAACCCCCCATTGCCGCCGCCGCCGCCGCCTCCCCCTCCCCGGCCGCCGCCGTTGGCGGAGATAGAGCTCCACCCGAAGCCGAACCCGCCGCCCTCCGCCTGGCGGCCGGCCCCGGCAGCGAATCCCCAGGCGCCGCCGCCGACCCCACCCCCGGGGGCGGCCGTACCGAAGCCCCAGCGGTAGTCCCACCCGGCGCCCCCGCCGACGTTGCCGCCCCCCCAGCGGAAGTCCCACCCGTGGGGGCCGTTGCCGCGGCCCTGGGCGCCGCCTGGAGCTCGATCCGCCATGCCCGCACCACTCTCCCCTCCGGTGGGTCTTGGAATTCCGGTGTGGAAGATGGCGTGGAAGAGTATGGCTCGAGCAGAGGTGGGGTGGTGTTTCCTCCGCTGACCTGCGCGCCCGTGAATTTAATGCGGCCGGTTCACCTACCCCCTCCTTTCCCCTTATTATCCAGCTGCTGGCCATACAAATCCTATATTAGACGCACGAGATGGGTAAGAAGAGTGGGATCAAATGATGTCATTAAGATTATGTCCACAAAAAACTACTTTAGTTGGAATCAATTGAATTACTTATTGTTCTGACGAGTCCCATCGATTTGAAGCGTCATTAGAATTGTGGTGTTCATCAGAGTGGGGGTGTTTGACTTGATACAAATCCAACCCTCCCATCTATAGTTTGTGGCCCTCTTGGATTTGTCAAAAAATAATGTTAGAAAATGGCACTTGCATGTTGTTTTCTTTAGCGATATCTTACCATGTAATCTTTAAAGATTTGTCAGGACTAATGAGAATGACCCCCCAAAATTGAATCGAATAACACTGTAAAACATTCACATAATTTTTCCATCCCATCAGTGAAACACAACTTCCTATGTCCAAAACCAGCTCTCTATCATCATCTGAATAAGCTCTCCATCAAGCTGATGTGCAAGTAATTTTAACTTCTCAAACATATGACATGAATGAAAAATTAAATCTCCCCTCGTAACAATGCGCACAAACAAAGCTCAAGTGAAAGTTATTGTAAATGTAGTGTGAAGAAGGGTATACGAGAGGGGGGAATGTGGAAGTTCCAGTTAGAAACGTGAAGGAAGAGATGGTGCCAAACTACTGAAACTAGTGTAGGAAATTCAACATTTTTTGTGATGACATGCCAGAAAGCATGTTAAAGAACAGTGCGTTCCTTTGTATGTAACATTTTAAGAGGAAGTTTTATATCTCTTAACATCTCATGACTTGGGAAATAGAAATGCTAGCTATCTTATTGGACGGGTACAAAAGTTATCCGTCCAATATATTATTGGTCTATTTTATTAACACGTGAGTCTCACTCATTAAAATTTTTAAATGCTTCTTAAATGATTATGTACACTTCCATCTATTTATCACCCTTATTCATATATTTATCACCCTTAAATGATATTAGAAGTCTCGTTCGTCGTCTCGAGAATGTGTGAAAATTGATCGGAGTTGATTAATTGTCAGTCTTATATAGTTATTTGTCATCTTTAAATAATTATTTTTCACCTTTAGATAGTTATTTATCACCCTTAATTAATATTGGAAGTATTATTCGTCGTCTCAGGAATGCGCGAAAACTAAGTTGTTTGTCATCTTTACATAACTATTTGTCATACTTAGATATCTATTTTTCACTCTTAAATAATTACTTGTTACACTTAAATAATAGTGAAAGTCTCATTCGTCGGCTCGAGAATATACAAAAATTGACATGAATTGATTATTTATCACACTTAAATAATTATTTATCATCTTTAGATAATTATTTTTCATTTTAAATAACTACTTGTCACTCTTATAATATTAAAAATCTCATTAGAAATATGTATAAAATTGACAAAAGTGAGACTCACACATTATATATATATATATATATATATATGACCCAACGAGAGATAAGACGGATAAAAAATTTATCATCGTGTGCACGGATAACAAACATTTCTCCTTTGGAAAAGGACAAACTTTACCATTTGCATCCTTCGATTGGGTTGGAGATTCATTTAAATGGTGTACAAAACTGCCTGCCGTATTTGACTCCCACAAAGGATGAACACCAGCAAGTGGGTGGCCATAGGCTTTCCTTGCTCCCTAAGCAAAGTCAGTGACCCCAAGAGCAAGCAGGAAACGTGGGCTTTCACACGTTACATGGATCTAGAGAGTGGATCACCGGAGGTGAATTGTTTTCACACGGTGTTCACAGATGGGAGAAAGAAAAACAGATGAAAAATTATAATTTCAGCAACTGGAGGATCTAGATCCCTTTGGGACGGTGAACAGGTATTGGAAACATACAACTTCAACAAGTCAACCCTTATTAATGGACTTGGTCCACTTCACCTTTAGTGCGAAATTCTAGGAGAAACGATAGGGACAATCATATGTATACCCTCAAAATATATACCTATATTCTTCGTATCATCACATATATCCCCAGAATAATATGTATTTTATCATGGATATTTAATTTTAGCTAAATTAAGACCCAAAAAAATAGTCTGGTTTACCCACCCTGTCCAACATTTTAACGTAACTAAAATGACGACACATAATCTCTGTAATCTTTCGTATGATCTTCCATACCCCTCCAAAGTCCTTACATTTACACCTACAACAGAATGTTCCACTAACTCCAACAGTATTGAAGCCCGAGAGCTATAATTGGAACAATAATATTTGTGGTGAAGATATACATCGTGATATTTCATGCCGTCAATCTCAAATAGTTGGGATAAAGATGCGACGACGATGATACATCGTGATAATATAAAAAACATGAGGCCATAGAACAAGAAAGATTCTAGAGGTATCTATGTTATTATTCAGAATAGATTTGTCGACTCGTTCGTATCAATCGTATCAATTTTTTATTGATACAATATGATATGAGTCGATACCATTACATACTAAGATAAAATAATACATTATATATATATATATATATATGGTTTTTTACATATTAGTCCCTACAAATATGACGAATTACTTTTTAGTCTCTAAAATCTCTCTATTGTTTAAAAAGTCCTTGTAAAAGTTACCGTTAAACTAAATAGTCCCTGTCTTTTTTTACCGTCGACGATATTAAACGCAAGTTTAGTTAACTTTACCCTAATTACTGAAAAGACAAACCCACCCTCGCTTAATCGAGGGTAACGGCCGTAGTAACCCTCCAACTGAATCCTTAGGGCACACCACAGAACCGGACCCTCCTCTTTCCCTTCCCCCCGTACACAGTCGCCATTGCCGTTGATTTCACTCTCTGGGTCGTCGCGACAGCAACGACCACCGGCCACCGCCAGGGTCGATTAGGCACCATCGCCATTGCCCAAACCTGCACGTAACAACCGCGGCGCTTCACGGCACCCCATCTGCCGCCGCAGACGTACGACCGCCCTCGTTCAGACGCCGCATCACCGGAGTCACCACCCCACATCCAGGTCTGGGCCACACATCTCCGGCTCCACTCCGGTACGCGTCAGGCGCTGTTGCCACCTCACACTCCACCGACCCTGTCCTCTCAACCAATTGGGGTTTTGCATATCAAAGAAAGTCGTGGTTTAATTACCTAGTCTGACTTAGTAGTAGAGACAAAGGGCAAGACTATATTGCGAAATATAAGCACATTAAGGTAGATTTTGACGTAGCATCACAGCCTGATGATCAGAGCCCTCATACACACACAGATGAATAACTTAGTAAAAATGTGTATACTAATATGATATACAAATATAAATGTTTACTCATGCATTTTATATGTTTACAGAGTCGAAATATTAAGGACATCAATTTTTGTTTTCTTTCTATATGGTTTAGGGATAATATTGTTGTTATGTCATTTTTTGCTATAATGTTGTTAGATTATTTAATGCTCTAAAAAGTTTTGTTATTAATTGTAGATGTCTGAATTCACGGATGCAGTTTCTTTATGGTTCTGTCAAAAAAATTTGCTTTAATGTTTTTCAGTCACTCAATTCATATTAGTTAATAATGTTATTGTTGTACTCAGATTATCGTGTATGCGTGCTGATTTTGTAATGTGGATAACTATTCTAAAGAGTTTATTTCTGTCTTCAGATTGTTAAATTGTGAAAATGGGGGAACGAGAGCCATCATTAAAGTTGACATACAAGTTTGGTGGTTATTGGAAAACTCTTAAGTCTGGGAGGAGGGCATATGCACTAGGTCAGAGTAAGACAGTCGTGGCATATCCTGATTACTACAGTAGATGCATATTAATTGAGGATATGGGACATATATCTAAGTGGGCAAGTACACATTGTTTAGAATTTCATTGTGAATTGCCTAATAGCAGACCTGTTCAGTATGAGAAAATAGTTTCAGATGCTCAATTATATGAGGTGATGAAAGCCCATTTGCCCGTAGGGAAGATGATCATATATGTTAGCACATTGGACAGTCGGCCATTAGACTTACAGCCAACCAATATTCCACAGAAAGGTATGGCCAGCCAGTCTACTCAGGCCCATTCCCAGACATTTGTTGACATTGATGAGATGGATGATGATGCTGAGGTTGGTCAACATCCTGAGTTTGTTCATGATGCTGCAGTTGTTCATCGTGATGAGGTTATTCATGATGTCCCTACCCCTGCCCTTGCCCCTGCCCCTACCCCTGGCCCTGCCCCTACCTCTGTAGTTGATGAGGATTATCATATTTTAAAGAAGAGGATATGTTCTGAAGCTGAGGACAGTGACTCAGAATTTGCTGCATATGAAGATGAGTACAACGAATCTGACGAGAGTGCGGCTGATTCTGATGAGGTACACACTGAGGACAGCTATCATTCAAGGCCATGTCCCTCAGATGAATCAGATATTGATGGAGGAGTTTTAGATGATGATGGAGATTTGTTGGAGGTTGATGAAGAGACCCCAGATATATCAGTTGGTTCTCTATTTACAAATAGTCAGGAGTACATGATTGCTCTACGTCAGCATGCTATAAAAAATCAATTTGAGTTCAAGCAAGTGAAAAATGACAGCATGAGAATTACTGTTGTATGTGCAAATGTTAATTGTAAATGGAGAGTGCATGCCTCAAGGCTGCAAGATGGAGTTACTTTTACAGTCAAAATAATGCAGGAAAAGCACACATGTTCAGCCACATCTAGGTGTGATAACAGGATGGCATCCAAATCTTGGATTTCAGCCAAGGTATTGGAAGCAGTGAAAGAGAATCCTGACATACCTCCAAGAAAGTTGCAAGCTGATTTATTGAAGTCTTACAATATTTCAATCCCTTATCACCGCATTTGGCGTGCACGAGAGTCGGCAAAGGAGAAAGTGTTTGGGAAGGTTGAGAAAACGTACAAGCATTTGCCACAGCTATTGAATGAATTAAAGCAGAGCGACCCTTCCTCAGTTGTACAGTACAAAATTGGATTGGATGGTTGTTTCCAAAGGGTGTTCATTGCCTTAGGGGCATGTATTAGTGGTTTCAAAGATGGCTGCCGTCTAGTGCTGGGCATAGATGGATGCCACTTGAAAGGGTATTACACTGGGATCTTGGTGGCTGCAGTTGCTCTTGATGGGAATCATGGTTTGTTCCCAGTTGCCTATGGTGTTCTTGAGGGGGAGAGTATAGACTCGTGGACATGATTTTTGCACAATTTGAAGGACGCTATTGAAAATCCGACAGAGATTACATTCATTTCTGATATGGAAAAGGGCATTGAGGTAGCTGTCCCAGATATCTTTCCAGATGCCGAGCATAGGTAATTAAGTTTCTCCTTTTACAATGTTTGATCTACTGCTAGTTTTATTTTTCATAATGTAAGAATTGAGTGACTATTTATTTTAATGACATTGACTATAGGTTTTATATTACTGACGAGATTGTAATTTTAAATTACTTGTAGGTTTTGTATGCGGCACATTTACAGGAATTTTAAGAAGAAATGGCTGGGCCCATGTTTCAAGAATACTGCATGGGCAGCAGTAAAATCTTACACTGTTCAAGAATATAAAGCAGCTATATTTGAGATGAAGAAACTAGATCCATAGGCTGCTTCCTATTTAGAAAGTTTGCGTTGTGCCTGGTCAAGATGTCATTTTAATGACAAGGGTAAGTTAAACTACATCACTAACAACGTAGCTGAGTCATTCAATTCATTGGTTGATGATACGAGAGGCCTACCACTTGTAGACATGTTAGATGGAATTAGGCAGAAAATTATGGTGAAAATGGATTACAGGAGGAGACATGCACGTAGGATCAAAGAAAAGTTTGTGCCACGGGCTGTTGCCTATTTAAATGCAATTGTTAGGAAGTTGGGAAAATATGCAGTCAGATATTCCACTGATTTTATGGCTGAGGTGGAAGGTCCGTATGAGAGGTGTGTTGTTAAATTAGACGAGATGTATTGTTCTTATCGTCAATGGCAAGTCAGTGGGCTGCCTTGCCAACATGTTGTTGCTGCTGTTGATGCACGGAGGGGCCTCCAAATTAATAAATTTGTTGATAGATGTTATTCAATTGAGACATATAAAGTCACATATGCAAAGTCAATACAACCATTGTCAGGTAAGAGCATGTGGCAGACTGTAGAATCTGTTGAGGTGCTTCCTCCTCGCTGCCAAAGACCCCGAGGTCGTCCTCGGAAGAAGAGGATTAGAGATGCTGATGAAAATCAAAAGTGTAACGACCTGAGAATCCGATTACCGGGAAGGCCCGATAACCCGAGACTCGCACCGCCACCCACGAGTCCGAAGACTCGGAAGGGTTAAAAGGATGGTGTGGAAACTACACAAGTATCACAAATAATTGCAGAAATTAAACAGTTGTAATATTAAGCAGGAAATAAATTACAATTTACATGGTCCACAATAGAAATAACAATAACAGCAACAGTAGTCCACAACTAGTACAGTGACAAGGAAGAAAAGTACAGCTACACGGGGCATACCCCGGCTCTGACCTCTGGCACTACCTCTGGGCACCCGCACCACGCTGCACTCCTGACGCGCTCCCCGAAGGTGGCGCCTCACCTGAAACATGGTGAAAACACGCAGGGAATGAGTCTCGGAACAAGACTCAGTAGGGATCACTCGAACCCTACCTCGTAAAACGAGAAACCACTACACTAGCGGTAGGAAAGTACCTCGGGAGGGAAAGCCCTGTACTCTACAAGACAAGACCCTACGGCACGTAAACCGATACGCGTGCCACGGTAAGAAAGCCAAAGCTCAAAGGTCGAACCGGTAAAACCCGAAGGTCGAAAACACTCGACTGACAGTCTGTCACTACGTACTCGACAGAGTACCACCCACTAGAAGCACAGCCGGTAGCGTCCCCTGACGTCTTACACCGCGCCGCAGGTGAACCGCCTGACGTGGTAGGTCCTACCCGAGGCGCAGACATCGTACAAGTAACCACAAACAAGTAACTAGCTGGGGTCACGCCCGTCGACGTAGGTCCAACCGCCCCCAACCATCCGTGCACACACAGACCTTGCGTCACTAGGTCTGGTCCTCTGACCGGTTTTCCCCCGTAGCCGGACTCTGGCTACCGACGAGGGGCCTACGGTAACCGGTCCACAAACCGTCTCAAAGGTGAGTGCCCGTACACCACTCCCAGGTGAGACCAGCACCTCGTACTGGTGGGCTACGACTAGTGGAGGGTCACTGAAGGAGTAGACTCTCAAGTCACGGAAAATAACGTCGCAACCACAGGTACGAGGAACGCTCCTTGTACCCATGCTAACGCACGGTGACGCAAACTGAAGTCACCACCTCCCGGGACCCCACGGCACCCCCACGTGTAGCCCCCACATGATGCCCCGCATCAGTCGGACTACGGGTCAGCACAGGGATCGAGACTAGCTCGTCCGGGACTCAAGTTGGCAAGGAAAAGGAGTCGCGGTCACCGGAGGACCGCCTCCAGTGGTCGCGGTCGACCCAGGACCGCTACCACCTAGTGGCGGTCCTCCTGGGACCGCAACCACCCTGGTGCGCGAAAAGTAAACGCGGTCGTTTGATGACCGTTTTCACCTGGTAGCGGTCTCTAGGAGACCGCGACCAGACTCCAACGGTCAAAAGACCGTGTCGAAGACCGTGCCGGACCCCATGGTGAAAGCGGTCGCCCCCTGACCGCCACCAACAGTCGCGGTCAGTCGCACGACCGCGACCGCTAGCCGACAGAACGAGCCCCAACGGTCAAAAATCCTGGTGAAGGCGGTCCCCACCCGACCGCTACCAGTGAACGCGGCCACTGGTAGACCGCTATCATCTCGGAAAACCGAGAACGGCGGGAAACGGCCAAAAACACCATCCACGCCCCCATACCTCCACCGGAGAGGGGAAAATCAAAGGGGAAGACCCCTGGGGACCCCTAGCATGCATCTAAGCCATCCAAACGTGGAATCGCGGGCTAAAACCATAGATCGGGCGAGCTCTCCCCAAATCATGGAAAACCCCAAGCATGCTCAAACAAGCCCCTCTCGGCCTCCCCGCGGCCTACAAACCACGGAAATCAACGGCAAGAGGCTAAGGAACGTCACCCTACCTCAATGGAGCGAATACTCCGCTGAATCACCCACGAATCGCGAAGAACGCTTGAAGCTTCACGAACTCCCCACGCTTCCCACGCTTGCCGCACGCCCACGAGCTCGCCTCGCCGCCACCCACGCGTCCGCGCCGTCGCCCTGCCGCCGTCAACAGCCGGGGAGGGGCTCACCGCGTCCGAATGGGAGAGAGAGAGGGAGAGAGGAGGGCGGCCACGGTTGGGGAAGGAAGGAGGAAGAAGAAGAAGAAAGAGAAAAGAAAAAAGAAAAAAGAAAAGAAATGGGATTATATAGAAAATCCGATTTTTCAGAAAAATACCGAAAATTAGAAAAATACATTTCCAGAATCCTCAGAACGCACCGATCGCAACGGTACCACTCGTGCCTGGGGGAACCGCCCGGTTCACCCACAGCGAGCTTCCGAAGAAAAAGCCGAAACACATACCGGGAATCGGAAAACACACGCGGAAAAATCGCGGAACGCCTCCGGGCCTCCGAAACGACTCCGGATCGCGCCGATCCGATCACGAAAGATGTCCGAAACTAAATTTCGGACATAACAGAGCTGGACGCTCCAAAAACCAGATCCGGGACCCACGAAGAAGGATCCGAAAGGTCTGGGATATTACAAAAAGGCACTTAGGAGATCCCATAAATGTAAAAGATGTGGACAATAGGGCCATCATAAAAATACTTGCAAAGAACCCCTCCCAGTACTAGAATCTGCAGTTACAAATATTGGCGTAGGTTCCACAACTATGGCCCAAAAGTAAGTTTGTATTACAATTATGATTTGTATTTTATCTATTTGATTTGCTTTGTGCATAATATTGAAAGTTATGTTGTAGGCAAGGCCCAAGAAGACCACCCAGGTTCGTAACAATTAGTGGTAGGGCTACTCAGGCTCAAACTAGTGATGGTGGTGAAGGGCCACAAGTTGCAACTTCGGTTGGTCCAAGTCAGACCCACGGGAGGGCTAGGAGAGGTACCACCCAGGAAAGAAGTACCAGCAGGGGCAGCACTGAAGGAAGCAGCCAGGGGAGAGGTAAGTTAGCACACATGTTAAATTTCTAAATTGAAATAAGAATTAGACTGATCTTAATACAAGTATAACTCATGTAGGTCGCACAATTTCAGTGGAGGCATCGAGCTCCAGCAGCACTAGCGGAGGAGACATTCGTGTGTACACGGTGATAAATATGGACAGTCAAGCATCCATTAACTTTGATCAGCATTCCTCCATGTTCAACTTCCAACAACCCCCGCCAAATTGTGAGTTTAAAATATACTTTTTAACTTGTAGGTAAAGATTATGTTATTTCTAATAGTTAACACCCTCTCTTTGTCACACGTACATGACATTGGCTGATGTGAAGAATGTTGTTGCTGACCGGATGTGAAGAATGATATTGAAGAACAATGTTTCATATCTGTTTTATGTGTTGTTGTCCTCAATGTAAACTCATCGCACAAGTTTTATGGATTGTGAAGTTTTGATGTAAATGATACAAGTATATGTTTATTTGTTGGTGATATGAATGATAGTTGTAGTTTTGTGCTGGGGTTAAACCAGGTATGAATGATAGACGGTTTGTGCTGATTTGAAATGAATGATACATGGGTTGTGATGATTTGATATGAATGATACAATGGTTGCAAGGGTAACTAACTGGTGTAGAGATGCATGGCAAGTGCTGATGGTATATGCAAAAAGCCCTAATGAGAATTAGCCAAGAAATAATTATGTGATCTGGAAATAATGCTATTGACAGCAGCATGTGTCATGCCAAAATCCAAACCCTCCATGAGAGGTCGACACTTCAAGCAAGAGAGGTCGACACTTCATAATGCCTTACGAGTGGCTGAATACTATGGAAGCACAAAATAATACATTTTCAATGAAGATGCCCTGCAGCTTTGTGTTACATGTCAAGAGGTCTCTTCAAGCAAGAGAGGTCGACACTTCAAGAAGCCATCAATTGTTAGTAGTGCAGTTTTGTGATGAAAAGTCAGTATCCTCAAATAAGGCCTTACGAACTTTCTGTGTCTAGAGTTTAAGCATGAATGCATAATGGACAGACCTAATGAAACTATGCACGAACTTAACCCCTCGTATCAACAAAGGTTGTACAGACTTGTGAAATGATGCACGAACTTAAATGCTAGTATCAACAAAGGTTGTTCAGACTTAAGTCCCTGCAGCACCAAGAGTCGCACGGACTTTATGTATTTGTGTATGCGTGAGGCAAAGCGATGCACTGACTATGTGTATGCGAAGAACACGGGCTGTACAGACTTGGCTGCGAACTGAGCTAATTGATGAATAGTGCTTGCACTGACTTAGTCGAGTGAAGCAACGTGGGTTGTACAGACTTGATAACATGCAGCGATGTATAGTCCCAACAGATGCAATGTACACACATCGACTTTCAATGCGTAAGCAAAGTATGCATGTACGAGCTTTAACAACATGTGAGCAACATATGCACGGACTTAGCTTGTTCAGGATGAAAGTATGCACCAAGAGGACATGCAGTCTAGGCAAAACTCTGTACTGACTTAACCTGTGCATGGGCATACTCCCCATAGCAGTTAGCATAGATCATCATCATTCTTATGTGGTGACTCATTGAGTTGATATCATCAAAACAACAACACACTATCATCAAAGCACAAGGGGCACAACAAGGTCGACACTTCAAGCAAGAGAGGTAGACACTTCAAGCAAGAGAGGTCGACACTTCAAGAGGACGACACTTTAAGTCCACCAAATTTTAGGTCATTTGACCACGGTTGACCAGGATGGTATAAACTCATTCACTTTCACCCATTCACTCTCACCCAAATAATAGGTCACCCCCCCCCCCCCCCCCGCGGTTCACCTTCTCATTCTCACATCTTGTGGCTGCCAACATCACTCCAACCGGTGGAGGCTCCCTTCGAGAGGTCGACGGCCGCCAACATCTCGTGAGTGCACCTCTTCCTCTCACCACGCCCTTCTTCCCTTCCATCCCCTTGTGCCCTATTTCTGTAAATGGCGCCACCGGTCACCAGAGGGAAGAAAGAAACAGCCGCCGCCAGAGGAAAACAAGTCGGAGGTCCAGATTCTATCACAAAGGAACCACGGACGAATTGGCTCTATGACTGGCCGGCTGTACAGGGAGGACCACAAGACTCTGCTTCCGTCCGTGCACCCTCGCCACAGTCAGATGCCCCTGCTCGGAAGAAAATGTCAGCTGCCTCGCAAGGCCTCTACAGCGCAGGAACAGCCTGTTACAAGGAGCAAACCAGCAGTCCGCAAATCTTCCAAAGAAAAGGAACAAGCAGCTACAAAGAAAATGTTGTCCACCAAAGAGAAAGGCAAGGAGGTCGAGGACCAATCTGATTCCAATACATCAGATTCATTTCAACCCCAGGACAATGATCCCTCACGGATACTATTTCCTCGGTATGTAGATTTTTCTGACCAGGAGATGCTACATGATTTTCCTGAACTGTTACCTATATTTGAATTTCAAGGCTGGGTTGAGTTTATGAGTACACATACAGTGTACTATCCTAAACTAGTCCGGGAATGGTATCAAAATGCATGGACTGAAAAAGATGGTCAGGTGTGGACTGTGGTTCAGGGTGTGACCATTCCTGTGCAACCCCATTTATTTTACAAGGCATGGCACATTCCTAAACAAGGATTGACAGAACAAGAATTCCCCTATGATTTGGAAGAAGTATACACTACTATAGCTAGGAAACCTATCAAGTCTGACATTCATATAACATCCATAAACACCAATCAGTTCCCTCCTTTGCAACGCCTACTACATCACATGCTCACTACGATCATCACACCACAAGGTGGAGGGAGAAGCAGACTTACTGAGACTCAACGGTTTTTACTTTATTATATGTTAAAACATGTGAAAGTATGCCTCCCCAAAATAGTTATGCATGTGATGTCTGGATGCTTTGCGAAAAAGAGAAATCTACCCTATGATGGTGCCTTGACTACTGTGTTCATCAAGGTTGGAATTCCATTGGAAGATGAACATGTTCAGATAATTCCAAGGGCCAATGTCTACTGTCAGAAATTCATTGGCACGTTTATGCATTACAAGAAGAAAGAAAACATGATAGTAAGAGATCTTCCAAACTATGAGACATTACAAGGTCCAACAGTTCTCTCAACCGAACCTCGGGCTACTCCAGACACACACATTGGACCTATAGGTCCTTTTGGAACTTCTCCACCCTCTTCACCTCCTCAGATATTCAGAGAGTCAGATGCACCTCCAGAGTTCCATACACAAACATCTGCACCAGATCAAGTCGGCACAAGCTCCGATCATTCTCTTCATTCTCATATGATGAAATATCTGCAGGAGCAATTTACTGTCATGAAAAGTGAATTTTTTAAGCTGAACTGCAATCAAGAGCTTATTCATACCCAACTAGTATATGTCAGTACACAGTTGCTTCCTATTATGCATGAACTTAAGGAATTCCGTGCAGACACTCAGATGAAAAACACTGAACTTCAACAGCAAATTCAAGAGCTTTCTGTTCAACATTCACAGTTCCAGGATGCAGTAGTTCACATCTCCTCACAGCTTAGTTCCCAGCATCCAGCCGGCTCCAGCTCTGATATTCCCTCTACAGTCACAGCTCACTTTGATCATTTATTCAACACTATACAGCGCTGGGCTACGGACATAAATACACAGATTGCACATGTTCAAACATCTGTCAAGCAGACAAACCAACTCATGAATAGCAAATTTGCCTCACTGGGGGTTAAGGTATCAAAGCTTATTGGAGATGTTCCAACAGCAATTCCTTTGAATAAATCAAGAGGATCCGGTTCAGGATCTAGGTCAGCACCGCCTCCTGTTCCGCGTTCGTGAATGGTACCCTTTTGCTTGATGACAAATGGAGAGACATACATAGTTCTACATGCATATCATGCATTAAGAATCTTTTTGAATCATGTTGTTTCTGTTTTTGCACTTATTGTAACAATCCTTTGTGATTGAACGAGATGCCTCTTTGTCAATGCATGAATTACCTTGTTTTGTCCATATTTGGAATCACCTATTGAGAATGAATGGAATGAGTTTTTAATGAATACACCGTTTTGACTATATGTCTTGATTATTAAGAGCATAAAAGGTCGACCTCTCCATTAGGAGGTGTCTGGACCTCTCCACCCTCTTCTGTCTGGATCATGGGCTGCAAGCTAACAGAAGGTATATCTGTCTGCATCCAACCACCACAGTCACTTTGAACATCTTTTAATGACGATGTTCATTCCCACAAGCCTTTATTTAGTTTTGGAACATTAAAATTTCCATCACTAATTGATTTCCATGATTTGAGAAACTGGCCCACCTTTGATCTAATTTGAACCCCTAGTAGATTAGTCCTTTGAATTATTTCATCATCACTCCATGATCAATAAAATCTGATAAAATCCAATTTCCATAATTATGCTGCTTCCTTTGTTAACCTGCACCACAAAGTCCAGCTATGTAAGAGTCCAGCACAATTTCTTCTACAGAACTCTGCTAAATGTCCATTGGCCAGAGATGGTGACGATGATGACACCTCACTCTTCACACATGTCTGTGAAACATGGGCATGAGCAGGTGAAGCATGCACTGGCAGGCATTTGGTCTGGAAATGAGCTGGTGAAGCATACACATGGGGCATATAAGACTAACGATAATAAGTGGCATTACATTCTAGTAAAGACGATTACATGTCCAATATAGGACTTACATTGCATACGTCTCTCTTAAACACGTTCACTTGAATAGGTAAATGACAAATAGTACAAATATGACAAAATACATCAGTAATTTTAAGTTTTTCAATTGCAACTCTATCCTTTCTAATTTCTTTGTCATGTATTCTTCCATCGCCTTCAGTTGATATTTGACATCCACAACATTATAGGTAGTATCATCAACTCACTCAAAGAAACCGCAATCCTCGTCAGTATTTGCATACGGACAACAATAGAAACGCTTGCCTTTCGACCTCTCACGATTTGAGACGTAAATCCGACAATTACCCCTTCTACAGTTGCATTCCATCGGCGGCACACGAGATGAGACGACAGCTCCTCGAGACAACTGCATTCCACTAACATTTGATGACTGCATACGACACGAACAAGTTATCAATTACCTGTCGTGCATGAATAATCAAGCCATCGAAATAGCATACCATTTCAGACATGGGGAGAATAACAAGGGTCGATTTGTCATGTTGGGCGTAATGGCAAGGGCCGGCGGTGGCCGGTGGGGCGTCGGCGGTGGGACGTCTGCGTCGACCGGTGGGGCTTCTGCGGCTGGGGCCTTGCGGTGAGACGTCTGCGGCGGCAGGTGGGGGCAGTCCGCAGATTGCAACGACGGTGGGGCGTCTGCGACTGCGTATGGGGGCGGTGGGGTGTGCGGTGGCAGGCGGTGGGGTGAAGGGTTTCACTGGGAAAAGGTCATGAGTAAGGGTAGTTTAGAATTTTTAATTTTTTTAACGGAAGGATGGAATATTCCATCGAATATCTAATTGTTTTAACGTCGATGAACTACATTGGCCTTTCTGTTAGAGTTACATGATTTTAAAGACTTTTTAAACAATAGAGAGATTTTAGGGACTAAAAAATAATTCGTCATATTTATAGGGACTAATATGTAAAAAAATCATATATATATTATAGAGTAAAGTTACTCAAATCACTTTCTAAATCACTTTCTAACTCGGTTGGTTAGTTGATATATAATTTAGGTTGCCATCCTCAATTTGAATCCGAGATGTGTCATATTTTTAAACAGTCTTTTTGACTAAAATTTTAAACATCTTTATAAAATAATAAGAAAAACATGTCAACTGTGCACTTCGAACATGGGATCTCACGTTCCATCGTAGGATCTAGTACCACGCATCGATCGTACAGATAATCGATTGGTACGATCTGATATATGAGATACAGATTGTATTGTATCGATTTGTCGAATCTTAATCCAAAAATAAAATAAATCAACGATGCAATCATTATTCTTTCCCCATTTTTGCAAGAACGTCCTTCTTTGATGTATATGGTGTCCCAACTAGCGGTTAAAACTACTGGGAATGGACTGCTATTGTGTACGTAATGAGAGGATAAGAAGCATTACACCGCCGATGGTACATACAAGCTCATGTTTCTTGTATTACCGTCTTCACCACGTTTGCTGGTCGATCAGTCAACACTCAACAGTTAGACCACCTTTTCTCATTTTCTCAGAGAAGAAATGCCATGTGGTTACAAACAAAACTAACTCTAAACCTGCATAAATCACATCCAAAACCTAATGTCTTTCCTTCAAACTAACTTATCTGAAAAATTATGAGTGCCTAAAAATGTTTCCAAACGAAGGCTGTGCCAGACATAGCCTTAGTAGCCCATATTCTTCTCATATTTCAATTTAAGGATGTTTGGGCAAAAAGCTGCTCTTTACTTCTACTTCCATCCTGAAAAATATGAACTGAGAATAATTACAATTGATTATGCGTTTATAAAAGTCAAACCCTTCCTAGCAATCTCATCGAAGCTAAACACTTCCTTGCAACCTCATCCCTGACCCCATCTAGAACAATATTGCCCGAAACTTCTGATTGGAAGCCAAAAATTAGGCTTAGAACTATATAGATGGCTTCTAAACTCAAAATAACTAGGTTCAAATATTTCAAACCCCCCAAACACTTCAATTAAAAGCTGCCCCAAGCATACCCTAAAAGTAATTTCACCGAGAAATCATTTGAAGACACAGACTTCTGCACCCACCATGGGAGTGGGTTGATCCTATTTTAAACCCCCCACCCACTTCAATTGTAGGGCGTTTGGTATCAAGTTACAGCGGAGGTATCCCTGCTCTAATCCTATTTTACATTTGATATGGCTAAAATGAGCGAGGATAAACTGGGTTAAGGGAAACAGAGTTAACCCCTATTTTGGAATTGAAAACGAGAATAAATCATTCCAACCTTTTGTTGGAATGATTTATCTTCATTTTTCTAACTCTATTTCACCCCTTGTATACCAAACGTACGTGAGAATAAGACTAGATATAAATTATCTAAAATGACTTACACATATTCTTCTCAACTTTTATCCCGATACCAAACAGCACCTCACTTCCCAGTTGTCCTTGATCTTGAAAGTCCAAAGTAAAACATAAGCAATACTCAGCTGCACACCTGGGGTAACTACACAGCTCGTGTGTGTGGTGAATACGTTTATTTTAAAAAATCATCCTGACCTTTGGATCGACTCGACCAGTCGGCCTACACATCTTGTATGCCCACCCCAATTGAATGACTCAAAAAACTCAAATGAAACCATACTTTACTTTTGTGAATTTTGATTAACATTCTTTATTGTTTTTGAACTTTCATGAAACACTAACTGTAACAGGTGCAGAAGTCACTTTCATGCATTATCAAATCCTTGGGCTGAGGAGGGTTTACAAATTAGAAGCTTCATGCTGATGGATTAATTCAGGGCATCTCTCCATTTTGAAAACGAGCAAGTCTTAGAGGACTTGTTTCAAAAGCTAAGAATCAAGTTGGGATTCATTCAACAAGACTGGCACTTTCATTGCAGCACCGAAAGTTCTATTTTGGCAAATGAGTAAAAGCTAACTCTTCCATGGTCAACATTGCAGAACTTGAGGGGAACACCATTGCACTGTCTTTCAAGGTCTTCCACTTCCCTTCTTGATGGTGGTTTCTCACTGCAAAGTTAGGTATAAGTGAATATGCAAGAGATGAAAACTCCATTTTTAAAAATAAAAATAAAAACCTGTCATTTAAAACTAATGAATACACCAAACCAAAAGCAGAAAACATCATGAATAAACCAAACCGAGTCTAAGATGCAAAACATGATATCAATGTTGCAGTTCAGTGTCAAACACCAAATCAGAAACCTCACAAAATGAGTCATATAGTGCCGACTTAGTAGCAACCAGCAACTTTGTCTGACTTGGATCTGGCTCATGCAGGACAGGGCAAGAAATTCAGTCAAAAGCAGGATCAAGACAGAACTGACTCGTGTCCATATACGTCAAGATTTGAAATTAAAAAAAAAGATGACTTGAATGAGTTGACACATCCCCAGGTTGGTAAACCATGCATGGTATCAGACACATGCCTACAGTAAACAATATGCAAGACAGCCTTTGTTCAAAATACCTAGAGTAAGGGAAGCATGGGTCCTGAACTGATAAATAATTCTACGATCAGTATTTCTGACATTTTCCAGTGACACCATATCGTGGTGATTTAAAGCAACAGAAAATCCGGTTATCTTTCCACAGGAAACAAACAAGAAAATATTGCAACCTACAATACATATCTCACAAGGAGGGACAAGAAGGAAAGAGAAAAGGAATATCTAGAAAAAAAGAAACAATAAAATAATATATTAATCATCAATTATTAACCCATAAGACAATCATAGGAATAATTCCATATCTGTACAAAGTTTTCTGTGAAAGAACATCACCTTATCAAAGAAAGGAGAAAATTTGGATTGCCAGGGGATGCCTTTTTGAATTTGCTATTGGGTAGAAATACATCAAATTCCAATTTTAACTCATTGACTTGCATGCTTTAAAATAACCATGTGATTTGTACATCACCCTCCATTTCCCTCTGTTTTTTCATTGTCATCTAACTTAACAAAGAGGGAATCAGAATGCTGGGAAGTGTCAAAGAAACAGCTCTTCTCACTCTTCAAAGCCCAGGGAAGACCATGGCGTCTAATAATGTATCCTAGGAATTTTCAATGCCTGTAAACTACAAAACATTCCCAAGAGCATCCACTTTTCCCTTCTGATACCTTTCTGTAAATATCTTTCAAGCTAAGGACCACATCATTTCCATCTAAGAGCTGCATAGCCCCTCTTTCAACAAGAAAGCTGTGAACGCAAACAGAGTATTAGCCAAAAAAAAAAAAAGAGTCATTGCCTTATTCATCAGACAGGCCATAAATTTTGAAAAGACCACAAGAAACACAAATCAAGATAGAGCAGGAATTTTTGCATTTTTCATGTCTGTTTATCACTGAGCTTTAAAAGGACTGAAAAATCATTCTACATTTTTTTGGTCAAGAAAAGATGCTTTCATTAACCCATAGAATTATGCAATTGAGAGGACAGCAGAAAGCCACAACCGTAGACAAAGTAAACCAAAGGCATATAAGGCACAGAACCAACATAAACAAACAAGATAGAAACAGCAAAGAGCCCTAGAAACATCTGGCATAACGAAAGAAGACTAATCCACTTTAGATGAGAGCAGGCTCCAGCCAACGACGCACTGCTGCATTTGGAGATCTGGCAGCTAACCCTGAGGAGGGAGAATCTCGGAGGACATGCAACAGACCGGAAGCATGGAATAAGCTCACCAACACGAGATACACAGCAATCCAATGATGAATCCGTGGACAACCGCATCAGCAATAATCATGCAAGCCAACACCGGAGTTCTCCAAGTACAGCAGGGCTGTGATAAGCAACCGGCCACCTGGAACCTCAACAAGAGGCCAAGCCGCTATGACTGGAGGGAGCTAGACCGGAGGGGAAAGGCATGGTGAAATGGACTGGTACCATCCCAAAATGACTAGCCACTTGGAAGGCCCATACCACACTACTATTAGGCCTTCACCCCCCAGCTAATATCCGATGTGGGACTAATTGAGTGTTGGCCTCACACAAGCCAAGGTCTCTCACACAGACCATAACACATGGACGGGCAGGGCATATACTAGTGGGATAATGGAAGGGGAAGGAGTGACTAATATGTCCTCAGAACAAAATGGGGATGAAAGATTGGGGGGGAGGGGAGAAAAGCCAAAGTCGAGGGTAAAGGCGGCCACACGGGGGGGGGGGGGGTGACGGCGGCGGGGCGGATGCAGGACAGGGAGATTGGGGGTAGGAGGCGCTGACAAAAGGGGAAGATGGCTGCTGCTACAGGCGGATGGCAGGAGGGAAAAGCGAGAGGGCGGTGGCAGCAGATGGTGGGATAAGGTGAGGCTGGGAGGAGAGGGGTGAGGAGGGCGATCACAGCAGAGGACAGAGGAGTGAAAAGAGAAGAGAAAAAAAAGCTGAAAGAAAGAAGGAGAGAGAAGCCGAACCTGGGAGAGAGGAGAGGGGGCAGGAAGGAGGAGACCCTGAAGGAAGTCCCCCCACCCTGGGAGATCGCTGGTGCTGGGCATGGCACTGGTTCTGCCGGATCCAGCAAGATCTGCTGCGCACAGCAGTGACTAATCATTCTACTTTACAATGGAGAAGAATGGATTCAATAGTATTTTTAGGGTTTTTGGAAACACTTTTTTTCTTAAGACTATTTTATCCTTAAAACATATATATCATATTCAATTTTTTGTCTCAATCTTTAAAAAAATTGTATTCTAACACTGGATGTGTCTGGCAAATTACAATAATTTGTAAAATAAGTCTAAACACTAAAATGCACATCTTCCCAACAGTCCTGTGCTGGTCTGATCCACAATTCAATGTAGTCCAGGTCCTCACAGATGACCATCCACATCTTTGTGCATGTTGGCACCTAGAATTGGGACGGTGCCAGCTCACACCATTCGTGACTGCACAGGCCATAAAAGGAGGTGGTGATGAGGCAAGAGAGGCTGGCATTGATGGCCCTTGTGCCCAGCGGCCTCCCTTTTCCTCCTCACCCACTAGAGGAGATCTGCTGCACACCTCCTTCTCCACTATGAACTACTCGGCTCTGGAGGAGATGATGACCTCTGCTGCCCACATGGCAGCGAGCCTTCTTTCCTGGATCTCAAAAATTGTGGGTGTATCTCCTCCAGCATGCGGGAGATGGTGATTCTTCCATTCAGGTTGTTCTTAGCTCAAATCCATCCTAGGATGCATGGGGCCCAAATTTAGGGAGGTATGACACATGTTTTGGCAGGGGTGAGGGTCAATCTGTATCACATGAAGAAGTGGAAGAAGAGATGTGTAGGACAGAAAAGAAACAACTGCCGTTGTTTTTCTCCCGGAAGAGTTTTGTTAACAACTGAACTCCTCTCTCAAAATTATAGAAAGTCTCACAAAATGCTGGTTAGAATCCATTTTCTCTGCTTAAATTGATTTTGAAAAAGAACACATTAAAAAAATTGTAATCAAACACGGCATTATCCACCAAAAAAAGGAAACATGTATGTAATATTTATTACATTATGATTTCTCATTAGTACCTTCTTATTGCATAACGTGTCAACATACTTTGTTATGCATGATCAAATGAGCTCAGCTGTCTCATACTCCATGAGCTGAAGTCTGACTGGAAGGAAGAAGACACTAAAATCAAGATTAAGTTGCAGATTTCTTTCATGGGAAAAGAGGATGTGGTGTAGACATTTCTGAGGAAGATTAGACGGAATCATTATGCAATGGAGTAGTAACTCAAAGGCTTTCCCACCCTGTTCAGAGTAGCTTCTTTACAGACCATCTGACGGTAGCTTCATGCAATTGGATAAAATTCCTACAAAGGGTTTGACGTCTTTTAATATCTGCCTTTGAAAAGAAGCAAACTACTCTCTCATCATTGAGAATAGTGATCTTCCAGGATCTCTCTCCTAGCCAAGTGCACTTCAGTGCCCTCAGATGTTCCACCCTGTCTAAGGTCGCTTCAGGCAACCTCATAGAGCTTTCAGGCTTTGTGCAAATGGAGGGAACCATGGCACTTCTACAGAAGAGTACTCTTTTGATATCCACCTTGAGTCCTTTCTGGATATTGCACTTTCATAGATGGCAAACCTGTATCACCATATTCAATGCAAATTAGAATTCCCGTGACCCACTGGCCAGGATCTCCAGCACACTAAAGGCATTTCAGCTAGACAATGCCCAACGTCCCTTGCTCAAACATCTAAAGAGATGTTGCACTCCAAAGCCCTGAAGGCTTTCAAACATACTCATGCTTTGTTCTTGAAGTCTGTTGATAATTTAAGTACAGCCACCTGCATCAGGGCCCTCCTATCATCACCAATGTAGGTTTCAAATATGCTGGCAATTTCCCTTTTCCCTTCCTTGACATTCTCCTTCTTCCTTCCTTTTTTGTAGGATCTTCACGGATCTCTCACCCTCTCATCAGGAAGATGCTCCTCACCATCACCCTCATTTGCATGCAAGTGTTGTTCAGACTCCGCCACTTTACAATCAATATAAACTTTAAGGGCCGATGCATAATATACTTGATAATTTTTAGTTAGAGGATAGTCTTGTAATCTTTCACCTCCTTTTATAAAAGATTCATTGACACTAATCCCTCATTTCAAAAGACAGAAAAAGAATGAGAAGAAACAAAGAAAAGAAGGAATAGAAGATAGAAGGCAAAGAGGATTTAGTGATCCCAATGTTTTCAACATGAACTTTTTCAGTATGGTCTAAAGAGGCAGTCTTTCCCCTCAGATCAGCCAATTGCATCAACCCAATTCCAATCCGAGTTAGATTGAAGCTCACTGACCCAATGTCTTGATCTAATTCTGCCTTCACTATGCCCCCTATGCCCTATAACCCCCATCCCAATGAGACCAAAAGTTGATCGGTTATCAAACACCACCTTTACAATGTAATGCAGGATTGAATAGGAACACATACATAAATGTGCTTAAAGGTGACACAGGAAAAGTGAAACATGTCTCTCTAAACATTTTCTGTAATAAAAAACAAAATTAGACTGCTAACAATCCTGCTATCTAAGCATCATCATTTAATGTTGGATCAAAAGCATCAATTAAACATCTATGACATTGAAACAACAATTTAAGTATCATGACATCAAACAAAATAAAAAAGATAAAATTATCAAGAAATATTATTTACTGGGGAGAAAAATTATAGTATTCTTCATACTTACAGGATCTCCTCAATGGTGCAATAAAGCTTGCCCCCATTTCGAATCACTCCCATACTGGTCCAGATACTGCCCTTCATCTTTATAATCTCCCCCATTATCATTTCCTCATTCCAACGGGCCACTGATATTTCGTACCTCTTTTTTCTATACTAAAGTAACTACAAGATGGGATAAAACAAAAAATCCTACAAATTTCCAAACTTTTAATATCGACATTACCTGAATTGGGGTTTTGACACCGAAGGAGAACTAGATAGCCTGCCATCACCGTTAAGAAAAGGATTTCGGTGTTGCTCCCCTTCTTCCAAACCTGAATCCATACACTGTTTTTGGGGAACCCACCCAGAAATTAGAATAATACAACCAACAGGTATATTGGGTAGAGGACAGAACAAGTAACTGAACATGCTGCATGTCAAGAAAAGAGCAACCCAGAAGCAGGTACTGTACTTGAAGAACAAAGCTAAATGTAGTTTGCCTTTTATTAGAACAAATAACAGTTTACAAGAAAAAATAAACGACGCGAGCAATATGATCACCCGCTCATAAGAAATGTAGACAAAAGATTCAGAATTGACTGGCAAATGAAAGAATTCCTAGATAGATGAGCAACCACTGGACCTGCATACGAGAGAGAGAGAGAGCACCGGGGTTGGCCAGAATGTGGCGGCAGGGGTGGGAGTTCGTCGCCGAGGAGCGCCGAATTGGGATGCGCCGAGGACACGGCGGGAATGGAGTGGTCGACCAGGGAGGGTCCTCTCTCGGTCTCTCGCCCTCAACTGTCCGGACAATTGCAAAAGTAATCCCCCTACTTGCATAAATTGTACAAATGTCAAGCGGGCCACTGTTGATGTCCCGCTCAATAATTTAATTTAGAGTTAATTTGATATATGCTATCTTTACATACAAAATATTAAAATTATTATCTTTAGTTATCAAATATCATATATAACACAATTATTAGTCAAAAATTTCAAGAATGTCACTAGAATATTAAATGATGAAAATACCCTCTAGAGTTTGTGTAGGGAGGCTTAGTAACGATATAAATGGAGGTATTTTTGTCATTTATTTACTTTGTTCAATATTTGTCAAATCTACCCGGGCCGGTACGGGACCCGTATCGAACCGTACCAGTCTATCTATCTGTGATATTTAATCAGTACATAACTTATATTTTTTAAAATATCATATATATTTTCTTATATGAAATGTGATTTTATAAGTAGTTTGATTAAGAGTCTTTATTTGAAAGGTTAATATTTGAGTTCAAAACACACTAGTGTGATATTATTTTCTTACTTTCTTATTATTCTTTAAAAAAATAAGTTAAAAAATACACTACATTTGTAAGATTTGAGCCGTTTATCTCACGCACAACTAACACACTTATTAATCAATAAATAACACATAATAATTTGTTATATTTTATAATAAAATATATTTATTAAATAATTTTTTATGTTGACACATTGCGGTATGGACCGGTACGATGCCGTACTATACTATACTGACAGAAAATCGGTAAAATTAATACGACCGGATCGACAAATCTTGACTTTTTTGAAACTTCAATGGTATATGATATTTACAATATTTGACAACTAAGGATAGTAACTTTGATGTTTTGTACTTTTGTATATAAAGAGGGTATATATGATAGTAACTTCATTTATTATTATATAATTTGTCACAATTTTTTTATTTTAATATGTCAAAAACACTTCACGGTAGTCAAAAATTATACGTTAGAGTTTCTAAAATTCAGATTAAAAGTAAAATTATTAGGGAATATGCAATTGTCAATTAGTGTAACCTAATAAGTTTCATATGAAAAGTAAAAACAAAACCAACCTTTAATTAAACTCTTTGTCAAACAAGTTCTTTTCGTGAGGTTCATTGACTCCAAAAAAATTAGAGATTTTGTATATAAAACCCTACAATCATAACTAATTATTTATTAGTCCATGAGTTATTGGGGTTTGTATGTAAGTCACTGCAATATTTACCTATAGACGAATGACTCTGTCGTTCGTTCTTTTCAATGAAAAGTAATCAGACTCTGGTTAACTTGTCCCCACGTAATCAAATGACGAAATTACCTTTGGTTAGTCGATATATATGTGGAGAGAGAGAGCATGCAGGGGGGAGGTTTGGCGACAGAGAGGGTGTTACAGAGGGGGGCGTCCGCGAACAAGATATCAAGTGGGGGGAGGGAAGGGGGTCATGCTATGGGATAGTAGGTGGGGGGGTCTCACAATGTGGGGGGTTGCATTGTCGACTGGGGGGTATGACAATGGGATAGCAAGTGGGGAGAGGGAAGGGGGTCCTACAATGGGATAGTAGGTGGGAGGAGGGGAGTAGAGATCCGACATCATCCTGCGGGGGAGGGGGGTGATTGCATCGTCGACTTAGGGAGAGGGGGCGATAGTGGGGTAGCAAGTGGGTTGAGGGGGGGTCTTGCCTACAGGTTGCAAATGGGGGGAGGGGAGGGGGAGTTTGGTGGTGGGGTACAATGCGAGGGGAGGAGAGGGGGGGTTCTGTCGGGGGGATGGGGGGGTATTGCCGTGGGGTAGTAGGTGAGGAGAGGGGAGGGGCTTGTCGATGGGTTGCAGGTGGGGGGGGGGGGAGGGGAGGGAGAGTACGATGATTGAGTACTAGGTGGGGGAATGGGAGGTCTTGTTGTGAGATAGTAGGTGGGGGAAGAGGAGGGGGTCCTACCAATGGGATGCATGTTGGGGGGGGGGGGTTAATTGACTGGGGTAGCAAGTGGGAGGAATTCTGGCAAGCGAGGATAGCACCACCATCGGCGCCACCGCCAAGACGTGTGTGTGTGAGAGAGAGAGAGAGAGAGACCCACAGTGAGGAAATATATTTTCGTTTTTGTTTCACTCTCAATATGAAATATTTTTTTGAGATATTCTATTTTTTTGATGATCGCAAATCACATGAATTTTTTAGTAGGAGTCAGAGGATATGTGCATCTCGAGAACTCAAGAAATAACAAGTAATTAACTATGACTATGGGGCTTACATGTAAAATTCTAAAGTTCTAGCTTCGCAGCTAGGGGAGACTGGGGAGTGCCCTGCGATTCTCCATGCTATTCGACACTGACGCTAACCGTGTCCATCGCTTCGCACCCCTGTAGGGACTTCGAATCGATTAGATCCAATATTAATATACCCCCACTCCCTCTCTCCAAGGTCCAAAGAAGGTTAGTAATGGAAAAAAAAGGAAAGCAACTTAAGCGAAGGTTGGAAAAATGGAGTCTGGTGAAACCCTCCTCCAATGCTCTCTCCCGTTCCCGTACGTTCACGCGGCGCTTGGGACGAGATCCTTCAGCTATTACTCGCCCTCACTCTCCTCTCTGCGGCTATCGATGGATAGATAGAGCGAGCAAGAGCGCTGTTGCTGCAGAGCACGCGGGATTTGGGATCCGCTGGAGGAAGGGGGAGGGATGATGATGGCGGGCAACGACGGCGGCGGGAGCGCCGGGAGGGAGCAGCCTCAGCTGCAGCAGCAGACCGCTCAGACGGCGTCGTCGCGGCTGCCGGGGAGGACGCCCAAGGAAGGGGAGAGGATACTCGCGCCCACCAGGCGCCCGGACGGCACCCTTCGCAAGCCCGTCCGCATTCGCGCCGGGTATGTCCCCCAGGACGAGGTCGCCATCTACCAGTCCAAAGGCGCCCTTGTGAGTTCCCCGTCCCTCCCTCCTCTCCTCGCCTTCAGTTTGTTGTTGCCTTCCTTTTAGTGTTCAGTCCTCTCTTTTTCTCTTTCTATTTGTCTATGTAGCTTGCTTTGTTCTGTGAATGAGTCTTTTTCCTGTCGTGGTTTGTTCTGGGAATCGCGGCAGCTAAGGAAGGCTGCTCAGTCGGAGGTCCCTCCAGGCTGTGACCCAGCCCTGGACGCGAAGCCGAAGACCAAGTCGGCCAAGAGGAACGAGAGAAGGAAGGAGAAGAAGCAACAGGTAGTCCTGTTCTGCCACTCTTCCGCTTCTAAGAATGCGATGTTTATTCTGGGTTATGGTTTTTGAAGGTCAAAGTTTTTTTTTTTTTGGAAAGTTATCTGGGTTATGGTAAGTGATTAATCTCCAATCCGTTGATTTTTCTACCTCAAACACACGAAAGAATGAGTTCTTGGTTCTTTCAACAGATGTCAATGCCTCATTTTTTCTGAAAACCAGTTCGAGAGTGATATTCAAATAGTTTTAGGTATCATTTTTAGCTGTATTTTTTCTAAATTTGCCACGATAGAAAAATCTGAGAAGTGGGAAAAATACGCGCTTAACTTAGTCTCTATCCTATTCTTCAAAAGCTAAGTATATTACTCACCATTAGCAGCTTTTCCTTACCCGTAATTTTGTTTCTGTAGTTGACATGTTGCTTTCTGAAGGTGGCTAACTGGCAAGATATTTTTTCCAAAGATGGCATCCCAATTTGCATCTAAAAAACTCCATTTTTCACAAGAAGATCCATAGTCTCCTGCTTACATTGATAAGAAATTCATCTATGATTAATCAATGGCTCGAATAATCTGATTCTATCATGAGTTGGAATCTTTCGTCAGCAGTCTTCCACTTAAATGTTTTAATTCCAATTTACTCTTCTTTTCTGTGTAGTTCTTTCTTCCATGTTGCAATGACCCAAGATCCGAATACTGAGAAAGACCTCGATATTTTTGGATCCTGGCTCGCCACTCATGAGCCGGAGGCTCGGAAAGGTTGAAGGGATGGTGTGGCAGTGTATAAGAATTTAAATAAATGCAATTCACTAAAGCTTAACATAATTAATGCAAGAATTAAACAGTTATATAATTTAACAATTACACAGTCCAGAATCTATAAATACATGCATAAGTGCAGTAAACTAAAAAGGTACAAGACCACGGGACATACCCTGTCTCTGGCAAACTGGTGTTAAGCCTGACCGCCGGCTTCATGCGAAGCCTCAGAAGCACAATGTGCGAGCTGCGCCTTACTTGAAAACAAAAAGGGGGTGAATCTCGTCTCATCGGCTCAGTAGGGGTCCCGCGGATCCCTACCTGACAACGATAAGTACACGGTGCAAAGAAATAACAATTCGGAACAATAACTATAATAAAAAGAACAACAATTAACAATTAAAGGGAAGTAACCTCGTCACACGTGTACCACATCTATTCACAGTAAATCACGAGTCGATGCCGTACAATAGGATACCCTTGTCCGCCCGAACACTAAGTCACAACGGTAAGAAACTAGGGTCACTACACTCGAGTGACAGGAGCACTATCCATTAGAAGTAAGGCCGGATGCGTCCACTGACGACTTAGTTTACAGTCTCAGGTGTCTCCCTACACGCCTTAAGTGGAAACTGAGACACCGTACATAGAATACAAGACAAGGGTCTAATCGGGGTTGTGCTCGTCAGCATGCGTCCGTAGTCTCCGACCACGTGTGCACACACTGACTGACTGCGTTACGTCAGGCCTTCTAACTAATTTTCCTCTTGGCCCGGACTCGAGCCGCCACAATGGGAGGTCCTACGGAAACCAGTCCCAAATCGTCTCTTTCAGGTCTAGCTCTCTACTACTGCGAAGTGGGTCCGCATACGCATGTCCAGGCAAGTTACGACTAGTGAAAAAATGTCACTCCAAGTAAGGACCCGTTGTGAAACCACTGACGTGTCACCGGTTGTGGATACACGCTCGTTGCACGGAACACGAGTCCAAATCCGCAAGGCACAAGGCCGCCGAGGTCGCTATGTCGAAAATCATAAACTATGCTCATTTCCCCTCCATGGGGTGTACCCACATGTTTTAAACCAAGTCATCGGGCGTCCCACCGTGAGACGGCCCTCGTGGGGTTGACACGGCCAATTTCTTATTTATTTTATCTATAAATACTTCTATTTAAGTTATGGGATGAAAAATCAAGTTTTCGCGGCCGAATAGGCCGTTTTTTATAGTGGGTCTAGGGGTGTCGGTCGACCTGTCCAAGGGGGTCGATCGATCGGATTTCCCAGAAACTTTCTGATTAGAAACCGATCGACAGGCCTCCCAGGGTCGGTCGACCTGACCCCGGGTCGGTCGACCGAAACCAGGGGTTTAGTCGACCGAACCCACTTGCAGACTGGCCCCTTATTCTGTCAGGAACTGGTAGACTGGATCATGTGATTGGTCGACCGATTCCGGCGACAGACGAACGGGAAGACCCCTTTGGGCCCCGTTCCACGCTCGACTCGCCTTCATTGCGAGCGGGAAGCTTGGGGAATCGATCCCCGGCCCCCAATACACCCATTGAAACCCAATGGGTCACAAATCGTCGATCAAAACCACGAATTCGTCGCTCACCCCGAATCGTGCTATTTTCCCCAAAATAAAACGAAACTCGCTCATTCTCACCCGGATGGACACGGTTCGGCGGGAAAACACGCGGGGAAGGTGGGAGGGTCCATCCACCTACCTGAAACGCTGCTTTACTAACTTAGATCGCCCCGATCGTTGCCGTCTTGCGTTGAAACCGGTGAAGCTTCGGAAACCCGCTACCCACTTGTACGATCTTCCTCGTCCACGCCCTCACGAGTCGCTCCCGCCGCTGCCAAGCCCAGCCTCACCTCCTCGCCACCTGTTGTCTGCAGCCGGAGGGAGAGAGAGAGGAGCCGGAGGTGGAACGGAAAGGGAGGGGGAGAGATTCGATGAGGGGGGGAGAGGTCGAAGGGGGGGGGGAGAAAAAGGGGTTTTGGGTTGCCCCAAACCCTTAAAACAACTGAAATTGTGTATATGCCCATTCTCCCAATAATTCAATTAAATAAACTATGAAATTTTTATAATTTCCTCTAAAATCTTTAAAATAATATCTCAAAAATTCGCGGCTCTTAAAATATCCACGAAGAATTAGATCCGACATCTATTAGGTGGAAATCCGAAATCCAGGATATTACAGTCCTCCCGTCCTTACAAAAATTTCATTCTCGAAATTTACACCAAAATACAATCAGTCTAAGGGGAGATGTTACCCAAACAAATATGGAAACTATTGCTGCATTTCATCCTCGCGCTCCCAAGTTGCTTCATTTCCCGAGTGGCGTTGTCAAACCACTTTAACCAAAGGTATGATCTTATTCCTTAGCCGCTGCTCACGCCGATCCTCAATACAAATGGGGTACTCAGGGATAGACAAATCCGGCGTCAATTCAGGCCACACTGAGTCTCCTAACACATGAGAATTATCGGGCATGTATTTCCGCAACATCGACATATGGAACACATCATGCACCGCATCCATCTCTGGAGGTAGCGGCAATCGATACGCCGCCGAGCCAACACGTTCCACAATAAGAAAAGACCCAATATAGCGGGGACTCAACTTCTCACACTTGTCAAATCGCACCACACCCTTCATAGGGGAGACCTTCAAGAACACCCGGTCTCCCACCTCAAAGGTAATAGGTCGCCTCCGTCGATCGGCATAACTCTTCTGTCGGCTTTGGGCTGTCTGCAATCTCTGTCTGATCAACTGCACCACCTCCGCACACTGCTGTACTAACTCTAGTCCTGTCATCACTCGCTCACCAACCTCAAACCTGTCAAGCAGAGTATGACACGGTTGCCCATATAAGGCCTCATAAGGTGCCATGCCCAAACTGGAATGATAACTGTTGTTGTAAGTGAATTCCACCAACGGCAAATGATGAATCCATGACCCTTGCCACTCATGGCAACAAGCTCTCAACATATCTTTCCGGGTCTGGACAGTTCTCTCTGACTGCCCATCGGACTGAGGGTGATAAACTGAGCTAAAAGCTAACTCTGTTCCCAAGGCTTTCTAAAAGCTCCTCCAGAAACCAGAAGTGAAGCGGAGATCCCGGTCGGACACAATAGAAATAGAGATGCCGTACAAGGGGACAATCCGCTCCACATACAATCTGGCCAATTTGTGGATTTTTCAACTCACCTTAATTGGCAACAATCTGGCAGTCTTAGTCAACTTGTCAACCAGCAACCATATACTATCATGGCCACCCTGAGTCCTCGGCAAACTGACCACAAAATCTATAGTCACATAGTCCCATTTCCACGCAGGAATCTCCAAAGGTTGCAAAGTGCCACCTTGCCGCTGATGCTCCGCCTTCACCTGTTGACATGTTAGACATCTGGCCACGAACTCAGCAACATCCTTCTTCATACCTGGTCACCAGAATTGCCTCTTCAAATTGCAATACATCTTGGTTGCTCCGGGATGCACAGCATAACGAGAACTATGGGTCTCTTGTAAAATAGCCTTCCTCACCTATTCTTCAGTTGGGACATACAGTCTGTTCTGAAATCTTACCACGTCATCATCACCAAATTCTACCTCGGCCATGGACAAGACACGAGGTAACTCGGGGTCCATACGTTGAGCCTCCATCACCTGGCGACGGATAGCTGGCGTAACAGTCAAGTTGGCAAGAATAGCTGACCCCCGATCCCGAGGAACTTTGATCCTGAAAGTCTCCATTGGTACCTATTGCCACAACTTCCACTCTCTCATCATCAAGTGACTAACTCTTACCTTCTTGCTTAATGCATCGGCCACCACATTCATTTTGCTCGGCTGATAGGACAAAGTGAAATCATAATCTTTCATATATTCCATCTATCTCCTCCGCCTGAGATTGAGATTCTTCTGAGTCAGTGAACACATATTTCAGGCTCTGGTGGTCAGTAAAAAATTTAAATTTCTTTCCATACAAGTAGTGCCTCTAAGTCTTCAATGCAAAAATTATTGCTGCCAACTCAAGATCACGAGTGGAATAATTCTCTTCATGTGGCTTCAACTGGCGGGACGCATAAGTTATCACCTTGCCATTTTGCATCAATACTGCGCCCAAACCTACCCTGGAGGCATCGGTGCACACCGCAAAACCACCGGAACCAGAAGGCAATACATGAACTGGAGCACTGGTGAGCAATCTCTTCAACTCCATAAAGCTTTGTTTACACTCATCGGTCCATATGAAAGGCATATCCTTTCGGGTCAACTCGATCATCGGAGCAGCAATTCGAGCAAAGTCTTGAATAAATCTCCTATAATAGTCTGCCAAGCTCAAAAAGCTTCTAATCTCCGTCATCGACCTCGGTTTTGGCCACTGAACCATTGCCTCCACTTTAGCTAGGTCAACAGAAATACCATCACTAGATATCACATGCCCGAGAACATGTACCTCCCGTGGCCAAAACTCACACTTGCTGAATTTGGCATACAGTTGGTGTTCCCGCAATGTCTGCAATACAATCCTCAGGTGATGAACATGTTCCTTCTCGGACTGAGAATAAACAAAAATATCATCTACAAATACCACCACGAGCCAGTCCAGATAAGGATGGAACACCCTGTGCATCAAGTCCATGAATGCCGCTGGAGCATTGGTGAGCCCAAACGGTATCACCAAGAATTCATAGTGCCCATATCTGGTGTTGAAGGTAGTCTTCTCTATATCTAACTCTCTAATATATAGCTGATAATACCCAGACCGCAAATCAATTCTCGAAAGTACCTGGGCTGACTGAAGCTGGTCGAACAAATCATCTATGCGAGGCAACGGATACTTGTTCTTAACGGTCACTTGGTTCAACTGCCTATAATCAATGCACAATGTTAAGCTGCCATCCTTCTTCTTCACAAATAATACGGGCGCACCCCATGAGGAAAAGCTAGGGCGAATATAGCCCTTATCGAGCAGCTCCTGTAACTGAGCTCTCAGCTCCCTTAGTTTTGCCGGTGCCAGATAAGGTGCCTTGAACAAAGGCATCGTGCCAGGCACAATTTCAATAGTGAAATCAATTTTCCTCTGTGGAGGTAGCCCTGGCAACTCCTCGGGAAAGACATCAGGAAATTCACACACAATAGGAATGTCCTCCACCCCTTATTGTTGTTGATCAACTACCACTACTGAAGCAAGTAATCCCTGACATCCAGCATCAAGTAGTCTACAGACCTTAATAGCTGAAATGAGGAAGCGGGGTGAAGAATACCAAATACCTTGGAAATAGAACGAGGGTCTCCGAGATTGCTGAAAATAAACCCTCTTCGAACTACAATCCACCACGACACCATGGGCCTCGAGCCAATCCATACCCAGAATTACATCATAATCCCTCACCTGCAGTGCATAAAGTCTGGCTGGCATATTCTGCCCTTCAATCCAAACAGATGCCCTCTCTAAACAATAAGGAGTGATCATAAAATCACCCGTCGGCAACTCCACTGCCAGGTCACAAGACATCTCAATGGTAGACTCCTCACACAAGCAATGAAATCCTCGGATATATAAGAATGAGAAACGCCAGAATCAAACAGAACTCAGGGCGTACAACCAAGAATCATAACGGTACCTTCCACCAACTGGGATGCCTCTGCACGTGTCATATACATCACGTGCCCTCGAGATCTCTGCCTCCCCACATAGCTGACCGCGGCTAAGGTGGAATCTGCATCTGCTGCTGCGACTGCTGCTATGGATGAAACTGTTGAGGGTGGAACTGCTACTGCTGCTGCCGAAATTGATGCGGCTGTTGTGGCCTCTGAGGATAGTCACGAGCCATGTGCCCCACCTGATCACATCGGAAGCACGTCACAGGCATCTGACTCGGTCTGTCGGGGTGAGAGTCACCACACCGTGGACACGATCCCCGCTATCCACTCACAGAACCTTGGCACTGAAATGGTACTAGCTGTTGTACGCTACCCATCGAAGTCTGCCTCTGATCCTGCTGATCATGACGTCTCCTGCCAAATCCTGCCTTCCGAAATATCCTCTTAATCTTCAAGCCAAATGACGTGGAACCCGCAGTAGAGGCCACTAAAGGAGATGGCCCTGACCTGTCCGAACTCTGCTGAAATGTACTCTGCTGCTAAACAGAACCCTGTTGACTTCGGCTTGTCTGCACTTGCCTCATCTTGGCTTGTTCTTGAGTCCTTGATAATTCTTCCTCCAGATCTGCGGCTGCTTGGTAAGCTACCTCCATATTGGTCACACGAGTAGCAACCGCCACATGCCTGAGCTCAGCCCTCAATCCTCTAATGAATTGCCGGGTCTTCATCCTCTCATCAGCCATAATGTGGGGCGTATAGCACCCAACTCAATGAACCTGGAGCGATACTGCATCACAAACATGTCTCCTTGAGTCAGCTCCATAAACTGGTACATCTTCTTGGATCTGATATGCTCGGGATTGAAAACACGCTCAAAAGTTTCAAGAAATTCCTTCCACGAGATCTGCCGAAGAGGGCGAGACTGAAATGCTGACTTCCATTCTATAGTCCACCATGACAAAGTTGGGCCCTGCAGTTGGTAGCTAGCCAGCAACACCTTCTCATCTTCTGCGCATCCATGGAGCGGAACACCCTTTCCATGGCATCAATCCAAGCCCTCGTTGCATCTGGGTCCGGCTGTCCCTCGAATTGAGGTGGATGGAACTGCAGAAACTCCTTCAACGCTCGCCCACGGCCTCCTTGAGATGAAGAACCCTCTCCGGCCTCCCTACCATGCTGCCGGCGATAGAACTGATACATGCCCTCAACGAACTTCTCGCGTCCCTGTGCTCTTGTTGTTGCCGCTCCAACCGCAGTCGATGCCCTGCTATGCCCCTCTTGATCCTCGGCCGACTGTCCTTGCTGGGAGCGGGTCCTGCTCCTATGCGCCATGATCTTCTAACACAAATAGAGGAGAAAACGGCGGAATCAATAAAACACACGGTACCCTATACCAGTTGTCAACAAAACTGCATATTATGGACTTTCTGGACTGCTGCGATCAATTTAGATTTCTATGCACCCCTACAACCACGTTCTGATACCATCTGTAATGACCCAAGATCTGAATACTGATAAAGACCCCGATATTCTTGGATCCTGGCCCGCCACCTATGAGCCGGAGGCTCGGAAGGGTTGACGGGATGGTGTGGCAATGTATAAGAATCTAAATAAATGTAATTAACTAAAGCTTAACATAATTAATGTAAGAATTAAACAGTTATATAATTTAACAATTACACAGTCCAGAATCTATAAGTCCATACGTAAGTGCAATAAACTAAAAAGATATAAGACCATGGGACATACCCCGTCTCTGGCAAACTGGTGCTAAGCCTGACTGTCGGCTCCACGCGAAGCCTCAGAAGCACAACGTGCGAGCCGTGCCTCACCTGAAAACATAAAAGGGTGACCCTCGTCTCATCGAATCAGTAGGGATCCCACGGATCCCCACCTCACAACGATAAGTACACGGTGCAAGAAATAACAATTCGGAACAATAACTATAACAAAAAGAACAACAATTAACAATTAAAGGGAAGTAACCTTGTCACACGTGTACCACAGCTATTCATAGTAAAGCACGAGTCGATGCCGTATAATAGGATACCCTCGGCCGTGTGAACACTAAGTCACAACGGTAAGAAACTAGGGTCGCTACACTCGAGTGACAGGAGCACTACCCACTAGAAGTAAGGCCGGATGCGTCCACTGACGATTTAGTCTACAGCCTCAGGTGTCTCCCTACACGTCCTAAACGGAAACTGAGACACCGTACACAGAATACAAGATAAGGGTCTAATCGGGGTCGTGCTCGTCAGCACGCGTCCGTAGTTCCCGGCCACGTGTGCACACACTGACTGACTGCGCTACGTCATGCCCTCTAACTAGTTTTTCTTCCGGCTCGGACTCGAGCCGCCACAGTGGGAGGTTCTACGGAAACCAGTCCCAAACCGTCTCTCTCGGGTCTAGCTCTCCACTACTCCCAAGTGGGTCGGCACACGCGTGCCTAGACAAGTTACGACTAGTGAAAAAATGTTACTCCAAGTAAGGACCCGCTGTGAAATCACTGATGTGTCATCGGTCGTGGATACACACTCATTGCACAGAGCACGAGTCCAAATTTGCAAGGCACAAGGCCGCCGAGATCGCTATGTCAAAAACTATAAACTGTCCTCATTCCCCTCCATGGGGTGTACCCACATGTTTTAAACCAAGTTATCGGACGTCCCACCGTGAGACGGCTCTCATGGGGTTTACACAACCAATTTCTTATTTATTTTATCCATAAATACTTCTATTTAAGTTCCGGGGTGAAAAACCAAGTTTCCGTGGCCGAATAGGCCGTTTTCTATAGTGGGTCTGGGGGTGTCGGTCGACCGGTCCAAGGGGGTCGGTCGACCGGATTTCCCAAAAACTTTCTGATCAGAAATCGGTCAACAGGCCTCCCAGGGTTGGTCGATCGAAACTAGGGGTTCGGTCGATCGAACCCACTTGCAGATTGGCCCCTTATTCTGCCAGGAACCGGTCTACCAGATCATGTGATTGGTCGATCGATTCTGACGACGGACGAACGAGAAGACCCCTTTGGCCCCGTTCCACACCCGACTCGCCCCCATTGGGAGTGGGAAGTTTGGGGAATCGATCCCCGGCCCCCAATACACCCATTGAAACCCAATGGGTCACAAATCATTGATCAAAACCACGGATTCGCCGCTCATCCCGAATCATGCTATTTTCACAAAGTAAAACGAAACCTGCTCATTCTCACCCGAATGGACACGATTCGGCGGGAAAACACACGGGGAAGGTGGGATGGTTCATCCCCCTACCTGAAACGTCGCTTTACCAACTTAGATTGCCTCGATCATTGCGGTCTCACGTCGAAACCGGTGAAGCTTCAGAAACCCGCGACCCACTCGTACGATCTTCCTCGTCCACGCCCTCACGAGTCGCCTCCCGCCGCTGTCGAGCCCAGTCGCACCTCTTCGCCACCTGACGTCTACAGCCGGAGGGGGAGAGACAGGAGCCGGAGGTGGAACAGAAAGGGAGGGAGAGAGATTCAACGAGGGGGAGAGAGGTCCCTTGGGAGGGGGGGAGAAAAAGGGGTTTTGGGATTGCCCCAAACTCTTAAAACAACCGAAATTGTGTATATGCCCATTCTCCTAATAATTCAATTAAATAAACTCCAGAATTTCCATAAAAATTATAATTTCCCCTAAAATCTTTAAAATAATATCTCAAAAATTCGCGGCTCTTAAAATATTCACGAAGAATTAGATCTGACGCCTATTAGGTGGAAATCCGAAATCCAGGGATTACACATGTAATCTTTCAGCCATCATCCATCCGAAGTTTTGTCGGTGATTAGATGAAAATGATCTCCATGGGCCATAGTTGTGAAGGCACTTATCTGGGACCTAGGTGCAGGTGCACCTAGTTGGGCCTGCAAAAGGTGGTGCCAAGTGCCGCTTAGGCGAGTCAGATGGCCCAAAGCGCCCGCAGCGCTCACCTTTGCGCCTTGGGCTTGCTTGGCCAAACACAGAACCAGCTCGTCCTCTCTCGCCTGCAGTCTAAGAAATTTCGGCCGGGTCAAAGGCAGATTACCTGCACCTAGTTGGGCCTGCAAAAGGCGGTGCAAAGTGCCGCTTAGGCGAGTCAGATGGCCCAAAGCGCCCGCAGCGCTCACCTTTGCGCCTTGGGCTTGCTTGGCCCAACATAGAACCAGCTCATCCTCTCTCGCCTGCAGTCTAAGAAATTTCGGCCGGGTCAAAGGCAGATTGCAATGCGAGGTCGGGTCAAAGCTAGATCAGACTTCACACACTCCTTCAACACAGTTGCTCTGCCGTCACGACCATGCTCTCTCTCTCTCTCTCACACACACACACACAAGGGACTCTGCTGCACAGCTACAAGCAAGGGGGCTCAAATAAGAGGGGGGGAGGGGGCACTAAACCTTTTTATAGGAAATTTTATATTCTTGATGGTTGTTTCTTATGAACCCACAAGGGGCTCTGCTGCACAGCTACAAACAAGGGGGCTCAAATAAAGGGGGGGGTGCACTTCTTGCTAACTGGTTCTTATGAACTTGATGCTTAAGCACTTAGGCACTCGGAGACCCCAAGTGCACCCTGGGTTGCGTTACCGTCTTGACAACTATGCCATGAACACAAACTCGTCTCTTTTCCGTAGCGTGACTTCATAGTCATTTAGTCCTGGAGTGTTGTGAATTCCACATCCATTAATCTCAGATCCATTCAAGAGTATTTCAGTGAATTCATTCACATCATGTTCCAAAAGATTACTTCTAAATGCAAATCCCCAGAAGTGGCTCCTCCGTCTGTCCTTCATGTGTTGCTGACTGGCCTTGTATTTGGAAGTGATATGGAGTGCAAGTTCTGGAGTATTATGTGAATGATGTCTGACTGCACTGATCACTAAAGAATTGATTCCCCACAATCACGATAATCAGCTGGTTCCACGAAACCATTTCATGAATGTTTGCTCATATTTTTTTTTTGTGAACAAGGGAATTTTGGTTCTTGAATAATTGACCTCACTTCATATTCATATGTAACATAATACCTTTTACGTGGAAAATACCTATGCCGTTATTTTTCAAAAAAAAGAGAGTAGATTGCACCACCAATTTTATTGAGATAAACAAAGGTAGTGCAAAGAATCAAAAGGAGACTGGAGGTTCCTTTCTCACACTATACCTTACCCCAGACAAGATACTAAACTGAAAATCAAACATTTTTAATTTTCGTCCAGCTATCTAGAAATATTAGGAATATCTGCTCCAAATGTAAAAACAAGAACAAGCTCAAAAACATGTACTCTCCACATAAAACAATGCCCAAGGGATGGAGATGAATGGAGATCTAGAGTGAGAGTGAGAATGAGAACAATGAAAAGGAATATCTCCTTGAGGGAGTGAGTGTTAGGTGCATAGTAAAAGGCAAAATAGTGATCCGAGAGGGAAGGATAGTAGTGGTGTGCTCTGAGGAGTTTGAGATCCTCAACTGTGGCAAAGGAAGAACTCTTTTAGGAGGACAATGGACTATGTCACCTGCAAACAGAAGGCCTCAACACAAGAGCTTCAACAGGTTCAAGTATGGATTAATGAGTGGAGACCAAACATCGAAGGTAACTTGTGCTTTCGATGCTTAGGTGAGGGTCATCAGGCATCATCTTGCCAGAATGTGTTGGTTGACACACAAGTGAAGCTGGTCGTTACAGGAGCTTTCTTTGCAGTAGGGAAGTTGTTAGGGTCCTGTCAAATATTAAGACGGGGGGTTACCAGGAAGAGAAGCACTTGGGAAACATCATCTATGTGGAAGCACTGTGGTTTCTTGAGCTTGTGAGAAACCTTCAGTTTCAACGTGTCTGTCTTGTAGGCTCTATACAAGGTGGGACCCTAGATAGGGACGAACACCTTCAAGCTATAACAAAGTTGGTTGGCTGAAATGATCCTGGAAGATTGGTATGCTTATACTAGGAGGTTTCTGGTCTTCTTCACTAAAGGGGTTAGAAATTCCATGAGCATTGAAGTTGCTTCCGGGTGGCTCCCACTTTTGGATCAAAATGATGGTTGAATCCGATCCATCTGGTCCTTCGAACGACACGGATTGGATTTACAAGGAGGTTATCTAGGCTTACAAGATTATAGGCAGAATCAAGAGGAAAAAAAGTTCTGGTGAGAGGAAGATGGATGAATCAACTCAATCAGTCCATGTTGCATACTCAAATAGGTTTATTGAGGGTCAAGTTGTGACAGGACACGCTACAATACAATGTCCCCTGGCACATGTGTGTGTCGGTTTTTCCAAAGGAAAAAGCAAATGATTAAAATGATGATAGAGAAACCCTTAAGGAAGATGCCAAGGTTCTTATGATAGATAAGGATAAGATGGACAAATTCATCATTTCTGCTAATGCCACTGGAGGACATGATTTTCCAAGTTGCATCTCAAAATGTGGAAGTGGCCTGCAAAGATCTCACTGGAAGGAAATGATGATTTCATTAGTGCCCCTTTGCAAAGTCCGGCATTCATATGCAAATATGCAAACAATGCCAAAGGACAGAAGGGATAACATAGGTGTGGGATTTCTTCTGAGGAAGGCATGCGGACAGAGTCTGAGAGAGCACATTCTTCCTAAAACTGACTCTGAGAATGTTGGAGTGATATCAGAGTCATTCCAAGATTCATCCTCAGATCTATCTGTTGATAATCCTGCTTCAGAGGTTCATGCAAAATCCCCTCCTATGTTACCACCATCCCCAAACAACACAGAGAGTAAAGCATCCACCTCTCCTTGACCTGCTGTTAAGGATTTGCGTAATCTTAGGAAGGATGACCACTCATCCAAAGGTGGAAATGGGAAGGACTAACCATTCATTCAAATTTCCTGTCAGATGGGAGTAATGAAGAGCTGGATTGTGCCACAAGAGTGTTGTGCGCAACATGAAAGTTGCAAGCAGGGACATCCTTCATGTTGTAGTATTTCTTATTGGGGGTCCAGACTAGAGTGTGACGTCGTTCAAATTTAGTTGAATTTACATTGGCTTTGTCAGTTTGGTGTAGATAATTTGTAGCGTGTGGATAAGGAACATATCCTGTGCATTTTGTAGGGACAATTGCATATATACCCCTATAATCCTGATATTCTATTCTATACTCCTATGTTCTTCATCTTGTCATATATACCCTCATTAATAACCATATTTCATCATATATACCCCTGCCGTCACCTACCATTTGTTTAACTTAATTTAGTTAGATTAAGATGAGAAAAAGACTAATCTACCCTTCTTTACTGTTCTCACATAATTAAGATAATGGCATATATACCCTTATAATATTTCGTATCATCCTGTATACGCCTCTAAAACCTTATATTTACATGTTCACCAGAATATTCTATTAACTTTCACAGTTTTAGAGCATGAGGGGTATAACTGAAATAATATTCTTTCATATGGGGGTGTACACGACAATATCAAGAATATGGGGGATATAGATAGAATATAGAAGATTCTAGGGGTATATATGTAATTTTCCCTCAAGTGTTTTGTTTCCATATATTTAAAATAGAATTGGTGGTATGATCCACAACATCTTTCGAGGAGGGAAAAACATCACCTCCAACATCAACAGTTCTCGTCCATCTGTTCCTCCATTTCATATATCTTTTCTGGACATTGTTACAACCTCATCTTTCTTCAGTATTCTCTTTTAAAGTAGCCTATAGCTAGTTGAAATCCATTGCCTGGGAAACGTGATATGATTGATATCTATTTATGTCAATGGTCTTTTGTCATGTTTTGATGTTCTACTGATATTCCTCGTTTTTAATTCTCCTATGCTAGCTCTCGGTCCTTTTCCTTAAATATCTTACATTTATCCTTTAGGATCCCCCCTTTCATTTTTGTGGTGACTCTCCTTTTAGTCCGTCAGTCAGCATTGTACAGTCAACAGAAACATAACTGGATAGGGTAACTCGATGTCTCTGAATGTATCCTAGGCTTACTAGCATGTCATTTATTGTCAACACAAACATGAATCACTCAAGTTAAATGTCAGTGGGGACTTTGTTTGCTTGAGGGTTCGTCAGTCATTGCACGCATGCATTTTTCAGTTGTTCTTGCTTCTTGGGGCATTTATAGGGTCAATATGGGTAGGTGACAGATATTTTCCTGATGGGACACTAATCCATGGTTTTAGGTGCTCCCAAATGTCTCTTCTACATTCTTGGGGTTGTAATTCGTGTGATAGTGAACTGTTGGATGACTTTGAATAATTGGTATTTCCGTGTATTACTCTCCTCCCCATTTAGATTGCTCATGATCTTGCAGTATAGTTGGAGTGAGAGTTGGAGAACCTTAAGAACATCCACATGGTTTAGATTCTCCCAATTGTCTCTTCTGCATTCTTGTTAGGGGGGGTTGCAAGTTGTCTGATGGTGAACTGTTGGAGGACATTTGAATAATTGTATTTCTATCCATTACTCTCTTCTGAGAGTTGAAGGGCCTTCAGGAACCTTAAGCGAATCCGCCTATGACCAAACCACTGATTAAACTACAAAAATGGTGCCCATACTTACATTAGCAGATTTACAAATCCAGTGCTCCTATGAAAGCCCAAAGAATAGTGATTTCTTAGGCATCTTTGCAGAGTTATTTAGATCTTATGCAGCAGGCTTCTAGCCATGCCCTGGTCTACTGAGTTTTTTCTTCAGAGCATTATCAGCTCTTCGGTTTGGTTTATCTTGAATAGATAGCGGTTTTCTGCTTTTCACTGATAACGTCCTTTTTGAGCTGAAGCTTTGATTTGCCAGCCTTTGTAATGCCACTTATTAATTATATGTTTCTTTTGACACTGTAGCAAAACAGGGGCAGTTATGTAATTTTTAGCTTATTTAAGCCTTTCTTTGTCTTTCAGTTCTCTTCTTTGGTCGCACTATCTAGTAAGGGAAGAAATGTAATTTCGAGATTCAAATATAAAACAGGGGCAGACTGGTCTGGATGGTATTTCGATCTCTCTCTCTTTTCTCTTCTTTAGTTGTCCTATCTAGTAAGGGCAGAAATCCAAGTTCCACATTCAAATGTAAAACAGGGGTGGATTGGTCTGGATGGTAGTTCAACCTCTCTTTTCCCTATTCTCTCCACATCACTCCTTTTATCATGGTATCAGAGCGGCAACAATCCGGGGCGGCCTCTCCATCATCTCTTAACTCCCAGAAGAACCCCCACATTGGGTCACACCCCTTTCTATGGGTTCTTCTTCCCTCCGTCGGCGGACGCGCTGTCTCTTTCTAGGGTTTTCTTCTCTCTTCGCTGCAAGGTGCAAGCAGAGAAATACGCTCTATGTGACTTACACCTCCTCTCTCTTGTTGCAGATTGCTCTACTTGTGAGGGCGATCCTCTCTCTACTGTTCTTTGCCAGTTTCGTCAGCTTTTGAGGGTCCTCCCTCATACTCACTTTTCTGTGGTTACCGATGCTCTCAGTCTGTGCCCCGCTTCTCTTTGTTTTACTCGATGGCGGATTCCACCTCTGCCGACTCTCATATCTCTCCTCAGCAAGTTCAACCCGCTCCTTGTGCCCCCATGGTGAGTGCTTTTCTGCATATTACTTTTGACAAACTCATTATGCTTTGTGGACTGTCACTACAGAGTTGTATATTGCCGGGTGTGACAAGCTCGAGTATCTTATTGATGATCTGCAAAAACTTGATGCCAAGGATGCTACATATGCGATGTGGCGCCAGGATAATATTATGGTCATGTCGTGGCTCCTTATCTCTGTTAGCCCCGTCATTCAACCGACAATCCTTCAGAAGTCCATTACTGCTGAAATGTAGAAGACTCTGGCAGGGTTGTATGGCCGGAAGAAGAACAAGGTGCGCCTATATCAACTCAGTCACACTATTCATGAGTTGAAGCAGGCATCTCAGTCAGGGACTATCTACTTTTGTGTCCTTACAAGCATGTGGGATGAACTCAATTGTTCTCGGATGGCTACGTGGACCTCTCTTACAGATCAGCAGACCTTTCTATCTCTCTAAGAGGATGATCACATTGTTAAATTCATGGGTTGCTTGAATGCTGATTACGAGGCTCTGCGGGGATAGATTCTGAATATGGAACCCCCTCCATCCTTTGAGGGGACGTACTTCAAGATTCTCAGTGAAGAGCAATGTCGACAAGTCATGGGCAGCAAACATGTTATTTGTACACCTCTTGAAGTTGGGGAATTCTCTGCACTTACCAGTGCTTTTGGTAGACCTCCTCCGACTAGTGAGAAGCAGCGTGGTGACAAGAAGTGTGGACATTGTGGCCGCACAAATCATGATTCTGATTTTTCTTAGGAGAAGTATCTGGAGAAAATGCTTGCCAAGTTCAGAAATTTTAAGGTCAGAAGCCGCGGGGTAATGTGGCCATCACTCAGCCCTCTGCTATTCCCGGCGAATCGCCTCAAGAAGGGTCCACTACCACTGCTTCAGCGGTACTTTCAACCTCTAACATTGCCACAGTTCAGCGCCTCCTTGCACAGGCTCATAGAGCCTCTTCCTTCCTTTAGGTACACACGGCACTACCTTGAGTGCTACCACTCGTTCTCTCAAGACCTTCTTGGGTGATCGACTCTAGCGCTACTGACCATATGACCTGTATATCCACCTCTTTCAACTCCTCCCTGTCCTTGGGTCAGGACAAGGCCACTATTGCTGATGGGACCTGGGCTATTATTGTTGACAGGGTTCCATTAAACAGTTTGACCAGTTGACCCTGTCTTCACTCTTCATATATCATTCCAAAATAAAAATTGGCTTACTTTCAGTGAGTAGTATCAGCAAACAACTTCACTATTTAGTAACCTTATTTCCAACTCACTGTGTATTTTAGGATCCGAAAATCAAACAAAACTATTGGGATTGGTCGCGAAGTAGATGGACTATATTTCTTTGCGCCTGGAGGGACCCTCGCTCTTCAATCCTTTGCGCCACTGCACGTGGACAAACGAACTCAAGAGATTCAACTGTGTCACTCTAGATTAGGGCATCTTTCATTTCGCTCTTTGACAGTCTTATTTTCGTCGTTGTTTCAGTCAGCCAATGTTTCATCTATTATGTCAAACTTGTTAATTAGTAAAATATTGTAGAACTCAATTTCCTTCTTCAACAAATAGAAGTTCCACTTCTTGTGAGCTTGTTCACTCTAATGTTTGATGGCCTTCTGTAGTTCCCTCTTTCGATAGCTACAGATATGTTATTATATTTTTTGATGACTTCTCTTATTGTTCCTAGTTCTATTTGTTGAGATCTTGGGATGAAATTCCTCGTATTATTTCAAGTTTTTTGTAATATGGTTCGAACTCAGTTTACCATCAATACAAAAGTTCTTCGTTCTGACATTGTCTGAGAGTATTCTGCTCAGAGTGTAAATAGTTTCCTTGAAAATGAGGTTGTGATTCACAAACTTTCTTGTGCGTATTCACCTAGCGAAATGGTGGTGTTGAATGCAAAAACTGTCAGCTTCTCAAGACAGCCAAAGCACTCTTATTTTGGTGCCATTTACCCAAATCCTTTTGGGCTGATGCTATCCTCATTGTAAAGTACATTATCAATCATATGCCATTTAAGAGTTTAGGAGATCGTTGCCCTATTACTCTTCTCTATCAGGACAAGCCATTATTGATTTGTTACCCCTTTTGCTTCATGTCTTAGCTTTATCCATACTTTTGGTCTTGGCAGCACCAAACCTCATCTTCTGGCTATTTGAGGTGTTTTTCCTTGGGTATTCTTCCACTTAGAAGGGATAGTGGTGTTATGATCTAGTCTCTCGTCACATCTATCTTTATAAGGATGTTACTTTCTTTAAGTCTCAATATGTATCCTTGAACTCAGTATCAGAGGGAGTAAAACCTTGTCATTCATTTCCTCTACCTCTATTACACCCTTGTTGCTTTCTTTTCATTTCATGCCCTTGAGTTCTAACACGGACGAATCTCCTAATGTTCTTGCTTCTACTCAAGCCGGTGTAGAGGGTGTTGAGAAGCAAATTATTACCTACAGGAAGAAAAAGTTTAAAAGGAAAGTCTCTATTTGTCAGCCAACTCCAGAGGTTACAAAGTCTCAGTTCGGCCTGACCAACAACTTGATGACTTGAACTTACCTATTGTTATTCGGAAGGGTGTTCAGGATCGCACTAAACATCTCGTCACCAACTTCGTAACCTATTCTTGTGTTTCCCCTCACTACTGTTTCTCTCTCTTCCTTGTCTTCCACCCATGTCCCTGCTAGTTTCTTTAAGGTTGTGCAGGATCCAAAATGGCAGCAAGGAATGGAGGAGTTGAGTGCCCATGACAAAAATGGTACGTGGGTCCTAGTTGATCTCCTGAAGGATAGAAATCCAGTTAGGTCAAAGTGGGTGTACACTATTTAATATAATGCAGAGGGTGTGATACAGAGATACAAACTCAGAGTAGTTGCAAAGGGTTTTACTCAGATGTATAGATTTGATTATCAGGAGACATTTGCTCCAGTGGCTAAGCTGAAGTCTGCCAAGGTAATCTCACTTGATGTCTATTACATCTGGTTCTTATACCAATTGATGTGAAGAATGCTTTCTTGAATGGTGGCTTGCAAGAATAAATGTACATACTGCCACCCCCTAGAGTTGAAACAAGAGGGAAAGTCTGTTGCCTTAAAAAGGCATTCTATGGGTTGAAGCAATCGCCCAGGGTTTGGTTCGATAGACTACATCTTGCTATCACCAAATTTGGTTTCAAACAATCAAATGTTGATCACACTCTACTTGTCACATGGAAAGGGGGACATGTGACTGTGTTACTTTTTTATGTTGATGCTATGATTGTTATAGGTGATGATGAAGCTAAGATTAAAAAGTTGAAAGGAGACTTAGCTATTGCATATGAAATTAAAGACTTGGGTGAGTTAAGGCGCTTTCCGGGCATTGAGGTAGCCAGGTCTCAAAACAGCATCTACGTTTTGTCAAAGAAAGTGTGCATTGGATTTGTTTTCAAAAACTGAGAAGTTGGGGTGTAAACTTGCAGCTGCACCATAGAATTGAACGATGGACTGACAAAGGCAGGGGGCGAAGAACTTTCACTTGAGAATAGGAATATGTATCAAAGGCTGGTAGGAAAGCTCCTGTATTTGTCTCTGACTCAGCGAGACTTGGCATATGTTGTCAGCATAGTTAGTCGGTTCATGCATGCTCCATGGACAGCACACATGAAAGTTGTGGAGCGCATATTGAGGTAGTTAAAGTCATGCCCAAGAAAGATGATTCTCTTCTAGAAAATTGGTTGTTTGAATATTGAAGGGTATGCAAACATTGATTGAGCTGGATCTTGAGATGACCAGAGGTCAACTTGTAGTTATTGCACATTTCTAGGGGGTAACTTGGTTACTTGGAGACTCCCCCCCCCCCCCCCCCCCCAAAAAAAAAAAAAAAAAAAAAAAAAAACTTGGTTACTTGGAGAAGTAAGAAGCAAACAATGTGTGCAAGATCAACCTTAGAGGTTGAGTATCGGGGTATGGCACATGGATTAGTAGAACTGTTGTGGTTGAAACTTTTCATGTCAGACTTAGGAATATCAATTAAGCTACCCATGGAGCTCTATCATGAAAACAAAGCAGCAATAAACATTGCAAATAATCCCGTTCAGCATGACCAGACCAAACATATTGAGATTGACCGATGCTTTATCAGGGAAAGATTGGAGTCAGGAGAACTTTGTTTGCCTTATGTGAAGTCACAAGAGCAAGTTGCAGATGTCTTCACAAAAGCTATGTCTGAAGCTCAGTTTAAGTCTGCTCTTGACAAGTTGAGCATGAAAGATATCTATTTTCACCTTAAGGGGGAGTGTAGGAAAACAAGACAGTTATGTAATTTTCAGTTTATTCAAGTCTTTCTGTCTTTCAATTCTCTTCTTTGGCCACCCTCTCTAGTAAGGACAGAAATCTAATTTTTATATTTGATAGTTAATATAAAACAAGGGCGGACTGGTCTAGATGGCAGTTGAACCTCTCTCTTCCCTCTTCTCTTCACATATCTCCTTTTATCAGATACAATAGTATATATTCATAGGTATTGGTCTTGTGAATATGTATCTTTGAGCAAGCTGGGCTGTACCTAAAATTGGCTGTGTCAAGGAGGTTCTGTTCTGGTGTTTGAAATCTATATGCTATTGGTCTTGTGAAACAGTGTTAAAATTTTGACAATTCTATACTTGGATGAAACATTCTGCAACTTGAAGATTGCAAATTCATAGGTTTGGAATTCTCTTTTCTTCTCATGAAGGCATATCAATCTCCTCATGGGTTTCAATCAACAATTCAGAGTTTTTGCTTTGATTGACATTGTCTTCAGATCAGTATTAGTTCATTACGGCATTTGATGAAACCTCAAGTGCTGAGCCTAGAATGCTTTTAGAAAAGATTCTGTCATGGAATACATCAAACAGCTATTTCTGCACTTCTCATTCCTGTATTTCACATAAGAGCTGTTAAGAAGGGAGTAAAACACTTTCTATTAAGATTAATAGTGAAGTAGGAAAATCATTTCTTTTCTAAGACAGCCATTAAGAAGGTATGCACTAGATTTTCATAGACTAAAAATATCATGCACACAATAGCTTATTAGCCTTGAATAAATGGCATGAATGAAAGAATGGATCTCTTGTAAAAGCCCCTATTTTCGCCCACAATTGTTCAAATTTTTAGCAATTATGCCATTGTTTATATTCAATGATGTCAAATAAAATTGCTTTCCTTTCAAGAATCACCATATCTCTACATACTTACCAGTACCTGGACCTTGCATATGACTGGATGCATAACCTCTTTCAGAAACTAAAAGAACTGCCATGGTGCCATCCATGTGGCAGAGGACCTTTGCCATGCACGCCATTTGATCCACTTTTGTCATGTGACACGTGCGGTCAACCTTCCAATTGTTGGATGAGATGGCACTTCTGAAATATGCCTTCTGCACTGCATTTTGCAAATTGGAGGTGGAGGAAAGCATCTGTCCATCTGATCATTTGATCAACAGCTGCCTGTGCATGGCAAATGTTCCTTTGCCTCATGCATTGTGCCATAGCATGTCTCGGGATGTAATATTTGAACGTGCTGCTCTTATTTTTCTGTTGTAACTCATTAATAATGACTTCACGGGGAGATAAACATAGATATGTACGTTTAAGTGCTTTATTCTCCTTGGAAAAAATGTACGTCTCTACTAGCACTTTCTTTTTTCCATAATCACTTGTTTTCTTATTATTCATATCTTTGAGAAATTCTGAATTATGGTTAGTGTTGTAATTTTGAAAGTCTAAACAAAGTTGTTGACAGGCAGCTCTTGCTTCGGCTGTGGAAAAGGGCAAAAATTTAGATTCCAAGGAAGCAGGGGAGGACGACATTGGAAGTGTTCCTGCCACTGAAGAACATGTGAACAGTATCGAATCTGCAGAATCACTAACCAGTCAGATGATCGAGCTGTCTGTTTCTGAAGAGCTTTCGGCTATTGGTCCCCTTCCAGGCTCGCAAGAAATTTTAAATCCTTCAGGACCTGGGCCAGATTTGGACAAGAGAATTCGAGCACTGAAAAAGAAGGTAATTCTATCAAGATTGTTAACTTATTTGGCATATAGAATGTGGAATAGAGTCCCTCTGGACAATCTTTGGATCTGGGTCTCAATTTTCAACATGTTTGATAGAAAAGGCAGTGAATTTTTTTCTTTAAAGAGATTTGACACTATCTAACGTATGTGAAGCTGCATTATCTCTATGAAACAAAAAGTCTCTCAAAAGATCAGTGACTGTCCTTGTCTTTTCTGCTCTCTTGATCCATTGCATCAAATTTTTTAGCCTCCTGAAAATCAAACCAAATCCAAACTGGGAACTTTTCTTGGATAATTAGATGTTTTAAAGAAGAGAGATGTAATTGCTACTTGATTCACCTTACTGCAATTAAAAATGGCTTAGTCTCTGAAATGAACGGCCTCCACCACCACCGCCCCACCCGCACCCTCGCCCTGACAGTGAGCGCCCCCTCCTCCAACGTGGCCACCCTTGCTGCCTTCAAGGCGGCCTTGCTCCCTTCCTCCGTCCCACCCTGGTCCTGCCTCGCCTCCTGGGACTTTTCTGGCCCCAACCCCTGCGCCACCCCCGTAGGACCCACTCCGTCTGCGGCGTCGGCTGCGACTCCACCGACAATGGTCCCGCCCGTGTCACTGCCGTCGTCCTCGACGGCGCGGGGTATGAGGGGTCGCTTACCCCCGCCATCGCCAACATCTCCTGGCTCACGCACCTCGACCTCTCCGAGAATGCCTTCCGGGGGGCCTTGTCGGCCTCCACACCCTCTCCCTCGCCACCAACTCTTCGAGGGGGGGGGGGGATCCTGTCCTCCCTTGTCGGCCTGAGCGACCTCGTGCTGGACCTCTCTAACCCTCCCAATAGGGGGTTGTCGGCGCTAGAGGGGAGCGCCTCCTGCAACCCCTCTCTCTCCTTGTTCTACTCGCTTTGTGTGTGTGTGTGTGTGTTAACCTGCCACATAGTGCCTGGAGTCCGATCATTGTCTCGGCGGTCTCTCTCTCTGCTAACCTCCCACCCAGTGGCCAGAGTCCGATCATTGTGATGCTGCCGCTGGTGAGGGACACTCTCTCTCACATCTTTCTATTGTAAGAGTGGGGAATTTAGAATTGTGAGAATGGTATTTAGGTCATTTTCCATCGCCATAGGGGAATATTCGAATCTTTTTGGAATATTCGCCTTCCCATGGACAGAAGTTAACCACGATGGCATTTTTGCAGAATATAGATTTACACAGTGTTATGCCTGCTAATGTATTTTCAGGAATGATTTTTTTACAAATTTTATTTTAACAATGGTTTCCATGCCAAAAATCCCAACTAATAACTTGGAAGGGAAAGGGTAAAAAAAGCATCAAAATACCTAAACCAAAGCTGATGGGGACCATTATATAGCCCATTAGTAGGAGCCCGTTGGTATGACTTGAGCTCCCTGCCTCCTAAGTTTTAGAAGTCTCCCTCCACTTCCTCTTCTGCCTTTTGGACACACCACCAAGGTGGTGGGAAAAGTTTTATTTCTCTCCCCCACCCCAACACCCCTGTTGACACATAAAAAATGATAAAATAACAATATATACATATATATAAATAATGTCAACATATTTTTCCTACTAAATCATCTTATATTCCTTATTTTCCAGGGATACAGGAAGGGGCGGAGAGGCTACAAGGGCCCATTAAGCCCACAAGGGCGCCCAGACCATATCAAAGCTTAAAGGGACGTCGAAGCCCATACTGAAGAAGGAGCGCGCCGAGAGTTCTGCTGTCGAGCGCGCCGACTGTCCACTACCCCGGGAAGGACCCGTGTCGACAGAAGAGGGCCAGCCCTCTATATAACCACGCCTTCGGCGTGTATGAAGAAGGGGGGAAAAATCGATCAACCGGAGAAGAAACAATAGAGGCGGGGGAAGCATCGGAAGAAGCCAGGAAAGAAAGGAGAGAGAAGAAAAGAGAGAGCCACCAATTCATCGAGGGAGAAAGAGGGAGGTTCGTCCAAGGAAGAGAAGGGAGAAGTGGGTTTCCCCCTACAGAAAAGGTGGGTTTCCCACCATGTAAGGCCCCTTCGGGGTTACATTCTTCCCTCTCCCCCGTTCCTTTTTTTTATGTAATTCTTCTTCTAAAGTTGTCTTGCCGATCTCATGTATGAGATGATGATAATGAATGGATCAAATGAAATTGGTTCTGACTATTGATTTCCACGGGTCTTCCCTCTATTTCCATGTGGATTCATCTCTTTTTCTTCGTCATCTCTATGCTCATCTCTCATGATCTCATATCACGAGTGCTAGTTGGTTTTAACCATTTTTTGATGCCGTCCCCGGTAGTTGTCTCAAATGGAGGCCAGAGACTGTCAAGTGTGTGGCATGCTCTCTGCTTCTTCTCCAAGTGGATGAGGTATAATAAGATGCTCGAACAGATGATTTTACGATACTCTGTTTCGGCTGCAGCTTGCTTCGTTCTGTCCGCCGAGATGGTTCTATTTGGCTCAAGTGCCATATGTATTGATCTCCATGCTCCACGGAGCACTCGGATGCTCACAGTTTCCTTTTTGAGAGCAATTAAACCACCCCTTTGTCATGGATTTATTTCCGTCTTTTCTCTCTCATGCATTTAATATCTGCTTGCTCGTGAGGCGTTGGTTTCTCACACGGCGTCCCCCCATATAAAAAAAAAATAATAAAAAAACAATAAAAATAAAAATAATAATAATAATAATAATTTTTGCCCGGTTCCGATCTGGTGTTGGTGTTTTTCGATTAGTTTCCTGTTCACTTGGAAGAGCCAAAACCCGGCAACTTTCATGAAATCCTAAGCTCACAAAAAAAAATCCCTTTTTTTAATCATCCTCGGCGTCAACGGCTCTCGGCGCAGATCACGCGCCGATTACTACCCGTGCCGAGAAGCTATCGCGCCGAGACCTCATGTCTTTCCTGGCCGTGCCGAGCATGTGAATCCCGCCGTGTCCGCTTCTTTCTGTTCCAACATTTCATATGCATGCATGCGTTGTTATCTATTTGGCACGTCGTGGCCCACGTGCTGCATTGCCTTTACGAGAAGAATATTGTGTAGATTAAACCATTCAATGCATGCCCATAGTGATTAGCCACGTCCCAATCTTATTAACTCATGCATGTTGCATTATTTTTTTAAACTCACTAACCTTTCCCACGTTGGTGCATGGTGTAGTAAAGACCAACTCAATCATTACATATATATATATATATATATATATGAAGGTATATATATATGGCTTATGCATATACGAATAAATCCTTTCTTTGTGCATGAAAGTCTTTACCCGAAGGCCTCCTTTTGGTCTATTCATGTCTAAGCATGCACAGTGAATGTATACACCATCAATTTCTAAACAACCCACTAATCATCATAAAGTCATTGGTTCTTTATTTGGCCATGCATATGTTCATATACGTACACATGAATGTGAGAATAAATACATGCATCTTATTCTTATGGGTCAATCCCGTTGGGTCATTCATGCCCGATTCTGTGGAAAGTGGAGCCATACTGACGGGGTTTTACCCCCGACACTTATTTTAATTCGGGTTTCGGGTTTCCGATTTCCCACTTTAACCCCACCAGACCACGGAGTTCTGCCACTGCATGTTCTCCGCTGGTCCCTTAGGGGAATATTAATGAGTTGCCACGACGAGTGGACACTGTCCCGCTCAATTTTGATCCTCTTGGATCTCGGGCTACGCCCATCTTTATTTTGGCTTCCATCTCGGCACTCCGTGGATGGATGTCCCATACTCCCCTCTTGGCATAATCCAAAATAAGGGGAGATGTTGCCGAAATTCATTCACGATCATTGCTTTGTCATATCGTGTGATGTTTTCGTTAAACTGATAAATAAACCCCCCCTGCTGTGTGACAGAGGCCTGAGACAGACAATCTCATGGCCCTTTGCCCACTGTACAAGGGGAACATGATCATCATGAGATTTTCCGTTGATTGTCACATGGTCTCCCTAGACCTTCTGTGGATGAATTTCTCCTCCCCTTTCAGCTTACCTAAACATCATTACCAGAGCCCATGAAGCCCTGATTAAGCACAAGAGGCCCTCCTCAATAGAACCCCTCATAACATATGAAGAAAACCAACAAAATGGCCACCGGCGCCATCTCCCCGGCGCCATCTCCTCCCGGCGCCGCCTCCTCCCGGCGCCAACACTTTTCGGCGCCAAACTCGTGCCGGGTGGGGGGCGCGCCGAGGCCAGTTTCCCTCCGTGCCGATTGCCATGCCGTGCCGTTTTGCCTTGAGCCTCCTATCGCGCCGGGAACCCCCTCGCGCCGTTTGCCCACCGCGCCGGCTCCCCTCCGTGCCGGTTCACCTCAATACCATCTACTATTCAAACACTCAACTTCCGAGCAACCTTAATGAGCCCTAAACTCAGTCTAAACTCGATGTCTCAACCTCATTTGCCTTCAGGCCCACTCTCATCACATCACGGGGAATCATGGTTCTTCATCCAAGTCTAAGGGAGCTAAATTAACGGGGTTCTACCCCCACATTATACCATTTGACCGTGATGTTTTCTTCTAACCCTATTGACTCTTGGAGTTCTGCCACCGCATGTCCTCCAATAGTTTCTTAAGGGGATATCAATAAATACCATAGTAATGGACATTGTCCCGTCGCATCTAGATCCTCTTGGATTTCGGGCTACGCCCATCTTTCTTTTGGCTTCCATCTCGGCACTCCGTGGATGGATGTCTTATATTCCCACTTGGCATAGACCAAAATAAGGGGATATGCTGCCGGATTTACTCCGTATATTAATATATCATATCCTGCATCGCATGATCATCTGCATGCATCTCCTATCCTGTAAATGAATGAGCATATCTATCATATTGATTTTGCCCCTGGGCTCTTCTACTTTGGCGATTAATCAAGGGTTGTCCTTCTTCGGAAGGACGTAATTAACTAGCCTTTATGGTATGACGGACTTCCGGTCCCGACTCGGACTTCACACTCGACTGACTGAGTCAGATCGAGCGCACAATAAAATTGTCACTCCGGTGACTGGCACACCTAATAAACTAACTAACAAATCAATCAATAAACCAATAAATAAATAAAGAATAAATCCATTCCCACAAGCTGGCACGCCCGGTGGGACTAAGTCTCCCTTCATCTCTTCGCCAAAGTAGAAGGCCTGGAGGCCTTCCCCAAAATACTGATCGTTTGCTCATTCTGATTTGTAGTGATCTCAATGGCTGGTGGATTTGCCGCGCTTGCATTCGGCCCTCAAGTGGTCGCTACCCACGCGGAGCACGGGTACCTGGCGGTGCCCACTGCTTTCGGAACTCTGCCACCAGTGGTGGGGTTCCCTAACTTTCTCAGAGTCGCCTTCATCGGCTTGCTAAGGATCGAGGAAGAGGAAGCTAACAAGATTGTTGCGGCCAAGGCCGTAGCCCCTGCGATGGAGAGCTGTCCGCGGGGAACCACTCCGTCTCGCCATACTATCTCATGCTTTATCCACCACATGGACTACCATGCTTTCTCCGCCAGTGACAAGGCGTCCGGGCGCAAGAAGAAGAAGAACCAAAGAAGAAGAGTTGTTGCTGTTTCCCAAGGCCGACTCTCGGCTTCTGGGAAGTCTGTTCTAATTGGTGGCATTCGTGTTTATCTGAATGGCCGCCGTGCTGAAGCTTTGTCGGATCATATCATCCCGGCAGTTCCCGTTCACAACGCCTTCCAGGCATTAGCAAGCCAGAAGGCCAATCTAGACATGGATGTCCGGGGGAAGCTAGCTCCCAAGCTACCAAAATTCAAGCAAATTTGGGTTCTCAAGAGGACTCGGGGTTCTGCTTCGACCACACAAGATTCAACATCAACTGTCAAGGACCCCAGGTGTGGGGACAATAAAGCTACACCAAAGGAAGAAGAGGTCATGCCAGTGGTCTCTCCACCCGCTCATAGGATCTGTGCCAGGCAGACCAATGTTCTCCGACGTTCGACAAGATCGAACGGAGCTACTAGACTATCGCGGCACTCCTACATGCCGTCGATACAAGACCAACTGTCAATTTCTGCCCTCTCTCAAGGGCATAATCGAGAAGGAATGGCCCAAGTGGTCCGAAGTTACTTCTATGGCTTGGAAAGTTCTTCCCTAAGTCGACAGAGGCTACTCCGCGCCATCAGCGCCGAAAGAAAAGAAGAAGGCAAAGAAAGAAGAATGGCGTCATTCATGCACATCAATGAATATGAAGATGGCTTGCAAGCCAAGTACTCTGAAGTTTCTCCACAGCATGAAGAGAATAAAAGGATATCAATGTTTGAAAAGTCAACCTTCCCTAGTCAAGCCAAGAAGACAGTCTGGGGGCAAAGAAAAAGAACCCAAGTCTTCACTTGCAACATGGCAGGGGTGACTAGCAGATATGGGGCCCTACCCGAAGAGTCGGAAGAGTTGGCCAAGTTAGCTGAAAGGCCCGGTCTAATGACAAGAAGAGGCAAAGCTGCAAGAGAAATGCTTGAAGCAGCCAAAGAGAAGCAAACTATCACTACTTCAACTGCCAACATGGTGACTTTTGAAGAAGAAGAGATTACTCTGCCAGCCTCGTTTGAAGATGTTTCGGGCGAAGCATTCAAGGGTACCTCTGCTATGGCAGCGCAAGACCCAACTATCTTAATGATGCTACAAAATTACCAGCAAGAGATCAAAGCCTTGAAAAAGCAACTGAATGAAGGAAATAAGCAAGCCCCTTTTCCCTGGCAACAGGACGTGCATGCTGAATCATCCCGGGAAGTTCCTAACCCAGTCGATGCTACACCCCAAGCTACTTCTCAAGCAACAGGCTATGGCAAAGCCACTCTTCAGCCACATCCCCTACAGTCACCCTTGGTGCAACTAGTTCTTCCACCAGTGCAGCAGTTGCCACCAACGGAGCCGTCAACGCCTCATGTCGAAGCACTACTCACTCCCTCTATAAAGCATTCTGCACATTGCCACTCGGTGCCGGTGGACCCAACCGTGGTAAATAGATCAATGGTGGAACAACTAATTGAAATGAAGCTGGCCGAGAGGACAGATGGTGATATCAGCACTTTTGATGTTTACAAGGTGCCATATCCGCCACAGTATGCCGCGAAGAGGCTCCCGCCTGGCATCAACAAACCGCCCAAATTTGAAAAGTTTGGGGGGCAGGGCTCTCCTAGAGAGCATATTGCTTACTATATGACAGTAATGGGCGATCTGGCAACAGATGAAGCCTACCTGCTAAAATTCTTCGGGTCCTCACTGACGGGCCTGGCTTTTGAATGGTATTCCAATCTACCGGCCAGCTCTATAAGTGATTGGGCAGCTATGCAACAGAAGTTCCAGGAGCGGTTCCATGTTGCTAAAAGAGAGGTCACACTGGCCGAGCTGTATGCATCCAGGCAAAGACATGATGAGTCAGTTCTGGAGTACATCAAAAGATGGCAGAATCTCAGTATGAGATGCAAGCGGCCGCCACATCCAGAAGACGCGGTGCAAATATGCAAGCAGAATCTGAGCCGGGAAATCCTCAGCAGGATGATCGGAATTGAAATACGGTCTTTCGACCGGCTAAATAATGTGGTCATGGAGATTGAAACCTTCATCTTCAGCTCTCCCTCTACTCCAACTGCTACAAGCCAAAAGGGCAAGTCTATTGACAAATGGTCATCGCCCAAGGAAGTTCACACAATTGATTTCAAAGTGTTCGCTCAACAAAAAGAAAAGGAGGAAGGAATTGACAACCCGCCTCCTGCTAAGCCAGCTGAGCAGCAAGAAGTCCCGTCCTTACGGGCCAAGATAAAAAAATTCTACTCTTTTCCCAAGGAGAGGACTCGAGTCCTCTTCGAATGGGCTGTTGCAAATAACAAGGTTACTCTACCAGAGCCAAAGAGACCGGAAGATGCTAGAAAGAAGGATCATCCTCGCTTTTGCTTATATCACCAGATGGTTGGACACCATATTGAAGATTGTTACGTCTTTAAAGACGCTATTGAAAAGCTAATCAGAAGAGGGGAGCTACAACTGGGCGACTATAAGGTTGATCCTCCTCGCCCGCATGAGCTACCTGCTATGGAAAGAGTAATCAATACAGTGTCTCTGTGCCAGCTATTGTCTCAAGAGACGACCAGAGTTTGCATCACACACCAGGTGCCAACTACAAAAAGGCAAGAGAAGAATAAGCCAAGAGACAGAGAGAGCGGCGTTCTCCTCTCCTGTAATACCCTATCGGCCTGGCCCAGTACAAGCCGAGCTGCTGAAGAAGATGACGAAGAAATATGCTATACACCAGCAAGGGCAGGTCAAGCAGCAACATTTATTTCTCGCCATCAACCCCAGGAAGGGTGGGGGCATCCTCCACCGCCTGCTGAAGAAGCATGCTATTATACTCCTCCTCAACATGAGAGCATGGGGGCAAGAACATCCACTCATACAGGACCATACATGTCCCGTGTCGACAATAAAATGCTGCTAGTCCCACCTGAAATCAGCACGGGAAATAGCACTCCCAACTCCTACCAAGCTAACTCCGCTCTGATGATGGAGCTCTATCATAAAATACAAGAAGTGGAAACACTAAGAAAAAGATTGACTGAGATGGGCTTACTCCCAGTCACACTCGGGCAGGCAGGACCCTCATCCGAAGCCCTACAAGGTGACGCTAAATCATTTGAAGCCTCACTGCAACCAGCTATGCCACAGTCAACACAATGCCACGACGGGAACACCCTCCCGCGGCAGCTATACCACGCGGCCCCCGCGTACCCCTCAGCTCTCCAGGCACGTCAGGGGGCAGCTTCCACGTCTCATGCAATGCCGCCTCTACAATCAGTTGGCTTACGTCGGAAGTCAACGGCGACAGCCATAACAAACAAGCCAGTAATAGAACAAGCAACTGAGATAAAATCTGCTGAGGAAGAAGTCACCGAGGCAGAGTTATATATGATCCAACAAAAAGATGATGAGTCTACTTCGAACTACATTCAACGCTGGAAGAATCTCAGTGCGAGATGCAAACATCCGCCAAGCTACAAGGACGCTGTCCAGCTATGCAAGTGCAATCTGAGGAAAGAGATCCTGCAAAGGGTAATTGGCCTCGAAGTCAAATCCTTCGACCAATTAGATGATATGGCAATTGAAATTGAAGCCTTTCTAGCCAAATATTGCCCGGATTTTACTCCTCCAATTCAAGAGCACAAGCTAATTAAAGAACAGTCGGCACTAGAAGGAATAGAAGTAGTTGACTTTGTAGCCTTCGAGCGTCGGTGGAGGAAAGCACAAGAGGCAACTAGCTCCTCCTCTACCGGGGTTGCTGAACAAAAACCCCCTTCACTAAGGGCAAGAATGAAAAGACCATACTCCTTTCCGCAAGATAAGACCCAGCGGCTGTTCGAGTGGGCCCTTGAGTACAAAAAGGTCATCCTCTCAGAGCTCAAGAGACCAAATGACATCAAAAGAAAAGATGACCCTCGATTTTGCCCCTACCATCAGAAGAGGGGACATCTTATCGAGGACTGCTATATGTTCAAAGACATCATGGAAGACTTAGTCCAAAGTGGTGAATTACAACTTGGAGAATATAGGGTGGATCCACCTCGCCTTCACCTGATGCCCATTTTCAAGATGACGGCTAACACAGTTTCCGTACATCAATCGGAACGATACACCTTCTAAGATGCATCCCAAGGTCCCTCCGTTGTGGCGAGAGGCCGAACGAATGCAATTGTTGCATCGTCTCCGGGACAACTGCTGAAGACCAAAACATAAATAAACCCAAGAATAAAAGAAAAGATGTTGCTTTACTGCTCGATGTGCTGCCCTCTTTATTCAAGCCATCAGCTCAGGAATGGAGTCCACTCATATCAGGGCCAACTGCAAAATGATAAAGATGCAAGGAAGAATCTCCTTCCAAATGAAATGACCCGGCACAACGTAGCCGCTGCTCTATATGCTCCAGCACACAATAATGGAGGCTCAACTCTCCGAGCAAGGGGGGGCAAGAATGAAAATATGCTCAGCCGCAATCAAGCTCTGAGGTGCCGCTGGGCACAGCAAGACTCTATTCCCCGCTCGGGGGCTGCCAACAAAAGAATAAGAGGGTGGAGTCCAACGGCCGGATTTCCCTGCTATTATCTGCCTACACAACTGCTCGTGAAGCGAACAAGCTACCCAATGGAAAGACGTGCTCTGAACAACTCGTCTTCAGCTATCCACCCTAGTTTGGGGGCATTAAAAGGAGAATGAACTCTCCGACTATCCACCCCAGCATGGGGGCATCCAAAGCTAAAAGAAGAGAGAACGGGATTATTCAGGGCACACCAACATCCCACCGTGAACTGGACAAGCCGCTGCATATGCTAACTGTTGGACAAGCTCGACTGCTAAAGATTTCGAGCTCCTCGCTTAGAGGAACCATCTGCTGCATTTCATTCAATGTTAGAACGGGATTCCTCCTTATCCTGCAAAATGCTTCTCATTAGTCCCACCGGGATTGACTCTCTACCCCCAGTGTGGAACCCACATCCATAACTAATACATCCTTGCCATCCTTCGGCATTCCACCGCAAACAGCTACACAAACACGCTAAGAGATACCAAACTTGTCCCACTGGGCTCATAAAACCTATCCCTTGGCCTGTGGCACTCCGCCCTCGCCAAGCTCTAGACGTTGCCCATCAGTCCCATTGGACCGGGCCCATAAAACCCGCCCTTGGCTTGTGGTATTCCGCCCTCGTCGAGCTCTCATCGCCCATCAGTTCCATTGGACTAGGCCTAATAAATCTTTTCCTTGGTCTAGTGGCATTCCGCCCTGACCGAGCTCTACCTACCTTAGTCTGGTGGCACTCTGCCCTAGCTAAGTTTTACCTACCTTAGTCTAGTGGCACTCTGCCCTAGCTAAGTTCTACCTGCCTTAGTCTAGTAGCGTTCCGCCCTAGCTAAGTCCTACCTACCTTGGTCTAGTGGCATTCTGCCCTGACCGAGCTCTATATGTCTTAGTCTAGTGGCACCCTGCCCTAGCTAAGTTTTACCTACCTTGGTCTAGTGGCATTCCGCCCTGGCCGAGCTCTACCCACCTTGGTCTAGTGGCATTCCGCCCTGACCGAGCTCTATATGCCTTAGTCTAGTGGCACTCTGCCCTAGTTAAGTTTTACCTACCTTGGTCTAGTGGCATTCCGCCCTGGCCGAGCTCTACCCACCTTGGTCTAGTGGCATTCCGCCCTAACCGAGCTTTATCTGCCTTAGTCTAGCGGCGCTCTGCCCTAGCTAGGTTTCACCCACCTTGGTCTAGTGGCACTCCGCCCTAGCTAAGTTATACTTACCCTTGGTCTAGTGGCATTCCGCCCTGGCCGAGCTCTACCTGCCTTAGCCTGGTGGCACTCCGCCCTAGCTAAGTTCTACCCACCTTGGCCTAGTGGCATTCCGCCCTGGCCGAGCTATACATACCCTTAGTCTAGTGGCACTCCGCCCTAGCTAAGTTCTACATACCTTGGTCTAGTGGCATTCCGCCCTGGCCGAGCTATACATACCCTTAGTCTAGTGGCACTCCGCCCTAGCTAAGTTCTACATACCTTGGTCTAGTGGCATTCCGCCCTGGCCGAGCTATACATACCCTTAGTCTAGTGGCACTCCGCCCTAGCTAAGTTCTACATACCTTGGTCTAGTGGCATTCCGCTCTGGCCGAGCTCTACCTTGCCTTAGTCTAGTGGCACTCTGCCCTAGCTAAGTTTTACCTGTCTTAGTCTAGTGGCACTCCGCCCTAGCTAAGTTCTATTTACCTTAGTCTAGTGGCACTCCGTCCTAGCTAAGTTCCATCTGCCTTAGTCTAGTGGCACTTCGCCCTAGCTAAGTTCTACCTACCCTTGGTCCAGCGGCATTCCGCCCTGATCGGGCTCTATACCTACCCTTAGTCTAGTGGCGCTCCGCCCTAGCTGAACTCTATCCACCTTGGTCTAGTGGCACTCTGTCCTGACCGAGCTACCTTTACCTTGGTCTAGTGGCACTCCGCCCGGATCGAGCTACCTCCACCTTGGTCTAGTGGCACTCCGCCCTGATCGAGCTACCCCTTACCTTGGCCTGAGGCACTCCGCCCTCGTCGAGCTCTTAGACTCTGCCCATCAAGTCCCGTCGAGCTAGGCCCATAAACCTTTTCCCTCTGGCTCAAGGCACCCCGCCTTGGCCGAGCTCTCAGATGTTAATCCCTAGCCCCACCGGCGCTATAACAATATAGTCAAATCCATCAATAGTCTCACCGGACAACACAGCCTGCACTATGGGCTGGTCTGTACCAGGAGTACTTTTGGAAGGTACCATTCTTAGCCCTCACCAGTCAGCTAAGTTCTAACCTTGGCCTAGACCCCACGTCTTCGCTGAGTTGCTTGATTTCGGCATTCTGTCGAGTCAATGCCCATTTATATATCCTGCCCTTGTTTCAGACCTCCCGTCTGAGCAAGGTTTGTTGATTCCGACATCTCGTCGGGTCGACGTCTATATCCTGCCCTTGTTTCAGACCTCCCGTCTGAGCAAGGTTTGTTGATTCCGATATCTCGTCAGGTCGACGTCTACATTCTACCCTTGTCCCGGACCTACCGTCTGAGCAAGGTTTTTCAGCTCCGACATATTGTCAAGTTGACATCTAGATTCTACCTTTGACACAGATCTCCCATTTGGGTCAGATGCATGGGTTGTCTTCGACAGTCCGTCAAGGCAACATCAATTCCAGATTGCTTCCAAGTCCGACATCCTATCAGGATCTGCTATCCTATCTTTTGGCCTTTGACATCCAGTCGAAGCCAGCTATCCTTGTTGGCGAGCCCAACACCCTATCATGTATTTCAAGTATCTCATTTTTTTGGCTCATCCACCTCGGCTGAAGCCCACTACCATATATCTCACAACTTCCAGCTATTTTATTCCCCGACTCAGCCATGACAGTCGAAGTCGCTATTATACATTTTCAGCCATTCCATCATCCGGCTAAAGCCGCTATCACAATTTGTTAATTGTCTCGTCCTCCGGCTCAGTCATCCCGGCCAAAGCCGCGATTACAATTCTTCAGCTATCTCCTCTTTCGGTCTAGCCATCTTGGCTAAAGCCGCTATCACAATTTGTTAATTGTCTCGTCCTCCGGCTCAGCCATCCCGGCCAAAGCCGCTATTGCAATTCTTCAGCTATCTCCTCTTTCGGTTTAGCCATTCTGGCCAAAGCCGTTATCACAATTCGTCAGTTATTCTATCTTTCGACTTAGCCATCCCAGCCAAAGCTGCTATCATAATTTTCAGCTATTCTAGCTTTCGGCTTAGCCATTCAAGCCAAAGCTGCTATCATGATTTTCAACTATTCTATCTTTCGGCTTAGCCATTCCGGCCAAAGCTGCTATCATAATTTTCAGCTATTCTAGCTTTCGGCTTAGCCATTCAAGCCAAAGCTGCTATCATGATTTCAACTATTCTATCTTTCGGCTTAGCCATTCCGGCCAAAGCTGCTATCATAATTTTCAGCTATTCTAGCTTTCGGCTTAGCCATTCCGGCCAAAGCTGCTATCATGATTTTCAAACTACTCTATCTATCGGCTTAGCCATTCCGGCCGAAGCTACTATCATAATTTTTGACCATTCTATCTTTCGGCTTAGCCATTCCGGCCAAAGCTGCTATTACAATTTCCAACTACTTCATCCATCGGCTTAGCCATTTTAGGCCAAAGCTTGCTATCAGAGCTCATCTACCTGTCCCATTGCGATAATCAATGCAATGCAACAGCCTAGACCTGTCGTCGAAGCCCACTTCCCTTGATTGTGACTATTCAGTCCCTCTCTCCTCAATTTCAACTCACATTCCATCCTTCTGGATGTCGGCTTGGAAGCCCGCTTCCCCACAGCATGTGACCACTATCCTATCTTTCGGCTTAGCCATTTCGGCCAAAACTTGCTACCTCGCACCTTAGCTATCTTATCTCTCAGCTTAGCCAGAGCCCGCTATCATGACTTTCAGCTATCTTGGCTAAAGCTCGCTATCCCACGTTTCAACTATCTTACATTTCTGGCTTAGCCACTTCGGCTAAGGCCTGCTACCATATAATTCAGTTAAACTACCTTTCGGCTTTCACAAGCCCGATTCCTTACTGCTCTCTGGCTTTCGCAGCCTACTATCTCTGCTACTTTTTGGCTCTCGTAGCCTGCTATCCCTGGTTTCTACGGCCTGCTATCTTGGCTCCTATATTCCTGGCTTCTACGGCCTGCTATCTTGGCTCTTATAGCCTGCTGTCTCTGGCTCTCGTAGCCTGCTATTCCTGGCTTCTACGGCCTGCTATTCTGGCTCTTAAAACCTGCTGTCTCTGGCTCTCGTAGCCTGCTATTCCTGGCTTCTACGGCCTGCTATTCTGGCTCTTAAAGGCTGCTGTTATTGGCTCCTATATCCTGCTATCTTTGGCTCATATAGTTTTATGTTTCCAGACCGTATAGTCTGCTGATCCTGGCTTTACAGCTTGCTACCTCTGGCTCTTTTAACCTGCTACCCTGGCCCCCACGGCCTGCTATCATCACTTTTCGGTCCTTGTCACCATCGGCAAGACCGTCTACCCTTTCGACCCTTATCACCATCGGCAAGATCGGTCGCTACCCTTTCGACCCTTGTCACCATCGGCAAGATCGGTCGCTACCCCTTCTGGTCCTTGTCACCATCGGCAAGACCGTCTACCCTTTCAACCCCTGTCACCATCGGCAAGATCGGTCGCTACACCTTTCGGTCCTTGTCACCATCGGCAAGACCGTCTATCCTTTCGACCCTTGTCACCATCAGCAAGATCGGTCGCTACCCTTTTTGGTCCTTGTCACCATCGGCAAGACCGTCTACCCTTTTCGGTCCTTGTCACCATCGGCAAGACCGTCTACCTTTCCGGTTCTTGTTACCATCGGCAAGATCGGTCGTTACCATTTCCGGTTCTTGTCACCATCGGCAAGACCGTCTACCCTTTTGACCCTTGTCACCATTGGCAAGATCGGTCGCTACCCTTTCCGGTTCTTGTCACCATCGGTAAGACCGTTTACCCTTTTCGACACTTGTCACCATCGGCAAGATCGGTCGTTACCCTTTCTGGTCCTTGTCACCATCGGCAAGACCGTCTACCTTTTCGACCCTTGTCACCATCGGCAAGATCGGTTGCTACCCTTTCTGGTCCTTGTCACCATCGGCAAGACCGTCTACCCTTTTCGGTCCTTGTCACCATCGGCAAGACCGTCTACCCTTTCCTGTCCTTGTCACCTTCGGCGAGATCGGTCAACCTACTCCTGACCCTTGTCACCATCGGCGAGATCGGCCAACCTACTCATGGCCCTTGTCATCATCGGCAAGGTCGGCCAGCATCTCCTCAAGCCCATTGTCTCATCACCCTTGTGGCTTAAGCCTACTTCAGCAATGACCATCATGTCCCACCGTGATGATTGCTACAACCCAATGACTTGGGCTCTCCTTGAAGCCTGCTTCCCTGCTATCGCTAGGTCTGCATATCCTATTCTCCCATTATCTCCTGGCTTTTATAGCCTGCCTGCCATGTTACCTTTCGGCTGTCATAGCCGCTTCCCTTGCCAACTGTTGACTTCTATAGTCCACCTTCTATATTCGGGTTAGACTCCCTGTCAAACCCGCTGCCCGTCCTTGGCCAAGGCACCCTGTTGAACCACTCCACTTTAATCCAGGTCCATCATCTGAATAAAACGGCTCTCGTTGGCCAGTACCAACCCTCTTCGTCCCGCCAGGACTTGCTGCATAAAGCCCTTTTCCATTATTTTGTTATCAATTCTACTGGCTTTTGAATAACTAACCTGCAGGTATTCGCATCAGGCGCTCGAACAAATAAATGGATATGTAGTGACATATACACATATGCATGCATATAAAATAAAATAAAAAAAAGAAGAAGAAAGAAAAAGAGAGAAAAAAATTGATTGTTTTCAAATTTTGGGTGTTTGTTGGCCCTCCTTGCATGTTTGCTTATACTATAAGATAATACACCTCCTTCAATTTCCTAGGACCACATCTCCTTGCTAAATAAAGCTGCCTGATTCTAAGCATGTGTGTGCCACAGCATACACTAAGGGATGAAAAGTCAATATTGGCTGAGTGCATGCGTCTAGTGGAAAAGTCATAGCTATGTCGCTAACGCAACTCGTGAGATACACCCAAAGCAAAACTCCCGCACTTTGCACCACAATGTGTTCAGCGGTCTCTTATCATAGGGATCCTAGAAGGTTCTTCCTAATACTTTATGGGTGCTCAAACTTCTGCACCCACATAAGGGGTAATCGTAAAGAAATAGTTGTCTGCCCCCCATTCAAAAAAAAAAGAGGAAAAAATGATAGGATGAATCCTAGTAGCCGGGAATCCCCATTGAGACATATGAGGAGACTCGCACCGAACGGTGAAGTCCGCAAAAAAATCACTATAAAGGATGAATCCTAGTAGCCGGGAATCCCCATTGAGATACATGAGGAAACTCGCGCCGAACGGTGATGTCCGTAATAAAATTACTATAAAATGATGAATCTTAGTAGTCGGGAATCCCCATTGAGACATATGAGGAGACTCACGCCGAACGGTGAAGTCCGCAACAAAATCACTATAAAGGATGAATCCTAGTAGCCGAGAATCCCCATTGAGATACATGAGGAGACTCGCGCCGAACGGTGACGTCCGTAATAAAAATGCTATAAAGGATGAATCTTAGTAGCCGGGAATCTCCATTGAGACACATGAGGAGACTCGTGCCGAACGGTGAAGTCCGGAGCTAGAAATAAGCTCAGGGGGTTGCACAAAGCTACCGAAAATCGAGAACCCCAGCTGTGTGTGTAGACGCAAGAGCAATACTCTAGTGTTATTTTGAACGTCTGCGTATCCCTGCGTCGGAGATCTGCTGCTCGCATACTTGCACCATCACACTATAGAGAAGTAGCCTCGGGTGTAGATCGTGGCTTACGCTATGCACATATTCTATGCGATGTCCTCTTTGCGCATGCACATCTCCTTTAGTTGTGCCTCGTGAGTCGCACTCTGCCCAAGAGTCACAGACGCTGTCCTTGCCCTATCTCCGATATAGGGGAGCTATTCTATATATCTAGTTTATGTTTGCTGTTGAATGCATGCATGTTTGCATGAATAAAAAGACACGCTTTCAAACGGGTCTCACCCGTAGGCCCCGCTCACCCGTCCCTCATTCGCGTCACCTACGGTTGGGGGACATTTGTTGACACATAAAAAATGATAAAATAACAATATATACATATATATAAATAATGTCAACATATTTTTCCTACTAAATCATCTTATATTCCTTATTTTCCAGGGATACAGGAAGGGGCGGAGAGGCTACAAGGGCCCATTGAGCCCACAAGGGCGCCCAGACCATATCAAAGCTTAAAGGGACGTCGAAGCCCATACTGAAGAAGGAGCGCGCCGAGAGTTCTGCTGTCGAGCGCGCCGACTGTCCACCACCCCGGGAAGGACCCGTGCCGAGAGAAGAGGGCCAGCCCTCTATATAACCACGCCTTCGGCGTGTATGAAGAAGGGGGGAAAAATCGATCAACCGGAGAAGAAACAATAGAGGCGGGGGAAGCATCGGAAGAAGCCAGGAAAGAAAGGAGAGAGAAGAAAAGAGAGAGCCACCAATTCATCGAGGGAGAAAGAGGGAGGTCGTCCAAGGAAGAGAAGGGAGAAGTGGGTTTCCCCCTACAGAAAAGGTGGGTTTCCCACCATGTAAGGCCCCTTCGGAGTTACATTCTTCCCTCTCCCCCGTTCCTTTTTTTTATGTAATTCTTCTTCTAAAGTTGTCTTGCCGATCTCATGTATGAGATGATGATAATGAATGGATCAAATGAAATTGGTTCTGACTATTGATTTCCACGGGTCTTCCCTCTATTTCCATGTGGATGCATCTCTTTTTCTTCGTCATCTCTATGCTCATCTCTCATGATCTCATATCACGAGTGCTAGTTGGTTTTAACCATTTTTTGATGCCGTCCCCGGTAGTTGTCTCAAATGGAGGCCAGAGACTGTCAAGTGTGTGGCATGCTCTCTGCTTCTTCTCCAAGTGGATGAGGTATAATAAGATGCTCGAACAGATGATTTTACGATACTCTGTTTCGGCTGCAGCTTGCTTCGTTCTGTCCGCCGAGATGGTTCTATTTGGCTCAAGTGCCATATGTATTGATCTCCATGCTCCACGGAGCACTCGGATGCTCACAGTTTCCTTTTTGAGAGCAATCAAACCACCCCTTTGTCATGGATTTATTTTCGTCTTTTCTCTCTCATGCATTTAATATCTGCTTGCTCGTGAGGCGTTGGTTTCTCACACGGCGTCCCCCCATATCAAAAAATAATAATAAAAAAATAATAAATATAAAAATAATAATAATAATAATAATTTTTGCCCGGCTCCGATCTGGTGTTGGTGTTTTTCGAATAGTTTCATGTTCACTCGGAAGAGCCAAAACCCGGCAACTTTCATGAAATCCTAAGCTCACAAAAAAATCCTTTTTTTAATCATCCTCGGCGTCAACGGCTCTCGGCGCAGATCACGCGCCGATTACTACCCGTGCCGAGAAGCTATCGCGCCGAGACCTCATGTCTTTCCTGGCCTCGCCGAGCATGTGAATCCCGCCGTGTCCGCTTCTTTATGTTCCAACATTTCATATGCATGCATGCGTTGTTATCTATTTGGCACGTCGTGGCCCACGTGCTACATTGCCTTTACGAGAAGAATATTGTGTAGATTAAACCATTCAATACATGCCCATAGTGATTAGCCACGTCCCAATCTTATTAACTCATGCATGTTGCATTATTTTTTTAAACTCACTAACCTTTCCCACGTTGGTGCATGGTGTAGTAAAGACCAACTCAATCATTACATATATATATATATATATATATATGAAGGTATATATATATGGCTTATGCATATACGAATAAATCCTTTCTTTGTGCATGAAAGTCTTTACCCGAAGGCCTCCTTTTGGTCTATTCATGTCTAAGCATGCACAGTGAATGTATACACCATCAATTTCTAAACAACCCACTAATCATCATAAAGTCATTGGTTCTTTTTTTGGCCATGCATATGTTCATATACGTACACATGAATGTGAGAATAAATACATGCATCTTATTCTTATGGGTCAATCCCGTTGGGTCATTCATACCCGATTCTGTGGAAAGTGGAGCCATACTGACGGGGTTTTACCCCCGACACTTATTTTAATTTGGGTTTCGGGTTTCCGATTTCCCACTTTAACCCCACCAGATCACGGAGTTCTGCCACTGCATGTTCTCCGCTGGTCCCTTAGGGGAATATTAATGAGTTGCCACGACGAGTGGACACTGTCCCGCTGAATTTTAATCCTCTTGGATCTCGGGCTACGCCCATCTTTATTTTGGCTTCCATCTCGGCACTCCGTAGATGGATGTCCCATACTCCCCTTTTGGCATAGTCCAAACTAAGGGGAGATGCTGCCGAAATTCATTCACGATCATTGCTTTGTCATATCGTGTGATGTTTTCGTTAAACTGATAAATAAACCCCCTGCTGTGTGACAGAGGCCTGAGACAGACTATCTCATGGCCCTTTGCCCACTGTACAAGGGGAACATGATCATCATGAGATTTTCCGTTGATTGTCACATGGTCTCCCTAGACCTTCTGTGGATGAATTTCTCCTCCCCTTTCAGCTTACCTAAACATCATTACCAGAGCCCATGAAGCCCTGATTAAGCACAAGAGGCCCTCCTCAATAGAACCCCTCATAACATATGAAGAAAACCAACAAAATGGCCACCGGCGCCATCTCCCCGACGCCATCTCCTCCCGGCGCCAACACTTTTCGGCGCCAAACTCGTGCCGGGTGGGGGGCGCGCCGAGGCCAGTTTCCCTCCGTGCCGATTGCCATGCCGTGCCGTTTTGCCTACCGTGCCGATTGCCTTGAGCCTCCTATCGCGCCGGGAACCCCCTCGTGCCGTTTGCCCACCGCGCCGGCTCCCCTCCGTGCCGGTTCACCTCAATACCATCTACTATTCAAACACTCAACTTCCGAGCAACCTTAATGAGCCCTAAACTCAGTCTAAACTCGATGTCTCAACCTCATTTGCCTTCAGGCCCACTCTCATCACATCACGGAGAATCATGGTTCTTCATCCAAGTCTAAGGGAGCTAAATTAACGGGGTTCTACCCCCACATCATACCATTTGACCGTGATGTTTTCTTCTAACCCTACTGACTCTTAGAGTTCTGCCACCGCATGTCCTCCAATGGTTTCTTAAGGGGATATCAATAAATACCATAGTAATGGACATTGTCCCTTCGCATCTAGATCCTCTTGGATTTCGGGCTACGCCCATCTTTCTTTTGGCTTCCATCTCGGCACTCCGTGGATGGATGTCTTATATTCCCACTTGGCATAGACCAAAATAAGGGGATATGTTGCCGGATTTACTCCGTATATTAATATATCATATCCTGCATCGCATGATCATCTGCATGCATCTCCTATCCTGTAAATGAATGAGCATATCTATCATATTGATTTTGCCCCTGGGCTCTTCTACTTTGGCGATTAATCAAGGGTTGTCCTTCTTCGGAAGGACGTAATTAACGTCATAGCCTTTATGGTATGACGGACTTCCGGTCCCGACTCGGACTTCACAATCGACTGACTGAGTCAGATCGAGCGCACAATAAAATTGTCACTCCGGTGACTGACACGCCTAATAAACTAACTAACAAATCAATCAATAAACCAATAAATAAATAAAGAATAAATCCATTCCCACAACCCCCAACCAAAAAAAAAAAACAGAAAGAGAAGATGAAGGGCCTTGTTAGGCCCAATATGGGGGTGGCCCAATTTCTGAACTTCTTATAACCTTATGTTTACTCTCTCTTATTTCTATTTTTATTTAATCAGATTTTCAGATTACTACACCATGTCCTTACCTGATTAATTGTGATTGATGTATCATGATGGTGCTGGCAGCTGGATTATTTCACTAACAATAAGAACTAAGGGCCTCTTTGTTTCTCAGGTAGGATAAGGTGTTCGACCCTCTGGGGTCGAACAAACCTTGTCGGCTGGAATAAGAGTGGCTGTGTGTGAGGAGAGGCGGTGGGCCCCGCATTTTTTCTCTCTCCTCTGTTAACAAACCCAGCCGACAGTTCGAGAAACAAACAGGGCCAGTTCTATGCTGTTGGAATTTCTGTAGTTCTTGCCCTAAATTCCAGAAGTTGTACTAATGCTTATCACAACTCATTATTCCACCAATCTAGGGTCGGATTAGGACTTCAGAGTCCCAAATATTTGGATATATAGGTTCTCCGACTGCTACTGGCTTGATGTCAATGTCTTATTCTCAAGTTTATATTTAAGCTTTACAAGTTAGTGCTTCTATTTTAAAGGGGTATGCTTGACTGTTTGCTTATGTTCCCATTCTAACAGCATTAAGCTCCGACACATGCTTGGTCTGAATGAATGTCTATTTGCTATATGCGTTGCAATGTAATATTTGGAGCAGAGTAATTCTGAATTACTCATGCTGAATTAAATGGAAGTGTATTAGTTGTCAGAGTTACTTTCTGATTCAAGTTAGCATCATGGTTCATAAAGCACCTTATCTAAATTGTTAAATTTGGGCATGGAATTCTTTTCTGGATTCCTGCTTTCATTGAAATTCAACATCTTCCAGATTCGGCTCACCATACAACAGAAGGGTGACCAACAAGATCTCAAACCAGAGCAGTTAGAGAAGTTGGGGAAAGTTGATGGTTGGCGCGAGGAACTAAAACTCCTTGAAGGAAAAAGGGCCGCACTTGTTCCATAGTGTCAGCTTTCTGGTTTCTTCTGCAATTGCTCTGCCATGATTAACTGGAAGCTTCAATTCACTTCGTTCCTGGTAGTGTTCTCATGTAAAATCTCCCGGGTCTGACAGTGTGTCGATTTCAAAGTGGACCCGTTGTGATGACACTCCAATTTGAAGTAATTTCAAGCTATCTTTGTTGTCTTGCGCGCTGAAGCATCTGTGCATGCTTCTGCTCGTGTCTCTTCTCCTTTAGGAGACTACTTTGTATAAGGTTCTCTTAAAAAGGAGAAAATAGCTTTTGTATGGACAATGAATTTTCCTTGTATCTTCTCGCCAACCATATTTTAAATCTCGCCAACCATATTTGTTCATGCTTGGACAGCGTCAAGTGTCTGTGTGAATACAGTGATACAAATGGGAGCATAGTAGGCAGAACAGATTGTGGGTTGTCTATGAGGGAAGACTACTTATAATGGGAAGCGTTTTTAGAGGTGGGAACTGCTTGTCTGTGTTCCTGGTCAAGAAAGTGCTAGTTTCTCTGTTTGTATTTTATCTCTATAGATTCTAATGAGAAAGTGGCATCACAAGTCACGATTTGCAGTAACCTAAACATCAATTACAACTATTTCAAAATCACATTTTCATATTGAAAGGAGAAGTTAGAAGTGACCTTCGACGAAAAAAAAATTGCCGAATGTCGTATAGGAGGCAACTTCGCTAAACTTGATCTCTCTATATAACACGGCAAACTTACGATAAATGCAGTGTGTTCGGAGGCAAAAATGCTGTTGTGGAAATTGCAATCAGTGCAATATTTGAAAAGGGTTTTTGAATATCACTTCCCGTACACCTATTATGGAAACATCATTTTTTTTAATCTCAATGTTTATTTTTAACCTCCCATTATTGTACTAAATTAATAAATCTGTCTACTGAGGATTTTTTCCCAGAATTTTTAACGGTTCGATCGTAATCTTTGGAGAGTTGTTAAGTAGTATGAGATTGTGAAGGTCGGATTAGAACCTTAAGCTGCCAAAGATCGAGGTGAAGCTATGGAAGGAAGGAGGAACAGTTGAGCACCGCGCGCCTTGTGCTAATCATTCTCTCACGTACAGAAGGTGTCTTCGGAACTGTCCAAGCTTAAAAAACCGTTGTTGTTTAATGTTTGAAATTTCAATTTACTGTTTTCCTTGGGACAGAAATTAAGGTGGCTGATCACGCACCCTTTCGCGAGGTGTGAATTCGAACTTGGGCGTGTATAGTTTTTTTTTAAATTATTATTTTTTAAAATTATTTTCTCCTTTCTGGTTGCTCCCTGGAATCGAATGTTGAAAGCATGAACATCCCACGAGAACATGTACTGTAATAATAGTGTTGCCTTTTTTAATTACCCACCGAAGGTGTGGATCAATGTAGGTAAGAGCACTGACACGCAAACAGATCAGTTAATTAACCTGGCATAGAGGACAAGAACTTATAATTTATGGTATGATTGTCCTTAACCTCGTAAGTAAAATTCATCAGAGAAATATGCAGATGATACTCCGAATAATAATAAGAGTCCGTCATGTATTTATTTCATAAGGTTTTTATAAAAATAAACCGAGGATTAGTCGATAAATGTGAAAATAATTGAGAGTTCTGCTTGAAACTTTTGTGGGGATTTAACTTTAAGCGACAGAGAATTGTTTACTTTAATAACATAGTTACCGAAGTCAAATGCTACACACACGGGTTTCTCACTCTGGAGATCCTCCAAGTGCTGTAGATGACATCCAGAAAGTTAAAACTTTTGGTCTGCTTCTGGCATTTTGAAACCAAATTCTAAAATTCGTTAAGATTTGCCTTTCATTTGCAGTGTACGGTTAATTATCAAGATCGGTTACTTTCGGATAAAACATCCAAAAAACGGATATTGAAACGCATGATCCTGTATAATATTATGATAACATCATTAGGTAAGTATTAAAGCATATTTTATGTCAATCATATGAACGCTCTTTATGTACGTGCAAAATTACAAAATCATTACACTACTCTTCTAAGTAACCAGTGATATATTAGGAGTGAAGTTCTGAGCATAGTTGTCCAGATAGTAGCCTAGGTGATTAGGCATGCCCTTTCGGGGTCAAGACGCCAATCTGCATTTGTATCCCCCCCTCTCTTCCCTCCCTTCCTCTCATCTTGAAGGCAAGCAAGACACCTATCTAGATGAGCCAGACCAGCCAAAGCCATCATCTTACTTAGGTGCTTTGAGTTGTCTAGTTCCGTCACATATTGTCATAAATTTTTTGACACACACACACACACACACACACCATGATTCACGGCTGGCTGATCAAACTTTCGCGGGTTAACCTGAATTTCGTGGGTTAACCTGAATCTGGCTCACACACACACACACACACACACACACACACACCATGATTGATGGGGATTTCGCGGCTGGCTTCGCGGGTTAACTTGAATCTGGCTCACAATCATGGGGATTGATGGGGATTTCGCGGCTAGCTGATCAAGCTTTCGGGGGTTAACCTGAATCTGGTGATTTCGTGGCTGGCTGATCAAGCTCTCGCGGGTTAACTTGAATCTGGCTCACAATCATGGGGATTTCGCGGCTGGCTAATCGAGCTTTCGCGGGTTAACCTGCGGGTTAACCTGAATCTGGCTCACAATCATGGGGATTTCGCGGCTGGCTAATCAAGTTTTCGCGGGTTAACCTGAATATGGCTCTCACACACACACACAAGTGCACGCGGCTGGCTGATCAAGCTTTCACGGGTTAACCTGAATCTGGCTAATTATAATCAGGCTGCACACACACACACACTGGCTCACAATCATGGGGATTGATGGGGATTTCGCGGCTAGCTGATCAAGCTTTCGCGGGTTAACCTGAATCTGGCGATTTCGCGGCTGGCTGATCAAGCTCTCGCGGGTTAACCTGAATCTGGCGATTTCGCGGCTGGCTGATCAAGCTCTCGGGATCAGCTCTCGCGGGTTAACCTGAATCTGGCGATTTCGCGGCTGGCTGATCAAGCTCTCGCGGGTTAACTTGAATCTGGCTCACAATCATGGGGATTTCGCGGCTGGCTGATCAAGCTTTCGCGGGTTAACCTGAATATGGCTCACACACACACACACACACACACACACAAGCGCACGCGGCTGGCTGATCAAGCTTTTGCGGGTTAACCTGAATCTGGCTAATTATAATCAGGCTACACATAAACACACACACACACACACAATTATAATCAGGCCACACACACACATATATATATAATTATAATCAGGCCAGAGAGAGAGAGAGAGAGAGATAATCAGACTACACACATATATATATAATTATAATCAGGCTACACACACACACACACACACACACACACACACACACATATATATATATTATAATCAGACTAGCACTGTTAGACATGGCTTAGTGTTATCATCCTCGTCTGATACATATGATTGTTACTAGAATTGCCGTGGGAGAATTCAATTGATTTATGTGAAGTAACAACCTGAAATGAATGCACAGATGATAGCTATACATAGATCATAAGCATGATTGGAACGGCTCCTACCTAGCTACATTAATGTCTCCCACTCTTCCCTCTCCCCTACCTTCCAGGGCCCCCCATGTCATTACTCCATGAGTTTCCAAAAACTCACACAGCAGCTGTAATCCAAGCCAATAGAGTGTAATATCTTGGGATTTGGATAAAAGGTTGAGATATTTAAATAGAAGTTCGAGAAGAGTTACATGGTTTTCGAATTTTCCATGTAGTTTTATAGTGTTTGATTTTGCAGGACATATTTGTAATTTTATGCAAATAGTTATTGATGGATCCTTGTTAGGCCGCGTTTGAGAAGTCAATTAGTCTTGGCTTTTAAACTCAAAGTTCTGACCATTTTTAATTTTTACCGAACGTGTAAGATGTGTCTCGCTTTTTGAGTTGGCTTAAAATTACGAAGAAAGAGAATACACGAACAAAGAGAGTTTAGATTGTGAATCTTAAGAAGCTGGTGTTGAGAAGATTTTGAGAATTTTAAATGATTACAAATCTTCAATGAGTCATAGATTTGTACGATGGGTGAATTTTTCTAAGAATACAGAAGCAAAGTCTCTTCTCAAACGCGGCCTTAGTTAGACCTCTGACTGGGCATAAAATGGATTTTCATTTACGTCCCTTAGTGTATTTTACTAGGAGAGTAACATCTGATGCACACCTTCATGTGCAACAAATTCCACAGAATCTCATCCCGTTAAATGACGACGACTATGATGATGATGGGAACGATGATGTCATCAAGCTGCTTGCAACCAAAAAGAGGATAATAAGGGGACCCTAAGGCGGTGTTTGATAAACGAGCAAGGGGTAATGACGCGGCGGCGACGTGGAAGACGGATCGACGGCACTCCGGGACGCGAACAGGACGGGACGGATAACTGCTATCTCACACAGCTCGGCCTCACGCCGTACGGTCTCACACCGGGCGACGCTCAATCCTCACAAAAGAGAAGAGAGAGAAGGGAATAGCACAAGGGCAAGATGCACCTATGTGTTAACAAAACTTGTTTCTTTCCATTCATTCATATCTCTCGTAACACACAATGGCCTCTTTATATAGGAAAGAGCCAATACATAAAAAACCCTTAAGACTCTACTTATTTGTATATATATCCTAGCCTAACAAGACAACCCACCAACCCACTATTGACTTATGGGTTTAATATAATTAAAATACAACAACTTTGGCCTAATAAAATAAAAGTAAATACATGTAGTAAAACATGTATTTTACACAAATACTCAAAGATATAAATACACACAAATATAACTACTTAGTATGCCGAGTCTTCAATCGAGTCTCCGAGCCATAAGCTTGGTGCAGTGGCGGTGCGGCGTCGGCTCGAGTAGTGGGCCCAGTAGTGGACTCGGTGTCCCCACCAACCCTCCCGGGGTGGCTGGAACTCGACTCTGTCGAGTAAGGGGGGACACTGCTGTGGTAGTGCTCCAGCAGATCTGGATCGAGGCACTGGAGATCTTCCCGGCTGATCCAGGAATCATCAGAAGGTGGACGATCCCGCCAGCGGACAAGGTAGCGCTGGTACACCCGGCTCCGTGTAGTGGTCACCTGCTCATCCAGTATCCTCTCAATGTGCTCGCGCGGTACTCTCGAGGCTGTGGGACGCACAGGGGTGGGCTCACTCTCAATGGGAGGAGAAGGCTCGAAAGGGTCACTAGGAATCGCTGTGGGTTCCTTGTAGGCCACTAGATCTGCCACATTAAAAGTCGAGCTAATCCCATATTCGGGAGGTAAGTCCACAACATAAGCATTGGAGCCAATCTTCCTTAGAATTGGGAAGGGTCCATCACTACGGGCCTGCAACTTTTTAACGGCTCCCGAGGGGAGTCGTTCGGGTCGGACCCGTACCATAACCAAGTCACCTTCTTGAAATTCATGGTGACACCTATGCGAATCAGCCAATTTTTTATAAGTCTCATTACCGAGGTTGATTTACTTGCTAATTGACTCATGCAGACTTTTGACATGCTGTGCAAATTCCTCAGCTGATTTGGACGTTCTAGACTCGAGGGGAAGGGGAATGAGATCCACAGGTTTCCTAGGTTTGTAGCCATGCACGACCTCAAATGGACTCATGCCTATGGACCTATTAATGGAGCTATTGTATGCAAATTCAGCTCTAGGCAAAAGAAGATCCCAAGTGCCAGAATGTTCCCCTACAAGACATCTCAACAGATTGCCTAAGCTCCTATTGACGACCTCAGTTTGCCCATCAGTTTGTGGGTGATAGGCAGTGGAAAACTTCAGTTTGGTGACAACTAGGTGCCAAAGTGTCTTCCAAAAATAGCTAGTGAACCGGACATCCCGGTCAGACACGATGGTTTGGTGGAGACCATGCAGACGCACGACTTCATCAAAGAACAAATGTGCTACTCTAGATGCATCAGATGTTTTAGAACATGCAATAAAGTGGGCCATCTTAGAGAACCTATCAACGACAACAAAGATGGAATCATGCTTATGAGCAGTGCGTGGTAACCCAAGGATAAAATCCATGCTCACATCAACCCATGGTCGATCAGGAACGGGGAGAGGAGTGTAGAGACCAGTGTTCTGTTTGACCTGTTTGGCCATGGTGCATGTCCTACACTGGGCTACAATCTTGGCCACATCTTTCTTCAGGCCAGGCCAATAAAAGTGCTCCTCCACAGAATGGATAGTCTTGTTGTGGCCAAAGTGACCAGCAAGACCTCCAGCATGCATCTCCCAAATCAGGAAGTCCCGAACAGAAGTCCTCGGGACACAGAGTTGCTGCCCTCGAAATAGGAAACCATCCTGGAGTAGATAGTCAGAAAAGACTGTCGAGGGTCCAGCAGACAGAGCAGAGTAGGCAGGGCCAAAATCAGGACACTCTCCATATAGTTCCTTCATGCGGTCAAATCCGGTGACCTCTACCCGAACAGTGGAGAGAAGGGAGACCCTTCGACTCAAGACGTCGGCCACCTTATTGTCCTTTCCAGCCTTATGTTTTAGGACAAAGGTGAAGGACTGGAGGAATTCTACCCACCGACCATGCCTAGGGTTTAAACCCTTCTGAGAGTTAAGGAATTTCAAAGCCTCGTGGTCCGAGTATAAGACAAACTCTTGTGGTAAGAGATAGTGTCTCCAGTGTTTGAGGGCTTGGACCACGGCATAAAACTCCTTATCATATGTGGAGTATCGAAGCTTTGCATCAGAAAGCTTCTCACTAAAATAAGCCACAGGGTGGCTCTCCTGACTAAGCACCCCACCTATTCCTACGCCAGATGCATCACAGGAAACCTCAAAGACTTTGGAAAAGTCTGGTAGGCGGAGGACAGGGGCTATGGTCATAAGCTCCTTTATGGTCAGAAAAGTCTGGGAGGCGGCTTTGGTCCACTCAAAATTCCCCTTACCGATGCAATCCGTAATGGGTGCCATAATGGTGCTAAATCCTTGGATGAAGCGTCTGTAGAAGGTGGCTAGCCCGTGGAAACTACGAACGTCATGGACATTCTGGGGCTCTGGCCAGTCTACTATAGCTCGGACCTTTGATGGGTCCACATACACTCCTTGACTAGAAACCACAAATCCAAGGAAAGTGACCCGGTCTGTCATGAATTCACATTTCTTGAGATTGGCAAACAGGGTTTCTCTCCTCAAAGTCTCGCAGACTTCCCTCAAATGATGGATGTGGTCCTGAGGGTTGTGGCTATAGATGAGAATGTCGTCAAAGTAGATGACAACAAAGCGACCAATGAGGGGTCGAAGGGTTTCCGTCATAAGCCGCATGAATGTGCTGGGGGCATTGGATAGCCCAAACGGCATGACGAGCCACTCATACATACCTTCTTTGGTTTTGAAGGCTGTCTTCCACTCGTCCCCTGGTCGAATCCGGACCTGGTGGTAGCCACTTTTCAAGTCAATCTTAGAAAAGATAGTGGCTCCACTCATCATGTCAAGCATGTCATCAAGACGGGGAATGGGAAACCTATACTTGACAGTGATCTTATTGATGGCGCGGCTGTCAACACACATCCGCCAGGTGCCATCCTTCTTGGGTGTGAGCAAGGCAGGGACAGCACACGGGCTCTTGCTCACCCGGAGGAAACCTTTGTGGATAAGGTCCTCGACAATCCTTTGGAGCTCAGCATGCTCCTTGGGGTTTAGGCGATAATGGGGAAGGTTGGGTAGGGTGGACCCATGGACAAGATCAATGGCGTGTTGCACATCACGCATGGGAGGGAGTCGTGAGGGTAAGTCTTCCGGGAATATTTCTTGGAAGTCCTGCAGGATTGTCTATACTTCAGGTGGGATGGAGACTTGGGACTCCTCAGGGGTAATGGTGATGACAACAGCCCAAACAGGGGCACCCTCGGCAACCTCTCTATTCATCTCACGAACACCTATGAAGTTAAGGCGCCTAATCGGGTCATGGTCAACCTTAGGGGCCTTAGGGATGGACATGATAGGTGTAGGGAAGGAGGGAATGGGAAGCTTCCCTTTGGTGGGGGTTGGGACATTCTCCTGGATTTTGGGGGATGCAGCGGGTGTGGAGGTAGGACTCTTTCCCGTGGCTACCTTTGGGGCTGTTGGGACCAGCTGAATCCTCTTCCCATTGTGGGCGAAGGAACACTCATTGGACCGACCGAATGTAGTAAGGTCTACATTGTAGATCCATGGCCGTCCTAAGATGATGCTCCCAACCTTCATAGGCACTACATCGCATAGGATTTGTCCTTGGTAGGACTGGAACTGGATGGGAATGACACATGTAGTGGTGACTGGGATAGACGTGTCGTCAACCCAAGCCACGTTATATGGCCTCGGATGGGGATGGGTAGGTAGACCTAGACGGGATACAAAGTCTGAAAAGACTGCATTGATACAGCTCCCGTTGTCAAAGATCACCTTGCAGGGTTGAGTTTTGACCATGATGTAGGTTTGGAAGATGGAGGTTCGACGCCAGTCGTCCTCCTGTGGGTGTGCGAGGATGCAGCGAACTACGCCTAGTCTTCCCTGGTTTGAATCCTCTGTAATTTCTCCCACTTGCATGTACTCGACATGCGTTCCCGCATACCCTGCATCTAATTCCTCAAACTGGGCCACGAGATCAGGGTCAGACTCATATCTCTCAAGGGTTTCTCCTTCCTGAGGTGGAAGCTCCATAGACTGGGGGTCGGTGATGACCAAGGCTCGGGTGGGGCAATTGGTGGCAATATGCCCTAGGTTATGACACCTGAAGCATCGGACTCCCGAGATAGGGGCTGGTTGGGAGGTGCTAGGGACGACTCCCTTTCCTTTGTCATCTCTCCTTTCAACTGATGGAGCATACTCCAGCCTAGGCACAGCTGCGGGTGTAGGTAATGGGTTCCGTGGGAAAGGAGCTGTAGGGGCAACGGCCCTAAGTGAGGTAGCAGTAGGGACGTAGGAGGTGGAGGGGCCAGCTCTCTCAGTATAGCGGACTATGGGATTTCGGGTTTCGGGTTGGCGGTAGATGGGAACCCGAGGTGGGGCCACCCTTTGAAACCTCTCAACATCTCGTGCAACCTGGTAGGCGTGCTCGAGGGTGTTAACCTCCCGCAAGAATAATTCCCGCTGAATACTCTCGTGTAGGCCAGCCCTAAACCGAGAGAGGGTGACGGAGGCATCCTCCATGACTCGACTCTGAAGGAAGAAGTCATCAAATTTGGTGATGTACTCATCCACCGACTTTCCATCTTGGGTGAGTTTCTGTCATTGGTCTAAAAGACGCTGATGGTAAGAAGGTGGCAGATACTTCTCCCTCAATTTCTCCTTCATTTCTTCCCACGTGCTAATAGACTCCTCTCGTCTCCGTGCTAGGAGATTCTCAACATTACACCAGTAGGTCTTGGCTTGACCAAGAAGTTTCATTTTGGCAAACCTCACCCTGGTGGCAGGTGTCATGCGGCGATGCCAATCAAAATATTGGTCCATCCCAGTCTCCCACTCAAGGTATGTAGCGGGGTTGAGGGACACATCAAAATTTGGAGCGTCAATCTTGACGTTCCGTAGGATGATATCTTCATCGTCGTGGTCTCTCTCTCGAGGCACACGGGCCTCTTGCTCCCGACCTTGGGGGGCCTGGTTCGGGCGGACTTGCTCTGTAACGACCCGAGAATTCGATTACCGGGAAGGCCCGATAACCCGAGACTCGCACCGCCGCCAACGAGCTGGGAGGGCTCGGAAGGGCTAAAAGGAGTGTGGAGGCACAAAGAAATAGGGAATAAAGCAGGACAACCAACAACAACAAGCTGAAAGAAAGAACAACAACAGCTACAACAGAGTCCAGTCCAACAGAAAGTACAGTCTAAAGCAGTAAAACGTACCACATGCCAAGTGAACACTCGGCCCGGCAAGCTGGCAACTGAGAACCTCCGCTCCGCACCCACGAACCACGAGGAAGAACCGCTACACCTGAAAAGCAGGGAATGAGTCTCCAAAACAGAGACTCAGCAGGGATCCCGCGGAACCCCAACCGGAAACAACGGCGGTAGCGGAAAGGAGAGCTACTACTACAGCATGAACAGCAAACCGGTGGCCGGTCAAAAACTCGGCACTACAGCTACTCCTACTGTACCGGAAGGTACACCTCGATCACGCAGACGAAGCTACCAAACCACGCTAGTACCGCCTACCGAAGTAACAACACACGGCAACCATGCCGCAGAGGCCTGTCCCCCGGACACAGCCGACATGGACACGCTGTCCAAGGTGCAACCCCGACCATCCGATCGCGGGTACCGCACCACAAGACGGAACCTCGGTAAAGCCACTAGCGCTAGACTCACGACGCGAAGACCAACACACGCGCCACGGCAAAACAGCCGAAGGACTCAACGGTCGACACGACCGAGAACCTGAAGGTCAAACCCACGAAAACTGGTAGTCTGTCACTCCCAACTCGACAGGAGTACCGCCCACTAGAAGCACAGCCGGTAGCATCCCCTGACGTCTTACACCGCACCGCAGGTGAACCGCCTGACGTGGTAGGTCCTACCCGAGGCGCGAACACCGTACAAGTAACCACAAACAAGTGACTAGCTGGGGTCACGCCCGTCGACGTGGGTCCAACCGCCCCCAACCACGTGTGCACACACAGACCACGCGTCACTAGGTCTGGCCCTCTGACCGATTTTCCCCCGTAGCCGGACTCTGGCTACCGACGAGGGGCCTACGGTAACCGGTCCACAAACCGTCTCAAAGGTGAGTGCCCGTACACCACTCCCAGGTGAGACCAGCACCTCGTGCTGGTGGGCTACGACTAGTGGAGGGTCACTGAAGGAGTAGACTCTCAACGGAAAATAACGTCTGCATCCGACGACGTACGGGGGACACCCCACGTACCGGCCCCGTCACACGGTGACCACAGTCGGAGAAGACACAGGACTCGCAGTCCACGGTCACGCACGCACCGTGCGCGAGAGTTGAGAAAACTCAAGTGACGCTAAGCCACTGGACTCTGGACAGTCCTCTAGACGCACTACACCCAACGGTCCTTGAGTCACAAGACTCGGGGTCAAGACCGTTGCACGTGATAGCACAAGGCCGTCAATCTAGTCCAATCTCTAGGTCTAAAACCACGGTAGCACGAGTACCGAGACAACACACGAGTCGCCAAGACCACTCCCTCGGGAAGGGAACGCAAGGGACTAAGGCCACTCACACGGGCCACACGGAAAAACACAGAAGCACGATTCCCTAGGCAGCACACAAGCCGCCACGACGATTTCCCATCTTGAAACAAGCGGGAAACCTCCAGCCCCAGGCCGGACAACTGGACTCGCAGTCCAAGGCCAAACACATGGCCCACACGGGAATCGCCTTCCAAAGGAACCCACGATATGCGGGGGAGACCCCACCGCACACACACCGACACACGGTGACTCGATCAAGCGTAACACGAAAGCCCGGGATACATGGGGTCACCCGGACCCACCACACCGACGGGCACGCGAATCGAGGTAACACGGTCCCTCCCGACACCCCAAAAATATGGACACAGAACCCATGGGGTGTCCAGGACACTCACAAGGCCGGAGGTCGACCACTGGGTCCCAACCGGGTCGACCGGAGACCAACACAATGCGAACGGACCGCTAGAGCTCACCCGGACCCTTAAGCGCACGGGCACGCAAAACGAGGTAAATGGAACCTCCAGACATCCCAAAACACGGTCACGGAACTCCACTGGGTGTCCAAGGCACACACGGCCCACGAGGAGCACGATCAGCCGCAGACCGCCCCGCCCCGGGCAGCCCGGCTGGTCCCTCCAAGAACGCGCTACACGTGCATAGCGCGTTCAGCCAGAACGCGCTATACGTGCCTAGCGCGTTCAACACGAACGCGCTACCTAACCATAGCGCGACCAGGCCAGGTCGCGCTATGATCCTATAGCGCGACAACCAGAACGCGCTGGGGCCATAAGGCGCGACCCAAACTGCCTTACTGTTCATCTTCTCCGATGAACGTGCCCTATCGGGGCAGCGCGACCTTCAAGAACGCGCTACTGGAGTATAGCGCGTTCTCAGTCCGCGCCCGAAAATGGTAGAAACCACGGGAAAAGCCATGCCACGCCCCGTTCACCCCCAGGTGAAGGGGAAACAAAAGGGGAAACCTTCCCCAAGCCCCTAGGCATGCATCTAAACCCCTGGATCGCCCAAAAACACCATAGAACGGGAGATCCGGCTCACACCCCAAAATCATGCATTTTGCCCAAAACGTCCCGTTTGGCCCGCTCGGCTCACCACGGCCTACGAAACTCACGGGAAGGGAAGTACACGGGCTGAGGGTCCATCACCCTACCTCCACCGAAGATTACGCGCACCGTGGATGTCGATCCACGAAGAAAACGCCGTTGAAGCCTCGCCGTTCCACGAACTCACGGCCGAGCTTCCACGCGCCTCCACCGCCTCGATCCTCATCCATCCTCGCCCGTGCCTCACCCGTGCCGTCCCCACCTCGCCCGTACTCTGCCCCGTCGGCCGCTGGAGAGAGAGGGAGAGAGGAGAGAGCGTGATAAGAGAGAGGGAGAGAAATGAGAAATTAGAGGGGGAGAGAGAAAAGGCTATTTATAGGAAAATCCGGAAATTCGAAAAAATCCAGAAAAATAGAAAATTACACCCTCGCGATCCTCGGAGCGCACCGATTGCAACGGTACCACTCGCGCCCTGGTGAACGGCCCGGTTCACCCGCAACGAGGTTCCGAAGGGAAAGTCGAAACCCACGCTGGGAATCGGAAAATACACGCGGAAAAAGCCGCGGAACGCCTCCGGGCCTCCGAAACGACTCCGGATCGCGCCGATCCGAACACGAAAGATGTCCGAAACAAAATTTCGGACACAACGGAGCTGGACACTCGGAGAAACCAGATCTGGGACCCACAAAAAGGATCCGAAAAAAACCGAGGCATTACATGCTCTCTTTCCTCCCTAGGATTGGCTACGGGATTGCCATGGCCATTCACTCTGCCTTCCTCCCCCTTTAATCGATCCTCTAAGGCTCGGATCCTCTTGTCGAGTTCCGTCCGTAGTTGGCCTATGGATTCTTCAAAGTGGGCTACGAGATTATGCTCGAGCTGGACTAGCATAGGAGTCACGCTCTCTTTATCCATGGGTAGCGTTGAGGGGCGCTCTAGACGGCTAGATGAATTCCTAGACCAACGTGGCATGCACTACCTCGGACGTAAATGATGCAATCCTAGGACCGAAAATTAGCAAGCTATAGACTCGAATTTTGTTGGCTAATTGGCAATGGGCCAAGTTTGAAGGGACTGGTCAGGAAGAGTTGCTCGCCCGTAGGCGAAGTAGTTGTGGAACTACCTCCTGACAATTAGGGTACCCTAATGTGACAGTCTAGGGCCTAAAGGATAGGTGCAAGCAAGCACTCTCTCACCATCCACAGCGATGCACTCAGAAGACTGGCTGCATGGATCGGGCTCTCTCTTACTTCGTCGCGCGGCAATTTAAAAAGATACTAAATGAGCAAGTTTGGAGCACGCACCCAGCTGACTGAAAAGTCTAGATTCGACCGGAGACGAAGGCGAGCGGGGACGTGCGGGCCCGCACGGCGTCGACGAAGCTTGAGCAGTTACAAAGCATTCACTGCACGCAGGGAAGATTGAATTATTACAAATTTCTTAAATTTCCCGCGCAGGGGAACAAATCAGTCAAAATTCTCCGCGCATGGAGACTCAGAGGTACGCACGTTCCGTGATCTTCGGATCTTCTGTCGATATCCGGATGACTCAGACAGGGGCCGAGCCGTAATAGCGGACTCGGGTGCCACAAAAAAATAAGTTAAATAGATATATAATATATATATATATATATTCAACTCTTTTTTTATCAAACAATATATATATATATATATATATATAACAATATATATATATTCTATATATATATATTTAATATTTTTTTTCAATCTCCTTTTTTTGAATTTTCTTTCTCTCTCTCATTTAATCTCTCTCTCATCTATCCCTCTCTCTCTCTCGGTTGAAGGAAAACAGAAAGAAAAAAAAATTTAGAAGAGTTCGCAGGGGGTGGCCTCGTCGCCCGTGCCACCCCATTCAAACCCTTTGACCGTAACGGCCACCCCACCGCCTCCCCGCCCTGCAGGCGCCCGCCCAGGGGCCACCTCCCAGCCACCGCCTCTGCAGCGCTCCGCCGCCGTGCATCACCGCGGCCGACGCCGCGTGCCCCGCCATCAGCCGGCTGCAGGCGCCCGCCTGCTCGCGCGCCCGGCCTTCGCGCCCGCGCCCGGCCCCCGGCCGCACCCGCCCATCACACGCCCGAGCTCACCCACCCGCGCCCGAGCGCGCGCCCGCCCGCGCCCGAGCGTGCCCCCGCCTCCGCCTGCGGCTCGACACCCGAGCCCGCCTGGCGCGCGCCCTGTGCGCCCGTGGCCAGCGCCTGCCCCGCCGGCCTGTGCGCCAGTGGACGCGCCCGAGCGCGCCCCCGCCTGCCTTTCCGGCCCCTGCGTGGCTGGTCGCCTACCGCACCCGAGCCTGCCGCCGCGCCCCCAACCGGTCGCCAGCCGCGTGCCGTCCGCGCCCGCGTGAGCCTCGCGTGTTGACCATTCCACGACCCAATGTGGGGACGCGGTGGCGACGTGGAAGACGGATCGACGGCACTCCGGGACGCGAACAGGACGGGACGGATAACTGCTATCTCACACAGCTCGGCCTCACGCCGGACGGTCTCACACCGGGCGACGCTCAATCCTGACAAAAGAGAAGAGAGAGATTGGTGTGTGAGAGAGAACAGAGAGGGAAAAAGAGAGAAAGAACATCCAAAAAAAAAATTTCTTTGCTAAATTTTTTTTTCTCTATATCTTTTTCTTCTCAATCACAGATCCTTCTGCTATTCTTCTTCCTTTTTTTTGTTTCTTTTTTTTTTCTTCACTTCTAACAATCTAGAGAGAGAAAGAGAGAGACGTCGGGGACGTCGGGCTCGTCGGAGACGCCGTGCTGGGCTCTGATACCAATTTGACGCGGCGGCGACGTGGAAGACGGATCGACGGCACTCCGGGACGCGAACAGGACGGGACGGATAACTGCTATCTCACACAGCTCGGCCTCACGACGGACGGTCTCACACCGGGCGACGCTCAATCCTCACAAAAGAGAAGAGAGAGAAGGGAATAGCACAAGGGCAAGATGCACCTATGTGTTAACAAAACTTGTTTCTTTCCATTCATTCATATCTCTCGTAACACACAATGGCCTCTTTATATAGGAAAGAGCCAATACATAAAAAACCCTTAAGACTCTACTTATTTGTATATATATCCTAGCCTAACAAGACAACCCACCAACCCACTATTGACTTATGGGTTTAATATAATTAAAATACAACAACTTTGGCCTAATAAAACAAAAGTAAATACATGTAGTAAAACATGTATTTTACACAAATACTCAAAGATATAAATACACACAAGTATAACTACTTAGTATGCCGAGTCTTCAATCGAGTCTCCGAGCCATAAGCTCGGTGCAGTGGCGGTGCGGCGTCGGCTCCGAGTAGTGGGTCCAGTAGTGGACCCGGTGTCCCCACCAGGTAAGGGTCGATTACGGTACCCAGGGTTGGTTAGCGCGATTGTGTGAGGGGGAGGCGAGCGGAGGTGGGGCGCAGCAATTACGCTGTGTCGGATAACCGACAGACAGCTCCGCTATCAAACACGGCCTAAGTGTTGCCTCTGGCAAAAACCTTCTAATACTCAAGTCATTCACAAGATCTATATGATCATGGAGAATATATGAGTTTTGAGCATGGTTTCGTGTACCTAGTTTACTGAGCATGGAGGTCCCTTTATATCGTTGAGGTTGCCGTGATTAATTAGGCCATGTTTGAAGATTTAACGGGTGGTGTATTCTTGCCCGTCCTTGCGAATACGTTACCCGACCTTGAGTAGTAATTTTGTGTGTGAGGAGAGCGGGTGGGACCCATCATTCTCTCTCATCGGTTAGGGTATTCCATTCGAATATCAAACCGGGCATTAGGGTTTTCCTTGGTTAAGTTTTGGATCTTACGAGATCAACAGAGAGAGATTCCCTGTTTCCTATGGATTCGGAGGGATAATTATAATCAGAGACATACAAGGAAGGTAGATTCTTGGAGATTTGCACATGTGATTCTCAGATCCCTTTCTTGAATAGCTCCCTTTAGACGGGCTTCTCTTGGACTTCAACTCTGGTAAGCCCCACCAAGAGGTAATACATTAACTCGAAGCCCACGTTTGGTGCTTCATCAGTTCGCGGCTTTCACGTGCGCACGTACCCTCAAATGTGCCAGCCCATAAAGTGTTGCCTCCGGCAAAAACCTTCTAATACTCAAGTCATTCACAAGATCTATATGATCATGGAGAATAGATGAGTTTTGAGCATGGTTTCGTGTACCTAGCTTACTGAGCATGGAGGTCCCTTTATATCGTTGAGGTTGCCGTGATTAATTAGGCCATGTTTGAAGATTTAACGGGTGGTGTATTCTTGCCCGTCCTTGCGCATACGTTACCCGACCTTGAGTAGTAATTTTGTGTGTGAGGAGAGCGGGTGGGACCCATCATTCTCTCTCATCGGTTAGGGTATTCCATTCGAATATCAAACCGGGCATTAGGGTTTTCCTTGGTTAAGTTTTGGATCTTACGAGATCAACAGAGAGAGATTCCCTGGTGCCTATGGATTCCGAGGGATAATTATGATCGGAGACATACAAGGAAGGTAGATTCTTGGAGATTTGCACATGTGATTCTCAGATCCCTTTCTTGAATAGCTCCCTTTAGACGGGCTTCTCTTGGACTTCAACTCTGGTAAGCCCCACCAAGAGGTAATACATTAACTCGGAGCCCACGTTTGGTGCTTCATCAGTTCGCGGCTTTCACGTGCGCACGTACCCTCAAATGTGCCAGCCCATAAAGTGTTGCCTCTGGCAAAAACCTTCTAATACTCAAGTCATTCACAAGATCTATATGATCATGGAGAATATATGAGTTTTGAGCATGGTTTCGTGTACCTAGCTTACTGAGCATGGATGTCCCTTTATATCGTTGAGGTTGCCGTGATTAATTAGGCCCTGTTTGAAGATTTAACGGGTGGTGTATTCTTGCCCGTCCTTGCGAATACGTTACCCGACCTTGAGTAGTAATTTTGTGTGTGAGGAGAGCGGGTGGGACCCATCATTCTCTCATTGGTTAGGGTATTCCATTCGAATATCAAACCGGGCATTAGGGTTTTCCTTGGTTAAGTTTTGGATCTTACGAGATCAACAGAGAGAGATTCCCTGTTGCCTATGGATTCTGAGGGATAATTATGATCGGAGACATACAAGGAAGGTAGATTCTTGGAGATTTGCACATGTGATTCTCAGATCCCTTTCTTGAATAGCTCCCTTTAGACGGGCTTCTCTTGGACTTCAACTCTGGTAAGCCCCACCAAGAGGTAATACATTAACTCGGAGCCCACGTTTGGTGCTTCATTAGTTCGCGGCTTTCACGTGCGCACGTACCCTCAAATGTGCCAGCCCATAAAGTGTTGCCTCCAGCAAAAACCTTCTAATACTCAAGTCATTCACAAGATCTATATGATCATGGAGAATAGATGAGTTTTGAGCATGGTTTCGTGTACCTAGCTTACTGAGCATGGAGGTCCCTTTATATCGTTGAGGTTGCCGTGATTAATTAGGCCATGTTTGAAGATTTAACGGGTGGTGTATTCTTGCCCGTCCTTGCGAATACGTTACCCGACCTTGAGTAGTAATTTTGTGTGTGAGGAGAGCGGGTGGGACCCATCATTCTCTCTCATCGGTTAGGGTATTCCATTCGAATATCAAACCGGGCATTAGGGTTTTCCTTGGTTAAGTTTTGGATCTTACGAGATCAACAGAGAGAGATTCCCTGTTGCCTATGGATTCGGAGGGATAATTATGATCGGAGACATACAAGGAAGGTAGATTCTTGGAGATTTGCACATGTGATTCTCAGATCCCTTTCTTGAATAGCTCCCTTTAGACGGGCTTCTCTTGGACTTCAACTCTGGTAAGCCCCACCAAGAGGTAATACATTAACTCGGAGCCCACGTTTGGTGCTTCATCAGTTCGCGGCTTTCACGTGCGCACGTACCCTCAAATGTGCCAGCCCATAAAGTTGTTAATGGGCCTGCCAGTTGGGGCATTTACTAGGCCAATAGGCTTTCATGCATCGCCACAAGCCGGCCGGCCTATGAGGCCCCTCGCGCGACCTTTAATGGTCTAAGCAAGACGTAAGCCTGATCCTTCACTAGTCACCACCGTTTATACTTGTACTCTTATATTTTAAACAAGTTTCCATAAATTGTATATTACTACATATGTACATGAGTTCACGTTAATATATTTATTTTTATAATATTTATAATTATGAATTTTAGGAGATTAAAATATGGAATCTGCTATTTTTTACCGATCTATTTATCAACGCATCTTGGCCGTCCAAGTGTGACATCAGACGGTTAATTAAGACGAGGACAAACATATATATGGAACCTAAAGTACTGATCAGTGCTCTCAAGTTTTGGAGCACTGGACACAAAAGGTTAATATATATATTTTCTCGTCATGTAATTTTTAAATCATAAATAAATGAAGTAGTAACAACTGTGACACTTTAATTTTTGTCTACATCTGTAAATACTCGTGTTAAAACAATTTGCCTATTTTTTGGCAGAGACAGATTCTTTCATTCGCGAACGTGAAGATTTGTTTTTGTTGAATCCACAAAATCACAGTGTTGAGATACAAAGGTCCAGTGTCATAAGCACATGAACCACAACTCAAATAATCAATACGGGACTATTATCCGCCCAAATTCTAACACTCCCTCTCACAGTCAAGATGGGCCGTGGATAATAATTGGGTGGAGTAACAAGATTAAAAATATACATAGTTAGGCCAAGATCATGCTCTAATACCACGTTGAATCTACAAAATCGCGGTGTTGAGATATAAAGGTCCATGATCATAAGTACATGAATCACAACTCAAATAACTAATACGGGACTATTATCCGCCCAAATTCCAACAGTTTTTGACATTATTGTGACTCTGAAGAGACTCACCATGGTGTATGATCCTCGGGGGTTACCGTACCCGGCGCCTTCAAATCCCCTACCTACCTCCCCTCCCAACCACATGCAGCGTGAGCTCAAATTAAGCTTGTGAGGTGCATGAGCCGGCAATCTTCTACTTTTGCACACAACTTTAAATTCCCACGTGTATGTATGTTACTGCATGCTCTCCGGCGGAAGCTGTAAAAGGAAGTAAGTCACAGAGTTACCTTGCAGGGTACTATCAGTGCAATCCCGCCAGAGCACATGGTGAGGTAGCTGCGCATCATTCCACTGGCACATGGCAGAGGGTGGAAGAATTTTCTTCCATGGCCTCCGTTCCAGCTAGCAACCCTTAGACAGATCGATCAAGTATTTGATAGTGATTAATGGAAGCTCCCCCGGTCCCCATCTCATGCATGCACATAGACAGCTCCACGATCTCATGTTCCCTCCTTGTGTAGGGCAGAGTACGCCTGGGACCGCGCTGCCTCGCGGGAAGCGCCGGTGCCGCCCTCCGCAGGCAGCGCGTGGAGAGCCTCCCTGCCTTCGACGGCGCCCTCGGAGGGGATATTGCAGGGGATGTGGGTGAGGGGCGGGCAGTACTGCTTGGGCTTGGCGGCGAAGGACTTGCACTTCCACAGGGGCCTCTGCATGGGCAGCCCCGGGATGCAGTTATTCCTCAGGTCGACCACCCCCTTGTGTATCAGCTTCCAGCACGCCTCCCCCACCCCCGTGAAGTAGTTCCCCGAGAGCGACAGGTTGAGCAGCCTGGGCAGCTTGCACACCACCTCCGGCACCTCCCCGTACAGGCAGTTGTAGGCCAGGTTGAGCTGCTCCACCTTCGCCAAGCACCCAAAGGCCAGGGGTATCGTCCCCGTGATCCTGTTGTTCCCGGCATCAAAGACGGTAGCGTTCTTGAGGAGACCCACCTGGTAGGGAAGGCACCCGGACAGCCGGTTGTTGAGGAAGAGTATCTCGATGAGGAAATCCGCGGCGCCGCCGATGGTGCTGGGGATGGAGCCCGTGAAGCCGTTGTTGGCGAGGGTGACGTAGGAGGCGTTGGTGTTGCCCACCTCCTTGGGCAGTGGCTGGTTGAAGGGGTTGTTGTTGATGAAGAGCACGGCGACGTCGAGAGCGAACACCTGCGGGGGCACGGCCCCAGCGAAGCTGTTGTAGCGGATGTCGAGGAAGATGAGCTGGCGGATGCGGAGGACCTGCTCGGGGAAGGGCCCGCGGAGGGCGTTGTTGCTGAGGTCGAGCTCGAAGAGGTAGCGGAGGCGGGAGAGGTCGGGGACGGTGCCGGAGAAGTTGTTGCTGTTGGCGTGGAAGAGGCCGATGTCGGGGAGGCAGTCGGCGAAGCCGGCGATGGTGGGGGCGGCCAGGTTGTAGCCGTTGAAGTCGACGGAGGCGATGGTGCGGTCCCGGGTCCCCGGCGGCGTGCCGCAGCGGAACCCCTTGTAGCTGCAGACGTTGGTGCCGCACCAGGTCGTGGTGATCCCATGGGGGTCGTTGGTGATCGTCATCTTGAAGCGTTGGATCACCTGGTAGGCTCTGTACTGCTTCAGGTTCTCGAAGCCCAACGGCAGTGGGAGTGCGGGAGGCGGTCGTGGCGGTGGCGGGGGAGGTGGCGGCGGCGGGGGCGGCGGCGGCGGAGGTGGCGGCGGTGGAGGTGGTTCTGGAGCTGGTGTGCATGGAGGTGGCGGCGGCGGTAGGAGACAGTTCCCGGGCTCAGGCCCACAAGGCGGAGGGACTGGGCTCAGCCAACCACCGCCGATGCCGATGCCGATGCCGATGCCGATGCTAATGCCGAAGCCGGTGTCGGTGTCGGTGACGGTCTCCGGCGAAGCGTCTGCATGGGTGGGGGAACATGAATGTAGGAGAAGAATAAGGGCGAGAGTCAAGACCCTGAAGCCGGCGGCGGCCCCCATGCCCATTGTCTAGCTTCCCTCGGTGGTGCAGTCTGGAGACCTCAAACAGTGAGACAGAATGCCATCAAGAGAAAGAAGAACAAAGCAGATTTAACTAATCATTCTTCTTCCTTTTTCTCCCCTGTACGTGCACGAGGGAGCTTCCTTCCATGCCTTAATGGAGAAAGACAGAAGGTAGGGAGACTTATAGAAGATTCCCAGTTCACATGGGTTTTCTTGGCCTAGAAAGATGGCAAACTAATGCGTTATCACAGGCAGTTGTGCAGTCATTTTCCATTGTTGGGCCACCGGGGAGGACCCTGGATTGTAGTGACTAGTGAGTATCAGAAAGCCTTCTTGGTTGCTCAGAACCTTCTTAAGTGGCCAAATCCCTGCAATGGTGCAGGATTCTCGTTTTCTTTTCTTCTAGCCATTTTGAATCTTTGATAACATGTTAGGATAATTGAACTGGTTGGAGTAATTATTGGTTTGGTAAATTATACTAATCAGGGTCGGGTAGGATATTCCTTAAAAGAGAGTGGAACGAGTTAACTCCGAGTTAAGGGTCTTAACTCTAACCGACCTCGGTTAAGATAACCTTGTTATCAAATTAGAAAATAAGGGATGATAGGTAGAATAACTTAACCCAACCGACTCTTATTCTGTTTTATAGAAGTGGTCCCTATGATTTTTTGTAAATATACCCTTATAAATTATATATCTGTATGTATACACTATACACCTAACTTCCCCATACTGTTATAAACACCCTGATATCTTCAAAGAAGTTTTAGTTATACCGTTTTATGTTAAAATGACCTGAACTCCTACTAAATATGCCAAAAATAAGCTTTTGTCAATTCTGGTGGTCAGAGGTAGTATGTATGTAAAACTCTGGTGAATTTAGGAGTATATATATGTAAGAAGATCAGAATTTTTTTGGCAGGTTCAATTAAACTTGACGGCATTTTGACTGGAAGAGTATATAACCACAATCGTTTTGAGAATATCACAGGTATTTATAACCATATATGTATATGTAGAAGTCGAAAGTATATTATGAATACAATACTTACAGGGGTATATATAGAAAAACATTTAGAGAGGTTGAGCTTTTATCTCCTACTTAATTAGAAATACTGCCACACTTTATGAAGACCACATAGTTAGTTCATTGGTTTTCTTCTGGGAGCAATTCTCTCTTATTGCTCACACCTGTAAGTTCGAAAAGCAAAAACATTTACCTGAAAAATAAGACAGTTAATTTGCAAAATGGGTCTTCTGGATGAAATTTCCTACTCTTACCAACTCAATCAAATTAAGCATGTCAGCATGCACAGTAAATTCACTAGGGATGACGCGCCAACATGGTATCCTCGCAATGAGAAATTGTGATGTTTTTGTTGGTTTGTTGCCAAACAAGAAGAATCTAAAGATGGAGAGGGAATTCAATACTATATCCTTCTAATTTGAGAGGCCCAAGACCAAGAGAACGTCAATCATTTGTGGGGGTGGGGGGGGGGGGGAGTGAGTGCTCACAGTGGCAGTGGCAGCCCCTCATATTTCCGTGTCCAATGGGGAGATCGATCTCTACTGATAGTACTGTGGATAAAATTGTGCATTGAATCCTCCCTGTCGGCAGGTGCTTGACCACGAGTCTTCCTAAGGTTAATGCTTTTGCATGGCCGGGGAAGATGTGAGTGTGATAGCCACATGGCCTTCTTTCCGGCACAGACGTGAACTCAATAATGGAGCTTCTTCCACCAGCTCTGGTTTACAGGTAAGTGAGCTAGGCGCGCTCAGCTGCTTGGAATACCTTTCCTTCCAAGGTAGATAGATTTACTCCCAGCAAGAAGTTTCCAATAGTGTTTTGCTTTGTTTTGCTTTTTTTTTTGCATGAATTTGATTGTTGTTTATTGTGAATGGTGAACAGCATAAATGAAATTCCCATTTGTGAATGTGAACACGAAGAATGCCTCAAATTAAATACACAATATCCTACTTCTATGTGGTTACGTCTTTCAGGGTGCATGGATAGATGTCTTAACAGGAAAACATCCTACTTTGGGGAGCACTATTTTTTTTTTAACGGGGAGGGAGCACCCGAGATCGAAACAGGGACCTCCCCCAAAGGGGGGAGGTACTGGTGAGACCATCATGGCAAGCGGTGGGCTTAATCTCAACTGTGGAGAGCATGCACTTCATAAAGAGTACTGAAAAGAAATTGAATGGAGGCATTTATCATAATCACCTGCCCACAATATATGCATCGATCTGTCAATTTGTTGACAACCATGAACGTAGCAGTGCACACCTGTACGTAGGTCCACTAATTAAGCATGTTACTGATCAATCTGTTTATCTTTTTTGAAACGATCAATCTGTTAATTCTCCTCCCTTGTCCAGCCGCTTGTACAAACGAAGTGGTGAACATCATCAGTTCTTGATCACTCTCTTATATCCATGCCGAAGGGCATATATATTTGATGCAGCTTCTATTGAAAATATTCCTGGGGCTTCCACAATTAAGTTTCTGTCCAATTAATTATTTAGGCAAGAAAAAAATAGACCTTGAAGTCATTTGTTCTTCTGTTGTTAGTTTCTAATTTAAAGCAAGGCCAAAGTTAAAGAGAAAAGTAAATCGTTGAGAAATTGTTAAGAGGCTGGCTAGTGTAACAAACGTAACTGCTCAAAACCTGCTGTTGGTCGATTTCCATTCAATATTGTTTGCAATATTGAAAGTAATTAAGTTCAAAGTTGAGTCCTAACCAAAATGCATGTTTTACTAGACATTAATTTCTACGTTCTTAGCAACTAGACTACAAATTGGCTGGCTAGCTAGACATCTAGCTCCAAGTTAAATTTCACTAACCATACACATTAATTAATTTGCACCTACCTATGTTTCATGTTTATGGAAAGTGCAAGAGGGCATTAATTTATACATGGTAGGTTAGGTGCCATATTTTTTTACCCAAACAATAATATAGATTCAAGGGGAAAAGCTAGCATTGGCTAGTATATCTACAACTGGTGCTCATAAGTTGCAAGAAACCAGTCCACATGCATGGTTTCAAGAAGTTAATGCTAGCTGCTCTAGGACTGCACCAGGACTTAGGATACGTCGACCCCTTGTGGACAGAGCATTCATATATAGGTTCAGCTATTCTTACTGACGTGGAGTAGGTAGGATATGACGTGCGCGCCTGCAGGGAGAAGTAAAACTTGATGGACGTGGGCTCCTCATATATCGGTGAATCTCAACTTCAACTGAAGACAAAAGAGTCCCATTCCCATATATAAGTGCATGCACTGTGTGCTGTATATGTTAGTATGCCATTAATTTCTTTGGGTGTGAGGTTTGTATACAACGACGTAAAAGAGAAGCAAAATCTCCTGGACTTGTCTTCTCCCTAGTTCTCTTCAAACCAACTTGAGTCGGGGAAGGATGCCTATGATCGATCGAGACTTGTATCTTCGCGCAATAAGAAATGGAAAAAGGAATCAGAGGGTGTCTGGTGGCCTGTACATAAGATGCAGACGATCGACATGCCACTGTGAATCACATTAAGTACTTTCGTACGGCCTATTTGCATGCATGCACTTATTACTTTCTTCTTTTTACAAAGGCCTATGTATATACCCTCCACTAGGATTCTTCCGTGTTCTTCTTCCGAAGGATTGCTGGTTAATTCGGTCGTACAGCTCTTCTCATGCATGCATCATCTCAGGATCATCATCATTGTCTTGATCGATTTCTATCCTTCCGTTTTGATCCATTATCCAACGTTGTTCTCGTAGTTGAGCTCAAGAAGATCGATTTGGATATTATGCTTAATCCCCCGAACGCACGTACGTTTCTGTTTCTTAATTTCTTTCACGGGTGCCGATCGACACCTAAATTGCCACCTGCCAGAAGACAGCCTGCCGTGGTGCCGAGGGCTCTGCGCAACGCTCCGAAGGGCGAGGCTGCAGTAGTATTCAGATGGAGGACCAGCTGACGAAGAACGGGGGCCACGCGGCCGGGACCGACACTGCATGCCGGGGGGGGCGGGGGGACCTCCACCGCAGGAAGCTGCTGCCTGACCCCCACACGATCGAGGGGCCGGTGAGGCCGAACACCTTTCGATTTCCGAGATTTCCGTCTGCCCAAAGCAGGGAGGGGGTGTGGGGGTACGTAGTAATTAACGAGCTATCAAGCTTTCGTTCTCATCTTTAATTGGGCGGGGGAGCGGATGCCGGAGGAGGAATGAAGACAATTAACGACTACGTCCTCCTCCAACTGTGTGCATGCATAAGATGTGAGTAAGCTCGTTGCCTTGTTAGTTATGTAGAGACATAAATCTGATTTTTATATCATGTATCACCTTCTCTATTTACGTATGACATCTGTGAAAACTTACAAACACCAGAAGTAAACGGGATGTCAGAAGGTGCTATGGGCGTTACCTAAGGGACAACCCTCCGATGCTTAAGTCAGTAACATTTTAAGAAAGGAGTAGAGAAGAGCTGAGGAGAGAGAGAGAGCGGAGGTCGTAGTAGAAGATCTGAGAGACGTGTGGACCCTCTGCACGAGTGCTCGCCGCTCCTAGTGGACACCCGGAGAGTGCTCGCTGGGTGATAAGGTCGTGTAGGAGGAGTTCTCTCTCTGGACGTAGTATGGCGTGACCTCTCTATCGCTGTAGTATGACCAGTTGCTCTATTCAATGTGTGAAGCTTTTGGCAGAAGTTTCACCGTGTCCTCTCTTCTCTGTCGATGTCCCTTTTATAGGGGGTTGTCCTAGAGTGGGAGGCCTATCCCTTAACAGGGAAGGACGTAAGTAATGAAGTAACGTCTTCCGCGATCGTGGCGGGAGTTTCCCGTTGAGGAGCGAGTACCCCGGAGTCGGCCGATCCCTGGGCGAGTCTTACGGCGCTCGTGAGGCGTGCTCGCCTCTTATGGCCTGGGGTACGTAGGATCCAACGTCGTGGGGGATAACGGTCGGTCGTCGGAAGTTCTTCCGACGGTCATTGCGCCTGAGCCGTAGCCTTTCCAGCGCTGTCGAATCCGATGTCAAGTCGTATTGAGCCGCGCTTACATGGGTTGCAGCCGCTAGACGCCCTTGGGCGCGGTGGCAGGCCTTGGACCAAGTTGGATTTGTTGCGGATGGACCCGTCATTGGCCGAGCCGAATTTACCCTCCTCACATTTTATTTTTTTTTAGTTTCTTTTTCCTTATCGTAACAATTGTATGAACGTGTGTGCAAGAGTCTGGAGCAACCATATATAATTAGCTTAACTGAGCCCTCGTATTTGTTCTATATATATGCGTTTATGGTTTTTTCCATTATAGATTAATTTGTTGATGATGCAACAGAAGATGTCCAACGGAGACACAAAATTGCCCAATTATTATGACAGAGAGATGATAGAAGCAGAGGCAGAGTTCTTTTTTTATTTCTTTTTTTTTTGGGGGGGGGCGGTGACCTTTGAAATCCTCTTTAAGAATGCGAAGATGACAATTCTATATAATCACTTCACAACATTTCTAATATTAATTAAGTGGCCAATGGTTCACATATATAAGATGTCATGAAATGCTATAATTTTTATTTTTACGAGAATATCATTTTGCATGTTTTATGATACCGCATGTCTAATCAAATGACCCTCGAGTGGAAGCAGAAAAAGCTTCCACCTTAAAATTTCGCTAGAAACATTGTCAGGCTTGAAGGCCATTCTTTTGCGGTCTTTTGATAGTTCCTTGACCTTCAACTGAAAGTTCCAATTTAGAACCCCACAGACGGAAGTAAAAACGAGCTTGTTGAGGGAAGTTTATCCAAAAATTCCACTTCGAGGTGTTTTAGGACTACATGGCTTTCACCCTGCCATGGACATGACCTAGGCAGCTTTTTATCTTCATCTCTCTTATTTCCAGCTCTCAGCTAGAGCCCAAACGATCAGACAACGGAGTCTCAAAAGAAGGTTTGTCAGAAGTCGAGCTAAGTCAGTTTAAAATCAGCCCAATATTGCAAACGTTACGTGTGCAAACTCAACGTGTAGATGATGAAAGTAATGCCCGTCATATCTGTCATGTTGTTACTCCCCGTAGGTGGTTCAATAATTTGTTAGGCAAAGAATAAGTTACAAAAAAAACCTAAAATACGATGATAACGGCTGTACATGCAGAACAATCACGAGCCATTTCCAATTTCATTTTTCTTCACTCGTTCCTCCCTTTCTAACATAAACAAAGCCTCGGTGTGCAATGACGTATGCAACACGCTTGGGTTACGAATTTGAAGGGGTTCTGATCTCTTCACCTGTCAGATTAGACAAAGATTTCACCGCAATACCAAAGTACTCTGTAAAAGCCAAGTTACTAATAACCACAGGCTCCAATTCTCCCCACGTAGTAGTCTTCTGGAACAATAAGCATACCAGGATGAGTCCAAGCTTTCCATGTCAAGGCATATCAGGTTAGCTGATAATGTATCTACTCAAATCACTTTATTTAGCTGCACCCAAAGCTTGTACACGATCAAAGATTAAATAAGATCCTGATCAGATACATCAAATTATATACAAGTCATAAGCAGAACGGAATGAAGATTCCAACATGTGATAATGTGTACATGCACCTAGAAACATATGATACCCAGGGTTATTTGCACCAAGATTGCCACATATTCCAATAGACTCCACAAAATCGAGCTCTCAGCTGTAATTTATTATTTTCTGTAAGTAATTTGTGATATAAAGGTGATCTTTCTTGGTTCTCACACATCCTTAAGACAGTTAGTGGGACAAGCTATGAACCGAGCAATTTCTTCCATCTGGCATAGCTTAGAATTAGCAAGAAGATGAGGAAGCATCCAGATGATGTGCCTCCAACAATTGGGCCAAAGATGTTATTTATGTTGTACAACTGACAAGGGATGTTCATTGCAAATATCCCAGCTATCAGGGTATCCAACGCTATTGCAAATGATGCAATGGTCAACGTCAGCTGTAACTGGATGAGTTCATTTCGCTGATTGTCAAGTTGGATATTCACATAGTCTTCTGTGTCATCGATGTATTCCCTCACCTGTGGGTATCAAAAACGAAATCAAATAACATCAAGATAATTTACATTCGAAGAAACTGAGGTGACATTATCAATAAAACAAATGAGAATAAAAATATCCGTTGGTTCAACTGCTAAACACCATATATGTATTTGATTTGTGTCAAAGAAGTTATACTACAATTCCCAGGGTTAAGCAATTGAATCATGCATTCATGCTTCGTGGTGATGGAACAAGCTAATGGGCCATTTCAGAGCGGTTTTTGTTTGAGGCTATTTCATTCTCACAATTTGTTTTATGTAAATTATTGTTTCCACTTTTGAAAATGCTGTACATAAACTGTTCAATCGTTTGCCAGAACTGTAACTTTTAGAAATTTTGAAACCTGTTGACCAACATTATTTCAATAAAATCCACATTTCAATAAAACCCAGGTTAGGACTTGGGACCAGATCTGGCAGATCCAAGAGGGTCCAAGATCTATTCCAAAATCCACATTTCAAATTCACTAGCTAGGATTCCACTATACCAGAGACACTCCTCAATTAACAGAGCTACAGTACTATAAAAAGACAGCACCAACCTGTAAAAATTAAAATATCATTATAAAATGATATTTATTTTCATTATCATGCCAAGTAGTTCTTCAAAATAATAAAGAATTTCGTTTCAAGAGTTGTACACGTACGATTCTCTTACATGATCCTCAATTGAAAAAACTAAATGAATAAACAGTAAAAGGAAAACAGATAAATGGCTGAGAAAAAATGCAAAATAATCTGCCACAAGGAAACTATGCTCACCGACAATATTTTGTTGCGGATCCCATCCAACTGCATAAAATAAGCCTCAAGTAGCATCTCCAAGTCCTCTACATCATTGTCATCTGTATGGACACTATTAACAAAACTTGCAGTTCCGTGATATGAATTATATCTGCGGAGGTGAGGTACGGCAGCAACAGCATTATCTGACGCCGCAGCAGCCATCAGAGCTTCAAATTGCTGGTTCTGTATATCCTTCCTTGTCAAATATAAATGTGCCATGTCTTCATCATCGTCTAAAAGGTGTTCAATTTCATCCCTTACCTGATGTCAATGAGAAAAAGGAGACATCTAACATTGAAGTAACTAATGAAGAACTTAAGATGGCAGAAAATGGTAAATCACATATTCTAAGTAGGTAGGAAATACTCAAAATCATGGATGAAGAAATAAGAAATAACACCCTTAAGATACTTCAGTTTCAGTTATGCTTAAAATCAACAAGACACATTCAGATTAATCAGCTCAATATAAACCATCTCAAGCATTGTCCTATTTATCCCAAGTCAAGCTTCCATCCCATCATCGACCTCGCTGAAGTTCAAACCTTGCTTGGATATGCACATCGGATATTTATGCCCTAACCTGAGTAGGCCATGATCTACCACGACTATGCTAAGCCATGAGTAATAGTATCCGCACGTAATCAGCATAACAAAAATTGTAAAATTTTGAAGGGTACTGGAGAAATGTTACAAATTGTATAACGAGGGTTGCAAAACAACTCTTAGGCGAATCTAAAGGTAAAAAGAATTTAGAAAAAGAGATTTGGTGGTGGAGTGAGGAAATCCAAAATACCATTAGAGTAAAAAAGGAATGCTTTAAAGTTTGGCAAACTAACAAAAATGCTCAAACCCTAGAAGCCTATAAAATCGCTAAAAAGAGAGCTAAGAAAATAGTTAGCGAAGCTAAATCAAAGGCATTTGAAGATTTATATAATAAATTAGGAACCCGAGATGGTAAAAAGGACATATTTAAACTTGCTAAATTAAGAGAAAGGAAAACTAGAGATTTAGATCATGTTCGGTGCATTAAAGGTGAAGATCAAAGGATTTTAACTAAGGATCTTGAGATTAAAGGGAGGTGACATAGCTATTTTCAGAAGTTACTTAATGGAGATTCCGTCAAGGATTTATCTTTAGAAGGTACCCAAGAGTCCACAATATTTGATAAATATCAATATTTCAGGCGTATTAAGATGTCAGAAGTGGAGGATGCTTTAAGGAAAATGAAAGTGGGCAAGGCCTTAGGACTAGATGGCTTACCTATTGAAGTATAGAAAGGCCTAAGAGATATTGGTATTCAGTGGCTAACTAAATTTTTTAATAAAATTTTAAAGGAACGGAGAATGCCAGAAGTTTGGAGAAAAAGTGTTGTAGTTCCTTTCTATAAAAACAAAGGAGATATTCAAAGTTGTAATAATTATCGTGGAATTAAGCTTATGAGTCATACTATGAAACTTTGGGAAAGAGTAATTGAAAAACGCCTCCGTTGTATGACTACTGTATCGGAAAATCAGTTTGATTTTATGCCAAATAGATCTACTACAGAAGCTATTTTCTTATTACGGCAGCTAATGGAGAAGTATAGAGAGATGAGAAAATATTTGTATATAATTTTTCTTGATTTAGAGAAGGCGTACGATCGAGTACCGAGAGAATTGATTTGGTGGACATTAAGAAAGAAAGGAATCTCTCAAGGATATGTTGATTTGATTAAGGATATGTACGGCGGTACTATTACTAGTGTTCGAACTATTGCTGGGGAGACTGGTGAATTTCCGTTTCTATAGGTTTGCATCAAGGTTCTGCACTAAGTCCGTATCTCTTTGCCTTAGTTATGGATGAAGTAACTAAACAATTGCATGAGGATATCCCTTGGTGTATGCTATTTGCAGACGATATTATTTTAATTGATGAGAGTATTGATGCTCTAAATGCTAAGTTAGAGCGTTGGAGACTTGCCTTGGGAGTCTAAAGGTTTTAAAATTAGTAGGAGTATGTCAGAGTTTATGCACTGTAATTTTAGTAATGAGAGAGTGGTTCAGGAAGACATGGTTCTAATTGATGGACATAACATTCCGAAGAGTAGTAGCTTTCGATACTTAGGGTCTATCATACAAGAGAATGGGGAGATTTATGATGACGTTACACATAGGATTAAGGCAGGCTGGTTAAGATGGAGAAGTGCATCAAGTGTCCTTTGTGATCGTCGTATGGCTGTGAAACTCAAAGGGAGGTTTTATAGAACGGCTGTGAGACCTACTTTGTTATATGGTACCGAGTGTTGGGCAGTACGAAAGGAACACATCCACAAAATGTGTGTAGCAGAGATGAGGATGTTGAGATGGATGTGTGGCAAGACTAAGAAAGACAAGATTAGGAATGAGCCCATCCGTAAGGACTTAGGGATAGCTCCAATTGATAGTAAAATGAGAGAAAATAGACTCAGGTGGTTTGGACATGTGTTTCGTCGCCCTAACTCAGCGCCGGTTAAAAGATGTGACCAAATCTTAGTGGATGCTAGTAAAAGAGCTCGAGGAAGGCCTAAAATGAGATGGTGCGATGTTATTAGGAAGGACATTAGTTCCTTGAGTTTAAATATGAATATTGCACTTGATAGAAATCTTTGGCGGAACAGGATTCATGTAGCCGACCCCAATTAATTGGGATAAGGCTCTGATGATGATGATGACTGGAGAAATGAGAGATAATGTGAGACCAACCCAAAAATTCTTCCACTCAAAATTCACAAGTAATTGCAAAATTCAGAAACTGATTAAATTTTATTGTAACATGGCAATCCTACTTCTTTCTCTAGAACAAATGGGGAAAAGGGGTGAAATGTCAAATCTCAAAAAGACTTTTTAAAGAGTCTAGCTCCGATCGGTAATTAAGATAACTCTATGACAAATTCCAGAGGAGCTGGGTGGAAGAGCCAACCTCCTGGAAGACAAGATTCTTATTTTTATTCCAAAATGGTACACATTCTCAGGGCATTGTCGCAAAGATGTAAACCCCATGAATCTAACTACAAATAACTAGCTCTCATGAAAACCTAAAGGAAAAAAAGGACATACCTTCTGAACACGGGCAAGTAACCGCGTAAGATTAGTTTTCAGACCTCTTACACGTTCAAGGTTCTTGGTGCTAACATTCTTGGCAAGTTCATCTAGACAAGGATATGCATCTTTCTCAAGATCAGCCACACTAGAGTCCAAGTATGTACAGACAACTTCTAAAGCAATCTCCAGGACCTGAAATTCAAATGGGAGTTCGGATTGATCACTTTCAGCTGCCCCAGCTACAGAAAGCCACTGCCCACCAGTTGGAGAACCCATTTCTTTCCCTTGACTCTCAGAATCATGGGTTTTCAGTGGAACTTTCAACGAAAGTTGCTGTCTTAGTTGATCGACAAATGATAAGACTTCATGACCAAGTGGATCCAAAAGCAGCACTTCTTGAGCAGTGATTATGGCTTTTACAAATTCCAAATTGATGACCATGGCTTTCTCTCTGGCTGAAAGATATTCAAAACAACTAAGAATGAATTGCCAAACAGCATAGTGAGGTTTGAAAATCCCATGGCAAATAAGGAAAAACATATCCTTGATAAAAGATTTGTTTCAACAGAAGTCAAAGCACTACGAATGATAAAATCTAGGGACTTTTGCAAATAGGCCCTCCCTAGAAGTTCACTAATGAAATTATCACTCTCATTTTCATAATGTTTTTAATAACCTCACTATATTGAAAAAATGTCCCTATAGTCACCATCTCTTAGCGCTACGTTAAAATATCTTACTTAATCCTGGCTTTTGACCAGATCGTAGAAAAGTTTAAAATACCCCAATTTCTCATTAGCTCTTTTTCTCTTAATATATATTCTCTATCTACCTCTTCCCCTCACTTTTGGCACAATGTGCTAGTCAAAACAACTTTTCACCCGGGAATTTTTGTCCAAAATACTTAGTTTTACAGACGAGAATGGAATATTCATTGTATATTGAACAGAGGTTAACTATAGGGGCATTTTTGACACTTTCAATTTAAGGAGGTTATTAAAAACAATGTGAAAATAAGAGTGGCAATTCCACAAACTAAACTCCTAAGGAGGGCATGTTTGCAAAATATCCCTAAAATTTATCACATCAATTGGAAGTGGGAAACAAATTGCACAAACAAGTTATACTAGCAATTAGTGGGCAAAAGAGAAGAAAAAAAATAAAACAAGGAATTATGAGAATGGGGAACAAGAATGTGGCATGCCTATCCAAAGCTTGACAATGATAGAGGTCGAAACCAATCAGTGGTGCACATGTCATAAACACATTCTGAATGAATGGTCATGCTGGATTGAGTTAGCATTGCGTAAGAAGTCATCTTCATAAAAAAATATGATGGTCAAAACTGCTCTGTTCTATCTTGGAAGTGGCCAGGAAGATAAAATAAACCATGCTATGCTCCCTGTTATGCTTTCATATGCCAAGATTGGGTGAAGCATGTCATGTTAACTTCGTAAAAAGATTATGGTAAAGCCACATTTAACTAAACTAAGATAATACAGCATCAGGGAACAATAAGGTGGGCTAGAGGTTTAAGAAACTTTTATTCCTTAGGAAAAGATTTTTTTTTTTCTTCTAGAGAGATCTACACACACACAGGGAGAGAGAGGGAAGCTTGGTTTTTCTCAGAAAAAAAAAGGCTTTCGTAGGTCTAGAGGTAGGAAAGTTATTTTGATAATTTTCCAACACAATGAACGCTTTTCCATGACCGTTTGTTTTCCTAAACCTCTAACCAAAACAATTGTTCCCAAAAAGTGGACCTTTTCCCATCCTATTTTCTGGAACCCCTAACCCCACTCTAAATGTCCTTAAGCACGGGGGGATGAGTTGCCCTAGGAAGCTCTTAGAACAGTATCTAAATCACCGGAAAAAAAATAACAATAACCTCTCATTTAGGAAATCTATTCCAATCTCTGAGCCTTGACATCAGGTTATGTTCTGCAGTCCTCTTTAAGTTTTTTTTTTTTTTGTACGTGGTTGGTACCACATATTGTATTGAAGTAAAAAAGGGATATTCAAGTATGATCAGAGTGCTCTCAAAAGATCCCTGTACAAAAACGCCATACCGAGACAGTATGTCACCCGCTATCCCCCCAACACCAAAAAGGAAGAATTTTGTGAGTTCACTTTACATAAAGTCAAAGTCCATTCCCTCACTCTCTCCAAAATAAAGGCCCCAATCCTGTCAACAGCTCTAGCATCCCTCCTGAATGTCCTGCTATTTCTTTCATCCCACACAGACCAAAGGGTAGCATGGAGGATGAGCCACCAAATTTGCCTATCCCTTTTCAGCAGTCCTCTAAAGCTATGATGATATGCCTAAGAATTCCACAAATACTGCTAAAACCATCTTCAAAGAATTCCACAAATACTGCTAAAACCATCTTCAAAATGTCTTTTATTCCTAGCTCTCCAGATGTTCCCAAGAAGAGCTGGAAGGAGGCTCCACCATCCTTTTGCTGCACGATGTAGGCAGAGGTTCAACCAGAAGGCCATTAACCCCAAGACATCCCCTGGCAATTGCCAATTCTCTATAAACATTTCAAATAGGGATTTTTTTTTCTTTTTAGTCCCTACAAATAAGCGTATTTATGTTTTAGTCCGTCAAATACAACTATTATTTTTAAATTCCCCCAAATCTTCGTCGTTGTGCTTATTAGTCCCTACTGTTAGTTTCAATAACTAGAGTTGAACGCAACCCGAGTTAAATTAACTTAAGGTGGGTAAAAGACTAAAATAACCCTAGTTAAACTATGGGCCCCACCCTCTCTCTCTCTCTCTCTCGCTGAAGCTCTTTGTTGTATCTCTGCTTGCGGAGCATGCAGAAGATTTTGGACTTGAAGTGGGAGTTGTGGAAGAGGAGCTCGTCCTCGTCGATGACGGCGTCGTGACTGCGGAAGTGCTGGGCGGCTGAGGGGTGCACGTCGGTGCCGACAAGGGGAATCCCGGCGGTGGCACCACGGTGAACGTTAGCCACGAAGGTGTCGGAGGGGGAATCCCCCTGCAGCGCAGGGATCCCGCCACAGTTGCACATGAACAGAGAGAAAGAGAGAAAGAGTGATAAAGACAGGGGGACGAGAGAGAGAGCGGCGGGGAGGGGGTGCCAGAGGGGGTCTCCCCCTACGGCGCAAAATGGATGCACACACACACACACACACACACAGAGTGAGAGTGAGAGACGAGAGAGAGAGAGAGAGGCCGAGAGGGGGGTGCCAGAGGGGGTCTCCCCCTCCGGTGCAGGACGGATGCACAAGCGTGCGCACACACACATAGAGAGAGACAGACAAATAGAGTGATAGAGAGAGAGAGAGCAGCAGGGAGGGGGTGCCAGAGGGGGAGACCCCCCTCCGACGTAGGACGGATGAACACGCACACACATAGTGATAGAGAGAGAGCGGCGGGGAGGGGGGTGCCGGAGGGGGTCTCCCCCTCCAGCACAAGACGCACGTGCTCACACATACACACACACACAGACCCCCTCCGGCGCAGGACGCGCGTGCACGCGCGCACACACACACACAGAGATATATGGCTGCGTGTGAACATTGTGTACGAACGTGAAGTCGCCCCCACATGGAGCGACTTCACGCCCCCCCCCCCCCCCTCTTTCCCTCTCTCTCGGCCGATGGTGTTGCCCATCACCTGGGTGGACGACGCACCCAAGAAGGGCTGCTGCCACTACTACCGCAGCCCTCTCTTGAGTCTTGCCCAAGAATCCCTCCTCCTCCACCTTCCTCAATGGCAGCGACCCCGAGCTCGACGAGGTGTCCTTCGCCAGCGTCGTCTTCAACCTCTCACCACCGTCGTCGGCGCCGGGATCATGGCCCTCCCCACCGCCGTCAGGCTCCTCGGCCTCGCCCTAGGGCTCGCCGTGATCCTGAAGTGCGAGTCTGTCGACATGATCCTGCGCTTCAGGGGTCCACCGTTGACGTCCTCGAAGCCTGGCAATGCGACATCCTACATCGGCGTCGTCGGGGAGGCGTTCAATTACGCCCACCGAGGGCTGTTGCAGGCGTGCGTCGTCGTCAACAACCTCGGCATGATCTTTGTCTACATGATCATCATCGGGGGCAGGCTGGACGTCCCTGGGGGCATCTCGTCGGCATCACCAATGCCGTTCTCTGTGAAGATGAATAGGATCTCGCCGCAGGTGTAGCTCGCTCCCCATCTTCCCCATCTTTATTACTAGCGTCGTCCTCTCGTTCCCCATCTTTGTCACCGCCTTGCCGGAAGATCTATCCAGGCTGCTCGCTCCCCATCCTCCCCATTTCTACCGCCGACGTCGTGATCCTGCCGTCAGCTCTATTCTCTCGCTCCCCATCCTCCCCATCTTTGTCTGCAACCTTAAGGTCTGCGTCGTGGAGCAGAACCTCCAGATCTGCGACTCCCTCCTTATCGTCTCCGAGGTTGGCACCAGAGGTGGACGACGATGTAGTAGAAGAGGAGAATGGAAGAGGATACGAGGACCGGCGATGTTCTGGCTAGAGAGAGAGAGAGAGAGAGAAAGTGTGCAAGGGGAGAGAGAGGAGAACTAGAGAGGGAGTGAAAGCAAGGGCATTTATGGGATTTCCATTCCACCGTTACTCTCGGATGGAATATTCCCCAGTATATTCGTCTTTTTTAACATTTGCAAACCAGATGGGCTTTTACATAAAGACTAGAAGATTTGAGGGACTTTAAAGATAATAGTTGTATTTGAGGGACTAAAACATAAATACGCTTATTTGTAGAGACTAAACAAAACAAAACCCTTCAAATAATCTGTCAGAACCATTGATGATGATTCCACACTAAGCAAATAAATGATCTACAATCTCAGCGCAAACTGCATAGAAGGGGCACCTATATTTGATTCTTTGGCCCCTCTTTGATAGAGGGATATCCCTTGTTTATCTCGGGGATAAGTCATATTTTATCCTATTTTTAGTTTGATATGGTAATAAAGTTAATCCGGTTACACTGAGGAATAACCCTCATGTATCCCGGTTAAACTGACCCATCAAAACTGGTTGAACAATTTATTCCCCCATTTAACCCGTTGTCTATCAAAATAAATGGGACTAAACTCTGAGATTAATTAACTCACGAGGGATATCCCTCCATTTGTCTATTCCTCTATCAAAGAGGGCCAGAGCACAAATTTGACCCAATCATAAGGAGGATCCTTCTCAGTGCAATTTTGCGCAGAATGATCCAATTTTGATAGGTAGAATTAGAATCTTTAAAAACACCAAGTTCTTCCACCAAATCCAGCACTCTCCATCCTGAAAGATTTTAACAAAAGAATCCGACTGAATCCCACTTTGGCAGCCCAATTCACAAATCTTTAACCTGAAGTTTCACCAAAGATAAGTTCCAGCCCGTTCACCCTCGAGTTGCATCAAATTTCTTCTACACTTTTAAGGACCAGCCCCAACCATTACCACCTTCATCAAGGAGGTTGCTTACTAACCTTTGTTTGGTGATAAAGATTTGCACATAACCAGCTGTCCCAGAGAAAGGCCTCAGAATGCACCAAGGATCTCCTCAGAACCATGGTTAGCAGACTCACAAGATCTCGCAAGAGCTATGTCCCTATAACTTGTCGAAAACCAGAATACCCAAAACACCCAACCAAGAACACGCACAGTTCACGCAAGTCACATAGACAGTTGTGCACTTGGACCAACCATTTTGCAAGTCTAAAACCACCTCCCCATTGGCCCATTGCTTCTGACCATTCGAGCCCAATGGTTTTGAAAAACAACTGCCACCCACCATAGTGCTGTGAACACTTGCAACTAACATGTGCTCATCATTGAGCCACCGTCAATCTGTCAACTCGATGTTGACCACCTGTTATGTAGGGAGCAAGACGAGGAGGAGAATGAAGGAACCATGCCCATTGAGCACTGTAGTCTACAGGTAGGTTTTTCAGCACTACAATCCCTCCCTTCTGCAGATCCCTTGTTCATTATATTATCCATTTTCATGCTAATTTTTCTTTTTTAATTTTCTTGCTTGAGGCAAATCAGCCTTTCCAAATGCCAAGACCCAAACCTATCCACACTCAATTCGCTGCCACCCTCCTGTAAATGACTCCTTTCTTATGTATTTTGCATTGTTTTTATTTTTAGAGTTAATTTTAGCATGTTGAGTGGCTAGAAATGAATAATATACTAAATTTTCGCTTCAAAATGTAAGCTTATCATGACCTCTATTGCACTCCCAATCTTCAAGATTACATTCTCAGAAGCATAAAGTATTTACCATAATATACTAATTTTTCGCTTCAAAATGTAAGCTTATCATGACCTCTATTGCACTCCCAATCTTCAAGATTACTTTCTCAGAAGCATAAAGTATTTACCATCTCCACCCTGAAATAAATTGTCCTTGAACAGAATTTCATGTTCCTAATAATGTTCCTCCAGGCTGAAGACAAGGGAGATGAGCATGTAGGAAAGATTGCCCACTTACTTCCTCATTGATACTATTTCTCTCTGGCATCATCCCCAACATCCATAGCCATTTTCAAGGAGAGCTTTATTGAACATAGCAATCTTGACAAGCCACACCCCTCCTTCCTGCTTCTTTCACGAGTTTTATCCCATCTCAGCTAGTTCATTCCCACACCATTAGTGCTAGGACCTCTCCAAAAAAACTTGCTCGCATAGTTGTCAAAACGACAAGGGAACCCAAGGCATTCATGGAGAGCATAAGTGCTTAGGCGATGAGGCGTCCACTAAGGCGTTGCCTCGGTGACACCTTAGCACCTATTTAAAAACTCAAAAAATATATATCCCCAATATATAAATTATGAATAAGATACACGAAAATTATAGATTTTAATATTAAAAATTGAGAGAGATAGAGGGAGGAGAGAGGGGGCAGAGAGAGAGAGAGAGAAAGGCACACAGATAGAGAGAGGGGTGTTGGAGAAGTGTGTGGAGCCCGATCTACCTATGACCCCACCTCGCATCACAGAGTCGCCCAGCCCAAAAAATTTTGGGGAGGGGGAAAAGGGTACTATAGGCTATGCCCAGGCCAGGCAGCCCAAAGCACCCAAACATGGAGCCTTGCTCGCCTAGGCAGGCACCTAGTCGCCTTTCTAGGGGTCAGAAAGGCGGTCCAGAACCTTGGCCCCATAAGGGCGCCTGGTCGCCTAGGCAACACCTATGCAACCACCTTGACAACTATGCTTGCTTCTAACTACAACTGCCTCGATCCTTTCTTCAAATGTCCTGGGAATCTTAAGAATTTAAAAGAACTAGGTAGCTAGACTGGATAATGAGATAAGATCCACCTTCGACTAGGTGATAAAACTTTAGCTTTTTATCCTTCCTGATCCTGATCAAACTTCTTAATAATAATGTTCCAATATTCCCATCTAATAGGGCTGAAGAAAGTAATCTCAGGTGTTTGACAGGGAAGCTTGTGCTCCTGCAACCAGAATTTCAGCAAGAATATCAGGTCTCTCTTGTTCAAAATTATTCCCCACCACCTCAGATTTGAAGTAAGCTGATTCTAAGGCCCAAGGTTGCTTCAAATAAAATCAGAAGACTTCAGATTCAGCTATTTCACAGGAACACCTGATGAAAAAAGATTTTTTTTGCCTGCACACTGTAATTGGAGGAGAGTAAACCCACCTGCCCAGGATCAAGCCTGAATCACCAGTAGCCCAAGCCGTGGACAGGCTAAACGTCTCTTGGACAGTGGGCCCCCTCGGCCCAGCGAAGTCCATGAGGTTGGAACCCATGTGAACCCCCTTTTGGTACCCTCCTACACATCCTACACGGTGAAGTTCTCACTATTAGACTATGGTCCACAGTTCTGATGACGATGGAGCTCAACACTTTCCCTGACAAGGTGGACGGCGGCAGTAAAATGGGTCACACTGCTGAAGACCCTGGGAGCTATGAAAGAAGCCACATGGTTGCCTCTTAACAAGGATAGAGAGTGAAGCTGTCATCATATGACATCTCGCATGTATGTTTGAAGCCCGTCACCTCCAAAACTCTACTAACAGAGCTCCAACTAATTGTGTCATATACTTCCTCAACATCTACTCCATTAGCAGACAGCCTCTGCATCTAATTTTATGATAATGTAACCACTCTTGTGTAGCCATAAGGTTAATAGAGTCCCTTCAAAGAGTGATGTCTGCTCTCTATCCACTAACTTGTTGACCATTTTTTGTGTGTATTAGTCATAGTCTTGGTTATGATTTTATGGCAGCCATCAGAAGGCAGTCTGGCCCGCAAACTTTCAGCTCATCTGCCTCTATTTCTGAAACAAGAACTAGCAAGTAGAACTGAGACATTTGATTGGAATCGGTCTTTCTTTCTTCAAACTCTCACCTGCCATTAAATCATCCTTATTAACCTCCCAAGAGTGTTGATAGAAAGCACTTGGAGGTCAAGGTTTCCGTGCATGCACGCTGAAAATTGCACCTTGATTTCCTCTTGTGTGAAAGGATAACTGAACCCCACTGCTTCTTTCCCCAGAATCCTGTAGTTTAAAAGCTCCACCTGATGCATCCAAGTTTTCTATTAAACATATTCATGTGTAAGTCCATGAAATGTTGCTTGATCTAAACTGTATCTTCGAAAATCACACCTTCAGATTGTTATGTTTGATTATCAGAGTTCTCTTTGTAATGCTGGCCACTGAACGGAATAAGACAGTGTTTTATTGCCTTCTTTAAGACAAAGTTCCTTTACCCTTTGCTTCCATAATCTCATCTCCAAGACGTCATTTGCTGTAGTCTCTTTCCAACTGCTGCTTCCTCTGTTTCTCTTTATCATAACACTCCCCAATTTCGTTCTTGAACTTGATTTATCAATTTTCTGCGAGAGATCCTGTTTGATAGTAGCTGCTGAAGGCCAAAATGCCTCTCTGCTCCATTTCCTTACGTGGTTTCCAATCCATCTGAGTTTCTTTGTTTGATCTAAGTGGACACATCTCCCCTGGAGCTTCCAAAATCACACCTTCTAGATTTTATATGGTTGATTATCAGAGTTCTCTTTGTAGTGCTGGCCGCTGAGTGGAAGAAGGCAGTGTTTTATCGCCTTATGTAGCCCAAAGTTCCTTTGCCATTTGCTTCCATAATATCATATCCAAGAAACCATTACAACCTTTTTAACTGCTGTTCCTTCCGTTTCCCTTTTTCATAAGCTCCCCAGTTTCCTTCTTGAACACAATTTTATCAATTTCCCAAAGAAGATCTTTTCTGATAGCACCTGCAGCCCCAAATGCCTCTCTGCTCCAGTTCTTCAAACAATTTCCAAGCCATCTGAGTTTATTTGTTAGATCTAAGCAGGCACGTCTCTCTTAGAGGTTCCAACCACCAAATGGATACCAAATCACTGAATCCCTTCTCTCGTACCTAAGGGGGTGCTTGGTTGCTATATCAAACACCTCTGTCAATAACAGTTTTGATACTGATATTGATGGGGGTGTCTGGTTACACTCTACCAATTTTAATATTAGTATGTTAAATGAGTCTAGTGCGACACCAATTTTAGTATAGGTCCAAACATGTGTTAAAAATGGTAGAATCCAAATTTTGAGTCCAAAAATAACTCCACCCTTCCACCACTTGTAATTTTATCCTTTCTCTTTAATTACCACCTTTGATAGTCCTTCTGTATCAATAGTAATGTTGATATTCTATATTTTAGAAATATTAATATCACAACTAATAATATATCAAAATCAATACTCCAACCACATAGCGAAGTAGTTCTAATCTGAACAGCTGAGAAATTTTCATTCCCAGTGAGGTGGGCAGCAAGCAAGATGGACACATGATTGGAAACTAATCTTCTACATCAAGTATGTGGTCTCCAACTTGGAAAAGTGGCATTTTCGATCCATTATTACCAAGTATTTATCCAACTGGACTAGAGAAGTGATTATCTGGAGTTGGACCAAGCATAGAAGGCATTGTATGTGCACATATCTATCAAACATCACTCTACTCCGAAATCTAGATGTCCCCTGACTATCCATGAAATAAGCACCTCTATTAGCATTACATTCCCCTCCAAAATGCCATTCACAACGTAAGCATTTGTAACAACCCAAGAGCTCTTTCTACATAGAGTTGCACAGATGTTAAAGTATCATCTACAGGCTCGTTCTCACCTTTCAATTTAGAACTCTAACCAAAAGAGTGAATTAGCTTTAAGAAAGATAAATAATAGTCTATCACTGTTTCAAGTGGCCCTCAAGCATGAATCAAACTTAATTAGCCCCCCAACTACGCTTCAAAAAAGAGTCACCAGAAAGCATGTTGGTTAAAGCTAGTTCAAGTGGCCCAACTACTTGGCATATTTCAACTTATCAGTAGAAACCATGCTGAAAAGTGTTCCTAGGTCATGTGTATTGGATTATTGTTCGTTTTTTCATTCAACATAGGCAAATTTCAACTTATCAGAAAAGTACATGCTGATAAAATCATCCATGGTCCTGTGTAATGGACTACTATTCACTTCTTCATTGTAGTGGTTTCATGCGTACTTACCTGTTTCTATATTAACGATCACCATATTAGGTCTGTCCATTCCTGTTGCTTTCAGCCAAGATATAAGTACTTCCTATGTGAAGAAACTACATCGTAGCAACAATTAGCACCTTCTCTTACCTTCATGAAGCAGTAATGCCCTGACGGGTCAGGAAGGTGATATTATGAACCTCCGAATTTTCCAGATGTAAGGTTTACAAGTGCATCAACCTTTGAGATTTGCCAGATTGGATCAGAGATTCAGAATCAGTAGAACATGGACAATTTTTGTCAATTTATACACCCCAAGCCAGCATTCGTCATACCATGCACTAAAGGATGTGAAGCATCAGCAGTGGCAATTTGGTGTTCCAATCACATCAGAACAGTGTAGTGTGGGATGTCCCAGCCGAAGTCAAATGCAGACGTACTAGGTCACGTCAGGCACGGGTCAAGGTACACTGATAAGATATCCAACAGACAGCCCAATATTTTACCCAACACTGAGTCAAAAATGTATGTTAGAGGAGGCTCCTTTGAACAAGCAAACCAATGTGGTACAACCGTACAAAAAGTTCAAGGTAACATCTTAAGTCACATGTGCACAAATGGCTCTACCAATCTTCCCACCCCCCTCATTATCGTTGTGGCTGCTTGCCGCTCAACGCATTACTAGGTGCAAGCGCCATTTTAACGCCTACCTCCCCCCTCAGTTGCTAAAATTTGCCTTTTCTTGGTGAGTAGCGAACCCCGACCAGAAGACGAGACTTCGGATCAGCTAGCGTCAATCCATGATCCGTCTAGAGCAGGCCAAGGAACATATTAGCGTCAATTTTAAGCTATGCGGCCCATGTCCAACCCAAGCAACTTCCTCAAAATCTTAAACATATTAAAAACTCTCCAGTAGCAACGACTCCAAGGTGGGGAGAACAAAAGGATGGGGGGAGGGGGGAACAGAAGGTAGAAGGAGAGTCTATGAACATATCCGATTGAGACGACCATCCAAAAGAGAAGTAAACATTTGAGGATGGCACCGAGAGCCGCCATAACCTTTCGTCTATTTCTTCTCTTACCGAGGATGTTGGAGGAGTGGGAGAAGACGGGGCCGAGGATGCGGAGGTCCCGGGCGGGGATGCCGGCGCGCTTGATGATGGCGCTCTTGTCGCACTCGAGCAGCTCCGTCTGCCCAGTCCGATCGAACCGCATCCAGAGGCGCGCGCCCCCGGCCTTCTTCTTCACGCCCTTGGGGGGCAACCCACCCCCACCGGCCACCGCGGGAGGGCCCAAATTCCCACCGTCCGCGTTGCCGTGGCCGTGGGGGCTCCTCCCGCCGCCGCTGTTGTTGTTGGGAGTGGGGATCGGGCCGATGGGCTGCATCTCGGTGAGCCTCTTGGGCAGCACCATCTTCTTGGCGAAGGAGAGGGGGCCCTTCTTTCTCCCCATGCGATCACCACCATGGATTGCCGCTCGTCTCTCTGGTACGGAACCTGCCTTCCTCTGGACGTTCTCCTTGTTCTTCTTCTGCTCCTACACCATGATCATCACATCTGTCCTGGGCTGAACGGGACGGAAAGGACCAGTGGTGGCTGGGGGGGGAGGGGGTGGTGACGAGGCCGAGTACGGGGGAGAATCCACGCTCGCTCTCGCCACCACAACCCCGGCGGCTCGGCTTTCGCCGTTTCCGTTTTCCTTTAAGATGGTTCGCTGATTTCAGAATAAAGTGTAGGGGAATGAATCGATTGGAATTGCATTTAAATATATACTGTATTTTTATTTATACATATACTCTTTATATATTAAATTAAAAACGCATATACCCATGCGATATTTTTTATCAAACTATCCATCTTTTCATTTTCTTCTTCCTTTCTAATTAAGTTCTCTTCAGATTTTAACAGTTCGTTAACTGCATACTGCTCATTTGCCCTACAATATCTTACCCAAAATCACCCGAACATCATTTTATCAATTAATAAACGAACTCCGAGAGATGTCATTGGACGATAGTTAACTTTTTTTTTTTTGAGAAATGCTTTGTGCATCGAAATTGGTGTATAAAATCACGTCAACTTGTAACATTTATTTTTATTGATCTCTCAAAAAAGTGAAAAGATCATTTTTGTGCATAAAAGACACCTCATGTCCGATGGTACGGTCCGTTTTTTCGTATATTAAAGACGGAACGCACTCGGAGAGAAAATATATGATTGAAATATTTTATAAAAGAATGACATGTTTTGTTATGGAAATAAAATATTTAGTATAGAATTGAAATATTTTGTTAGATTTTATTATAAATTTATAATAATACAATATTTTATTTTTATAGCATTTTATATTTATAATAAATATTTCATTCACGTACCAAAATATTTCATTTATGTAGTATTTTATCATTGTAACAAATATTTCGTTCATATAATAAAATATTTTATTTATTATAATAAAATGTTTCATTCTTGTAACAAAATGTTTCACTCAAATGTAAAATATTTTATTCTTCTACAAAACATTTCAATCATGTATTTTTTCGTCGAATGCGCTCCGTCTTTAATACGTGAAAAAACGGACTGTATCATCTAACATGGGGTGTCCTTTCTGCGTAGAAATGATCTTTTCATTTTTTTTGGGGAGTCAATGAAAATAAATGTTACAACTTACAAGTTGACCTGACTTTGTGCGTCAAATTCGGTGCACAAAATATTATAGGATGTTTGATTGTTATTTTTTCTCTCAAATTTAAAAAAAAAATAAGAGACTCTCTAATAAGAGTGTTTGATGTTCCTTTTCTAAATTTTAAAGAGATAATCTAGTCACGTTATAATCTATTTAAAAAAATAATTCCCTCCTTTTCTTTTCTTTTTTTAGATTACTCTCTCGTCGCTCTCTCCCCCTGCGCGTCCCCCCTCCCCTCCTCCCTCCCCTGCGCGGCCGACGTCTCCCCTCCCCCCCTCCCCCGCGGCGTCCCCCCTCCCCCGCGACATCCCATGTGCACCACCCAAAGTAGTCCACAATCGAGGGCAACTTCTTCTCCGGCCGTTGTCGGAAGGTCTTGAGGTGGGACTTCACGGTGCGGACGGCGTCGGTGATGGCAGAGAAGGGGTTCGACTGCGCGGCGCTGATGAAGAGGGAGTGCGTGAACGCCGCACCGGTGGTCTTGGCATCGCCGCTCTCGATGCAGAGCTCGAGCACGTCGTCGGGGTTACCCTGGAGGCTGACCCGGAAGGAACCGTCGACGAGTGGGAAGAAAAGCGTGTAGACGGCGTCTGCACCGTTGTCTCCTGATGTGTCATTGGTTTCGAGAAGAAGGAATTGGGTCTCCAGGGGGATATCTCTGCCCTGGTCTCCCGTCCTCTGGGCTATCCACCATAGCTTGAATCGGAAGCACGTCAAGAATCGAACGCCTCTGCGATCAAGTGTGGAAGGAAGATTCAAATTTAGAGTAACTACAGATGTAGCCTGAGTTCAAGGCACAAAGAACCCTCGGAGATGTTAATAAGAGGGGGGAGGGGACAAAAGTTTGCATCTTGTTTGTCTGCAGATAATAAACAATGGAACGGGACGGTGCTCTTGACCTGAGAGTGCCAAGAGGAGTGACCTGCCGGCCGACGAGCTCTTGGAAAGTGGCACCGAGGAAGATGCCGGACGGTGGCATTTCCATCATCGGGAACATCCAGCAGCAGAGCATCCGGGTCACAGCGCATCTCTCCCTCTGTTATAATAAAAATTATTTATCAAACAAATTTATAAAAATTTTAAAAATTATGATACTTTTACTAAATAGATAATATCAATTTTTTAATTTTTTAATTTAAGTTAAAAATTAACACAATATAATTTTTTAGGTAAAAATAATTTTTTTAAAAAAGTTGTTCCAATTCCAAACACCCTATTACTCATTTTTTGTTACTTAAAACGGCACCTTCCGCATTCTCCAACGTCCCATGATTTTGGAGTTGGGGGAATAAATTTTCGTATCAGATAGTTAAATAATATAAGTTAAGGTGTTGACATTTTAATTCCTTCCTAAAATGTCATATTATTTATATAAAATATTCACCCATCTATAAATGATAAAAAAGAATTTGTACTGACCTAGACAAGAGAAATATATACTTAAAATTTGAATAGATCTCGCCCCCTATACACATTTTCTAGCCTATATAATAAAAGAGCTTAAATGCATACTAAAAATGAGACAATTAAAGATTTTTAGGTCAAAACAAACTTTGTAAGAAATAGATAAAACATACAGAAAAATAGCAACATGGACTCTTTATCTTACGAGGTCACATATTTTTTTTGTCCGATCCAAGGTGAAACGCATCAGAAGTTTGCTAATTGCACGGGAGTTTGGCGTAGATTTCACGAGTGAGGTTGTCAATGAGTCGGGCTCGGGTCGGGTTCAGGTCATATTTAGGTCGATTCGACTTGGGTTTGACTTATAAATATTAAAATCCGAGTCTGACTCGGGTCTGACCTATGTCAGCCGAGTCGGGTCGAGTTCGACATTATTTAAAAATACAAAGCCCAATTAAGGTACGGTTGAATCTGATAACTTAAATAAAAAATAGAAATAATAAAAATTATTGTATATAATAATATAAAATTTATAATCTCACTAAATTAATTAAAATTTTAATATTAATTACATGATTTATGTGAAAAAAATTAAAAATTTAATTAAGTAAAATAACATAATTTTAATTAAATATTTTTAAATTTTGAAGTGAGACCAAAAAGAGAGAATGTGTCCGCGAGTCGAACTCAAAATTCTCAGCGCGGCTCGCGGGTCTAGTCAGACCAACTTTTAGGCCCGACTAAAAATTCGCGGGCCAAAAAAGAGCTTGCAGCCCGACCTGAAATCGGGTCAGGCCTGCGGGGTCAGACCGACCTATTGACAGTTTATTCACGGTCCGTGTAATTTAATTCTTAAGAAAAGAGAATTAAAGTTTCAGAACTGTATTTGTTTAATTAGGAAATGTATTTCTCTAGAAATTAATAATCCTATTAAAAATCAGATTAAATAAGGATTTTGGGTATTGAATTCACACCTGTATCTATTTTTAAAATTAAAAGTAGACATATCAAACAAGTTTAAGTCTTTTTTCTTTCTGAGGAGGGTAAATCAGGCTTGACCCAGATTCGGCCCACGCACGTGCGACTCATTAAGGCTTGGACGCACTGAGCCCAATCGAGGGGCAGACACACATGTTCGGCCCAAGAAGAAGATGACCGGCCCAACGAGGCATCGGATTCCACGATGCTGATGAGGCCGGCCCAAGCGCAGTTCTCGCCGGAGGACACTCCGACGACCGACCGTTGCCCCCACGACGCCGGCCTTGACCCCATAACGGGCGAGCACGCGTCATGAGTGCCGTAAGACTCGCCCATAGACCGGCCGACGCCAGGGCTATCGCCCTCCAACGGGAAACTCCCGCCGACATAGCGGGGAACGTTACTCCAACTAAACGGACCCTTCCTTATCAAGGGATGAGGCCCTCGCACCAGGACAACCCATATAAAAGGGACATCGAAGATAGAGAGGGACACGGTAGATTCTTCTACTAAAAATCCCACACGACTACGCAAGAGGATACTCTTGCCCCCAAGCCTTCTACTGAGAAGAGAGCAGCCCTACCAGCGACAACGACAAGAGGGCCACCTACGTCCAGAGAGCTTCTACTTCCTGAGCGGCCTTACCACCCAGCGAACACTCTCGAGAGTCCACTGGGACCGACGAGCACGCATACAGAGGATCTACACGTCTCCTGGATCGACTCCTATGGCCCCTACCTTTCTCTTGGTCTGTTAGGATCCGTTAGAAGACAGAACGAAACAGGTTGTGATGCACACCCCTCGGGGCGTCACAGCCTGTGACGGTCCTACCTAGGCGCGTCAGAAGAATGAGCTGCGTCAGCTATGACACTCCCATACAGGGGTGTCACAATGCTCTGACGGTCCTACCTAGGCGCGTCAGAGACTCGTGACCCCAACAGTCCGAAAACACGAAAACAAACGTAGCGGTCAAACCCAGGCGCGTCACACTCTCTGACAGTTTATCGTGAGACCGCCAGAGCAACCGACGCCCTGCCGACAGAACAGGACCCTGTGACGCACCCTCCTTGGGGCGTCACAGCACGTAACGCACCCACCCTGGGGCGTTACAGACTGTGACGGTCACTGGAAGGACCGTCACACCGTCCCGAGAACGCTACGGCGGGAAACGACCCAAAAATCATCCCACGCTCCCATACCTCCACGGGAGAGAGGAAAAACAAGGGGGAAGCCCCCAAATAGCCCATAGCATGCATCTAAGGCCTCGGATCGGCCAAAAACGCAACGAAACGAGAGATCCGGCTCACTCCCCAAAAATATGGATTTTTCTCAAAAATCCCGATTACGCCCGCTCGGCTCACCACGGCCTACAAAACTCGCGGGAAAGGAAGTGCACGAGCTGGGGGTCCATCTCCCTACCTCAACCGAAGAAACGACGCGCCGTGGACGCCGATCCACGAAGAAAACGTCGTGAAACCCTCGCCATTCCACGAACCCGCGGCCGAGCTTCCACGCGCCACTGGCCCTCGATCCTCGACCCGTTCCCCGTTCCTCGCCTCCCGCCATCGCCGCCTCGCCCTCCTCCACCAACGTCGGCCGCCCGAGGAGAGGGGGAGAGAAAGAGAAGAGAGAGTGTGAGAAAGAGAGAATGAGAGGGGGGGAGAGAAAATGGTTAATATATATAGAAAAACTTGGAAATTCTAGAAATTCAGAAAATTACGAAAAATTACCTCCGCGATCCTCGGAAGGAACACAACGCGCGGGTACTGTCCTGGAGTCGGAGAACGCCACGGTTCGTCCTACACAGAGTTCCGAAGGCACATCAGGGAAAAACACGTGTAAGGCACAAAATACACTCCGAGACCCACTAAAATGATCCGAAAAAAATCCGGGGTACTACATCGGACCACCCTCTCCAGGCTCAGGCCACGGCCGCCAAGGTGCCGGCACGGGGTCCCTCCGGAGGACCAAAGGTTGACGGCGAATCGGCAGAGATTCGTCATCCGACGAAGTACTATACTCTCCTGAGGATATTCTCGGCAGAGCCTACCTACTACGATACGTTGAGCACAAGACGACCGCTGGAACGCTGCGTAAGGCCACTATTTAAAGTGTGGGATTAAGTCTCCAGAAGCAGGAGGACTCCTACCGCCTCAATTCAATCGTAGAAGTCGAAGCCACGGATCCCGAAAGTCGCGCTCCTTCAGAAGCTCTCATTAAGGGCGCCGTTTCGTATCCCTAGAGGATCTCGCGATGGTTCAAAGGAAGGAAGTACACAGTAGAAATCTCGAAGATTTGCGAAGCAAAGAAGGAAAGTCTTTCATTCCCAAAAGGAGAAATTACAAAAACAGGCTACTGCCTCGGAAAGCGCAGGAAAAGGAAAGGAAAAGACAACAAGGGGCATCCTCTCAAGGACTTGCCCCGGTTACATCATCACGTGCCCCGAGCTCAGCAGGCGCACGCGCATCAGCGGCACCAGGAGGAGGTGGCTCGTCACTCAAGTCCACCACGACAGCATTGACGGGCGCCCGCTCGCCCGCGCTCGACACAGACTGCTCGGCACCCGCCCCCACGGGGTCGGGCCCCTCTTCTTCGTCCTCGGTCCCCGAGCCATAGGGATCTGGAGAAGGAGGGAGGACAGGAGCCTCGAGGTCGAAATACCCCGCGGTGGCCTTCACGGCGGCACTCCAGCCCTCCCGGAAGCCACGGTCACGGGCCGGCCCATAATACTGCAGGGCCGCCTCCGTCAGCTCGGCCCGATAAGCCGAGGAGGAGCGGAAGGCCTCCACAGCCTCATCACCCGCCGAGGACAGGGACATGCGCGCCCTGGCGAGCTCCGCCTCGATCTCCTGGCAGCGGATCTCCATGGCTCGGGTCTCCGCCTCCAGCTTGGCCGCCCTCTCACCAGCCGCGTCAGCTCGCGCCATGAAGGAGTCTCGGTCGTGCTCCATGCCCGTCAGGGCCAACTCCAGCTAAGTCAGCTGCTCCCGAAGGCCGGCGTTCGCAGTCTCGGACTCCGCCAAGCATCCCTCGACCCCAGCCTGACACGCCCGACTAGTCTCCAGCTCACGCGCGGCATCCAGGAAACGGTGCCTCCACAGCCCAAAGGTGCTGCTGACCAGGCATACGCTCTTCGCAGCAATAGCAGTCAACTCGTCCACGACACCAGGACCGAGCTCCCCGACGTGCTCGTGCCAACGAGCACTCCGCATCATGAGATCGACGACGCCCGGGACTCCGGGCACCCCCGTCGGTAGGTCCTCAGGCCGCGAGGACTGATCACGCGGAGACGAGGATCGACCACGTGGAGGAACCCTCTGTGGGGAAGAAGGATCCGCCTCGGCAATAGCAGGGGCCTTGCCCCTTTCACACCCCCGGTTACCAGAGGTGGACGCCGGAGTAGCAGCTTCCGGCGCTACCGACGACGGCGGCGGGCAAACATTGGGGGGAAGCGCCCCAGGCGAAGGCGGGACCCAGCTCCTGGCTGGAGTCGAATCCCTCCCCCTCTTCCTCGACCGGCAGCGACTGTCGATCACCGCCAACTCATCCTCGGTCAGATAAGTCTGACCACCGCCAGCCATGGCAGACTCTTCTCCGGGCACGTTGGGAACGGCTTCGGATAGACTACGCCGGGAACTGGACCCTCCACTGGCCACCGACACCTCGGGCGTACGCGCCAAAGGAATGCCAACGGGGGCCGGATACTGCAACCTCCCCGGGACAAAATCAACCTGGGCTGGGGGGGGCGACGACTGACACCTGTCCGGTCCCCGGAGCAACGTGATCCACGGGACGAGGAGCAAGCCGCGACAGCTGGACGGTCTCAGGGGTCCAACCCAACGCTCCAGTCGCCCCTGAAAACGCAAGGATAAGGTTAGTCCGACATTTGCCACTACTGCCACATCCCTGCGGGGAGACAGGACCAGTACCCTGAGGCAAGGGGAGACACAACCCCAGCTCTCGGAGCAGCGCCGGGGTCAAGACGTGGTCTGCATCGACCAAAGGATATCGGGAGACTGCCTTCAGATCCCGACGGCCCTCGGCATTGAGGGGAGGCTTCGTATCGCGCCAAGGGCGAGGAAAGCCGCCCCGCATCCAACCATCGGAAGCTCTCTCCCAGTCCTTTGACTTGATCAGGTATACATACTACTCCGCCCATCTCTTACGGTTGGACGGGGTACGGGAGACAGAGACAAAATGGTTATTGGACCGAGCCTTGAAATAGGCGAAATAAGTATCGGACGGGCAACTCTGGAGAAGGAAAAACTGCCGGAACAGGTCGACGCTCGGCACCACCGACGCTCTGCGGCACGCGTAAACAAACCCGCAGAGAATGCTATAAGAGTTGGGAGTTATACTCCCAGGGCACCGCCCGTAATGATAGAGGACGGCCGAAATGAAAGGGTGGATTGGAATACGGAAACCCGCCTGGAAGGAGACCACCGGTATCATGATCCCGCCGGTGGGGTGACTCGTTGGGTCGTCTCCCACGGCGGGGAAGATGATATCGTACTCGGGGGGGGGGGGGGGGGGGGGGGGGGGATCTGGAAGGTCTCCCGCAGGCCGCTGAATACCCTATATGCTACCAGAGGCTGGGAATCAGGCCGGCTACTACCCGCACCCGAGGTGCTCGGTGCACCGCCTCGACTCTGAGGCATCTCCTCCGAAGAGGAAGACTCGACGCTGAGAGTTCTCCTGCGTGGAGGCATCACTACCGGGAAAAAGAAGGACCGAGAAAGAAGGATCCTCACCAGGCAGAGGGAAGCAGAAGCCTACGCCGAAACGCGGCGACCAGCGAGATGTGGGTATGGTCTTCAGAAAACCTCACAGCACTCCTTATAAACCGCCCACTACTACCTAACGGTTGCCCCCTGAGGGTCAGACGAAGGGATGCCTGCCGCTACGACGGTACGGCTACTGAGGCTAGGCGACCATTCTGAGCCCGCATCCCTAAAACAAGACAAGACCCGGCATCATCATTGCCAGCATGGCCTCTGCCCTCGCCAGAGGAGCCTTGCGCGCCAAGCAGGCCTCGAAGCCACCAACTCTCGCCGTACGAGGAAATCGCCTTCGGATCACACCCTCCAGCAGAACCCTCTCTTGGAATACTCTCAGTCCCCTGCGAGTGCTCGGCAACTAAGAGTGGGGGGGAAGTGAGAAGGGTAAATCTGGCTTGACGCAGATTCGGCCCACGCACGCGCGGCCCATTAAGGCTCGGACGCACTGAGCCCAATCGAGAGGCAGACACACATGTTCGGCCCAAGAAGAAGATGACCGGCCCAACGAGGCATCGGATTCCACGATGCTGATGAGGCCGGCCCAAGCGCAGTTCTCGCCGGAGGACACTCCGACGACCGACTGTTGCCCCCACGACGCCGGCCTTGACCCCGTAACGGGCGAGCACGCGTCATGAGTGCCGTAAGACTCGCCCAGGGACCGACCGACGCCGGGGCTATCACCCTCCAACGGGAAACTCCCACCGACATAGCGGGGAACGTTACTCCAACTAAACGGACCCTTCCTTATCAAGGGATGAGGCCCTCGCACCAGGACAACCCATATAAAAGGGACATCGACGATAGAGAGGGACACGATAGATTCTTCTACTAAAAACCCCACACGACTACGCAAGAGGATACTCCTGCCCCCGAGCCTTATATTGAGAAGAGAGCAGCCTTACCAGCGACAACGACAAGAGGGCCACCTACGTCCAGAGAGCTTCTACCTCCTGAGCGGCCTTACCACCCAGCGAGCACTCTCCGAGAGTCCACTGGGACCGGCGAGCACGCATACAGAGGATCTACACGCCTCCTGGATCGACTCCTACGGCCCCTACCTTTCTTTTACTCTGCTCTTCTCTATCGCTCATTAAATCCCTTGCTGACTTAAGCATAGGAGGGTTGTCTCCTGGGGTAACACCTGGGACTCCTCCTGACGCCATCTTGGTTTCTCGGTGTGTGTAAGCATTCACGGGCGCGAAACGATTTCCCCAACAAGTAAATAGAGAAGGTGGTACGTGGACTAAGAACTATTTTCATGCCGCTACATTTTCTATTTTTTTTAAGAGAATAAAAAGTAATCAAACATCACATCATCTCTTTAAAAGTTTAAAAATTCAAATAGTCTCAAAAAAATATAAAAATTCAAATTTGACTTGTCTTCAAGAAAAATGTCGAATAATAACTTGCAAAAAAATTGGGCCTCCCTTGTGCAAAGATCTTGAATCAATTTTTAACTTTCGCAATTACACGAACGGAAAATATTATTCCACAAATTGTTGAGTCTAGAATTGATATGGAAGTACTTGGCCAGCTATATGCGAAGTTGCGAACATCTATATAAATAAACATTGGATCAGTTGATCAACATGAAAAATAATAATAATAAAGTTGCACCCAAACAATAAATAATGTGAGAGAAGAAGCGGGAAAAGAAGAAACGAAATTGGGGAAGACGGAGGGGGCGGTGGAACAGAAGCCTGCGACCGCGGGGGGGGGGGGAGTCCCCGTCGAGCAGGAAGAGGAAGACCGGAGAGATGCGAGGAGGAGCAGGCGGAAGGAGAGGAGGAGGAGGTGGCGGCGGAGGGGGCCTGGGAAGGGGCCGGGGCGGCAGGGCCATCGCCCGGAAGCCCTTGTCCTCCGCCGGGCCCTCCCGCCGCGAATCCGACGCCAGCCTTTGCAGCAGCCGCCCCTCCTCCGTCTCCCTCGCCCACGCCGTCCCCCCCATCTCCGACCGGTCCTACCAGTCGGCCGCCCTCCGTTCCGTCAACGCTTACCTCGCCTCCATCTCCTCCGTCGCCCTCCGCCCCCCGCTCCCCTCCGCCCGCGACATCACCAGGGCGTTCGACGACGTCCTCGCCCGCTTGGGATGGTCCGTGCCCGTGGGCGTCGCGTCCGCGCTCGAGGACGACTTCCCTTCCCTCCTCGCCCAGCTCGGCTGCCCCGTGAAGTTGAGCAAGTCCGCCCTCAAGGCCCCCGGCACCCCCCACGCCTGGCCGCCCCTCCTCGCGGCGCTGCACTGGCTCGTCCAGCTGGCGCGCTTCGCCGATCACCGCGACGCCTCTTCTACCGCATCCTTCGAAGAGGGCAACGATGTCCTGCAGTACCACTTCCGGAGCTTCGCCTTGTTCATGGAAGGGGAGGACGACGCCGTGGAGGCCCTCGACCAGGAGCAGCTGCGCCAGACGGAGGAGCAGGTCGCGAAGCACGTCGCGGCGCTGGAGTCGCTGGAGAGAGAGGCGGCGGAGCTGGAGAAGAGAGCCGAGGCGCTACGCTCCGGGCCGTCCCCGCGAGAGGCGGCCGAGAGGGAGCGCACGTTGCTCAAGGATGATATCAAGAAGTTCGACGTCATGATCGAGAGCTGGAAGGAGAAGCTGGCGTCGACGGAGAAGCTGCTGGGGGAAAAGGAGGAGGTGTTGGAAGCCAAGTTGAGGGAGAGTCGGCGGATCTCTGAGGAGAACGAGGAGCTAAAGAAGAAGATCGGCTCGCAAGCGGTCAACGTGAGGGATGCAGAGAGGATGAAGAAGGAGTTCCAGGCCATGGAGAGGGATATTGCGGAGGCAGAGATAGGGAGGAACGCTCTGGAGGAAAAATCGTGGGAACTCGATGCAGCCATTGACCGTAAACAGAAGGAGTTGGAGTCTCTTGTGGAGCAGGCCAATCATGCCATCAGAAAGTAATCTTTCCAGCCTCCTCGTTTTTGCTGTCCTCGATTAACTGTTGACAGAAACATTTTCTTTAGAAACTCGTGGCCATCCTTCACAAGCCAATTCCTTTTTGATCTCTCTAGCAAGAGAGTCCATACTCCACAGACTTGATATAGTTATTAACTATAATCATAAATCAACCATCAATTTAGATCTGGTTAATGGCGAATCAGTTACATCATAGATTAGACTTAAACAAGTGTCTATGGTCGGAAATTGGCTGAATGTTAACTCAAAAGTTGCATGATTTTTAGGCTAGGAAACTAGCTTTTGACCATCCTACCTGTTTACACATGCTTGAATGACTGGGCCGTTTCTGGTTGGGATGATGCATCTGGAACAGCTATTTGAGTTGGACTGTAACTTGGATGCTCTGAGCATCCGAAGGCTTACTAGTGCTGAACTCAGTTGTAGAAGCATGTTGCCCCAAATTAGATTCCATGTACCGAGTGAAAGACAATGCAATGCTAAACTTTCATGATCATCTACATTGTGTTCAAGCTGTTGCCTAGGCGACAATATACTGGGCAGCACTCAAGGCGACTGGGTGCCTAGGCAAGCAGCCCATTAAGGCACTCACCTGGGCTGCCTTGGTGTGCCCAGCCTACCTTGGGCCCGCCCAGTCTACCTTGGCGTGAAGCTGACCTGCCTTTTTTGGGATATGTTTTGGTGTTTGGATAAAATTTGTGGCCTTTTTTAAATAAATGATTCACGTTGCATTAAGTTTGCAAGAGAACATCTGACTCCCTCCCCTTTCCCAGTTTCTCTCAGGCATTTCTCACACACACAGCCCTTCCTCTACACGGATTGACGGCCGCATGGTTTTGACGATGTTTGATATTTATTCTGTTATATTTGCCTTTTTTACACATGTATGTGCTGAATATTTAGTAATATCACTTTTGTATTAAATGAAGATAGAATGTATATGGTAGAAAGTGTAGATTAGTGGTCCTCTTGATATGTACTTTGTTATATAAACTAGGCTTCACCTAGGCGCCTCTCCTTGTCGCCTAAGAAGTAAGATAGTGGACCACCGCCTTGGATGCCTTGACAACTATGGTCATCTGTCAAAGTCTTGAAGTAAGACACTAGTTCTCCCTCAAAGAAACTATTTATTGTTTTTGGTTTTATCGTGTAGCAGCAAATTATCTTCTGTGCTTCTATGGGGTTCTGGTTCAATAAATAGAATCCAGTTTAAAGAGGGATATTTCAGCAACTTACCTGTGCACTCGTACTTATTTTTTATTTTCATTAGTGAAGAGTTGTACCATACACTTTATGAGAAAGAGAGAGCACAAATCGTTCCTGTTGGTATTCTACCTTGCACAAAGGCACCCATGCATTTTATTGGGGAGCCAGCTACCATCACAATGAGTTCCACATTGCATGTGCCACTGAGTTGTGCTTTGCACCAAGGGTGTTTCAACAAGCCAGATGTCTCTTGATATGCAATTCCTTAATTTATGCAGTTTGAGTAGTCTCTGCTCAACTCTGTGTATCATCAAGTGCTTGATACTCCTCTGGTTGATAGCTTACTTTCTTAAGATGATTTTCAGGTTGAAACTTGGGTGTGACTTTCAGTATGTGTTGAATGTTAAAGGATCTTCTCCCTCTGAGGTACTCGGCACCAACTACAAAACAGTGCTGAAGCCTGCCCTAAATGAACTTGCTGATGAGATAAAGAAAAGTTCCATGGCAAAACTGGAGGAAAAAATTGCCCTCCAGAAACAGCTGCGTGAAAAGTCGCTAGAGGTGGAGGAGAAGAAGGAACACCTTGTTGCGCTTCAAAGGAAAATTGATGAGGTAGATTTCTGAGCCCCCATCCTGAGATTGATTTTCTTTCACACTAACACCCACTTAGAAATGAACTGAGCTCCTTACATGGAGAACACCTTATGGTCAACATATTCAGTAAAAGCTCCCTAAATGCCACTGTATACTTGGGAAAGATATCCCCATGTCAATATTAGCACAGGAGAGGAAAAGGGGCAGAGAGCGAGGGAAACAGATCGTTGCCTTGTTGACAAGGTTGTCAAAACATGGTTGATTAGGTTGTTAAGGAAGTTAGTGAGGGAAGTTTAGCAGGAGTGGGGATATGTGAGGATTTCAGCATTGGGTTCAATTTGTTCCTGCCATCACTGCTGCTGACCATGGATTATGACTGACTTTGGAACAGAAGAGGGACTCAAGTAGAAAGAGAGAATGGGATTAATAAGAGACTAGAAGATATTAGTGAGAGAGAAAAATGCTTCATCCTCGCTTTTCTCTCACCCCTCTTGCTGGCATGGCCCAAGAAATAAGTTTTGACTCCTGTTTCTGTTGCCATGCTCTTCAGCTATTTGTTATTAGGGTCATGTGTAGCCTATTTTGGTGCCAGTAATTGAATTTGAGTAATGTTCAAATACTTGGAGGAGGTGTTGACCATCCACATCTGGCTGAGTGTGGCGAGGAGAGAGGTATGAGATTTTTTTTTTGCTTGTTTTAGGTGACGAGAATATGGAAAACAAATCTCATTGGATGGTTCACTGGTTTTTCTAATATATCATGTATGTGGTGTCTTGTTTTGTTCACGAAAAGTTCCAATAAAAAAACAATAACATGAAGAGCAGTGTTCCCTCACGCTCCCCATACTTTTATGGTGACAAGGAGGCCAAAGATGTACATGTACTTTAGTTTCCTGTGTACCTAACCACTTAGGAACTTGCTCAACTTGTGCCTGGGTATCACCCAAGGCTATACAAGAAGGAAACATCAGGTAAAAACAAAAAATGAACTAAATTCAGATAGAAATTGAAAAGGCTGTTACGTAATCCAAAAGTATTAAATAACTTGCGGACCATCTCCAACACCGTGACCGGAGTTGAGAGAATGGGATACATGACCCATAGATGGATGGACAAGGGTGGTTTCAGGATGGCTGGTGGGGGGTAGAGTTGACTGATGGAAATAGAGAGAGGGAAGATGAAGGTTAAGAACTTAAGACGGAGACAGGAGGAGGATATTGACAAAAATTGTCCCTCTATGCTCTTCTGTCTTTTCTGTTTGCCTATCTGAGGTCACACAGAGACATGCGGGGAAGGGTGAGAGGATGAAGAGAAAAGAAGCAAGAGGGGAGGTGAGCGGACAAAGAGAAGAGGAGGACTTGCTTTCTCTACTATTTCTCTCATCTGTCACATAATGATGGACATAGGCAGTCACATCCTCTTAGAGGCAAGAGGGGACATAGGGAAAGGGTGAGAGGACGAAGAGAAGAGACCCAAGAGCGGAGGTGAGGGGATAAAGAGAAGAGAGGGACTTGCCCTATTCTCTCTCTCTCTCGCGTGCGTATCAGGCAACAACACAATGATGGTTCTCTCTCTCTCTCTCTCTCTCTCTCTCTCTTCCTCATATCACACAACAACACGTTACAATGATGGTCATAGGCAGCCAGAGAGAGAGAGTGATGGGAATCGACACCGAGCATGTACTTTTTCTTTTGCATTTATGTCCTTTTAGTTTGTGTTTATATCCTTGGGAAAGTATATGCGCAATTGTACGGCTTTATAAGCCAATGCGTCATTCCCACGGATTGTGTGGGTTTCTATGTAATTTGTCAGTAGGACCAGCAAGGGGGCCCTCAGCCCTTTCCCATCGGTCCATGTCACTCATGTGGGGCTGGTCAACCATCCTAGGTGGCCATCTAGAAGGGTTGAATGTCAAATGCCACATGGGTAGACAAGTGGTTAAATTGGTCCAAGGTAGGTCACCTACCTTCACCTACCATACCCCTTGGTCAAGGGGGCGCCCATCTCCCCTTATTAGTTTAATATTTTTTGTGTGTTGTTCACACTTAATCCCAGCCATCCATCCGCCATCCCTACATCCAAGGGTTTACATTAGATTTGATACCTTTTATATAAAATGTTGTATTTTCATGTGAAAATCAATGAAAATTCAGAAAATTTGTTGAAAGACCAAAGGCTTCTTGCGCCCCCAGCTCCTCCCCTCTGGTTCCTCTCCTCCAACCTCCAGTTCTAGAGTGATTTCTACCTCCTATCCCCTCCCCTCTATCTCCGGTGATCATCTGTGCCGCCGCCGCCGCCGTTCGTGCCGCCTACGAGCCGCCACGGAGCCATCATCAAGGTTCTGTCCTGCTGGACAGAGGTGACTTCCACGAATTCTTGCTGTCAGCCACGAGCTCAGATGGATTTGAAATTTTGAGGGTGTGTTCTTACCTTGAATCCCCACCTCCACCTAAATTTTCACGTCCAAACTCCTCCATTTAGTAATTTTCATTTTCGTTCATTTTGCATTCCCAGATCTGTTTTGTCTCTATCTACAGTGACAACAGCTCTGAGTTTCCCATCTCCGACCACCTTTTTGAATTTTCCAAACCCTCCCAATTTTACTGGGAGTTCTGTCCATCATCCCCTACATCCACCATTTTTCTTGATTTTTTATCCGCCATCTATCTATTTTTCAAAATTCGTGTTCTATCTCAGCTACAGTGCTTTCAGCCCATTTCCAGATCCGACCCACTTCCAGTTCAAAAATCCCATCAATTCGTAGCCACATCCAAACTTGTCCAAACCAGTTTTGTCGTTTTCCTAGCTTGATTTCCTACAACTTTGCTGAAGATCACCACTTCAGATTCGGACGTTCACATATCGGTCAAAGGCAGTTCTCAGACAAGTTCCCTGCAGATCTGAGAGCCCGGTCACTGTACAACAGCAACTCAACAATTCATTAAAGCCCAGATCCGTGCAGATCCAGGCCAGATCTTCAAGCCTAGATTGAAGTATTTGAAGTTAGCTTTCCAACGACGCCAGTTTCGTGTCGATCCGACATCGGGGCTGATCGCAGCGTCCGTTCTCGCCAGGACGCGCGCTGAATACCAGAAGTTGCAGATCCGTGGCCGGTTGTTCTGACCGGTGCCGATCGGAGCCGCCCGGCCTCCGGCCGGCGAACCAGCGCGCCTCCACTCCAGGGAGCGCTCATCCAGGCATCCACCACCACAGCGGTGCCACCGGGTCCCACACGGCCCCTCCGGACAACAAGTGGGCCCCACAGGCGCGAGTACGTGTGCGGCCGAAGCTACGCGAGAAGCCGCCCGTCAACCCGAAATCGATCCTCCGGGCCCAGTTGTGTAGCCCTTTACCTCCCTGCGTGGAGTGGGCGATATTTCATTGCTGTCATCATTGTGTAATATTTATCCCGGGAGTACGAGTTTCGGCCGGGTCCGTCTTCCCCACGCCGAGCGCGTGGAGGTATCGCATTCGCTCCCTTACTTGGCATTTTGCTTACTTTATATATATTTGTTTATGCCGCTGCTAGAGAGCATGTTTTAGGACCTAGCTCGCTATAATTTCATATCACCGCTGCTGCGAGAGAGTGAGGGAGACCGTCCCGTGACCCGATCTGGGCGCGAAAGAGTGAATTGACCACCCTAGCTCTAGCCGGTTTCTCAACCGTGCACGTCCGACGCTTCCCTCGTTAAGGGGCAGTCACGAGCTTGTCGTGTCCGTGGTCTCGTCCCGCATCAATTTGGTATCAGAGCGAGTTTGAGTCTAGGGTGTCCAAAAAAAAAAGTGTCATTTACGTCTAGCCATTAGTCATTGTCTAAGTCGTGTTTAGGGTCATCATTGTTTTAAAACAAAAAAAAGTGTCTTTTTGCATTTACATCCCTTTACTCGGTATATCAAAAGGTGTTATCCGAACGTTAGGCTACGCCTATCGGGAAGGCCGCACACTTGCGCGAGTGATCTTCGGATCGATTAACTCCGCCACGTGCCGAGTTTTGGTTACGTCTAGGTGCATCATATTAGTGTGCGTTTGCATTAGTCGGTGTTTCCTAGTCCGTGTCGTTGCATGCCCACTCGGCGTGGTACCCAAACCCATCGCCCCACATCTATGGCTAACCCTCGCGATGCCGCCTCGGGAGACTTCCACTCCTTACAGGAGGCAATGTTGGCCATTATGGCTCGGATGGACCGGTCCGAAGCCACCTTTCGGACCTTCACTGAAACCATGGATGGTCGCCTACGAGCTATGGAGGAACGCATGGAGACATCCGTCCAAGGCCTGGTCGGACGGTTGGAAGGGATGTCCCACGGAGACCCTCCTAGAGTGGTCCAAGACCCACCCCCACCTGCCCAGGCTGCCGCCCAAGGCCAAGCCAATCCTATAGCTCAGGCCCTGCCTGCCATTGTGGCCCAGGACCCGCCCGCACATGCTCCTCAGCCACCCGCCCCTCCTCGGGTTCCCGACTTACCACGCCGTGACCTTGGTCTCGAGGACTATGGGTCCGACAATGCCTATGAGGGGTATGGTCAGCGCCGTCATGGCTTTCAGCCACAAAGAGATGAGGATGATAGGGTCCTTAAGACCGTGCGAGCGGACCCTCCCACTTTTTACGGGTCTTTGGATCCGAAAGTCTACCTAGATTGGGAGTTCGGCATGGACCGTTACTTTGAATGGTATGATATGTCGGAGCGCCGAAGGGTCCGATTCGCCACCATGAAGCTCATGGGACAGGCGCAAACCTATTGGAAGAATGTAGAGAGCCTGCTACTTCAGCGGCTAGAACCCCCGATTGACACATGGGCCGAGATGAAGAATAAGCTTCGGCAAAAGTACCTTCCTCCCACATACCGCCAGCGACTCATCGATAGATGGCAAAGTCTTAGCCAGGGAGACCGGTCCGTCTCCGAATACATCGCTGAATTTGATGAGTACTTTCTACGATGTGGTGTCACGGAGGAGAGTACCATGCCCGTTTCCCGCTTTCGACGTGGTTTGCGGCCACACTATCAGTATGAGCTTTTCCGCCGCAATGCCAAGACGTTGGAAGAGGCATACCAGGTTGCTCTCGAGTTGGAGCAATTTGAGGGAGAGTTTGAGTCTAGCCATCGGTTGGGCCCCACCCCTCTCCGTAGTACCGAGCCCCGTCACTCTATAGGCCCACATCAGCGGCCTCCCATGGCTCGACCTCAGGAGCCCACCCGTCAGGAGCACTTCGCTCCACGGCCTCGCCCTCCTCCACCCCGGGATCTATTTCCACCCCGACCACCGGCACCCGTTGCCCGTCCCCCGGCTCCTATAGCCCGTCCTCTGGCACCGGCACCCTCTCCACTATTGTCCAATGCACCTACATCTCCCCCATTGCTGCCTACACCCCCTACCCGACGGGATGATAAGGGTAAGACCCCTTTTATAGGAGAGAGTAGTCGGTCGAGAGTGCAGTGTTTCCACTGTCACGGGTTTGGCCACATTGCCAGCGAATGTCCCGCTCGCACCACCCTAGCCCTAGGTGTTGGAGAATCCGTACCTCCCGAGCTTGAGTATGTCAATTACGTGGCCGATGAGGCACTAGCCGATGAGTACTATGCCTTGGGGGGGGGGAAGAGTTGGACGGCTCTCCGGCCGCCCAGGATGCCGCCACCTAGTGGGCTTGATGTCACCACCTTAGTCTAGAGTCGTGCATGAGTCAGTGTGTTTTTTTTGTGTGGTTTGTTTGCATGGTTTGTGTGTAAGTTTGAGAGTCTGCATGTGTCTTGTGTAAGCTCGTTGTCGTTCTCTTATGAGTAATAGGCGATTGGACTCACTTGATGAGTATGGGATCGGTTCTACATCTACCCGGATCAGTCACCTACAGGGACTCAGCGGTGATTCCTAGTGAGTCTTCGAGCTGCTCCCTTCCCTTTTGAGAGTGCCCCACCCGGAGTGTCCACCTTTAGCCCATAGCAGTCCGCGCATATCGAGTATATATGGAATGAGCAGGTGACGATCACTTGGAGTGGAGCGTACCCGCGTTAATTGGCACGGTGACGGATCCGCCGGAGTACTCGAGCATCCTTACCCCTACTCGACGGGGTCGAGTTCCTCCCACCCGGGAAGAGTTGATGGGAATCGACACTGAGCATGTACTTTTTCTTTTGCATTTATGTTCTTTTAGTTTGTGTTTATATCCTTGGGAAAGTATATGCGCAATTGTACGGCTTTATAAGCCAATGCGTCATTCCCACGGATTGTGTGGGTTTCTATGTAATTTGTCAGTAGGACCAGCAAGGGGGCCCTCAGCCCTTTCCCATCGGTCCATGTCACTCATGTGGGACTGGTCAACCATCCTAGGTGGCCATCTAGAAGGGTTGAATGTCAAATGCCACATGGGTAGACAAGTGGTTAAATTGGTCCAAGGTAGGTCACCTACCTTCACCTACCATACCCCTTGGTCAAGGGGGCGCCCCTCTCCCCTTATTAGTTTAATATTTTTTGTGTGTTGTTCACACTTAATCCCAGCCATCCATCCCCCATCCCTACATCCAAGGGTCTACATTAGATTTGATACCTTTCATATAAAATGTTGTATTTTCATGTGAAAATCAATGAAAATTCAGAAAATTTGTTGAAAGGCCAAAGGCTTCTTGCGCCCCCAGCTCCTCCCCTCTGGTTTCTCTCCTCCAACCTCCAGTTCTAGAGTGATTTCTACCTCCTATCCCCCTCCCCTCTATCTCCGGTGATCATCTGTGCCGCCGCCGCCGCCGTTCGTGCCGCCTACGAGCCGCCACGGAGCCATCATCAAGGTTCTGTCCTGCTGGACAGAGGTGACTTCCACGAATTCTTGCTGTCAGCCACGAGCTCAGATGAATTTGAAATTTTGAGGGTGTATTCTTACTTTGAATCCCACCTCCACCTAAATTTTCACGTCCAAACTTCTCCATTTAGTAATTTTTCATTTTCGTTCATTTTGCATTCCCAGATCTGTTTTGTCTCTATCTACAGTGACAACAGTTCTGAGTTTCCCATCTCCGACCACCTTTTTGAATTTTCCAAACCCTCCCAATTTTACTGGGAGTTCTGTCCATCATCCCCTACATCCACCATTTTTCTTGATTTTTTATCCGCCATCTATCTATTTTTCAAAATTCGTGTTCTATCTCAGCTACAGTGCTTTCAGCCCATTTCAGATCCGACCCACTTCCAGTTCAAAAATCCCATCAATTCGTAGCCACATCCAAACTTGTCCAAACCAGTTTTGCCGTTTTCCTAGCTTGATTTCCTACAACTTTGCTGAAGATCACCACTTTGGATTCGGACGTTCACATATCGGTCAAAGGCAGTTCTCAGACAAGTTCTCTGCAGATCTGAGAGCCTGGTCACTGTACAATAGCAACTCAACAATTCATTAAAGCCCAGATCCGTGCAGATCCAGGCCAGATCTTCAAGCCTAAATTGAAGTATTTGAAGTTAGTTTTCCAACGGCGCCAGTTTCGTGTCGATCCGACATCGGGGCTGATCGCAGCGTCCGTTCTCGCCGGGACGCGCGCTGAAAACCAGAAGTTGCAGATCCGTGGCCGGTTGTTCCGACCGGTGCCGATCGGAGCCGCCCGGCCTCCGGCCGGCGAACCAGTGCGCCTCCACTCCAGGGAGCGCTCATCCAGGCATCCACCACCATAGCGGTGCCACCGGGTCCCACACGGCCCCTCCGGACAACAAGTGGGCCCCACAGGCGCGAGTACGTGTGCGGCCGAAGCTACGCGAGAAGCCGCCCGTCAACCCGAAATCGGTCCTCCGGACCCAGTTGTGTAGCCCTTTACCTCCCTGCGTGGAGTGAGCGATATTTCATTGCTGTCATCATTGTGTAATATTTATCCCGGGAGTACGAGTTTCGGCCGGGTCCGTCTTCCCCACGCCGAGCGCGTGGAGGTATCGCATTCGCTCCCTTACTTGACATTTTGCTTACTTCATATATATTTGTTTATGCCGCTGCTAGAGAGCATGTGTAGGGATATCTAGCTCGCTTTATCTATTCATTACCGCTGTTGCGAGAGAGTGCGAGACCGTCCCGTGACCCGATCCGGGCACACGAGAGAGCCGACCATCCTAGCTCACTGCCGGTTTCTCAACCGCGCACGTCCGACGCTTCCCTCGTTAAGGGACAGTCACGAGCTTGTCGTGTCCGTGGTCTCGTCCCGCATCAGAGAGAGAGAGATGTTGGGTCCCGTGAGGTGTAAGCGGATCTAGAAGGGGGGGTTGAATAGATCCTATCACAAGTTATGGCCTATTTAAAAAACTCTTATCTAGCGGAAGCTTAAACCACTCTTATAAAGTGAATGAATCACCTAGGCACAATGCACAGCGAATTAAGTAGAGTGGCTCAAATGGAAAGATTTGAATTACAAGCTATGAAACGTCCACACTTCTTTAAGTGAATTACAAAGCATAACACATAGATGAACATGCAATAGCTTGCAACAACCGTGCGTGTGTGTGTATGCTATGTTGATCACTCAAAGTGCATATATATGTGAGCAAGATAACCAAGTATGGAAGCACATGAACCTGCGAATGGGGTTAGAAGATATAGAGCAATCACACAAAATAAACAACCCACAAGACAGGGATTTTTAAGGTGGTTCGGTTGCAACCCCGCAACCTACGTCCACCCCTCACCAAAACTCGGTGAGGCTTCCTTGCTGACACACAGCTTGACCCGGGGACACGCCCCAAACCACAGAACAGAGAAACCCCTCTTTCTGTCTTCCTACACACAAAGCCGGAAGGGACGGCTACACCGCAAATCGGAGAACTCCCGATTGCCTTCTTACTAACCACCGGTAGGGACGTCAACCGCAAATTGGAACACCCTCCAATTGCCTTCCTACTAACCACCTGGTAGGGACGTCAACCGCAAATTGGAACACCCTCCAATTGCCTTCCTACTAACCACCTGGTAGGGACGAATCACAACTTCAATGTTTAACAATATTGAAAGTAAAACAGATGTGAAGGAATTAAAACAAGAGATTGAGTAAGAAGGAATTGGCCCTTGTATCGATATGCTTTGTTGATCAGCAGTAGGGATCTCTTCTTCTTGCAAATCAATCTTCTTGTAATCACCCTTGAATGGATGATTGTTCTTCACGGAGTACTGTTCATGTGAACAGTAACTGTTCTTCCAATCCTCCTCTTTTGATCTCTTTGAATGGATGAAGAAGTGAATAGATGCTACCTTGATCCTTGCTTCTTTCTTCACAGATCTTGGAAGATGATCTCTTTGATATGAGCTTGAATACCTTGGATTGGATGAAGATGCTCTTCACGGAGTACTGTTCACGTGAACAGTAACTCGAACTCCTCTTGCTTTGAACACCCCTTTGAAGCCTCCTTTGATCTTCCCTCTTAGCCTTACTTGCTTCTACTCTTTCTTGGAGGATGCTGGATTGAGATATGAGCTTGAATCACCTTGAGTTGATGGAGACGATATTGGATGTAGATTTGATCTTCTCTTGAGTCTCCTTGAGTTGATGAAGAGGTGTATGGATGTAGCTTTGATCACCTTTGATAGCCTTGAATGCTTCTTCCTTGGTTGGAGGTTGCTTGGCTTCAGATCTGAGCTTGAATCACCTTGGAAGGATGAAGAACTCCAACCCGTAGTACTGTTCACGGAGGTGCTACAGTACCTTCGAAATGGCCTCTCTTGATTCACTTCATCAACTCCATCAACTAGGGTTTCTAACCCTCTTGTAATGGTTTTATAGACTTTGAATGGTCTATAAACAAGCCCCAGACCAGATCCACAAATCATGGGAAGATTAGGTAGGGTTTGATTAAACAAATCCATGGAAAGGGGCTGACCACGAGGTGGATTTCGAGGTCAAACAAGGTTGGCTCGGGGCTGGCGGTCGACCGGAATTCATGGGCCGGTCGACCGGAACCTGCTGCAGCTAGAACTTTTCGGTTCTGGCAAAACCGGTCGACCGGAATTCATGGGCCGGTCGACCTAAATGTCACAGACCTCGAACCTTTTGGTTCTGGGAAAATCGGTCGACCTAGCTACAGTGCCGCCGGTCGACCTAGCTACAGTAAATTCTAGATTAACACAATTCAGCCCCAAATGCCATTGTAACCCTTCCGAACTCTCTGGCATCAAACTCCTTTGATCTTGGGGAATATTTATTGAGTGTTTTGGCCTGCAAAATCATATAAAAAGGATTAGAACTTTAGCTCAATAATCCATATAATAAATGTATGAAATACACATATGAAATCTCATGAATTAGTTATATGTGAACACTTTGAATCACAAGTGTTCTGGGCTAAAGATCAAGAGATAAGAGCTCAACCACCCCAAGTAAAATATCCATGAAACACACTCATGGAATCTCAATAACAAGAAGGATAGAAAAGCTCATTCTCAAATTAACCATCCATATCAAAAGATCAAGTTCATATGACAATGAATTTAAACGAATGGATGATCATCATGTAACCTAAAGTTTCAAGAGGGATGTGAGCATTCAAGAACCACATGTTCCTTGGTATTAATGCAATGTGAGAACATATAATGCAAGTTGTGAATGGGCATCATGAAACCAAATACATGGAGAGTGATAAACAACAATGACTCATAGTGTTAAGCCATTATCAAAACCAAGAATACATTAGAACTCATATGACCATAGAATGATGTCGAATGACCCAAGTGACCATATGAACTCAAGTGACCATAGGGGCACAACAAGAGAGAGAGATCTTCCTCGTATCACACTGACACAACAACATGTTACAATGATGGTTTTCTCTCTCTCTTCCTCATATCACACAACAACACGTTACAATGATGGTCATAGGCAGCCACAGAGAGAGAGAGTGCTGGAGGAGTTGTCAGGGAGGATGCCAATGGCCACAAGGAGATGATTTGGCTCCATCAGCATTGGGAAGAGGGCTTGTCGAAGTTGAGTTTGGAGGCCTGGTCCGGAAGTTTCTCATTGTCTGTATTGGCATTGGACAGGTCACTCTGGGAGGGTGGAGGCCTGTTACAATGAGGATGGCAAGACAAACTGCAGGAAAGAGGATGATAGTTCAAGAATCAGGGCCCTGAGTTGCCCCTACCTATTATGTGCATGCCTTGACAATTATGCACCTGCTTAAGCCATCTTTGTTAATTCTGGGCCTTCCAATAACTGTTGTATTTTATGGAGTCAACTGGCACACACTGGCTTGAAATGGTGCTGTCTTAAACATATTTAGAATCCTCGATCTTGATATGGTTGTGGGTATACAGATAACAACATGAAAGCCAATGCCCCATAAATGTAATCAACCTCCTGGTTAACCGGACAGATGCAGAATCATTTGGCAGACATAGGGATTCAATAGTTATGATTGCAGAGTAGGTCAATTTCAGTGGATTTGGAAGCAATTGGATGCCACAAATGATGGGACCATGGGTTGTTGTTTTTCATAATTATGCTGAATAATTATTTGTCAGTAACATAGTGTTGACGGCTCATTTTGGAATTAAGCATTAGCAGGAACATTTTGACAAGGGTCAATTCCTCCAAACTAATAAATGTTGTTTTGTTCTGTTTTCCTTCTCCACTAGGATTGTTTTGGCAGTATGGTAAGTGGGACAATTCCACTAACATGGCCACGGGCTACCTGCTCTTCCTTTGGGATGCAGATGGATTTGCAGTTTAGTTGCGACCTGGACAAAGACCTGTCAACTTGAGAAAGCCATCTAAATCTTGTTCCTACAAAAGACAATAATTGAATAAAAACTCTGAAACTATTAAATCACTCAGTGGGGCAGTAGGTTGCCTTGTAGAGTTTATGAGGTGGATGACCATCAAAGCAGGGATACTGTTGCTCCACCCAGAGTCATCCCACACTCCTCTTCTCGCACCACCCATTTTATAAAGAACAGCAGGAGCTATCACTGCGTATCTACCTATAATACTATGCATGATAGGGAAGATGCTGACTTTGTTTTGAGGATTTGGGAAGAATCGGGGAGAATAGATATAACTTCTGAGCAGGAGTAACACACTATGCCTTCACAAAGAGGCTATGCCAAACTGAGTTTTTGTATGATTTTTCTGAAGTTTCGTATTTTTGGTTTTTTGTATTTATTTATCTGTCACATTTTCCACTTTTTTGCATATGTACTGTGAATGTATTTAATATATCCATGTATCTTTAAACTGTGTAATGTCATCCAATGCACTTTTCTATTATCCAGTGTTGTTCACAGGATCCAGAGCCATTTCATCTGTTTATAGAATTAGCCACAGTAATGCTTAGCTTTGGCAGGTTCTGTGTTTTACTTGATGGGAATGCATCTTTCATAACCTTGCTCCATGTAAATAGTAATTGTGCATTTCGAGAGTATGGATAAATTGTTGCACGTCAAATGTTTTATTTCTGCATTAGACAAAGTGGCTAGGTGGGGATTGAGCAACAGATGATAATCAATTTTGGGAGAAAACATTGTAAAAAGATGAATTCAGAACTTCATCCCTATGAAATTGTGCCAATCCAGTTTTTATTTAAATTTCATGTTTGTAACTTCTCTTTTCAGGGTGAAGCTCAGTTAACCTTGTTAAGGAAGGAAATTGAAGACAATGAATCCAAGTGCACTGCAGAAATTGAAACACTGAAGAATGATATAGAGAAAAGAGCGCATGAGCTGGACATCATGGAACAAGAGGCGGAAAAGTTCCTGAAGGTGCTTTATTGTGCCGTTTCAATTTTTCTTTCATTCTCTCTTGCTGCTCATAATTGATTATCTGTTCCTTCTTTTCAACAACATGGTTAAGAACTTGATTTTCTCACTTTTTGGTGAGTTCCAAAAAGTTCAACTTTATGAATCAGGACTTCTTGCAGGATTCTGAACTAAAACTACAGAATGCTATCGGAGAAAGTGAAGAAGAAATCCAGATGTGTGCTGGTGAACTGGTGGCTTTAATTGATGCAGTGTCAGAGTACAAAGAGTATATGGAATCCTTGATTAATGGGATGCAGGCGGATCTCACTGAAACTGCCCAATCTGTCGCAGAAGTCCACAGGGCCTTCCTGTCTGAAAGGCTTTCTTCTGTTCGTTTGGGTGCTAGCCTATCTGGTTCCAAACGTGCACATTCCCTCTTGGAAAGCTAAATACCATTTTAGTGGTTTATATGTAATATAGCTCAGATGTTGCAAGGTGTGTCTGATCCTGTGTCCGATAAACTCTTTTTTTGTGTCTGATAAGAAAAATAGAACATTTGATCTTTCCAAGCTTACTTGATAGCCCTGTAAGGTGTGCATGCATATCCTTCTCTTGATGTTCAATTAGTCCATTGGAATTTTGCATCTTCACAAGTGCAGTTGTGCCCAATCTGATGTAAGATGCATGGCTGCATATGTTGACTCACGGAGCCTTATTTTCTGGCTGTCATTTTTCTCATCCAAATGCTTCACGAACATGGTTTGTTTGTTGTTTCATGTGGTTAATGGTGGAGCTATTATATGGTTAGGTGAATTATGAGATTTTTTATGAGAGCAGTTTTGATGTTGTCCTCATTAATAAGGCTTTTATTAGAGTCTAGTTCATGTGTTTTATTTCTAAAACTTGATTACAACTTTTTATCAGAATCAGGTCGTGGACTTTTGTGCCTCTTTTGACAGCCAGAAGCAGATTATGCTCCGAAGTGGTATTTGTTCCAACAGCTTGCCCGGTTCCCAGCAGGTTTTGTGGGCTTTGTTGCGTTCGAAACCTCTAACTATATTTTTTAAAAAAAACTTAAGAGTAAACTAAACAAATTATTTGGTAACTAAAGCAAATTTGTAAACTCAAAGTCTGTCAATATTACCCGACCAGCTGTGTCCGAAATCGTTAACGTGGTGGTGTACACTAACAAAGATATTCGGAGCTTGAAGCTTAACCTTTTGCAGCGTCTTATACGAGAGTCGTCTTTCCTTTTGCCAAAGTGACTTTTAGTCTCACTTCGGCAGGGAGTTTTTAAGTCAAAATTGGGTTAACTCAACTTACTTAAAGTTAGTTTGAGATTAATTCATTTTTATTTCGATAGGAGTAGAGTTAATTCGGAAGTAAGGAGTTAAGTTAATCTATGTTTAATCTAATATGTTTGCTGCAACGTCTCCCTAACGACATCAGTTGGGAAGTAATTTTTTTTTTTAATTCTTTGTGACGTGAGATTCACGTTCCTCTAATTTATCGTGTAAGTCACGTCCATTAGATGTCAAAATTAAATTGCACGATAAGTTAGTAGAGGGTGAATTCCACCTCTAAAAAAATTTAAAAAAATTAAAATTCATTACACTACTTTAATTTATAATTTAACGAGACGATGCAACAATCGTTACTCTTTTCTTCTTTATTCGCCGGACCTCTCCCCTCCACTGTCTCGGTTGTGGCTCTCAAATCCTAGGATTATACCTTCAGCTAATGGACAGAAGAAAATGAAGACTCCCCGAGTTTGCATGAGAAATATCTACTCCAGATCTTCGAGTTGCTGACGGTAAAAGAATTCACTTGAGGACATTAGACGCACGCTATAATTATTAATAAATGGATGATTGTTAAACTACTTGATGTGATCCATCCCACAACCAGTGGTTACGAGGATAGGTAGATTAGAAAATTTTTAAATTCAAAATTCATGCTTTTATGTCGAAGATAAATAGATCCTAAGAATTTATATGATTTATGGGCTTGTAGTTCTAATTCACTAAGACCCTCTTTGAAACTCGGGTGAGATACCACATTCAACCCTAGGCGGTCGGTCGCCTACGATACCCAACCCCGATTAAGGGACATACGTGTGAGAGGAAGGTGTGGACCCCCCACAACTCTCTCTCGTCGGGTTTACTATCGCCCCCGATATTTCGATAACAAAACAACCCTAAAAGAATGTTCATTAGACTTTGGAAGGGGACGAAAATGATAATTAAGATGTATATATATACTCGAATGTATTGAACTGAAAATGGATTCAAGACTACCATGACTTCAAAACCCATTGATTTTAAAATATAATAGTGCATTTTTAAAACCAAATCCGTGTGTTTTTTCAAATGCAACCGTGGACTTTTTAAGTCATCGAGATCCTGTCCCAATCATAAGAAGTGATTTTAAAAATCCACATGTGGCTGTGAAAACGCTCACGCCTAACCCCTCCTATTTGGCGTCCACTTCCACTCGTTGGCTTCAGTTCGCCTTTGAAAATTGAGACCACATATTTCAATTGGTTCCGAGAAATTTTTCAGTGAAATGTATCTGTATTTCACGTTTCAAGTAATGTTCATCTCATGTTTGACAAATGACAATCAAAGGCTTGTTAAAGTCCAAGCTAACGCACCATTACAGATATATATATACATATATATACAGAGTGAAGACTGGAAGAGAGACCTGCAATCCTGGGTATCACATATCCACACAAGAGGCATGATGCATCCCTACCATTTTTCCTGGATGTTGTCTGCAAAACACAATCCACGCTGGTTTACAAGGAGCTGGATGTGGGTTTAGTTAACAGATTGGTTACTCATTTGTGTCACAATTCATAAGACACCAACACTCTTCAACCACTCTGGAAATTTGACGCAACATCAAAGAAGACAAAAAATACACACAATAAAAGATGAATTCTGGGTATTGGGATGTCCATAATGCATGATAAGTATATCCCACATCAAAGAAGAACAAGCAACCAAATGGCAGGAGATTAATTGGACTTCATTCTCCAATTGAAGTCAATCGTGGAAGATCACAGGCAAGGACTGGATGTTGAAGCAGATGGATATCCACAAGACCTGAAGATAGGGGAGGCACCTCAACTTTGAGGGCAGGGAGCGGAGGTTCTTACGTCTGCACAATTTCAATGAGCAGAGAGATGAAGCCCGGTTGAGCAGGGCTGCCTCTAACTCTTTTTCAATATCATCAAAGCATGTAAGCAGGGGACAGAGACCAAGCTCCAGTGATTGGAGATAAGGACACTGGAGAAGCCACACTGTGATCTGATGTGGGCTGCTTTTCCAAGTCCCAAGTGATTTGAAGCATGTCACCATCACAGTTATCTGTGATAGTGATGACGATAATGGTGAACAATGACGCATAAGTCTCTTCTTTGATGAGGTGGACTTTAGGGCAATCATGAACTTCAAGGTATTCAATTGAGACAAGGGCATGAGAATCCCATGATGATACCAATTCCTTGCATTGCTTATCCCCAAGGCTTTGAGTGTAAAAAGGTGAGACAGTACCTCCATTGGTGGGAGGGATTTTATAGCAGGACAGTTACAAATTGAGAGATATGAGGGAGGTGAGGAGCTATCTGTCTCACTCTCCTTATCCCTTTAATTTTTAGCATCTTCAGGCGGGGCAGTAAGCCAAGAGGTGACAGGTCCTCCCAGTTTCTGCAATACCAATACTTGAGTTCAACTTTTCTAGAAAGGAGGAGACCCATGATGGATTTTCCATCCGGCTTGGAGATTTGACGACTCCATAATGTCTGATAAACAACTGTCTGATGTCATCTACTGGTTTCAGGCCTTCCAATACATCCTCTTCCAAAGTTTGGTTCACTGAATGATCATCCCTATTATGATTCCATCCCATATCCAACACATATAGATGCTATTTAACATCCAATCTTGCCTGAATGGCCTCTTCTTTGCTCCTGAACTCCTCCAGACCCCAGATTTGAAGATCTCTCGTTATGCTCATATCAATGAACTCCCTCACCTTCCTTCCACTTTCCCCTAATTTTTGAAGAGCTGTGAACTTGCTGAGTCCTTCTATGTCAGAAACCAGTCCACGTAAGCCTCTACATACCTCAAGCAGATCAATGCACTAATATTATTGGCAAAGCACTAAGAAACCAGTAACCTCTCAGCTTCAACACCTGCAAAGAGGGATGTAAAAGTCAGAAATAATGTTCAGAAGCAAGCATCGCATCACATTTACTAGCTTTCAACCTTTTATGGGCAATACCATAAGAAATATCTAAGTAATGATCACTTATGCTTACACAATCGTCAATCATGTGATAATATTCATACATGTTACATATGATATGCTAAATATAATCAGAAAATCTTATTTGAGATAAATTTTATCTTTGTACTTGTCAAACACCTACCCCGGATGAACTTCGCCTGGCTTGGGAAATGGCTTAGGGAATTGTTAGGTGGGGACTCTCCACTATGGAAGATTATTTTGGTACATAATCACTATGGCAGGGATAGAAAATTTTATGTTGAGTTGGAAAATTATTCTTATATTTATCCTGTGTGGTGGGGTATTTTGAAGGCAGGTCGTCTAATGGAAGTGGCAATCAGGCTGAAGGTTGGCAATGGCTCAGATACATTGTTCTGGTGGGACAGGTGGTGTGGTGACAATCCTCTGAAATTTTCCTTCCCAAGAATGTTTCAGCTAGCCCGAGACAAATGGAACAAAGTTTCTCAGAAGTATCAGTTTGCAGAAGGTCATATTCAATGGAACATTCCATTTAGAATAAGTCTTACGAAGGAGGAGGAAGCAGAATATTTAGCTTTCATAGATCTACTGCAGACAACATATTTGGATCTAAGTAGATTGGATCAGATCACTTGGAACGGTTCTGCTAATGGTTTCTGTCAAAAATTTCTACCAGTTAATGGATGACCAGCAGACCCCCTATTCTTCTTACTCTCGTGTGGAAGGTTAAGTCCCCTCTGAAAGTGCAAGCATTTATGTGGTTGCTATCAGCCAGGAGAATCATCACTAAGCTAAATAGAAGAAAATGGCGGTCAGTGATGTTATGTGCTCCTTCTGTAAACCCAGCCAGAGGATGTTGATCACTTGATGTTTTCGTGCACCTTCAGCAGGGAGGTTTGGGAAGTGATTGGTCAGGCCTTCAATCCAGCTGGGACTTCTAATATGCAGCAAATGTGGGGGTACTAAACGGCTCGGAAGGTGGCAACAACTGATAAAGTGCGAAGGGCTTTGTTATCTCTGATTCCACATGGCATATGCTGGACTCTCCGGTGGGAGTGGAATGACCACATCTTCCAGGGAAGTAAACCTTATATTGAAATACTTCTCTTAGGGGATTGGCTATCATTTATCAGTGGTTTAGATTCATACTCCATGTCTTTATTGGAGTGGAGGAGGGCAAACTCTTATAAGTGGTGCAGTCTACTTTGGAACCTTGTTTTTTCTCTTTTTTTATTTGGGTGTCAGGAACCTGAACTCACCTCCCCCATTGTACTACCACTGTTTATTTTCATAAAATTGGTGCTACAATGCACTTTTCCCTCTTACAAAAACAATCCTCCATGACAAGGATATAGATATCATTCTGACGTCTACCTAAGTAAGCATAATTCAGAATGTCTTTGTCCTATCTTTCTAGCAAACTTCATCAAAATAATACATTATCATTTGCCATTTACATCCCTACCTGCAGATTGTAAAGGCTGCAGAAGAACTCGGGCAGCTTGCTGATATGGGTCCCCAAACGGTCAAACAGACAGAGATGTCTTAAAGTGCCAATTGACGTGGGCAATGCGCATAGTCCTAAACACATGCAATCATTGCAACTTCATAAATAGGTCTTCAGGATGGGGGCTCAAGTCAAATGTACATCGGCACAAGAATAGAAGGGTCTGTAGATTCCCATGCTTGCACAGTTCCTTCGACTTTGTCAAGTGGAAGATATTAGTAACTATACACACGATGGTATTGTTTCAGACATTTCCTTCCATTCGTCATTCCCAAACCTGAAACAATCATCCTTGGAAGCTGATTCAGCCGGATCATGTATCAAATCATGCATCACATATTGGGTCTTTTTTCTTTCTTCAAAGATGGACTTGCACAACAAATCATCAAAGTGTTCACTCCCAACACTTTCCACATGCAAGTTCCCTGTGTCTTGGATCAAAGGTTGGGCAATCCACAATTGGACTAACTCATCTTAAAGAACCTACAATCTTCAGGGAATAGAGAACAATATGCAGAGCACTGCTTCAAATGTCTAGGTAAGTGATCATAGCTCACTTTAAGAATCAGCAAAATGTCATTGGGATGTTGTTGTAACGTGCATAAATCACCTTTAAGGATATTTTTCCAATACTTCACATTTCATTTAAAAGATGACCAATTGTCTTCACTGCCAATGGTGATCCTTTCAGCTTGCCCACTATTTGTCTACCACTAGTCTCCAATTGTGTATATCTGGTTGAATCACAACTGTCAAAAGCATATTTAAAAAAAAAATGGATGTGTAGAATTGGACTAACTCATCTTTAAAGAACCTGTGATCTTTTGGGAATAGAGAGCAATATGCAAAACACTGCTTCAAATGTCTAAGTGATCATAACCCAATTTAAGAATGGCAAAATGTCACTTGAATGTTGTTGCAACAAGCATATATCACCTTTGAGAATATTTTTCCAGTACTTCACATTTAAACTTTCATTTAAAGATGACTAGTTGTCTTCGCTGCCATTGGAGATCGTTTCAGCCTCTTCACTATTTGTCAACCAATAGTCTCCAACTGTGTCTATCTACCTGAATCATAACTGTCAAAAGCATATTGGCCATAACTCCTCACTTGACAAATTTTTCGAGAGAATAGGAATTTCTTTTAAAACATTTGAGACTTTTTGGCTCTGAGTAGTTGTTATTATTTTGCTTCCCTTTCGTCCATACTTGAGTGATCCAAACAAACCTCCCTACTTGGATTGATCTTCCTCGCATACATCATCTAGTATTAATACAAAATCTTCTATTTTTATTTTGAGCCGCTTCTGAGCTAAGTCCAAATTTAAAGTGTCAAGTGCTTCCATCTTGTTGTTCAAAGTGTCCATGATTTCTCTAATAATCATTTTTCTAATAAATGTCTTTTGAAACACATACCCATATTATCAATTGAAAACATTACTTAACCGTTGGGTATCATCCACCTTCAAAAAGAAAAATGTGTTGGATCACTGAACACAAATTTAGTTAAAAATAATCTTTCCGATTCCACCCATGCCACAAATTGCAAGGACATGAACACTACTCTTACAACCCGGTGGCTCAGTCATCTCTCCAGACACCAACAGGTGTTGTATTGTCTTTCTCTTTTCCTCATCTCTGCCAATTGCATATGATTCATCGACTAACATGGAACTGCTATCAATTCCTCTGGATCTACTCTCCACAGGCCAGCTATTTCCACCCAAAACTCGAAGCCCAGGGATGTCTTTCTCTTTGAATATATCATCTAACTTCATCCTGGTGGCCCTAATTAAATGCCCCATGGCATGACCACTAACAATTTTATCTATGCCACCAAAACAACAGAAGATGTTGCAGACCTTCGCTCTCACGCCAGTTACCGACCTAGTGATACCAACCTCTCTTGTCTGAAGGGCAGCACAGGTAGCAGCCTCGTCGAGGGCATCATCAGCGTCAAAAAGGATCTCTTTGAGATCTGCAAGCCAGATGATCATGGACTCTTCTGTCACCCGCTTCTCTTCAGCATCTCGAAGCACACCCTTCATGAGGGCCATTGGATCTCAGCTTCTTGACCTCTTCCTCGACGTCCCTCACCAACCTATACTCTTCGACGGCGAATTGATCACCTTCTCGCACAGCGAATCCAAGAGATCTGATTCTTTTAATGCTATCTATCTCTGTTTCTCTCTCTCTCTCACTCTATGAGGAGGTGGAGATCTGGAACGAGGGCAGGAGGCGGTGGCTAAGTGTTTGATGAGTTGGGATTTGGGTAGTCCAGTGTGGTGGGGGCGGTCTGCGAGGACGAGTCCAAAAGAGTTAATGGAGAGGGCCTGGAGGGCAAAACGGGAATGACGAAGCATAGTCAAACACTGTTGGACTATATTTAATATATTTAATAGGCGAAAGATGCCTCCTACGTGTCAAGAGAAAGCTAGGGAGAAAATAAATAAACATTTCTGACATATATTCCATTGTAATCTTCTATCTTTTTACACATATACCTCTGATTTACATGAATTATCAAAAATATATTTAAATAATTATATTTATACACTTTCTATTCTCGCACCATTAATTTCTAACTAATATTCTTAAATAGATACGGTGAAAACTTTCAACAGATATAAAAACTCAAAGACACCTTTGGGACTATATGATCCCATCAATCGTAGTAAACTTCAATGAATTTAAGGGTAATTTTATCTTTTCAGCATTTGAATTTTAAACTACACTTTAATTTTGGGTAAAATCAGGGTTTGACGGACCGTTCGTCCCGTCTGTCTCGTCCGTCCTGATTTTTCACTGAGACGGGACGGCACGGGTCAGTACCGTTATGTATCGAGATAAAAAAATTATATTATATATATATGTTATAGAATAATATAACTTAAAAATATTTGTATCTCAGTTGGTTACATGCGTGGTCATTCAAACGGAAGCCTCCAGTTTGAATCTCACCTCTGACATTATTTTAAATATTTTTTATTAAAAATAACTTTATAAAAATCCACAAAAAATACGTCCAACGTGTATTTCAAACAGAGGATCTCACATTTAAACGTGAGATCTTCAACCAATCGACCTACAAAACGTATCTATTATAAAAAATTTAAAATAATATATAAAACGTCCCGATTATGTCTCACAGATCGATCGTCTAGATCTGTGATTGGGGCGAGACGGGACGGTCAGATCGGGTCGTCCCGTAACGATTTGTCAAATCCTAGATAAAATCACAACTACTTTGGTATATTCAAGGTTAATTTTGACTAATCATATAATCAGGGTGTGTATGCAAAAATAGAAGGTTACATAGATATACGTAAAAAATCCCAAAAACATGATCTAGTGACGTTCACAAACATGTCCCATGTGATCATCTCGTGGATTGATCATGGAGCCGTCCTTATTTTTCCATACCTTCTTCGAAGGTGCCATGATGAAACTAGCGTGGGGCCCTTTGGTTGAACTATGGAGAGAGATTTTAAGTAAATGATTAAAATTTTTTGACATCTTAAAAGGCTCAACCAAATATTTCTAAAATTTTTTGGCTCACGTGTTGTCATAGATTTTAGAGAAGAGAAGATATAGATACAAGAGTGATCGTTTTAAATAATCTTTAAAAATTGGGTTGGACAAGCTTTCGATAGATTTTGTGTGACAAAATTATTATATAACTCATATTTTTGAAGACGTAGCACATATTGACAATATATTTAACAAATTTGACACGTTTGCACGTCGTCACGTTGTCAGTTTCTCATTTTATAATGCAGGACAACCACTCAACCAAATGAGAAGACAGGACAACCACTCAACGAGATTTAATTTTTCATAAAAATCTCTAAAAACTCTGATCTCTCTTAAGTGCTATACGATAAATAAAATTTTAAATAATCTTATGATGATCCGCACCAAACGCCGCCTAACTTTTAACTTTTTCACCATCTTAGAAGTAAAATTTAACATCCCGATGCGTACCAATGCCAATTGCACTTATCGTATCGTATCTGACAACAATTGACACGTCAGTTTGATAATACGTATACAGTACAATAGGTTTAAAATTTCAATGACGATAGGACCCAATTCTGAGCCTTTTCTAATTATACGACGGTGGCATAATTATAGTACACGATGGTATCAATCGTACTATATTATTCCACCAAAAAATATGTACATGTGATATGACCGGTATGTCGAACCCTGCTTAAAAGACTTACCGTAATAGCAATTAACTGCACAAGGATATTGACGTACAAGAAATATAACACTCGTACACTTTTGCATTTTTCATATTTGCCCTTGGTGCGCCTACCTGTTCTATTAGACTAGTCTACAAACATTTGCTTCTGATGGTCACTTAATGCAAGATGCCAAGAGAACAACCTTTTCTTTTGACCAAATTACCTTTCTAATAGCCAAGAACCATAGTAGACAAACAATGCATGGGTGTTTAATTTATACCCACGTTCAAAATCTTTCGATGCGCGATTGAGGGAACGCCAGATGCGGAGAAGGGTAAATATGCGGCAGGAAGGATATGTGAGCAATTAAGTTTCTTGCAAGGGTAGCGGTGTCTAAGTACATATGAGGGGCTTATATACAATTAATCTCATACATAATATGAATATAACCGAGAAGCGTGATGCGTCCATTGTTCGCCCATATTCAGGGCAATTCCGACGTACCATCAGACCATCTGATAGAAAGAAGGCCGGTGGAAGCTGTAAGTGTTGGGTCTTATCTTAATATTATGGTCCACTTGTAATTGGGCCACACATAATTAAGCACACCGTTAAATCCAATTAAAAGAACATGTTATTGGACTGAACCCATTTAGTGCCCATTAAGATCATGTTATGGGTGGGATCCTGCTTAAGCCCAATTGGGACTGGTCCCTCCTCTCTATACAAATGTACAACTCCCCATTAAGTTACACACACACATATAGTACGTGAGATAGAGAGAGGAAACTAGAGGGAGAACGTGGGTTCCGTCGCTCCCTTCTCGATGTTCGTGAGCATGGATCATCTTCCTCGACGTCTTCCTTCTCGTGGTGGGATGGCTTCCGCTTCAGGTACGCATCCCCAACATGTGGTATCAGAGCCCGTGTATGCGATCCTTCGGGCTTCGATCTATCCGTTCTTCTACTTTCATGCCGTACGGAGTAGAGAAGAAGAACATACGGTGCATTCTTTTATTATTATCTTTTCTTTGACCGTCGGGCGACGATCTCCGTCGCGGAGGAAACCACGGCCGGAAGCGGCCCTGGGCGACGGTCACGGGCGGGGCTCTGCCTGCAGGGTGATACAGTGGCGTCTCTGCTTTCCCGGCGGGAGATTCAGATCAACAAAAACAAAAGGGGTTTTTCTGCCACGGAGGGGTTCCGGCGGCCACCTCTCCATCGGACGCCGCCGCCGGCGTCTTCAGCCCGTGGGGAGGCAGGCGGTAGCCGGCGGATCTCCTCTGTGGCTGCCTCCTGCGGCCGGGCACCACTGCGGCGGCCACCTGCGCCTGTGCAGGAGCACCGCCGTGGCTCCGTTCCGCCGGCGTCGGGGCTCCCCGCCGCGACCGCGCGCAGCCCCCCGGACGACGCCGCCGGCGCCGGCGCCGCCTCCGATTGGCGGGGGTCTTGCGGTGGCCGGGCCCCCCCCCTTCTTCCCCTCTCCCATGGTGGCGGCGACGGTTCTGCTCTTAGGGTTTGAGGAATGGGGCTTCGCAGGGGGTGGAGGAAGATGAACGGTTTTGACCCTTTTACCTTTAAAATAATGTTAGCTTCAAATTTTAGTTAAGTTAGGATCCAATACAGCTTGTGGATCTGATTTTTGGGCCCTCTATTCATCCATTTCGATTTAAGTTTTGGGTTTCGGATTGTGGATCTTTTCGGATCCGAATTTAAGTTATTAAACGGTTCTGGGTTTGGATATTGGGTCTGAGACCCATATAGATCTTATTTAGAACCCGAATCCGGATCCGTTTACATATCCGAATCCAATTAAAATCCATTCCTTTTAAATAGTCGTATCCATTATTGCTTAAGTGTATCCTTTAAGTATAAAACTGTTTATTAAGATTCATTTAATTATAACCTTATTCTTTAAATTTTGTTAATGGATTTTCTATTGGATCCATTAAGTTCTGGATCTTGGGCCCATTCATTCTGAGTACATTTTAAGCCCATTAATACATTTTAAAGGATATAGGATCCATTTTGTGAGCAGTTTGGATACAGAAGTAATTTCTGTGGGTATGTTTGCGATTCAGTGATTATTTCTGCAAACAAAAAGGGACATTTACGTAACAGCATGCTGAAACTTCTATTTTTAACCCCTTTTGATTTAGTTTTGACATGATTAAAGCTTGTTAATAGACTAATAATTGTTGCAGTAATTTTAGGAGATATTTTTATGATATTTTAACCTCTCTACAGAAATTATTCATGCATTAATATCTCCATTTCAGATTGCAATAATTATTGTGTTTATATTTTTTTACTCATATTAAGTGTTATTTGATGCTATTATGCAGTTTTGTGTGAAATTTTTGATTTTTAAGTGATTAGGTAGACCATCAAAGTGGCACTAACTACAAGGAATGATAAAATTTCACACTTTTGAGTTTAAGATAGTGTCATTCATGAGCATTATAATTTGTTTGTTATCATTTTTAATTGGGGGAGGATATTTTAACATTCAAAGTGTCTAAGTTGACCACCAAAGTGGCCCTCACGCTCCCCAGACTAAAATGGTGGCAAGGAGGTCAAAGATGTACTTTAGTTTACTATGTACCTAACCACTTAGGAACTTGCTCAACTTGTGCCTGGGTATCACCCAAGGCTATACAAGAAGGAAACGTCAGGTAAAAACGAAAAATAAACTAAATTCAGATAGAAATTGAAAAGGCTGTTACGTAATCCAAAAGTATTAAATAACTTGCGGACCATCTCCAACACCGTGACCGGAGTTGAGAGAATGGGATACATGACCCATAGATGGATGGACAAGGGTGGTTTCGGGATGGCTGGTGGGGGGTAGAGTTGACTGATGGAAATAGAGAGAGGGAAGATGAAGGTTAAGAACTTAAGACGGAGACAGGAGGAGGATATTGACAAAAATTGTCCCTCTATGCTCTTCTGTCTTTTCTGTTTGCCTATCTGAGGTCACACAGAGACATGCGGGGAAGGGTGAGAGGATGAAGAGAAAAGAAGCAAGAGGGGAGGTGAGCGGACAAAGAGAAGAGGAGGACTTGCTTTCTCTACTATTTCTCTCCATCTGTCACATAATGATGGACATAGGCAGTCACATCCTCTTAGAGGCAAGAGGGGACATGGGGAAAGGGTGAGAGGACGAAGAGAAGAGACCCAAGAGCGGAGGTGAGGGGATAAAGAGAAGAGAGGGACTTGCCCTATTCTCTCTCTCTCTCGCGTGCGTATCAGGCAACAACACAATGATGGTTCTCTCTCTCTCTCTCTCTCTCTCTCTTCCTCATATCACACAACAACACGTTACAATGATGGTCATAGGCAGCCAGAGAGAGAGAGAGAGAGATCTTCCTCGTATCACACTGACACAACAACACGTTACAATGATGGTTTTCTCTCTCTCTTCCTCATATCACACAACAACACGTTACAATGATGGTCATAGGCAGCCACAGAGAGAGAGAGAGTGCTGGAGGAGTTGTCAGGGAGGATGCCAATGGCCACAAGGAGATTATTTGGCTCCATCAGCATTGGGAAGAGGGCTTGTCGAAGTTGAGTTTGGAGGCTTGGTCCGGAAGTCTCTCATTGTCTGTGTTGGCATTGGACAGGTCACTCTGGGAGGGTGGAGACCTGTTACAATGAGGATGGCAAGACAAACTGCAGGAAAGAGGATGATAGTTCAAGAATCAGGGCCCTGAGTTGCCCCAACCTATTATGTGCATGCCTTGACAATTATGCACCTGCTTAAGCCATCTTTGTTAATTCTGGGCCTTCCAATAACTGTTGTATTTTATGGAGTCAACTGGCACACACTGGCTTGAAATGGTGCTGTCTTAAACATATTTAGAATCCTCGATCTTGATATGGTTGTGGGTATACAGATAACAACATGAAAGCCAATGCCCCATAAATGTAATCAACCTCCTGGTTAACCGGACAGATGCAGAATCATTTGGCAGACATAGGGATTCAATAGTTATGATTGCAGAGTAGGTCAATTTCAGTGGATTTGGAAGCAATTGGATGCCACAAATGATGGGACCATGGGTTGTTGTTTTTCATAATTATGCTGAATAATTATTTGTCAGTAACATAGTGTTGACGGCTCATTTTGGAATTAAGCATTAGCAGGAACATTTTGACAAGGGCCAATTCCTCCAAACTAATAAATGTTGTTTTGTTCTGTTTTCCTTCTCCACTAGGATTGTTTTGGCAGTATGGTAAGTGGGACAATTCCACTAACATGGCCACGGGCTACCTGCTCTTCCTTTGGGATGCAGATGGATTTGCAGTTTAGTTGCGACCTGGACAAAGACCTGTCAACTTGAGAAAGACATCTAAATCTTGTTCCTACAAAAGACAATAATTGAATAAAAACTCTGAAACTATTAAATCACTCAGTGGGGCAGTAGGTTGCCTTGTAGAGTTTATGAGGTGGATGACCATCAAAGCAGGGATGCTGTTGCTCCACCCAGAGTCATCCCACACTCCTCTTCTCGCACCACCCATTTTATAAAGAACAGCAGGAGCTATCACTGCGTATCTACCTATAATACTATGCATGATAGGGAAGATGCTGACTTTGTTTTGAGGATTTGGGAAGAATCGGGGAGAATAGATATAACTTCTGAGCAGGAGTAACACACTATGCCTTCACAAAGAGGCTATGCCAAACTGAGTTTTTGTATGATTTTTCTGAAGTTTCGTATTTTTGGTTTTTTGTATTTATTTATCTGTCACATTTTCCACTTTTTTGCATATGTACTGTGAATGTATTTAATATATCCATGTATCTTTAAACTGTGTAATGTCATCCAATGCACTTTTCTATTATCCAATGTTGTTCACAGGATCCAGAGCCATTTCATCTGTTTATAGAATTAGCCACAGTAATGCTTAGCTTTGGCAGGTTCTGTGTTTTACTTGATGGGAATGCATCTTTCATAACCTTGCTCCATGTAAATAGTAATTGTGCATTTCGAGAGTATGGATAAATTGTTGCACGTCAAATGTTTTATTTCTGCATTAGACAAAGTGGCTAGGTGGGGATTGAGCAACAGATGATAATCAATTTTGGGAGAAAACATTGTAAAAAGATGAATTCAGAACTTCATCCCTATGAAATTGTGCCAATCCAGTTTTTATTTAAATTTCATGTTTGTAACTTCTCTTTTCAGGGTGAAGCTCAGTTAACCTTGTTAAGGAAGGAAATTGAAGACAATGAATCCAAGTGCACTGCAGAAATTGAAACACTGAAGAATGATATAGAGAAAAGAGCGCATGAGCTGGACATCATGGAACAAGAGGCGGAAAAGTTCCTGAAGGTGCTTTATTGTGCCGTTTCAATTTTTCTTTCATTCTCTCTTGCTGCTCATAATTGATTATCTGTTCCTTCTTTTCAACAACATGGTTAAGAACTTGATTTTCTCACTTTTTGGTGAGTTCCAAAAAGTTCAACTTTATGAATCAGGACTTCTTGCAGGATTCTGAACTAAAACTACAGAATGCTATCGGAGAAAGTGAAGAAGAAATCCAGATGTGTGCTGGTGAACTGGTGGCTTTAATTGATGCAGTGTCAGAGTACAAAGAGTATATGGAATCCTTGATTAATGGGATGCAGGCGGATCTCACTGAAACTGCCCAATCTGTCGCAGAAGTCCACAGGGCCTTCCTGTCTGAAAGGCTTTCTTCTGTTCGTTTGGGTGCTAGCCTATCTGGTTCCAAACGTGCACATTCCCTCTTGGAAAGCTAAATACCATTTTAGTGGTTTATATATAATATAGCTCAGATGTTGCAAGGTGTGTCTGATCCTGTGTCCGATAAACTCTTTTTTTGTGTCTGATAAGAAAAATAGAACATTTGATCTTTCCAAGCTTACTTGATAGCCCTGCAAGGTGTGCATGCATATCCTTCTCTTGATGTTCAATTAGTCCATTGGAATTTTGCATCTTCACAAGTGCAGTTGTGCCCAATCTGATGTAAGATGCATGGCTGCATATGTTGACTCACGGAGCCTTATTTTCTGGCTGTCATTTTTCTCATCCAAATGCTTCACGAACATGGTTTGTTTGTTGTTTCATGTGGTTAATGGTGGAGCTATTATATGGTTAGGTGAATTATGAGATTTTTTATGAGAGCAGTTTTGATGTTGTCCTCATTAATAAGGCTTTTATTAGAGTCTAGTTCATGTGTTTTATTTCTAAAACTTGATTACAACTTTTTATCAGAATCAGGTCGTGGACTTTTGTGCCTCTTTTGACAGCCAGAAGCAGATTATGCTCCGAAGTGGTATTTGTTCCAACAGCTTGCCCGGTTCCCAGCAGGTTTTGTGGGCTTTGTTGCGTTCGAAACCTCTAACTATATTTTTTAAAAAAAACTTAAGAGTAAACTAAACAAATTATTTGGTAACTAAAGCAAATTTGTAAACTCAAAGTCTGTCAATATTACCCGACCAGCTGTGTCCGAAATCGTTAACGTGGTGGTGTACACTAACAAAGATATTCGGAGCTTGAAGCTTAACCTTTTGCAGCGTCTTATACGAGAGTCGTCTTTCCTTTTGCCAAAGTGACTTTTAGTCTCACTTCGGCAGGGAGTTTTTAAGTCAAAATTGGGTTAACTCAACTTACTTAAAGTTAGTTTGAGATTAATTCATTTTTATTTCGATAGGAGTAGAGTTAATTCGGAAGTAAGGAGTTAAGTTAATCTATGTTTAATCTAATATGATTTGATAATTAGTGAGGTAACTCGGTAATAAATTAATAATGATAGTTTAAATATCGTACCCTCTTTTTTTGAATATTTTACCCATGGACATGTGCTCAATTTAATTTTGAAATGTTTTTTTGAATATTTTTAATATATTCTATAAAATAAATATACCATAAAAATAAATTTTCCTTTGATAAATAAATCATTAATCTCACTAATTTAAATTTAAAATTCAAAAATATTATTAATTACGAATGGAGATTACCGTTCATTTTAAAAATTTTGATTTTTATTTTCTAAATATATTTTATAAAATAAATATATCATAGAGATACTTTTTTTGATAAATAACATCATTAATCTAACTAATTAAAATTTAAAAGTAAAAATGTCATTAATTACATGCTGAGATTATTATTCACTTTAAAATTTTCAATTTTAAAAAATTTAATATATTCTATAAAATGAATATACCATAGAAATAATTTTTTTCATAAATAAAATCATTAATCTCACTAATGAAAATTTAAAATTCAAAAGCATCGTTAATTAAGGGTTATTCAATTTAAAATTTTTAATTTTTAAAATTTTTAAATATATAAAATACATATACTATGAAAATAAGATTTTCTTTTGATAAATAGTATCATTAATATCACTAATTAAAATTTAAAAGTAAAAAATGTCATTAATTACGGTTGAGTTAATGTTCACTTTAAAAGGTTTATTTTTAATTTTTAAAATATTTGTAAACTATTATATAAAATGAAAATATTATGAAAATATTCCTTTTGATAAATAACATCATTACTCTCACTAATTAAAATTTAAATTTAAAAAATGTTATTAATTACAGGTTGAGTTATTGTTCATTTAAATTTTTTTAATTTTAAAAAATTAAATATTTTTAATATTTTATAAAAATGGATATATTATGAAAATAAAGTTTTCTTTAATAGATCACATCATTAATGTAACTAAATGAAATTTAAAAGTCAAAAATATTTTAATATTTTAATATTAAACTTAAATAAATAGGAGGGAGAGAGATAGAGGGAGAGGATGCATCAAATGAGAAGATCCTGACTTAACCCACCTCTGGAGGTGGGGTTCAAAACCCAAGGTTAACTCTGGGTTAATCTTTAATTCAACTCCGTTAAACTAAAAATGATATCAAATCACAAAAAAAGTCTAGTTAACCCATAACTAACCCTCAACCAATGTGGGGATTAAGGAATACTTGGACCTAAAACTTCCTTTCGGACAATTGAACCTTTCGAAATCATTTTCTTTTACTCTTTAATTTATAAACCAATAGAAGTAGAATAGAGTGAGTTATCTGCACTATTCTACTTAACTAAATTATATTTTTTCTAATATAATAACTAGTTTAAGCAAAAAAAAAAGTAGAATTAGTTACTCTCGATAGAATGGGATTAATTTTCAGATACTTTTATCAATTTTATTATTTAAATATTTTGCCTATTTTGTTTTCTTTGTTCTATAAGTAGAATCAAAGATAGTTATCAAATGAAAAAAAAAAGATTAAACCCTGTAATATCTTACCCGAGCTTACTTTTAACCGACTTATCATAATCAGTTATCAAAGAGTGCTTTGGGAACTAAGAGAGATTTGTGCCAGGTGTTAAGAACATACGACCCTGAATGCACAATGGATGTTGCGGCAATATCATTCTTGGCACCTCCACCTACGTTAGGATTATTCATTTATTAATAGTTGATCCTGCTCTCCACCACGTGAATAATAAAGTGAATACTCGTCCTCCCCCGCCTCCCGGGAGGCGGACCCCTTTCTCGGCTCTCTCTTCTCCTTCTTGAGAAGCTCATACCAGAAACCTCCAGTTTTCCCACGGTACTCCTTTCGAATCCAACTGTGCTCCTTGGGAGTTCTTAAACCGCTCACACTAATCCATTTGTGTGTGTGTGTGCGTGTGTGTGTGTGTGGGAGGGGGGGGAGGGTTTCTTAGTTCATTAGATGTCAAAATTAAATTGCACGATAAGTTAGTAGAGGGTGAATTCCACTTCTAAAAAAAATTTAAAAAAATTAAAATTCATGACACTACTTTAATTTATAATTTAACGAGACGATGCAACAATCGTTACTCTTTTTTTATTTATTCGCCGGACCTCTCCCCTCCACTGTCCCTGCTGTGGCTCTCAAATCCTAGGATTATACCTTCAGCTAATGGACAGAAGAAAATGAAGACTCCCCGAGTTTGCATGAGAAATATCTACTCCAGATCTTCGAGTTGCTGACGGTAAAAGAATTCACTTGAGGACATTAGACGCACGCTATAATTATTAATAAATGGATGATTGTTAAACTACTTGATGTGATCCATCCCACAACCAATGGTTACGAGGATAGGTAGATTAGAAAATTTTTAAATTCAAAATTCATGCTTTTATGTCGAGGATAAATAGATCCTAAGAATTTATATGATTTATGGGCTTGTCGTTCTAATTCACTAAGACCCTCTTTGAAACTCGGGTGGGATACCACATTCAACCCTAGGCGGTCGCCTACGATACCCGACCCCGATTAAGGGACATACGTGTGAGAGGAAGGTGCGGACCCCCCACAACTCTCTCTCGTCGGGTTTACTATCGCCCCCGATATTTCGATAACAAAACAACCCTAAAAGAATGTTCATTAGACTTTGGAAGGGGACGAAAATGATAATTAAGATGTATATATATACTCGAATGTATTGAACTGAAAATGGATTCAAGACTACCATGACTTCAAAACCCATTGATTATAAAATATAATAGTGCATTTTTAAAACCAAATCCGTGTGTTTTTTCAAATGCAACCGTGGAGTTTTTAAGTCATCGAGATTCTGTCCCAATCATAAGAAGTGATTTTAAAAATCCACATGTGGCTGTGAAAACGCTCACGCCTAACCCCTCCTATTTGGCGTCCACTTCCACCCGTTGGCTTCAGTTCGCCTTTGAAAATTGAGACCACATATTTCAATTGGTTCCGAGAAACTCTTCAGTGAAATGTATCTGTATTTCACGTTTCAAGTAATGTTCATCTCATGTTTGACAAATGACAATCAAAGGCTTGTTAAAGTCCAAGCTAACGCACCATTACAGATATATATATACATATATATACAGAGTGAAGACTGGAAGAGAGACCTGCAATCCCGGGTATCACATATCAACACAAGAGGCATGATGCATCCCTACCATTTTTCCTGGATGTCGTCTGCAAAACACAATCCACGCTGGTTTACAAGGAACTGGATGTGGGTTTAGTTAACAGATTGGTTACTCATTTGTGTCACAATTCATAAGACACCAACACTCTTCAACCACTCTGGAAATTTGACGCAACATCAAAGAAGACAAAAAATACACAGAATAAAAGATGAATTCTGGGTATTGGGATGTCCATAATGCATGATAAGTATATCCCACATCAAAGAAGAACAAGCAACCAAATGGCAGGAGATTAATTGGACTTCATTCTCCAATTGAAGTCAATCGTGGAATATCACAGGCAAGGACTGGATGTTGAAGCAGATGGATATCCACAAGACCTGAAGATAGGGGAGGCACCTCAACTTTGAGGGCAGGGAGCGGAGGTTCTTACGTCTGCACAATTTCAATGAGCAGAGAGATGAAGCCCGGTTGAGCAGGGCTGCCTCTAACTCTTTTTCAATATCATCAAAGCATGTAAGCAGGGGACAGAGACCAAGCTCCAGTGATTGGAGATAAGGACACTGGAGAAGCCACACTGTGATCTGATGTGGGCTGCTTTTCCAAGTCCCAAGTGATTTGAAGCATGTCACCATCACAGTTATCTGTGATAGTGATGACGATAATGGTGAACAATGACGCATAAGTCTCTTCTTTGATGAGGTGGACTTTAGGGCAATCATGAACTTCAAGGCATTCAATTGAGACAAGGGCATGAGAATCCCATGATGATACCAATTCCTTGCATTGCTTATCCCCAAGGCTTTGAGTGTAAAAAGGTGAGACAGTACCTCCATTGGTGGGAGGGATTTTATAGCAGGACAGTTACAAATTGAGAGATATGAGGGAGGTGAGGACCTATCTGTCTCACTCTCCTTATCCCTTTAATTTTTAGCATCTTCAGGCGGGGCAGTAAGCCAAGAGGTGACAGGTCCTCCCAGTTTCTGCAATACTTGAGACCCATGATGGATTTTCCATCCGGCTTGGAGATTTGACGACTCCCTAATGTCTGATAAACAACTGTCTGGTGTCATCTACTGGTTTCAGGCCTTCCAATACATCCTCTTCCAAAGTTTGGTTCACTGAATGATCATCCCTATTATGATTCCATCCCATATCCAACACATATAGATGCTCTTTAACATCCAATCTTGCCTGAATGGCCTCTTCTTTGCTCCTGAACTCCTCTAGACCCCAGATTTGAAGATCTCTCGTTATGCTCATATCAATGAACTCCCTCACCTTCCTTCCACTTTCCCCTAATTTTTGAAGAGCTGTGAACTTGCTGAGTCCTTCTATGTCAGAAACCAGTCCACATAAGCCTCTACATACCTCAAGCAGATCAATGCACTAATATTATTGGCAAAGCACTAAGAAACCAGTAACCTCTCAGCTTCAACACCTGCAAAGAGGGATGTAAAAGTCAGAAATAATGTTCAGAAGCAAACCTCGCATGACATTTACTAGCTTTCAACCTTTTATGGGCAATACCATAAGAAATATCTAAGTAATGATCACTTATGCTTACACAATCGTCAATCGTGCGATAATATTCATACATGTTACATATGATATGCTAAATATAATCAGAAAATCTTATTTGAGATGCATTTTATCCTTGTACTTGTCAAACACCTACCCCGGATGAACTTCGCCTGGCTTGGGAAATGGCTTAGGGAATTGTTAGGTGAGGACTCTCCACTATGGAAGATTATTTTGGTACATAATCACTATGGCAGGGATAGAAAATTTTATGTTGAGTTGGAAAATTATTCTTATATTTATCCTGTGTGGTGGGGTATTTTGAAGGCAGGTCCTCTAATGGAAGTGGCAATCAGGCTGAAGGTTGGCAATGGCTCAGATACATTGTACTGGTGGTACAGGTGGTGTGGTGACAATCCTCTGAAATTTTCCTTCCCAAGAATGTTTCAGCTAGCCCGAGACAAATGGAACAACGTTTCTCAGAAGTATCAGTTTGCAGAAGGTCATATTCAATGGAACATTCCATTTAGAAGAAGTCTTACGAAGGAGGAGGAAGCAGAATATTTAGCTTTCATAGATCTACTGCAGACAACATATTTGGATCTAAGTAGATTGGATAAGATCACTTGGAACGGTTCTGCTAATGGTTTCTGTCAAAAATTTCTACCAGTTAATGGATGACCAGCAGACCCCCTATTCTTCTTACTCTCGTGTGGAAGGTTAAGTCCCCTCTGAAAGTGCAAGCATTTATGTGGTTGCTATCAGCCAGGAGAATCATCACTAAGCTAAATAGAAGAAAATGGCGGTCAGTGATGTTATGTGCTCCTTCTGTAAACCCAGCCAGAGGATGTTGATCACTTGATGTTTTCGTGCACCTTCAGCAGGGAGGTTTGGGAAGTGATTGGTCAGGTCTTCAATCCAGCCGGGACTTCTAATATGCAGCAAATGTGGGCGTACTTCACGGCTCGGAAGGTGGCAACAACTGATAAAGTGCGAAGGGCTTTGTTATCTCTGATTCCACATGGCATGTGCTGGACTCTCTGGTGGGAGTGGAATGACCACATCTTCCAGGGAAGTAAACCTTTTATTGAAATACTTCTGTTAGGGGATTGGCTATCATTTATCAGTGGTTTAGATTCATACTCCATATGTCTTTATTGGAGTGGAGGAGGGCAAACTCTTATTAGTGGTGCAGTCTACTTTGGAACCTTGTTTTTTCTCTTTTTTTATTTGGGTGTCAGGAACCTGAACTCACCTCCCCCATTGTACTACCACTGTTTATTTTCATAAAATTGGTGCTACAATGCACTTTTCCCTCTTACAAAAACAATCCTCCATGACAAGGATATAGATATCATTCTTACGTCTACCTAAGTAAGCATAATTCAGAATGTCTTTGTCCTATCTTTCTAGCAAACTTCATCAAAATAATACATTATCATTTGCCATTTACATCCCTACCTGCAGATTGTAAAGGCTGCAGAAGAACTCGGGCAGCTTGCTGATATGGGTCCCCAAACGGTCAAACAGACAGAGATGTCTTAAAGTGCCAATTGACGTGGGCAATGCACATAGTCCTAAACACATGCAATCATTTCAACTTCATAAATAGGTCTTCAGGATGGGGGCTCAAGTCAAATGTACATCGGCACAAGAATAGAAGGGTCTGTAGATTCCCATGCTTGCACAGTTCCTTCGACTTTGTCAAGTGGAAGATATTAGTAACTATACACACGATTGTATTGTTTCAGACATTTCCTTCCATTCGTCATTCCCAAACCTGAAACAATCATCCTTGGAAGCTGATTCAGCCGGATCATGTATCAAATCATGCATCACATATTGGGTCTTTTTTCTTTATTCAAAGATGGACTTGCACAACAAATCATCAAAGTGTTCACTCCCAACACTTTCCACAGGCAAGTTCCCTATGTCTTGGATCAAAGGTTGGGCAATCCACAATTGGACTAACTCATCTTAAGGAACCTACAATCTTCTGGGAATAGAGAACAATATGCAAAGCACTGCTTCAAATGTCTAGGTAAGTGATCATAGCTCACTTTAAGAATCAGCAAAATGTCATTGGGATGTTGTTGTAACATGCATAAATCACCTTTAAGGATATTTTTCCAATACTTCACATTTCATTTAAAAGATGACCAATTGTCTTCGCTGCCAATGGTGATCCTTTCAGCTTGCCCACTATTTGTCTACCACTAGTCTCCAATTGTGTATATCTGGTTGAATCACAGCTGTCAAAAACATATTTAAAAAAAATAGATGTGTACAATTGGACTAACTCATCTTTAAAGAACCTGTGATCTTTTAGGAATAGAGAGCAATATGCAAAACACTGTTTCAAATGTCTAAGTGATCATAACCCAATTTAAGAATGGAAAAATGTCACTTGGATGTTGTTGCAGCAAGCATGTATCACCTTTGAGAATATTTTTCCAATACTTCACATTTAAACTTTCATTTAAAGATGACTAGTTGTCTTCGCTGCCATTGGAGATCGTTTCAGCCTCTTCACTATTTGTCAACCAATGGTCTCCAACTGTGTCTATCTACCTGAATCATAACTGTCAAAAGCATATTGGCCATAACTCCTCACTTGACAAACTTTTCGAGAGAATAGGAGTTTCTTTTAAAACATTTGAGACTTTTTGGCTCTGAGTAGTTGTTATTATTTTGCTTCCCTTTCGTCCATACTTGAGTGATCTAAACAAACCTCCATACTTGGATTGATCTTCCTCGCACACATCATCTAGTATTAATACAAAATCTTCTATTTTTATTTTGTGCCGCTTCTGAGCTAAGTCCAAATTTAAAGTGTCAAGTGCTTCCATCTTGTTGTTCAAAGTGTCCATGATTTCTCTAATAATCATTTTTCTAATAAATGTCTTTTGAAACACATACCCATATTATCAATTGAAAACATTGCTTAACCGTTGGGTATTATCCACCTTCAAAAAGAAAAATGTGTTGGATCACTGAACACAAGTTTAGTTAAAATTATCTTTCCGATTCCACCCATGCCACAAATTGCAAGGACATGAATACTACACTTACAACCCGGTGGCTCAGTCATCTCTCCTGACACCAACAGGTGTTGTATTATCTTTCTCTTTTCCTCATCTCTGCCAATTGCATATGATTCATCGACTAACATGGAACTGCTATCAATTCCTCTGGATCTACTCTCCACAGGCCAGCTATTTCCACCCAAAACTCGAAGCCCAGGGATGTCTTTCTCTTTGAATATATCATCTAACTTCATCCTGGTGGCCCTAATTAAATGCCCCATGGCATGACCACTCACAATTTTATCTATGCCACCAAAACAACAGAAGATGTTGCAGACCTTCGCTCTCACGCCAGTTACCGACCTAGTGATACCAACCTCTCTTGTCTGAAGGGCAGCACAGGTAGCAGCCTCGTCGAGGGCATCATCAGCGTCAAAAAGGATCTCTTTGAGATCTGCAAGCCAGATGATCATGGACTCTTCTGTCACCCGCTTCTCTTCAGCATCTCGAAGCACACCCTTCATGAGGGCCATTGGATCTCAGCTTCTTGACCTCTTCCTCGACGTCCCTCACCAACCTATACTCTTCGACGGCGAATTGATCACCTTCTCGCACAGCGAATCCAAGAGATCTGATTCTTTTAATGCTATCTATCTCTGTTTCTCTCTCTCTCTCACTCTATGAGGAGGTGGAGATCTGGAACGAGGGCAGGAGGCGGTGGGGAAGTGTCTGATGGGTTGGGATTTGGGTAGTCCAGTGTGGTGGGGCGGTCTGCGAGGACGAGTCCAAAAGAGTTAATGGAGAGGGCCTGGAGGGCAAAACGGGAATGACGAAGCATAGTCAAACACGGTTGGACTATATTTATTATATTTAATAGGCGAAAGATGCCTCCTACGTGTCAAGAGAAAGCTAGGGAGAAAATAAATAAACATTTCTGACATATATTCCATTGTAATCTTCTATCTTTTTACACATATACCCCTGATTTACATGAATTATCAAAAATATCTTTAAATATATTTAAATAATTATATTTATACACTTTCTATTCTCGCACCATTAATTTCTAACTAATATTCTTAAATAGATACGGTGAAAACTTTCAACAGATATAAAAACTTAAAGACACCTTTGGGACTATATGATCCCATCAATCGTAGTAAACTTCAATGAATTTAAGGGTAGTTTTATCTTTTCAGCATTTGAATTTTAAACTATACTTTAATTTTGAGTAAAATCAGGGTTTGACGGACCGTTCGTCCCGTCCGTCTCGTCCGTCCTGATTTTTCACTGAGACGGGACGGCACGGGTCAATACCGTTATGTATCGAGATAAAAAAATTATATTATATATATATATGTTATAGAATAATATAACTTAAAAATATTTGTATCCCAGTTGGTTACGTGCGTGGTCATTCAAACGGAAGCCTCCAGTTTGAATCTCACCTCTGACATTATTTTAAATATTTTTTATTAAAAATAACTTTATAAAAATCCACAAAAAATACGTCCAACGTGTATTTCAAACAGAGGATCTCACATTTAAACGTGAGATCTTCAACCAATCTACTTACAAAACGTATCTATTATAAAAAATTTAAAATAATATATAAAACGTCTCGATTACGTCTCACAGATCGATCGTCTAGATCTGTGACTGGAACGAGACGGGACGGTCAGATCGGGTCGTCCCGTAACGATTTGTCAAATCCTAGATAAAATCACAACTACTTTGGTATATTCAAGGTTAATTTTGACTAATCATATAATCAGGGTGTGTATGCAAAAATAAAGGCTACATAGGTATACGTAAAAAATCCCAAAAACATGATCTAGTGACGTTCACAAACATGTCCCTTGTGATCATCTCGTGGATTGATCCTGGAGCCGTCCTTATTTTTCCATACCTTCTTCGAAGGTGCCATGATGAAACTAGCGTGGGGCCATCTGGTTGAACTATGGAGAGAGATTTTAAGATTTTAATGATTAAATTTTTTTGACATCTTAAAGGCTCAACCAAATATTTCTAAAATTTTTTGGCTCACGTGTTGTCATAGATTTTAGAGAAGAGAAGATATAGATACAAGAGTGATCGTTTTAAAGAATCTTTAAAAATTGGGTTGGACAAGCTTTCGATAGATTTTGTGTGACAAAATTATTATATAACTCATATTTTTGAAGACGTGACACATATTGACAATATATTTAACAAATTTGACACGTTTGCACGTCGTCACGTTGTCAGTTTCTCATTTTATAATGCAGGACAACCACTCGACCAAATGAGAAGACAGGACAACCACTCAACGAGATTTATTTTTTCAAAAAAATATCTAAAAACTCTGATCTCTCTTAAGTGCTATACGATAAATAAATTTTTAAATAATCTTATGATGATCCGCACCAAACGCCGCCTAACTTTTAACTTTTTCACCATCTTAGAAGTAAAATTTAACATCTCGATGCGTGCCAATGCCAATTGCACTTATCGTATCGTATCTGACAACAATCGACACGTCAGTTTGATAATACGTATACAGTACAATAGGTTTAAAATTTCAATGACGATAGGACCTAATTCTGAGCCTTTTCTAATTATACGACGGTGGCATAATTATAGTACACGATGGTATCAATCGTACTATATATTATTCCACCAAAAAATCTGTACATGTGATATGACCGGTATGTCGAACCCTACTTAAAAGACTTACCGTAATAGCAATTAACTGCACAAGGATATTGACGTACAAGAAATATAACACTCGTACACTTTTGCATTTTTCATATTTGCCCTTGGTGCGCCTACCTGTTCTTTTAGACTAGTCTACAAACATTTACTTCTGATGGTCACTTAATGCAAGATGCCAAGAGAACAACCTTTTCTTTTGACCAAATTACCTTTCTAGTAGCCAAGAACCATAATAGACAAACAATGCAAGGGTGTTTAATTTATACCCACGTTCAAAATCTTTTGATGTGCGATTGAGGGAACGCCGGATGCGGTGAAGGGTAAATATGCGGCAGGAAGGATATGTGAGCAATTAAGTTTCTTGCAAGGGTAGCGGTGTCTAAGTACATATGAGGGGCTTATATACAATTAATCTCATACATAATATGAATATAACCGAGAAACGTGATGCGTCCATTGTTCGCCCATATTCAGGGCAATTCCGACGTACCATCATACCATCTGATAGAAAGAAGGCCGGTGGAAGCTGCAAGTGTTGGGTCTTATCTTAATATTATGGTCCAATTGTAATTGGGCCACACATAATTAAGCACACCGTTAAATCCAGTTAAAAGAACGTGTTATTGGACTGAACCCATTTAGTGCCTATTAAGATCCTGTTATGGGTGGGATCCTGCTTAAGCCCAATTGGGACTGGTCCCTCCTCTCTATACAAGTGTACAACTCCCCATTAAGTTACACACACACATATAGTACGTGAGATAGAGAGAGGAAACTAGAGGGAGAACGTGGGTTCCGTCGCTCCCTTCTCGGTGTTCGTGAGCATGGATCATCTTCCTCGACGTCTTCCTTCTCGTGGTGGGATGGCTTCCGCTTTAGGTACGCATCCCCAACATGTGGTATCAGAGCCCGTGTATGCGATCCTTCGGGCTTCGATCTATCCGTTCTTCTACTTTCATGCCGTACGGAGTAGAGAAGAAGAACATACGGTGCATTCTTTTATTATTATCTTTTCTTTGACCGTCGGGCGACGATCTCCGTCGCGGAGGAAACCACGGCCGGAAGCGGCCCTGGGCGACGGTCACGGGTGGGGCTCTGCCTGCAGGGCGATACAGTGGCGTCTCTGATTTCTCGGCTGGAGATTCAGATCAACAAAAACAAAAGGGGTTTTTCTGCCACGGAGGGGTTCCGGCGGCCACCTCCCCATCGGACGACGCCGCCTGCGTCTTCAGCCCGTGGGGAGGCAGGCGGTCGCCGGCGGATCTCCTCTGTGACTGCCTCCTGGGGCCGGGCACCGCTGCGGCGGCCACCTGCGCCTGTGCAGGAGCACCGCCGTGGCTCCGTTCCGCCCGCGTCGGGGCTCCCCGCCGCGACCGCGCGCAGCCCCCCGGACGACGCCGCCGGCGCCGCCTCCGATCAGCGGGGGTCTTGCGCTGGCCGGGCCCCCCCCTTCTTCCCCTCTCCCATGGTGGCGGCGACGGTTATGCTCTTAGGGTTTGAGGAATGGGGCTTCGCAGGGGGTGGAGGAAGATGAACGGTTTTGACCCTTTTACCATTAAAATAATGTTAATTTCAAATTTTAGTTAAGTTAGGATCCAATACAGCTTGTGGATCTGATTTTTGGGCCCTCTATTCATCCATTTCGATTTAAGTTTTGGGTTTCGGATTGTGGATCTTTTCGGATCCGGATTTAAGTTATTAAACGGTTCTGGGTTTGGATATTGGGTCTGAGACCCATATAGATCTTATTTAGAACCCGAATCCGGATCCGTTTACGTATCCGAATCCAATTAAAATCATTCCTTTTAAATAGTCGTATCCATCATTGCTTAAGTGTATCCTTTAAGTATAAAACTGTTTATTAAGATTCATTTAATTATAACCTTATTCTTTAACTTTTGTTAATGGATTTTCTATTGGATCCATTAAGTTCTGGATCTTGGGCCCATTCATTCTGGGTACATTTTAAGCCCATTAATACATTTTAAAGGATATAGGATCCATTTTGTGAACAGTTTGGATACAGAAGTAATTTCTGTGGGTATGTTTGCGATTCAGTGATTATTTATGCAAACAAAAAGGGACATTTATGTAACAGCATGCTGAAACTTGTGTTTTTAACCCCTTTTGATTTAGTTTTGACATGATTAAAGCTTGTTAATAGACTAATAATTGTTGCAGTAATTTTAGGAGATATTTTTATGATATTTTAACCTCTCTACAAAAATTATTCATGCATTAATATCTCCATTTCAGATTGCAATAATTATTGTGTTTATATTTTTTTTACTCATATTAAGTGTTATTTGATGCTATTATGCAGTTTTGTGTGAAATTTTTGATTTTTAAGTGATTAGGTAGACCATCAAAGTGGCACTAACTACAAGGAATGATAAAATTTCACACTTTTGAGTTTAAGATAGTGTCATTCATGAGCATTATAATTTGTTTGTTATCATTTTTAATTGGGGGAGGATATTTTAACATTCAAAGTGTCTAAGTTGACCACCAAAGTGGCCCTCACGCTCCCCAGACTAAAATGGTGGCAAGGAGGTCAAAGATGTACTTTAGTTTACTGTGTACCTAACCACTTAGGAACTTGCTCAACTTGTGCCTGGGTATCACCCAAGGCTATACAAGAAGGAAACGTCAGGTAAAAACGAAAAATAAACTAAATTCAGATAGAAATTGAAAAGGCTGTTACGTAATCCAAAAGTATTAAATAACTTGCGGACCATCTCCAACACCGTGACCGGAGTTGAGAGAATGGGATACATGACCCATAGATGGATGGACAAGGGTGGTTTCAGGATGGCTGGTGGGGGGTAGAGTTGACTGATGGAAATAGAGAGAGGGAAGATGAAGGTTAAGAACTTAAGACGGAGACAGGAGGAGGATATTGACAAAAATTGTCCCTCTATGCTCTTCTGTCTTTTCTGTTTGCCTATCTGAGGTCACACAGAGACATGCGGGGAAGGGTGAGAGGATGAAGAGAAAAGAAGCAAGAGGGGAGGTGAGCGGACAAAGAGAAGAGGAGGACTTGCTTTCTCTACTATTTCTCTCCATCTGTCACATAATGATGGACATAGGCAGTCACATCCTCTTAGAGGCAAGAGGGGACATGGGGAAAGGGTGAGAGGACGAAGAGAAGAGACCCAAGAGCGGAGGTGAGGGGATAAAGAGAAGAGAGGGACTTGCCCTATTCTCTCTCTCTCTCGCGCGCGTATCAGGCAACAACACAATGATGGTTCTCTCTCTCTCTCTCTCTTCCTCATATCACACAACAACACGTTACAATGATGGTCATAGGCAGCCAGAGAGAGAGAGAGAGAGAGAGATCTTCCTCGTATCACACTGACACAACAACACGTTACAATGATGCTTTTCTCTCTCTCTTCCTCATATCACACAACAACACGTTACAATGATGGTCATAGGCAGCCACAGAGAGAGAGAGAGTGCTGGAGGAGTTGTCAGGGAGGATGCCAATGGCCACAAGGAGATGATTTGGCTCCATCAGCATTGGGAAGAGGGCTTGTCGAAGTTGAGTTTGGAGGCATGGTCCGGAAGTCTCTCATTGTCTGTGTTGGCATTGGACAGGTCACTCAGGGAGGGTGGAGGCCTGTTACAATGAGGATGGCAAGACAAACTGCAAGAAAGAGGATGATAGTTCAAGAATCAGGGCCCTGAGTTGCCCCTACCTATTATGTGCATGCCTTGACAATTATGCACCTGCTTAAGCCATCTTTGTTAATTCTGGGCCTTCCAATAACTGTTGTATTTTATGGAGTCAACTGCTTAAGCCATCTTTGCTTAATGCCGCGGCTGCATCTTGGCATCCAGCTTCGGCTGCTCCTTCCCCAATGGTGATTGCTCATGATGATGGTGACAAGGTGAGGGCAGAATGCGCCTCCGGCCAACCAGTAGTCTCCCCAAACAGTATTCCTCCGGCCTCCCCGGCTTCCCTATTGGGTCCATCTGCTGTCGTCCTTCCTAAGGAAGCGGACCGTTCAGCCTGTGTGGTTGCTCTTCGCGCGATGAGTGATGAAATCAACGCTCTTCCAGCCTTTTCTCGGCCTGGGGCTTCCGGCCTTCCTCGGTTCTGTAGTGCTGCAGTGTCCTTGGGGCCATCTCCACTATCTTCTATCTCCGCTCAGGCTGTCGATGATTCCGCCAGTGTCATACCTTGTCAACAGCTTTCCCCGACTACCCGGGAGCAGCCGAAGCTTCCTCTGGTTCATGATGATGCCCCCGACGAGTTTGATGGTTCGATTGATGAGCAGGGCTCGGAGTTTGAAATTCCTTTCCAGCCAACCCGCAGAAGCAAACGAAAGAATCGGCGTAAGCCTAATCATCTCGAGTGTTACAATGTCAGGCTGTAGCCGTCGGTCTTAAATGTTCTCTTTTTCTATTATCAATAATACACCCCCTTGGTGTTAGGTGGGGAAGTGCTTCCCCGTTTGGGGAGCACCCTCCAACTATTCACTAGGTAGGCCTTTTGAATTAAAAAAAAAACTGGCACACACTGGCTTGAAATGGTGCTGTCTTAAACATATTTAGAATCCTCGATCTTGATATGGTTGTGGGTATACAGATAACAACATGAAAGCCAATGCCCCATAAATGTAATCAACCTCCTGGTTAACCGGACAGATGCAGAATCATTTGGCAGACATAGGGATTCAATAGTTATGAGTGCAGAGTAGGTCAATTTCAGTGGATTTGGAAGCAATTGGATGCCACAAATGATGGGACCATGGGTTGTTGTTTTTCATAATTATGCTGAATAATTATTTGTCAGTAACATAGTGTTGACGGCTCATTTTGGAATTAAGCATTAGCAGGAACATTTTGACAAGGGTCAATTCCTCCAAACTAATAAATGTTGTTTTGTTCTGTTTTCCTTCTCCACTAGGATTGTTTTGGCAGTATGGTAAGTGGGACAATTCCACTAACATGGCCACGGGCTACCTGCTCTTCCTTTGGGATGCAGATGGATTTGCAGTTTAGTTGCGACCTGGACAAAGACCTGTCAACTTGAGAAAGCCATCTAAATCTTGTTCCTACAAAAGACAATAATTGAATAAAAACTCTGAAACTATTAAATCACTCAGTGGGGCAGTAGGTTGCCTTGTAGAGTTTATGAGGTGGATGACCATCAAAGCAGGGATGATGTTGCTCCACCCAGAGTCATCCCACACTCCTCTTCTCGCACCACCCATTTTATAAAGAACAGCAGGAGCTATCACTGCGTATCTACCTATAATACTATGCATGATAGGGAAGATGCTGACTTTGTTTTGAGGATTTGGGAAGAATCGGGGAGAATAGATATAACTTCTGAGCAGGAGTAACACACTATGCCTTCACAAAGAGGCTATGCCAAACTGAGTTTTTGTATGATTTTTCTGAAGTTCCGTATTTTTGGTTTTTTGTATTTATTTATCTGTCACATTTTCCACTTTTTTGCATATGTACTGTGAATGTATTTAATATATCCATGTATCTTTAAACTGTGTAATGTCATCCAATGCACTTTTCTATTATCCAGTGTTGTTCACAGGATCCAGAGCCATTTCATCTGTTTATAGAATTAGCCACAGTAATGCTTAGCTTTGGCAGGTTCTGTGTTTTACTTGATGGGAATGCATCTTTCATAACCTTGCTCCATGTAAATAGTAATTGTGCATTTCGAGAGTATGGATAAATTGTTGCACGTCAAATGTTTTATTTCTGCATTAGACAAAGTGGCTAGGTGGGGATTGAGCAACAGATGATAATCAATTTTGGGAGAAAACATTGTAAAAAGATGAATTCCGAACTTCATCCCTACGAAATTGTGCTAATCCAGTTTTTATTTAAATTTCATGTTTGTAACTTCTCTTTTCAGGGTGATGCTCAGTTAACCTTGTTAAGGAAGGAAATTGAAGACAATGAATCCAAGTGCACTGCAGAAATTGAAACACTGAAGAATGATATAGAGAAAAGAGCGCATGAGCTGGACATCATGGAACAAGAGGCGGAAAAGTTCCTGAAGGTGCTTTATTGTGCCGTTTCAATTTTTCTTTCATTCTCTCTTGCTGCTCATAATTGATTATCTGTTCCTTCTTTTCAACAACATGGTTAAGAACTTGATTTTCTCACTTTTTGGTGAGTTCCAAAAAGTTCAACTTTATGAATCAGGACTACTTGCAGGATTCTGAACTAAAACTACAGAATGCTATCGGAGAAAGTGAAGAAGAAATCCAGATGTGTGCTGGTGAACTGGTGGCTTTAATTGATGCAGTGTCAGAGTACAAAGAGTATATGGAATCCTTGATTAATGGGATGCAGGCGGATCTCACTGAAACTGCCCAATCTGTCGCAGAAGTCCACAGGGCCTTCCTGTCTGAAAGGCTTTCTTCTGTTCGTTTGGGTGCTAGCCTATCTGGTTCCAAACGTGCACATTCCCTCTTGGAAAGCTAAATACCATTTTAGTGGTTTATATATAATATAGCTCAGATGTTGCAAGGTGTGTCTGATCCTGTGTCCGATAAACTCTTTTTTTGTGTCTGATAAGAAAAATAGAACATTTGATCTTTCCAAGCTTACTTGATGTTCAATTAGTCCATTGGAATTTTGCATCTTCACAAGTGCAGTTGTGCCCAATCTGATGTAAGATGCATGGCTGCATATGTTGACTCACGGAGCCTTATTTTCTGGCTGTCATTTTTCTCATCCAAATGCTTCACGAACATGGTTTGTTTGTTGTTTCATGTGGTTAATGGTGGAGCTATTATATGGTTAGGTGAATTATGAGATTTTTTATGAGAGCAGTTTTGATGTTGTCCTCATTAATAAGGCTTTTATTGGAGTCTAGTTCATGTGTTTTATTTCTAAAACTTGATTACAACTTTTTATCAGAATCAGGTCGTGGACTTTTGTGCCTCTTTTGACAGCCAGAAGCAGATTATGCTCCGAAGTGGTATTTGTTCCAACAGCTTGCCCGGTTCCCAGCAGGTTTTGTGGGCTTTGTTGCGTTCGAAACCTCTAACTATATTTTTTAAAAAAACTTAAGAGTAAACTAAACAAATTATTTGGTAACTAAAGCAAATTTGTAAACTCAAAATCTGTCAATATTACCCAACCAGCTGTGTCCGAAATCGTTAACGTGGTGGTGTACACTAACAAAGATATTCGGAGCTTGAAGCTTAACCTTTTGCAGCGTCTTATACGAGAGTCGTCTTTCCTTTTGCCAAAGTGACTTTTAGTCTCACTTCGGCAGGGAGTTTTTAAGTCAAAATTGGGTTAACTCAACTTACTTAAAGTTAGTTTGAGATTAATTCATTTTTATTTCGATAGGAGTAGAGTTAATTCGGAAGTAAGGAGTTAAGTTAATCTATGTTTAATCTAATATGATTTGATAATTAGTGAGGTAACTCGGTAATAATGATAGTTTAAATATCGTACCCTCTTTTTTTGAATATTTTACCCATGGACATGTGCTCAATTTAATTATGAAATGTTTTTTTGAATATTTTAATATATTCTATAAAATAAATATAACATAAAAATAAAGTTTCCTTTGATAAATAAATCATTAATCTCACTAATTTAAATTTAAAATTCAAAAATATTATTAATTACGAATGGAGATTACCGTTCATTTTAAAAATTTTGATTTTTATTTTCTAAATATATTTTATAAAATAAATATATCATAGAGATACTTTTTTTGATAAATAACATCATTAATCTAACTAATTAAAATTTAAAAGTAAAAATGTCATTAATTACATGCTGAGATTATTATTCACTTTAAAATTTTCAATTTTAAAAAATTTAATATATTCTATAAAATGAATATACCATAGAAATAATTTTTTTCATAAATAAAATCATTAATCTCACTAATGAAAATTTAAAATTCAAAAGCATCATTAATTAAGGGTTATTCAATTTAAAATTTTTAATTTTTAAATATTTTAAATATATAAAATACATATACTATGAAAATAAAATTTTCTTTGATAAATAGTATCATTAATATCACTAATTAAAATTTAAAAGTAAAAAATGTCATTAATTACGGTTGAGTTAATGTTCACTTTAAAAGTTTTATTTTTAATTTTTAAAATATTTTAAAATATTATATAAAATGAAAATATTATGAAAATATTTCTTTTGATAAATAACATCATTACTCTCACTAATTAAAATTTAAATTTAAAAAATGTTATTAATTACAGGTTGAGTTATTGTTCATTTAAATTTTTTTAATTTAAAAAAATTAAATATTTTAATATTTTATAAAAATGGATATATTATGAAAACAAAGTTTTCTTTAATAGATCACATCATTAATCTAACGAAATGAAATTTAAAAGTCAAAAATATTTTAATATTTTAATATTAAACTTAAATAAATAGGAGGGAGTGGATGCATCAAATGAGAAGATCCTGACTTAACCCACCTCTGGAGGTGGGGTTCAAAACCCAAGGTTAACTCTGGGTTAATCTTTAATTCAACTCCGTTAAACTAAAAATGATATCAAATCACAAAAAAAGTCTAGTTAACCCATAACTAACCCTCAACCAATGTGGGGATTAAGGAATACTTGGACCTAAAACTTCCTTTCGGACAATTGAACCTTTCGAAATCATTTTCTTTTACTCTTTAATTTATAAACCAATAGAAGTAGAATAGAGTGAGTTATCTGCACTATTCTACTTAACTAAATTATAATTTTTCTAATATAATAACTAGTTTAAGCAAAAAAAAAAAGTAGAATTAGTTACTCTCGATAGAATGGGATTAATTTTCAGATACTTTTATCAATTTTATTATTTAAATATTTTACCTATTTTGTTTTCTTTGTTCTATAAGTAGAATCAAAGATAGTTATCAAATTAAAAAAAAAGGTAATATCTTACCCGAGCTTACTTTTAACCGACTTATCATAATCAGTTATCAAAGAGTGCTTTGGGAACTCAGAGAGATTTGTGCCAGGTGTTAAGAACATACGACCCTGAATGCACAATGGATGTTGCGGCAATATCGTTCTTGGCACCTCCACCTACGTTAGGATTATTCATTTATTAATAGTTGATCCTGCTCTCCACCACGTGAATAATAAAGTGAATACTCGTCCTCCCCCGCCTCCCGGGAGGCGGACCCCTTTCTCGGCTCTCTCTTGTCCTTCTTGAGAAGCTCATACCAGAAACCTCCAGTTTTCCCACGGTACTCCTTTCGAATCCATCTGTGCTCCTTGGGAGTTCTTAAACCGCTCACACTAATCCATTTGTGTGTGTGTGTGGTGTGTGTGTGTGGGAGGGCGGGGAGGGTTTCTTAGTTCATTAGATGTCAAAATTAAATTGCACGATAAGTTAGTAGAGGGTGAATTCCACCTCTAAAAAAAATTTAAAAAAATTAAAATTCATGACACTACTTTAATTTATAATTTAACGAGACGATGCAACAATCGTTACTCTTTTTTTATTTATTCGCCGGACCTCTCCCCTCCACTGTCCCTGCTGTGGCTCTCAAATCCTAGGATTATACCTTCAGCTAATGGACAGAAGAAAATGAAGACTCCCCGAGTTTGCATGAGAAATATCTACTCCAGATCTTCGAGTTGCTGACGGTAAAAGAATTCACTTGAGGACATTAGACGCACGCTATAATTATTAATAAATGGATGATTGTTAAACTACTTGATGTGATCCATCCCACAACCAATGGTTACGAGGATAGGTAGATTAGAAAATTTTTAAATTCAAAATTCATGCTTTTATGTCGAGGATAAATAGATCCTAAGAATTTATATGATTTATGGGCTTGTCGTTCTAATTCACTAAGACCCTCTTTGAAACTCGGGTGGGATACCACATTCAACCCTAGGCGGTCGCCTACGATACCCGACCCCGATTAAGGGACATACGTGTGAGAGGAAGGTGCGGACCCCCCACAACTCTCTCTCGTCGGGTTTACTATCGCCCCCGATATTTCGATAACAAAACAACCTAAAAGAATGTTCATTAGACTTTGGAAGGGGACGAAAATGATAATTAAGATGTATATATATACTCGAATGTATTGAACTGAAAATGGATTCAAGACTACCATGACTTCAAAACCCATTGATTATAAAATATAATAGTGCATTTTTAAAACCAAATCCGTGTGTTTTTTCAAATGCAACCGTGGAGTTTTTAAGTCATCGAGATTCTGTCCCAATCATAAGAAGTGATTTTAAAAATCCACATGTGGCTGTGAAAACGCTCACGCCTAACCCCTCCTATTTGGCGTCCACTTCCACCCGTTGGCTTCAGTTCGCCTTTGAAAATTGAGACCACATATTTCAATTGGTTCCGAGAAACTCTTCAGTGAAATGTATCTGTATTTCACGTTTCAAGTAATGTTCATCTCATGTTTGACAAATGACAATCAAAGGCTTGTTAAAGTCCAAGCTAACGCACCATTACAGATATATATATACATATATATACAGAGTGAAGACTGGAAGAGAGACCTGCAATCCCGGGTATCACATATCAACACAAGAGGCATGATGCATCCCTACCATTTTTCCTGGATGTCGTCTGCAAAACACAATCCACGCTGGTTTACAAGGAACTGGATGTGGGTTTAGTTAACAGATTGGTTACTCATTTGTGTCACAATTCATAAGACACCAACACTCTTCAACCACTCTGGAAATTTGACGCAACATCAAAGAAGACAAAAAATACACAGAATAAAAGATGAATTCTGGGTATTGGGATGTCCATAATGCATGATAAGTATATCCCACATCAAAGAAGAACAAGCAACCAAATGGCAGGAGATTAATTGGACTTCATTCTCCAATTGAAGTCAATCGTGGAATATCACAGGCAAGGACTGGATGTTGAAGCAGATGGATATCCACAAGACCTGAAGATAGGGGAGGCACCTCAACTTTGAGGGCAGGGAGCGGAGGTTCTTACGTCTGCACAATTTCAATGAGCAGAGAGATGAAGCCCGGTTGAGCAGGGCTGCCTCTAACTCTTTTTCAATATCATCAAAGCATGTAAGCAGGGGACAGAGACCAAGCTCCAGTGATTGGAGATAAGGACACTGGAGAAGCCACACTGTGATCTGATGTGGGCTGCTTTTCCAAGTCCCAAGTGATTTGAAGCATGTCACCATCACAGTTATCTGTGATAGTGATGACGATAATGGTGAACAATGACGCATAAGTCTCTTCTTTGATGAGGTGGACTTTAGGGCAATCATGAACTTCAAGGCATTCAATTGAGACAAGGGCATGAGAATCCCATGATGATACCAATTCCTTGCATTGCTTATCCCCAAGGCTTTGAGTGTAAAAAGGTGAGACAGTACCTCCATTGGTGGGAGGGATTTTATAGCAGGACAGTTACAAATTGAGAGATATGAGGGAGGTGAGGACCTATCTGTCTCACTCTCCTTATCCCTTTAATTTTTAGCATCTTCAGGCGGGGCAGTAAGCCAAGAGGTGACAGGTCCTCCCAGTTTCTGCAATACCAATACTTGAGTTCAACTTTTCTAGAAAGGAGGAGACCCATGGTGGATTTTCCATCTGGCTTGGAGATTTGACGACTCCATAATGTCTGATAAACAACTGTCTGATGTCATCTACTGGTTTCAGGCCTTCCAATACATCCTCTTCCAAAGTTTGGTTCACTGAATGATCATCCCTATTATGATTCCATCCCATATCCAACACATATAGATGCTATTTAACATCCAATCTTGCCTGAATGGCCTCTTCTTTGCTCCTGAACTCCTCCAGACCCCAGATTTGAAGATCTCTCGTTATGCTCATATCAATGAACTCCCTCACCTTCCTTCCACTTTCCCCTAATTTTTGAAGAGCTGTGAACTTGCTGAGTCCTTCTATGTCAGAAACCAGTCCACATAAGCCTCTACATACCTCAAGCAGATCAATGCACTAATATTATTGGCAAAGCACTAAGAAACCAGTAACCTCTCAGCTTCAACACCTGCAAAGAGGGATGTAAAAGTCAGAAATAATGTTCAGAAGCAAACCTCGCATCACATTTACTAGCTTTCAACCTTTTATGGGCAATACCATAAGAAATATCTAAGTAATGATCACTTATGCTTACACAATCGTCAATCGTGTGATAATATTCATACATGTTACATATGATATGCTAAATATAATCAGAAAATCTTATTTGAGATAATTTTATCTTTGTACTTGTCAAACACCTACCCCGGATGAACTTCGCCTGGCTTGGGAAATGGCTTAGGGAATTGTTAGGTGGGGACTCTCCACTATGGAAGATTATTTTGGTACATAATCACTATGGCAGGGATAGAAAATTTTATGTTGAGTTGGAAAATTATTCTTATATTTATCCTGTGTGGTGGGGTATTTTGAAGGCAGGTCCTCTAATGGAAGTGGCAATCAGGCTGAAGGTTGGCAATGGCTCAGATACATTGTACTGGTGGTACAGGTGGTGTGGTGAGAATCCTCTGAAATTTTCCTTCCCAAGAATGTTTCAGCTAGCCCGAGACAAATGGAACAAAGTTTCTCAGAAGTATCAGTTTGCAGAAGGTCATATTCAATGGAACATTCCATTTAGAAGAAGTCTTACGAAGGAGGAGGAAGCAGAATATTTAGCTTTCATAGATCTACTGCAGACTAACATATTTGGATCTAAGTAGATTGGATAAGATCACTTGGAACGGTTCTGCTAATGGTTTCTGTCAAAAATTTCTACCAGTTAATGGATGACCAGCAGACCCCCTATTCTTCTTACTCTCGTGTGGAAGGTTAAGTCCCCTCTGAAAGTGCAAGCATTTATGTGGTTGCTATCAGCCAGGAGAATCATCACTAAGCTAAATAGAAGAAAATGGCGGTCAGTGATGTTATGTGCTCCTTCTGTAAACCCAGCCAGAGGATGTTGATCACTTGATGTTTTCGTGCACCTTCAGCAGGGAGGTTTGGGAAGTGATTGGTCAGGTCTTCAATCCAGCCGGGACTTCTAATATGCAGCAAATGTGGGCGTACTTCACGGCTCGGAAGGTGGCAACAACTGATAAAGTGCGAAGGGCTTTGTTATCTCTGATTCCACATGGCATGTGCTGGACTCTCTGGTGGGAGTGGAATGACCACATCTTCCAGGGAAGTAAACCTTTTATTGAAATACTTCTGTTAGGGGATTGGCTATCATTTATCAGTGGTTTAGATTCATACTCCATATGTCTTTATTGGAGTGGAGGAGGGCAAACTCTTATTAGTGGTGCAGTCTACTTTGGAACCTTGTTTTTTCTCTTTTTTTATTTGGGTGTCAGGAACCTGAACTCACCTCCCCCATTGTACTACCACTGTTTATTTTCATAAAATTGGTGCTACAATGCACTTTTCCCTCTTACAAAAACAATCCTCCATGACAAGGATATAGATATCATTCTTACGTCTACCTAAGTAAGCATAATTCAGAATGTCTTTGTCCTATCTTTCTAGCAAACTTCATCAAAATAATACATTATCATTTGCCATTTACATCCCTACCTGCAGATTGTAAAGGCTGCAGAAGAACTCGGGCAGCTTGCTGATATGGGTCCCCAAACGGTCAAACAGACAGAGATGTCTTAAAGTGCCAATTGACGTGGGCAATGCACATAGTCCTAAACACATGCAATCATTTCAACTTCATAAATAGGTCTTCAGGATGGGGGCTCAAGTCAAATGTACATCGGCACAAGAATAGAAGGGTCTGTAGATTCCCATGCTTGCACAGTTCCTTCGACTTTGTCAAGTGGAAGATATTAGTAACTATACACACGATTGTATTGTTTCAGACATTTCCTTCCATTCGTCATTCCCAAACCTGAAACAATCATCCTTGGAAGCTGATTCAGCCGGATCATGTATCAAATCATGCATCACATATTGGGTCTTTTTCTTTATTCAAAGATGGACTTGCACAACAAATCATCAAAGTGTTCACTCCCAACACTTTCCACAGGCAAGTTCCCTATGTCTTGGATCAAAGGTTGGGCAATCCACAATTGGACTAACTCATCTTAAGGAACCTACAATCTTCTGGGAATAGAGAACAATATGCAAAGCACTGCTTCAAATGTCTAGGTAAGTGATCATAGCTCACTTTAAGAATCAGCAAAATGTCATTGGGATGTTGTTGTAACATGCATAAATCACCTTTAAGGATATTTTTCCAATACTTCACATTTCATTTAAAAGATGACCAATTGTCTTCGCTGCCAATGGTGATCCTTTCAGCTTGCCCACTATTTGTCTACCACTAGTCTCCAATTGTGTATATCTGGTTGAATCACAGCTGTCAAAAACATATTTAAAAAAAATAGATGTGTACAATTGGACTAACTCATCTTTAAAGAACCTGTGATCTTTTAGGAATAGAGAGCAATATGCAAAACACTGTTTCAAATGTCTAAGTGATCATAACCCAATTTAAGAATGGAAAAATGTCACTTGGATGTTGTTGCAGCAAGCATGTATCACCTTTGAGAATATTTTTCCAATACTTCACATTTAAACTTTCATTTAAAGATGACTAGTTGTCTTCGCTGCCATTGGAGATCGTTTCAGCCTCTTCACTATTTGTCAACCAATGGTCTCCAACTGTGTCTATCTACCTGAATCATAACTGTCAAAAGCATATTGGCCATAACTCCTCACTTGACAAACTTTTCGAGAGAATAGGAGTTTCTTTTAAAACATTTGAGACTTTTTGGCTCTGAGTAGTTGTTATTATTTTGCTTCCCTTTCGTCCATACTTGAGTGATCTAAACAAACCTCCATACTTGGATTGATCTTCCTCGCACACATCATCTAGTATTAATACAAAATCTTCTATTTTTATTTTGTGCCGCTTCTGAGCTAAGTCCAAATTTAAAGTGTCAAGTGCTTCCATCTTGTTGTTCAAAGTGTCCATGATTTCTCTAATAATCATTTTTCTAATAAATGTCTTTTGAAACACATACCCATATTATCAATTGAAAACATTGCTTAACCGTTGGGTATTATCCACCTTCAAAAGAAAAATGTGTTGGATCACTGAACACAAGTTTAGTTAAAATTATCTTTCCGATTCCACCCATGCCACAAATTGCAAGGACATGAATACTACACTTACAACCCGGTGGCTCAGTCATCTCTCCTGACACCAACAGGTGTTGTATTATCTTTCTCTTTTCCTCATCTCTGCCAATTGCATATGATTCATCGACTAACATGGAACTGCTATCAATTCCTCTGGATCTACTCTCCACAGGCCAGCTATTTCCACCCAAAACTCGAAGCCCAGGGATGTCTTTCTCTTTGAATATATCATCTAACTTCATCCTGGTGGCCCTAATTAAATGCCCCATGGCATGACCACTCACAATTTTATCTATGCCACCAAAACAACAGAAGATGTTGCAGACCTTCGCTCTCACGCCAGTTACCGACCTAGTGATACCAACCTCTCTTGTCTGAAGGGCAGCACAGGTAGCAGCCTCGTCGAGGGCATCATCAGCGTCAAAAAGGATCTCTTTGAGATCTGCAAGCCAGATGATCATGGACTCTTCTGTCACCCGCTTCTCTTCAGCATCTCGAAGCACACCCTTCATGAGGGCCATTGGATCTCAGCTTCTTGACCTCTTCCTCGACGTCCCTCACCAACCTATACTCTTCGACGGCGAATTGATCACCTTCTCGCACAGCGAATCCAAGAGATCTGATTCTTTTAATGCTATCTATCTCTGTTTCTCTCTCTCTCTCACTCTATGAGGAGGTGGAGATCTGGAACGAGGGCAGGAGGCGGTGGGGAAGTGTCTGATGGGTTGGGATTTGGGTAGTCCAGTGTGGTGGGGCGGTCTGCGAGGACGAGTCCAAAAGAGTTAATGGAGAGGGCCTGGAGGGCAAAACGGGAATGACGAAGCATAGTCAAACACGGTTGGACTATATTTATTATATTTAATAGGCGAAAGATGCCTCCTACGTGTCAAGAGAAAGCTAGGGAGAAAATAAATAAACATTTCTGACATATATTCCATTGTAATCTTCTATCTTTTTACACATATACCCCTGATTTACATGAATTATCAAAAATATCTTTAAATATATTTAAATAATTATATTTATACACTTTCTATTCTCGCACCATTAATTTCTAACTAATATTCTTAAATAGATACGGTGAAAACTTTCAACAGATATAAAAACTTAAAGACACCTTTGGGACTATATGATCCCATCAATCGTAGTAAACTTCAATGAATTTAAGGGTAGTTTTATCTTTTCAGCATTTGAATTTTAAACTATACTTTAATTTTGAGTAAAATCAGGGTTTGACGGACCGTTCGTCCCGTCCGTCTCGTCCGTCCTGATTTTTCACTGAGACGGGACGGCACGGGTCAATACCGTTATGTATCGAGATAAAAAAAATTATATTATATATATATATGTTATAGAATAATATAACTTAAAAATATTTGTATCCCAGTTGGTTACGTGCGTGGTCATTCAAACGGAAGCCTCCAGTTTGAATCTCACCTCTGACATTATTTTAAATATTTTTTATTAAAAATAACTTTATAAAAATCCACAAAAAATACGTCCAACGTGTATTTCAAACAGAGGATCTCACATTTAAACGTGAGATCTTCAACCAATCTACTTACAAAACGTATCTATTATAAAAAATTTAAAATAATATATAAAACGTCTCGATTACGTCTCACAGATCGATCGTCTAGATCTGTGACTGGAACGAGACGGGACGGTCAGATCGGGTCGTCCCGTAACGATTTGTCAAATCCTAGATAAAATCACAACTACTTTGGTATATTCAAGGTTAATTTTGACTAATCATATAATCAGGGTGTGTATGCAAAAATAAAAGGCTACATAGGTATACGTAAAAAATCCCAAAAACATGATCTAGTGACGTTCACAAACATGTCCCTTGTGATCATCTCGTGGATTGATCCTGGAGCCGTCCTTATTTTTCCATACCTTCTTCGAAGGTGCCATGATGAAACTAGCGTGGGGCCATCTGGTTGAACTATGGAGAGAGATTTTAAGATTTTAATGATTAAATTTTTTTGACATCTTAAAAGGCTCAACCAAATATTTCTAAAATTTTTTGGCTCACGTGTTGTCATAGATTTTAGAGAAGAGAAGATATAGATACAAGAGTGATCGTTTTAAAGAATCTTTAAAAATTGGGTTGGACAAGCTTTCGATAGATTTTGTGTGACAAAATTATTATATAACTCATATTTTTGAAGACGTGACACATATTGACAATATATTTAACAAATTTGACACGTTTGCACGTCGTCACGTTGTCAGTTTCTCATTTTATAATGCAGGACAACCACTCGACCAAATGAGAAGACAGGACAACCACTCAACGAGATTTATTTTTTCAAAAAAATATCTAAAAACTCTGATCTCTCTTAAGTGCTATACGATAAATAAATTTTTAAATAATCTTATGATGATCCGCACCAAACGCCGCCTAACTTTTAACTTTTTCACCATCTTAGAAGTAAAATTTAACATCTCGATGCGTGCCAATGCCAATTGCACTTATCGTATCGTATCTGACAACAATCGACACGTCAGTTTGATAATACGTATACAGTACAATAGGTTTAAAATTTCAATGACGATAGGACCTAATTCTGAGCCTTTTCTAATTATACGACGGTGGCATAATTATAGTACACGATGGTATCAATCGTACTATATATTATTCCACCAAAAAATCTGTACATGTGATATGACCGGTATGTCGAACCCTACTTAAAAGACTTACCGTAATAGCAATTAACTGCACAAGGATATTGACGTACAAGAAATATAACACTCGTACACTTTTGCATTTTTCATATTTGCCCTTGGTGCGCCTACCTGTTCTTTTAGACTAGTCTACAAACATTTACTTCTGATGGTCACTTAATGCAAGATGCCAAGAGAACAACCTTTTCTTTTGACCAAATTACCTTTCTAGTAGCCAAGAACCATAATAGACAAACAATGCAAGGGTGTTTAATTTATACCCACGTTCAAAATCTTTTGATGTGCGATTGAGGGAACGCCGGATGCGGTGAAGGGTAAATATGCGGCAGGAAGGATATGTGAGCAATTAAGTTTCTTGCAAGGGTAGCGGTGTCTAAGTACATATGAGGGGCTTATATACAATTAATCTCATACATAATATGAATATAACCGAGAAACGTGATGCGTCCATTGTTCGCCCATATTCAGGGCAATTCCGACGTACCATCATACCATCTGATAGAAAGAAGGCCGGTGGAAGCTGCAAGTGTTGGGTCTTATCTTAATATTATGGTCCAATTGTAATTGGGCCACACATAATTAAGCACACCGTTAAATCCAGTTAAAAGAACGTGTTATTGGACTGAACCCATTTAGTGCCTATTAAGATCCTGTTATGGGTGGGATCCTGCTTAAGCCCAATTGGGACTGGTCCCTCCTCTCTATACAAGTGTACAACTCCCCATTAAGTTACACACACACATATAGTACGTGAGATAGAGAGAGGAAACTAGAGGGAGAACGTGGGTTCCGTCGCTCCCTTCTCGGTGTTCGTGAGCATGGATCATCTTCCTCGACGTCTTCCTTCTCGTGGTGGGATGGCTTCCGCTTTAGGTACGCATCCCCAACATGTGGTATCAGAGCCCGTGTATGCGATCCTTCGGGCTTCGATCTATCCGTTCTTCTACTTTCATGCCGTACGGAGTAGAGAAGAAGAACATACGGTGCATTCTTTTATTATTATCTTTTCTTTGACCGTCGGGCGACGATCTCCGTCGCGGAGGAAACCACGGCCGGAAGCGGCCCTGGGCGACGGTCACGGGTGGGGCTCTGCCTGCAGGGCGATACAGTGGCGTCTCTGATTTCTCGGCTGGAGATTCAGATCAACAAAAACAAAAGGGGTTTTTCTGCCACGGAGGGGTTCCGGCGGCCACCTCCCCATCGGACGACGCCGCCTGCGTCTTCAGCCCGTGGGGAGGCAGGCGGTCGCCGGCGGATCTCCTCTGTGACTGCCTCCTGGGGCCGGGCACCGCTGCGGCGGCCACCTGCGCCTGTGCAGGAGCACCGCCGTGGCTCCGTTCCGCCCGCGTCGGGGCTCCCCGCCGCGACCGCGCGCAGCCCCCCGGACGACGCCGCCGGCGCCGCCTCCGATCAGCGGGGGTCTTGCGGTGGCCGGGCCCCCCCTTCTTCCCCTCTCCCATGGTGGCGGCGACGGTTCTGCTCTTAGGGTTTGAGGAATGGGGCTTCGCAGGGGGTGGAGGAAGATGAACGGTTTTGACCCTTATACCATTAAAATAATGTTAATTTCAAATTTTAGTTAAGTTAGGATCCAATACAGCTTGTGGATCTGATTTTTGGGCCCTCTATTCATCCATTTCGATTTAAGTTTTGGGTTTCGGATTGTGGATCTTTTCGGATCCGGATTTAAGTTATTAAACGGTTATGGGTTTGGATATTGGGTCTGAGACCCATATAGATCTTATTTAGAACCCGAATCCGGATCCGTTTACGTATCCGAATCCAATTAAAATTCATTCCTTTTAAATAGTCGTATCCATCATTGCTTAAGTGTATCCTTTAAGTATAAAACTGTTTATTAAGATTCATTTAATTATAACCTTATTCTTTAACTTTTGTTAATGGATTTTCTATTGGATCCATTAAGTTCTGGATCTTGGGCCCATTCATTCTGGGTACATTTTAAGCCCATTAATACATTTTAAAGGATATAGGATCCATTTTGTGAACAGTTTGGATACAGAAGTAATTTCTGTGGGTATGTTTGCGATTCAGTGATTATTTATGCAAACAAAAAGGGACATTTATGTAACAGCATGCTGAAACTTGTGTTTTTAACCCCTTTTGATTTAGTTTTGACATGATTAAAGCTTGTTAATAGACTAATAATTGTTGCAGTAATTTTAGGAGATATTTTTATGATATTTTAACCTCTCTACAAAAATTATTCATGCATTAATATCTCCATTTCAGATTGCAATAATTATTGTGTTTATATTTTTTTTACTCATATTAAGTGTTATTTGATGCTATTATGCAGTTTTGTGTGAAATTTTTGATTTTTAAGTGATTAGGTAGACCATCAAAGTGGCACTAACTACAAGGAATGATAAAATTTCACACTTTTGAGTTTAAGATAGTGTCATTCATGAGCATTATAATTTGTTTGTTATCATTTTTAATTGGGGGAGGATATTTTAACATTCAAAGTGTCTAAGTTGACCACCAAAGTGGCCCTCACGCTCCCCAGACTAAAATGGTGGCAAGGAGGTCAAAGATGTACTTTAGTTTACTGTGTACCTAACCACTTAGGAACTTGCTCAACTTGTGCCTGGGTATCACCCAAGGCTATACAAGAAGGAAACGTCAGGTAAAAACGAAAAATAAACTAAATTCAGATAGAAATTGAAAAGGCTGTTACGTAATCCAAAAGTATTAAATAACTTGCGGACCATCTCCAACACCGTGACCGGAGTTGAGAGAATGGGATACATGACCCATAGATGGATGGACAAGGGTGGTTTCAGGATGGCTGGTGGGGGGTAGAGTTGACTGATGGAAATAGAGAGAGGGAAGATGAAGGTTAAGAACTTAAGACGGAGACAGGAGGAGGATATTGACAAAAATTGTCCCTCTATGCTCTTCTGTCTTTTCTGTTTGCCTATCTGAGGTCACACAGAGACATGCGGGGAAGGGTGAGAGGATGAAGAGAAAAGAAGCAAGAGGGGAGGTGAGCGGACAAAGAGAAGAGGAGGACTTGCTTTCTCTACTATTTCTCTCCATCTGTCACATAATGATGGACATAGGCAGTCACATCCTCTTAGAGGCAAGAGGGGACATGGGGAAAGGGTGAGAGGACGAAGAGAAGAGACCCAAGAGCGGAGGTGAGGGGATAAAGAGAAGAGAGGGACTTGCCCTATTCTCTCTCTCTCTCGCGCGCGTATCAGGCAACAACACAATGATGGTTCTCTCTCTCTCTCTCTCTCTCTCTCTCTCTCTCTCTCTCTCTCTTCCTCATATCACACAACAACACGTTACAATGATGGTCATAGGCAGCCAGAGAGAGAGAGAGAGAGAGAGATCTTCCTCGTATCACACTGACACAACAACACGTTACAATGATGCTTTTCTCTCTCTCTTCCTCATATCACACAACAACACGTTACAATGATGGTCATAGGCAGCCACAGAGAGAGAGAGAGTGCTGGAGGAGTTGTCAGGGAGGATGCCAATGGCCACAAGGAGATGATTTGGCTCCATCAGCATTGGGAAGAGGGCTTGTCGAAGTTGAGTTTGGAGGCATGGTCCGGAAGTCTCTCATTGTCTGTGTTGGCATTGGACAGGTCACTCAGGGAGGGTGGAGGCCTGTTACAATGAGGATGGCAAGACAAACTGCAAGAAAGAGGATGATAGTTCAAGAATCAGGGCCCTGAGTTGCCCCTACCTATTATGTGCATGCCTTGACAATTATGCACCTGCTTAAGCCATCTTTGTTAATTCTGGGCCTTCCAATAACTGTTGTATTTTATGGAGTCAACTGCTTAAGCCATCTTTGCTTAATGCCGCGGCTGCATCTTGGCATCCAGCTTCGGCTGCTCCTTCCCCAATGGTGATTGCTCATGATGATGGTGACAAGGTGAGGGCAGAATGCGCCTCCGGCCAACCAGTAGTCTCCCCAAACAGTATTCCTCCGGCCTCCCCGGCTTCCCTATTGGGTCCATCTGCTGTCGTCCTTCCTAAGGAAGCGGACCGTTCAGCCTGTGTGGTTGCTCTTCGCGCGATGAGTGATGAAATCAACGCTCTTCCAGCCTTTTCTCGGCCTGGGGCTTCCGGCCTTCCTCGGTTCTGTAGTGCTGCAGTGTCCTTGGGGCCATCTCCACTATCTTCTATCTCCGCTCAGGCTGTCGATGATTCCGCCAGTGTCATACCTTGTCAACAGCTTTCCCCGACTACCCGGGAGCAGCCGAAGCTTCCTCTGGTTCATGATGATGCCCCCGACGAGTTTGATGGTTCGATTGATGAGCAGGGCTCGGAGTTTGAAATTCCTTTCCAGCCAACCCGCAGAAGCAAACGAAAGAATCGGCGTAAGCCTAATCATCTCGAGTGTTACAATGTCAGGCTGTAGCCGTCGGTCTTAAATGTTCTCTTTTTCTATTATCAATAATACACCCCCTTGGTGTTAGGTGGGGAAGTGCTTCCCCGTTTGGGGAGCACCCTCCAACTATTCACTAGGTAGGCCTTTTGAATTAAAAAAAAAACTGGCACACACTGGCTTGAAATGGTGCTGTCTTAAACATATTTAGAATCCTCGATCTTGATATGGTTGTGGGTATACAGATAACAACATGAAAGCCAATGCCCCATAAATGTAATCAACCTCCTGGTTAACCGGACAGATGCAGAATCATTTGGCAGACATAGGGATTCAATAGTTATGAGTGCAGAGTAGGTCAATTTCAGTGGATTTGGAAGCAATTGGATGCCACAAATGATGGGACCATGGGTTGTTGTTTTTCATAATTATGCTGAATAATTATTTGTCAGTAACATAGTGTTGACGGCTCATTTTGGAATTAAGCATTAGCAGGAACATTTTGACAAGGGTCAATTCCTCCAAACTAATAAATGTTGTTTTGTTCTGTTTTCCTTCTCCACTAGGATTGTTTTGGCAGTATGGTAAGTGGGACAATTCCACTAACATGGCCACGGGCTACCTGCTCTTCCTTTGGGATGCAGATGGATTTGCAGTTTAGTTGCGACCTGGACAAAGACCTGTCAACTTGAGAAAGCCATCTAAATCTTGTTCCTACAAAAGACAATAATTGAATAAAAACTCTGAAACTATTAAATCACTCAGTGGGGCAGTAGGTTGCCTTGTAGAGTTTATGAGGTGGATGACCATCAAAGCAGGGATGATGTTGCTCCACCCAGAGTCATCCCACACTCCTCTTCTCGCACCACCCATTTTATAAAGAACAGCAGGAGCTATCACTGCGTATCTACCTATAATACTATGCATGATAGGGAAGATGCTGACTTTGTTTTGAGGATTTGGGAAGAATCGGGGAGAATAGATATAACTTCTGAGCAGGAGTAACACACTATGCCTTCACAAAGAGGCTATGCCAAACTGAGTTTTTGTATGATTTTTCTGAAGTTCCGTATTTTTGGTTTTTTGTATTTATTTATCTGTCACATTTTCCACTTTTTTGCATATGTACTGTGAATGTATTTAATATATCCATGTATCTTTAAACTGTGTAATGTCATCCAATGCACTTTTCTATTATCCAGTGTTGTTCACAGGATCCAGAGCCATTTCATCTGTTTATAGAATTAGCCACAGTAATGCTTAGCTTTGGCAGGTTCTGTGTTTTACTTGATGGGAATGCATCTTTCATAACCTTGCTCCATGTAAATAGTAATTGTGCATTTCGAGAGTATGGATAAATTGTTGCACGTCAAATGTTTTATTTCTGCATTAGACAAAGTGGCTAGGTGGGGATTGAGCAACAGATGATAATCAATTTTGGGAGAAAACATTGTAAAAAGATGAATTCCGAACTTCATCCCTACGAAATTGTGCTAATCCAGTTTTTATTTAAATTTCATGTTTGTAACTTCTCTTTTCAGGGTGATGCTCAGTTAACCTTGTTAAGGAAGGAAATTGAAGACAATGAATCCAAGTGCACTGCAGAAATTGAAACACTGAAGAATGATATAGAGAAAAGAGCGCATGAGCTGGACATCATGGAACAAGAGGCGGAAAAGTTCCTGAAGGTGCTTTATTGTGCCGTTTCAATTTTTCTTTCATTCTCTCTTGCTGCTCATAATTGATTATCTGTTCCTTCTTTTCAACAACATGGTTAAGAACTTGATTTTCTCACTTTTTGGTGAGTTCCAAAAAGTTCAACTTTATGAATCAGGACTACTTGCAGGATTCTGAACTAAAACTACAGAATGCTATCGGAGAAAGTGAAGAAGAAATCCAGATGTGTGCTGGTGAACTGGTGGCTTTAATTGATGCAGTGTCAGAGTACAAAGAGTATATGGAATCCTTGATTAATGGGATGCAGGCGGATCTCACTGAAACTGCCCAATCTGTCGCAGAAGTCCACAGGGCCTTCCTGTCTGAAAGGCTTTCTTCTGTTCGTTTGGGTGCTAGCCTATCTGGTTCCAAACGTGCACATTCCCTCTTGGAAAGCTAAATACCATTTTAGTGGTTTATATATAATATAGCTCAGATGTTGCAAGGTGTGTCTGATCCTGTGTCCGATAAACTCTTTTTTTGTGTCTGATAAGAAAAATAGAACATTTGATCTTTCCAAGCTTACTTGATAGCCCTGCAAGGTGTGCATGCATATCCTTCTCTTGATGTTCAATTAGTCCATTGGAATTTTGCATCTTCACAAGTGCAGTTGTGCCCAATCTGATGTAAGATGCATGGCTGCATATGTTGACTCACGGAGCCTTATTTTCTGGCTGTCATTTTTCTCATCCAAATGCTTCACGAACATGGTTTGTTTGTTGTTTCATGTGGTTAATGGTGGAGCTATTATATGGTTAGGTGAATTATGAGATTTTTTATGAGAGCAGTTTTGATGTTGTCCTCATTAATAAGGCTTTTATTGGAGTCTAGTTCATGTGTTTTATTTCTAAAACTTGATTACAACTTTTTATCAGAATCAGGTCGTGGACTTTTGTGCCTCTTTTGACAGCCAGAAGCAGATTATGCTCCGAAGTGGTATTTGTTCCAACAGCTTGCCCGGTTCCCAGCAGGTTTTGTGGGCTTTGTTGCGTTCGAAACCTCTAACTATATTTTTTAAAAAAAACTTAAGAGTAAACTAAACAAATTATTTGGTAACTAAAGCAAATTTGTAAACTCAAAATCTGTCAATATTACCCGACCAGCTGTGTCCGAAATCGTTAACGTGGTGGTGTACACTAACAAAGATATTCGGAGCTTGAAGCTTAACCTTTTGCAGCGTCTTATACGAGAGTCGTCTTTCCTTTTGCCAAAGTGACTTTTAGTCTCACTTCGGCAGGGAGTTTTTAAGTCAAAATTGGGTTAACTCAACTTACTTAAAGTTAGTTTGAGATTAATTCATTTTTATTTCGATAGGAGTAGAGTTAATTCGGAAGTAAGGAGTTAAGTTAATCTATGTTTAATCTAATATGATTTGATAATTAGTGAGTTAACTCGGTAATAATGATAGTTTAAATATCGTACCCTCTTTTTTTGAATATTTTACCCATGGACATGTGCTCAATTTAATTATGAAATGTTTTTTTGAATATTTTAATATATTCTATAAAATAAATATAACATAAAAATAAAGTTTCCTTTGATAAATAAATCATTAATCTCACTAATTTAAATTTAAAATTCAAAAATATTATTAATTACGAATGGAGATTACCGTTCATTTTAAAATTTTGATTTTTATTTTCTAAATATATTTTATAAAATAAATATATCATAGAGATACTTTTTTTGATAAATAACATCATTAATCTAACTAATTAAAATTTAAAAGTAAAAATGTCATTAATTACATGCTGAGATTATTATTCACTTTAAAATTTTCAATTTTAAAAAATTTAATATATTCTATAAAATGAATATACCATAGAAATAATTTTTTTCATAAATAAAATCATTAATCTCACTAATGAAAATTTAAAATTCAAAAGCATCGTTAATTAAGGGTTATTCAATTTAAAATTTTTAATTTTTAAATATTTTAAATATATAAAATACATATACTATGAAAATAAGATTTTCTTTTGATAAATAGTATCATTAATATCACTAATTAAAATTTAAAGTAAAAAATGTCATTAATTACGGTTGAGTTAATGTTCACTTTAAAAGTTTTATTTTTAATTTTTAAAATATTTTAAAATATTATATAAAATGAAAATATTATGAAAATATTTCTTTTGATAAATAACATCATTACTCTCACTAATTAAAATTTAAATTTAAAAAATGTTATTAATTACAGGTTGAGTTATTGTTCATTTAAATTTTTTTAATTTAAAAAAATTAAATATTTTTAATATTTTATAAAAATGGATATATTATGAAAACAAAGTTTTCTTTAATAGATCACATCATTAATCTAACTAAATGAAATTTAAAAGTCAAAAATATTTTAATATTTTAATATTAAACTTAAATAAATAGGAGGGAGTGGATGCATCAAATGAGAAGATCCTGACTTAACCCACCTCTGGAGGTGGGGTTCAAAACCCAAGGTTAACTCTGGGTTAATCTTTAATTCAACTCCGTTAAACTATAAATGATATCAAATCACAAAAAAAGTCTAGTTAACCCATAACTAACCCTCAACCAATGTGGGGATTAAGGAATACTTGGACCTAAAACTTCCTTTCGGACAATTGAACCTTTCGAAATCATTTTCTTTTACTCTTTAATTTATAAACCAATAGAAGTGGAATAGAGTGAGTTATCTGCACTATTCTACTTAACTAAATTATAATTTTTCTAATATAATAACTAGTTTAAGCAAAAAAAAAAGTAGAATTAGTTACTCTCGATAGAATGGGATTAATTTTCAGATACTTTTATCAATTTTATTATTTAAATATTTTACCTATTTTGTTTTCTTTGTTCTATAAGTAGAATCAAAGATAGTTATCAAATTAAAAAAAAAGATTAAACCCTGTAATATCTTACCCGAGCTTACTTTTAACCGACTTATCATAATCAGTTATCAAAGAGTGCTTTGGGAACTATCAGAGAGATTTGTGCCAGGTGCTGAGAACCTATCACCGTGAATGCACAATGGATGTTGCGGCAATATCATTCTTGGCACCTCCACCTACGTTAGGATTATTCATTTATTAATAGTTGATCCTGCTCTCCACCGCGTGAATAATAAAGTGAATACTCGTCCTCCCCCGCCTCCCGGGAGGCGGACCCCTTTCTCGGCTCTCTCTTGTCCTTCTTGAGAAGCTCATACCAGAAACCTCCAGTTTTCCCACGGTACTCCTTTCGAATCCATCTGTGCTCCTTGGGAGTTCTTAAACCGCTCACACTAATCCATTTGTGTGTGTGTGGGAGGGGGCGGGGAGGGTTTCTTAGTTCATTAGATGTCAAAATTAAATTGCACGATAAGTTAGTAGAGGGTGAATTCCACCTCTAAAAAAAATTTAAAAAAATTAAAATTCATGACACTACTTTAATTTATAATTTAACGAGACGATGCAACAATCGTTACTCTTTTTTTATTTATTCGCCGGACCTCTCCCCTCCACTGTCCCTGCTGTGGCTCTCAAATCCTAGGATTATACCTTCAGCTAATGGACAGAAGAAAATGAAGACTCCCCGAGTTTGCATGAGAAATATCTACTCCAGATCTTCGAGTTGCTGACGGTAAAAGAATTCACTTGAGGACATTAGACGCACGCTATAATTATTAATAAATGGATGATTGTTAAACTACTTGATGTGATCCATCCCACAACCAATGGTTACGAGGATAGGTAGATTAGAAAATTTTTAAATTCAAAATTCATGCTTTTATGTCGAGGATAAATAGATCCTAAGAATTTATATGATTTATGGGCTTGTCGTTCTAATTCACTAAGACCCTCTTTGAAACTCGGGTGGGATACCACATTCAACCCTAGGCGGTCGCCTACGATACCCGACCCCGATTAAGGGACATACGTGTGAGAGGAAGGTGCGGACCCCCCACAACTCTCTCTCGTCGGGTTTACTATCGCCCCCGATATTTCGATAACAAAACAACCTTAAAAGAATGTTCATTAGACTTTGGAAGGGGACGAAAATGATAATTAAGATGTATATATATACTCGAATGTATTGAACTGAAAATGGATTCAAGACTACCATGACTTCAAAACCCATTGATTTTAAAATATAATAGTGCATTTTTAAAACCAAATCCGTGTGTTTTTTCAAATGCAACCGTGGACTTTTTAAGTCATCGAGATCCTGTCCCAATCATAAGAAGTGATTTTAAAAATCCACATGTGGCTGTGAAAACGCTCACGCCTAACCCCTCCTATTTGGCGTCCACTTCCACTCGTTGGCTTCAGTTCGCCTTTGAAAATTGAGACCACATATTTCAATTGGTTCCGAGAAATTTTTCAGTGAAATGTATCTGTATTTCACGTTTCAAGTAATGTTCATCTCATGTTTGACAAATGACAATCAAAGGCTTGTTAAAGTCCAAGCTAACGCACCATTACAGATATATATATACATATATATACAGAGTGAAGACTGGAAGAGAGACCTGCAATCCTGGGTATCACATATCAACACAAGAGGCATGATGCATCCCTACCATTTTTCCTGGATGTTGTCTGCAAAACACAATCCACGCTGGTTTACAAGGAGCTGGATGTGGGTTTAGTTAACAGATTGGTTACTCATTTGTGTCACAATTCATAAGACACCAACACTCTTCAACCACTCTGGAAATTTGACGCAACATCAAAGAAGACAAAAAATACACACAATAAAAGATGAATTCTGGGTATTGGGATGTCCATAATGCATGATAAGTATATCCCACATCAAAGAAGAACAAGCAACCAAATGGCAGGAGATTAATTGGACTTCATTCTCCAATTGAAGTCAATCGTGGAAGATCACAGGCAAGGACTGGATGTTGAAGCAGATGGATATCCACAAGACCTGAAGATAGGGGAGGCACCTCAACTTTGAGGGCAGGGAGCGGAGGTTCTTACGTCTGCACAATTTCAATGAGCAGAGAGATGAAGCCCGGTTGAGCAGGGCTGCCTCTAACTCTTTTTCAATATCATCAAAGCATGTAAGCAGGGGACAGAGACCAAGCTCCAGTGATTGGAGATAAGGACACTGGAGAAGCCACACTGTGATCTGATGTGGGCTGCTTTTCCAAGTCCCAAGTGATTTGAAGCATGTCACCATCACAGTTATCTGTGATAGTGATGACGATAATGGTGAACAATGACGCATAAGTCTCTTCTTTGATGAGGTGGACTTTAGGGCAATCATGAACTTCAAGGTATTCAATTGAGACAAGGGCATGAGAATCCCATGATGATACCAATTCCTTGCATTGCTTATCCCCAAGGCTTTGAGTGTAAAAAGGTGAGACAGTACCTCCATTGGTGGGAGGGATTTTATAGCAGGACAGTTACAAATTGAGAGATATGAGGGAGGTGAGGACCTATCTGTCTCACTCTCCTTATCCCTTTAATTTTTAGCATCTTCAGGCGGGGCAGTAAGCCAAGAGGTGACAGGTCCTCCCAGTTTCTGCAATACCAATACTTGAGTTCAACTTTTCTAGAAAGGAGGAGACCCATGATGGATTTTCCATCCGGCTTGGAGATTTGACGACTCCATAATGTCTGATAAACAACTGTCTGATGTCATCTACTGGTTTCAGGCCTTCCAATACATCCTCTTCCAAAGTTTGGTTCACTGAATGATCATCCCTATTATGATTCCATCCCATATCCAACACATATAGATGCTATTTAACATCCAATCTTGCCTGAATGGCCTCTTCTTTGCTCCTGAACTCCTCCAGACCCCAGATTTGAAGATCTCTCGTTATGCTCATATCAATGAACTCCCTCACCTTCCTTCCACTTTCCCCTAATTTTTGAAGAGCTGTGAACTTGCTGAGTCCTTCTATGTCAGAAACCAGTCCACGTAAGCCTCTACATACCTCAAGCAGATCAATGCACTAATATTATTGGCAAAGCACTAAGAAACCAGTAACCTCTCAGCTTCAACACCTGCAAAGAGGGATGTAAAAGTCAGAAATAATGTTCAGAAGCAAACATCGCATCACATTTACTAGCTTTCAACCTTTTATGGGCAATACCATAAGAAATATCTAAGTAATGATCACTTATGCTTACACAATCGTCAATCGTGTGATAATATTCATACATGTTACATATGATATGCTAAATATAATCAGAAAATCTTATTTGAGATAAATTTTATCTTTGTACTTGTCAAACACCTACCCCGGATGAACTTCGCCTGGCTTGGGAAATGGCTTAGGGAATTGTTAGGTGGGGACTCTCCACTATGGAAGATTATTTTGGTACATAATCACTATGGCAGGGATAGAAAATTTTATGTTGAGTTGGAAAATTATTCTTATATTTATCCTGTGTGGTGGGGTATTTTGAAGGCAGGTCGTCTAATGGAAGTGGCAATCAGGCTGAAGGTTGGCAATGGCTCAGATACATTGTTCTGGTGGGACAGGTGGTGTGGTGACAATCCTCTGAAATTTTCCTTCCCAAGAATGTTTCAGCTAGCCCGAGACAAATGGAACAAAGTTTCTCAGAAGTATCAGTTTGCAGAAGGTCATATTCAATGGAACATTCCATTTAGAATAAGTCTTACGAAGGAGGAGGAAGCAGAATATTTAGCTTTCATAGATCTACTGCAGACAACATATTTGGATCTAAGTAGATTGGATCAGATCACTTGGAACGGTTCTGCTAATGGTTTCTGTCAAAAATTTCTACCAGTTAATGGATGACCAGCAGACCCCCTATTCTTCTTACTCTCGTGTGGAAGGTTAAGTCCCCTCTGAAAGTGCAAGCATTTATGTGGTTGCTATCAGCCAGGAGAATCATCACTAAGCTAAATAGAAGAAAATGGCGGTCAGTGATGTTATGTGCTCCTTCTGTAAACCCAGCCAGAGGATGTTGATCACTTGATGTTTTCGTGCACCTTCAGCAGGGAGGTTTGGGAAGTGATTGGTCAGGCCTTCAATCCAGCTGGGACTTCTAATATGCAGCAAATGTGGGGGTACTAAACGGCTCGGAAGGTGGCAACAACTGATAAAGTGCGAAGGGCTTTGTTATCTCTGATTCCACATGGCATATGCTGGACTCTCCGGTGGGAGTGGAATGACCACATCTTCCAGGGAAGTAAACCTTATATTGAAATACTTCTCTTAGGGGATTGGCTATCATTTATCAGTGGTTTAGATTCATACTCCATGTCTTTATTGGAGTGGAGGAGGGCAAACTCTTATAAGTGGTGCAGTCTACTTTGGAACCTTGTTTTTTCTCTTTTTTTATTTGGGTGTCAGGAACCTGAACTCACCTCCCCCATTGTACTACCACTGTTTATTTTCATAAAATTGGTGCTACAATGCACTTTTCCCTCTTACAAAAACAATCCTCCATGACAAGGATATAGATATCATTCTGACGTCTACCTAAGTAAGCATAATTCAGAATGTCTTTGTCCTATCTTTCTAGCAAACTTCATCAAAATAATACATTATCATTTGCCATTTACATCCCTACCTGCAGATTGTAAAGGCTGCAGAAGAACTCGGGCAGCTTGCTGATATGGGTCCCCAAACGGTCAAACAGACAGAGATGTCTTAAAGTGCCAATTGACGAGGGCAATGCACATAGTCCTAAACACATGCAATCATTGCAACTTCATAAATAGGTCTTCAGGATGGGGGCTCAAGTCAAATGTACATCGGCACAAGAATAGAAGGGTCTGTAGATTCCCATGCTTGCACAGTTCCTTCGACTTTGTCAAGTGGAAGATATTAGTAACTATACACACGATGGTATTGTTTCAGACATTTCCTTCCATTCGTCATTCCCAAACCTGAAACAATCATCCTTGGAAGCTGATTCAGCCGGATCATGTATCAAATCATGCATCACATATTGGGTCTTTTTTCTTTCTTCAAAGATGGACTTGCACAACAAATCATCAAAGTGTTCACTCCCAACACTTTCCACATGCAAGTTCCCTGTGTCTTGGATCAAAGGTTGGGCAATCCACAATTGGACTAACTCATCTTAAAGAACCTACAATCTTCAGGGAATAGAGAACAATATGCAGAGCACTGCTTCAAATGTCTAGGTAAGTGATCATAGCTCACTTTAAGAATCAGCAAAATGTCATTGGGATGTTGTTGTAACGTGCATAAATCACCTTTAAGGATATTTTTCCAATACTTCACATTTCATTTAAAAGATGACCAATTGTCTTCACTGCCAATGGTGATCCTTTCAGCTTGCCCACTATTTGTCTACCACTAGTCTCCAATTGTGTATATCTGGTTGAATCACAACTGTCAAAAGCATATTTAAAAAAAAAATGGATGTGTAGAATTGGACTAACTCATCTTTAAAGAACCTGTGATCTTTTGGGAATAGAGAGCAATATGCAAAACACTGCTTCAAATGTCTAAGTGATCATAACCCAATTTAAGAATGGCAAAATGTCACTTGAATGTTGTTGCAACAAGCATATATCACCTTTGAGAATATTTTTCCAGTACTTCACATTTAAACTTTCATTTAAAGATGACTAGTTGTCTTCGCTGCCATTGGAGATCGTTTCAGCCTCTTCACTATTTGTCAACCAATAGTCTCCAACTGTGTCTATCTACCTGAATCATAACTGTCAAAAGCATATTGGCCATAACTCCTCACTTGACAAATTTTTCGAGAGAATAGGAATTTCTTTTAAAACATTTGAGACTTTTTGGCTCTGAGTAGTTGTTATTATTTTACTTCCCTTTCGTCCATACTTGAGTGATCCAAACAAACCTCCCTACTTGGATTGATCTTCCTCGCATATATCATCTAGTATTAATACAAAATCTTCTATTTTTATTTTGAGCCGCTTCTGAGCTAAGTCCAAATTTAAAGTGTCAAGTGCTTCCATCTTGTTGTTCAAAGTGTCCATGATTTCTCTAATAATCATTTTTCTAATAAATATCTTTTGAAACACATACCCATATTATCAATTGAAAACATTGCTTAACCGTTGGGTATCATCCACCTTCAAAAAGAAAAATGTGTTGGATCACTGAACACAAATTTAGTTAAAAATAATCTTTCCGATTCCACCCATGCCACAAATTGCAAGGACATGAACACTACTCTTACAACCCGGTGGCTCAGTCATCTCTCCAGACACCAACAGGTGTTGTATTGTCTTTCTCTTTTCCTCATCTCTGCCAATTGCATATGATTCATCGACTAACATGGAACTGCTATCAATTCCTCTGGATCTACTCTCCACAGGCCAGCTATTTCCACCCAAAACTCGAAGCCCAGGGATGTCTTTCTCTTTGAATATATCATCTAACTTCATCCTGGTGGCCCTAATTAAATGCCCCATGGCATGACCACTAACAATTTTATCTATGCCACCAAAACAACAGAAGATGTTGCAGACCTTCGCTCTCACGCCAGTTACCGACCTAGTGATACCAACCTCTCTTGTCTGAAGGGCAGCACAGGTAGCAGCCTCGTCGAGGGCATCATCAGCGTCAAAAAGGATCTCTTTGAGATCTGCAAGCCAGATGATCATGGACTCTTCTGTCACCCGCTTCTCTTCAGCATCTCGAAGCACACCCTTCATGAGGGCCATTGGATCTCAGCTTCTTGACCTCTTCCTCGACGTCCCTCACCAACCTATACTCTTCGACGGCGAATTGATCACCTTCTCGCACAGCGAATCCAAGAGATCTGATTCTTTTAATATTATCTATCTCTGTTTCTCTCTCTCTCTCTCACTCTATGAGGAGGTGGAGATCTGGAACGAGGGCAGGAGGCGGTGGCTAAGTGTTTGATGGGTTGGGATTTGGGTAGTCCAGTGTGGTGGGGGCGGTCTGCGAGGACGAGTCCAAAAGAGTTAATGGAGAGCGCCTGGAGGGCAAAACGGGAAAGACGAAGCAAAGTCAAACACTGTTGGAGGAATGCAAGGGAGCGAAGCAGCCTCGCCTTCCCCAGTGGCACGCACGAGGAAAATAATCATAGAAGAGATAAATATATTTAATGGGCAAAAGATCCCTCCTACGTGTCAAGAGAAAGCTAGGGAGAAACTAAATAAACATTTCTGACATATATTCCATTGTAATCTTCTATTTTTTACATATATACATACCTCTGATTTACTTGAATTATTAAAAATATCTCTAAAAATATCTAAATAATTATATGTATACATTTTCACTTTCCACGTCATTAATTTTTAACTAATATTCTTAAATAGATATTATGAAAATTGTCGATAGATATAAAAACTCAAAGACACCTTTAGAACTACGTGTCAAACATAGTCAAACACTGTTGGACTATATTTAATATATTTAATAGGCGAAAGATGCCTCCTACGTGTCAAGAGAAAGCTAGGGAGAAAATAAATAAACATTTCTGACATATATTCCATTGTAATCTTCTATCTTTTTACACATATACCTCTGATTTACATGAATTATCAAAAATATCTTTAAATATATTTAAATAATTATATTTATACACTTTCTATTCTCGCACCATTAATTTCTAACTAATATTCTTAAATAGATACGGTGAAAACTTTCAACAGATATAAAAACTCAAAGACACCTTTGGGACTATATGATCCCATCAATCGTAGTAAACTTCAATGAATTTAAGGGTAATTTTATCTTTTCAGCATTTGAATTTTAAACTACACTTTAATTTTGGATAAAATCAGGGTTTGACGGACCGTTCGTCCCGTCTGTCTTGTCCGTCCTGATTTTTCACTGAGATGGGACGGCACGGGTCAGTACCGTTATGTATCGAGATAAAAAAATTATATTATATATATATGTTATAGAATAATATACCTTAAAAATATTTGTATCTCAGTTGGTTACATGCGTGGTCATTCAAACGGAATCCTCCAGTTTGAATCTCACCTCTGACATTATTTTAAATATTTTTTATTAAAAATAACTTTATAAAAATCCACAAAAAATACGTCCAACGTGTATTTCAAACAGAGGATCTCACATTTAAACGTGAGATCTTCAACCAATCGACCTACAAAACGTATCTATTATAAAAAATTTAAAATAATATATAAAACGTCCCGATTATGTCTCACAGATCGATCGTCTAGATCTGTGACTGGGGCGAGACGGGACGGTCAGATCGGGTCGTCCCGTAACGATTTGTCAAATCCTAGATAAAATCACAACTACTTTGGTATATTCAAGGTTAATTTTGACTAATCATATAATCAGGGTGTGTATGCAAAAATAGAAGGTTACATAGGTATACGTAAAAAATCCCAAAAACATGATCTAGTGACGTTCACAAACATGTCCCTTGTGATCATCTCGTGGATTGATCATGGAGCCGTCCTTATTTTTCCATACCTTCTTCGAAGGTGCCATGATGAAACTAGCGTGGGGCCCTTTGGTTGAACTATGGAGAGAGATTTTAAATAAATGATTAAAATTTTTTGACATCTTAAAAGGCTCAACCAAATATTTCTAAAATTTTTTGGCTCACGTGTTGTCATAAATTTTAGAGAAGAGAAGATATAGATACAAGAGTGATCGTTTTAAATAATCTTTAAAAATTGGGTTGGACAAGCTTTCGATAGATTTTGTGTGACAAAATTATTATATAACTCATATTTTTGAAGACGTAGCACATATTGACAATATATTTAACAAATTTGACACGTTTGCACGTCGTCACGTTGTCAGTTTCTCATTTTATAATGCAGGACAACCACTCAACCAAATGAGAAGACAGGACAACCACTCAACGAGATTTATTTTTTCAAAAAAATCTCTAAAAACTCTGATCTCTCTTAAGTGCTATACGATAAATAAAATTTTTAAATAATCTTATGATGATCCGCACCAAACGCCGCCTAACTTTTAACTTTTTCACCATCTTAGAAGTAAAATTTAACATCCCGATGCGTACCAATGCCAATTGCACTTATCGTATCGTATCTGACAACAATCGACACGTCAGTTTGATAATACGTATACAGTACAATAGGTTTAAATTTTCAATGACGATAGGACCCAATTCTGAGCCTTTTCTAATTATACGACGGTGGCATAATTATAGTACACGATGGTATCAAACGTACTATATTATTCCACCAAAAAATATGTACATGTGATATGACCGGTATGTCGAACCCTGCTTAAAAGACTTACCGTAATAGCAATTAACTGCACAAGGATATTGACGTACAAGAAATATAACACTCGTACACTTTTGCATTTTTCATATTTGCCCTTGGTGCGCCTACCTGTTCTATTAGACTAGTCTACAAACATTTGCTTCTGATGGTCACTTAATGCAAGATGCCAAGAGAACAACCTTTTCTTTTGACCAAATTACCTTTCTAGTAGCCAAGAACCATAATAGACAAACAATGCATGGGTGTTTAATTTATACCCACGTTCAAAATCTTTCGATGCGCGATTGAGGGAACGCCAGATGCGGAGAAGGGTAAATATGCGGCAGGAAGGATATGTGAGCAATTAAGTTTCTTGCAAGGGTAGCGGTGTCTAAGTACATATGAGGGGCTTATATACAATTAATCTCATACATAATATGAATATAACCGAGAAGCGTGATGCGTCCATTGTTCGCCCATATTCAGGGCAATTCCGACGTACCATCAGACCATCTGATAGAAAGAAGGCCGGTGGAAGCTGCAAGTGTTGGGTCTTATCTTAATATTATGGTCCACTTGTAATTGGGCCACACATAATTAAGCACACCGTTAAATCCAGTTAAAAGAACATGTTATTGGACTGAACCCATTTAGTGCCCATTAAGATCCTGTTATGGGTGGGATCCTGCTTAAGCCCAATTGGGACTGGTCCCTCCTCTCTATACAAGTGTACAACTCCCCATTAAGTTACACACACACATATAGTACGTGAGATAGAGAGAGGAAACTAGAGGGAGAACGTGGGTTCCGTCGCTCCCTTCTCGGTGTTCGTGAGCATGGATCATCTTCCTCGACGTCTTCCTTCTCGTGGTGGGATGGCTTCCGCTTCAGGTACGCATCCCCAACATGTGGTATCAGAGCCCGTGTATGCGATCCTTCGGGCTTCGATCTATCCGTTCTTCTACTTTCATGCCGTACGGAGTAGAGAAGAAGAACATACGGTGCATTCTTTTATTATTATCTTTTCTTTGATCGTCGGGCGACGATCTCCGTCGCGGAGGAAACCACGGCCGGAAGCGGCCCTGGGCGACGGTCACGGGCGGGGCTCTGCCTGCAGGGCGATACAGTGGCGTCTCTGCTTTCCCGGCGGGAGATTCAGATCAACAAAAACAAAAGGGGTTTTTCTGCCACGGAGGGGTTCCGACGGCCACCTCCCCATCGGACGACGCCGCCGGCGTCTTCAGCCCGTGGGGAGGCAGGCGGTAGCCGGCGGATCTCCTCTGTGGCTGCCTCCTGCGGCCGGGCACCACTGCGGCGGCCACCTGCGCCTGTGCAGGAGCACCGCCGTGGCTCCGTTCCGCCGGCGTCGGGGCTCCCCGCCGCGACCGCGCGCAGCCCCCCGGACGACGCCGCCGGCGCCGGCGCCGCCTCCGATTGGCGGGGGTCTTGCGGTGGCCGGGCCCCCCCCCCCCTTCTTCCCCTCTCCCATGGTGGCGGCGACGGTTCTGCTCTTAGGGTTTGAGGAATGGGGCTTCGCAGGGGGTGGAGGAAGATGAACGGTTTTGACCCTTTTACCTTTAAAATAATGTTAGCTTCAAATTTTAGTTAAGTTAGGATCCAATACAGCTTGTGGATCTGATTTTTGGGCCCTCTATTCATCCATTTCGATTTAAGTTTTGGGTTTCGGATTGTGGATCTTTTCGGATCCGGATTTAAGTTATTAAACGGTTCTCGGTTTGGATATTGGGTCTGAGACCCATATAGATCTTATTTAGAACCCGAATCCGGATCCGTTTACATATCCGAATCCAATTAAAATCCATTCCTTTTAAATAGTCGTATCCATTATTGCTTAAGTGTATCCTTTAAGTATAAAACTGTTTATTAAGATTCATTTAATTATAACCTTATTCTTTAAATTTTGTTAATGGATTTTCTATTGGATCCATTAAGTTCTGGATCTTTGGCCCATTCATTCTGAGTACATTTTAAGCCCATTAATACATTTTAAAGGATATAGGATCCATTTTGTGAGCAGTTTGGATACAGAAGTAATTTCTGTGGGTATGTTTGCGATTCAGTGATTATTTCTGCAAACAAAAAGGGACATTTATGTAACAGCATGCTGAAACTTCTATTTTTAACCCCTTTTGATTTAGTTTTGACATGATTAAAGCTTGTTAATAGACTAATAATTGTTGCAGTAATTTTAGGAGATATTTTTATGATATTTTAACCTCTCTACAGAAATTATTCATGCATTAATATCTCCATTTCAGATTGCAATAATTATTGTGTTTATATTTTTTTACTCATATTAAGTGTTATTTGATGCTATTATGCAGTTTTGTGTGAAATTTTTGATTTTTAAGTGATTATGTAGACCATCAAAGTGGCACTAACTACAAGGAATGATAAAATTTCACACTTTTGAGTTTAAGATAGTGTCATTCATGAGCATTATAATTTGTTTGTTATCATTTTTAATTGGGGGAGGATATTTTAACATTCAAAGTGTCTAAGTTGACCACCAAAGTGGCCCTCACGCTCCCCAGACTAAAATGGTGGCAAGGAGGTCAAAGATGTACTTTAGTTTACTATGTACCTAACCACTTAGGAACTTGCTCAACTTGTGCCTGGGTATCACCCAAGGCTATACAAGAAGGAAACGTCAGGTAAAAACGAAAAATAAACTAAATTCAGATAGAAATTGAAAAGGCTGTTACGTAATCCAAAAGTATTAAATAACTTGCGGACCATCTCCAACACCGTGACCGGAGTTGAGAGAATGGGATACATGACCCATAGATGGATGGACAAGGGTGGTTTCAGGATGGCTGGTGGGGGGTAGAGTTGACTGATGGAAATAGAGAGAGGGAAGATGAAGGTTAAGAACTTAAGACGGAGACAGGAGGAGGATATTGACAAAAATTGTCCCTCTATGCTCTTCTGTCTTTTCTGTTTGCCTATCTGAGGTCACACAGAGACATGCGGGGAAGGGTGAGAGGATGAAGAGAAAAGAAGCAAGAGGGGAGGTGAGCGGACAAAGAGAAGAGGAGGACTTGCTTTCTCTACTATTTCTCTCCATCTGTCACATAATGATGGACATAGGCAGTCACATCCTATTAGAGGCAAGAGGGGACATGGGGAAAGGGTGAGAGGACGAAGAGAAGAGACCTAAGAGCGGAGGTGAGGGGATAAAGAGAAGAGAGGGACTTGCCCTATTCTCTCTCTCTCTCGCGTGCGTATCAGGCAACAACACAATGATGGTTCTCTCTCTCTCTATCTCTCTCTTCCTCATATCACACAACAACACGTTACAATGATGGTCATAGGCAGCCAGAGAGAGAGAGAGAGATCTTCCTCGTATCACACTGACACAACAACACGTTACAATGATGGTTTTCTCTCTCTCTTCCTCATATCACACAACAACACGTTACAATGATGGTCATAGGCAGCCACAGAGAGAGAGAGAGTGCTGGAGGAGTTGTCAGGGAGGATGCCAATGGCCACAAGGAGATTATTTGGCTCCATCAGCATTGGGAAGAGGGCTTGTCGAAGTTGAGTTTGGAGGCTTGGTCCGGAAGTCTCTCATTGTCTGTGTTGGCATTGGACAGGTCACTCTGGGAGGGTGGAGGCCTGTTACAATGAGGATGGCAAGACAAACTGCAGGAAAGAGGATGATAGTTCAAGAATCAGGGCCCTGAGTTGCCCCTACCTATTATGTGCATGCCTTGACAATTATGCACCTGCTTAAGCCATCTTTGTTAATTCTGGGCCTTCCAATAACTGTTGTATTTTATGGAGTCAACTGGCACACACTGGCTTGAAATGGTGCTGTCTTAAACATATTTAGAATCCTCGATCTTGATATGGTTGTGGGTATACAGATAACAACATGAAAGCCAATGCCCCATAAATGTAATCAACCTCCTGGTTAACCGGACAGATGCAGAATCATTTGGCAGACAGAGGGATTCAATAGTTATGATTGCAGAGTAGGTCAATTTCAGTGGATTTGGAAGCAATTGGATGCCACAAATGATGGGACCATGGGTTGTTGTTTTTCATAATTATGCTGAATAATTATTTGTCAGTAACATAGTGTTGACGGCTCATTTTGGAATTAAGCATTAGCAGGAACATTTTGACAAGGGTCAATTCCTCCAAACTAATAAATGTTGTTTTGTTCTGTTTTCCTTCTCCACTAGGATTGTTTTGGCAGTATGGTAAGTGGGACAATTCCACTAACATGGCCACGGGCTACCTGCTCTTCCTTTGGGATGCAGATGGATTTGCAGTTTAGTTGCGACCTGGACAAAGACCTGTCAACTTGAGAAAGCCATCTAAATCTTGTTCCTACAAAAGACAATAATTGAATAAAAACTCTGAAACTATTAAATCACTCAGTGGGGCAGTAGGTTGCCTTGTAGAGTTTATGAGGTGGATGACCATCAAAGCAGGGATACTGTTGCTCCACCCAGAGTCATCCCACACTCCTCTTCTCGCACCACCCATTTTATAAAGAACAGCAGGAGCTATCACTGCGTATCTACCTATAATACTATGCATGATAGGGAAGATGCTGACTTTGTTTTGAGGATTTGGGAAGAATCGGGGAGAATAGATATAACTTCTGAGCAGGAGTAACACACTATGCCTTCACAAAGAGGCTATGCCAAACTGAGTTTTTTTATGATTTTTCTGAAGTTTCGTATTTTTGGTTTTTTGTATTTATTTATCTGTCACATTTTCACTTTTTTGCATATGTACTGTGAATGTATTTAATATATCCAGGTATCTTTAAACTGTGTAATGTCATCCAATGCACTTTTCTATTATCCAGTGTTGTTCACAGGATCCAGAGCCATTTCATCTGTTTATAGAATTAGCTACAGTAATGCTTAGCTTTGGCAGGTTCTGTGTTTTACTTGATGGGAATGCATCTTTCATAACCTTGCTCCATGTAAATAGTAATTGTGCATTTCGAGAGTATGGATAAATTGTTGCACGTCAAATGTTTTATTTCTGCATTAGACAAAGTGGCTAGGTGGGGATTGAGCAACAGATGATAATCAATTTTGGGAGAAAACATTGTAAAAAAGATGAATTCCGAACTTCATCCCTATGAAATTGTGCCAATCCAGTTTTTATTTAAATTTCATGTTTGTAACTTCTCTTTTCAGGGTGAAGCTCAGTTAACCTTGTTAAGGAAGGAAATTGAAGACAATGAATCCAAGTGCACTGCAGAAATTGAAACACTGAAGAATGATATAGAGAAAAGAGCGCATGAGCTGGACATCATGGAACAAGAGGCGGAAAAGTTCCTGAAGGTGCTTTATTGTGCCGTTTCAATTTTTCTTTCATTCTCTCTTGCTGCTCATAATTGATTATATGTTCCTTCTTTTCAACAACATGGTTAAGAACTTGATTTTCTCACTTTTTGGTGAGTTCCAAAAAGTTCAACTTCATGAATCAGGACTTCTTGCAGGATTCTGAACTAAAACTACAGAATGCTATCGGAGAAAGTGAAGAAGAAATCCAGATGTGTGCTGGTGAACTGGTGGCTTTAATTGATGCAGTGTCAGAGTACAAAGAGTATATGGAATCCTTGATTAATGGGATGCAGGCGGATCTCACTGAAACTGCCCAATCTGTCGCAGAAGTCCACAGGGCCTTCCTGTCTGAAAGGCTTTCTTCTGTTCGTTTGGGTGCTAGCCTATCTGGTTCCAAACGTGCACATTCCCTCTTGGAAAGCTAAATACCATTTTAGTGGTTTATATATAATATAGCTCAGATGTTGCAAGGTGTGTCTGATCCTGTGTCCGATAAACTCTTTTTTTGTGTCTGATAAGAAAAATAGAACATTTGATCTTTCCAAGCTTACTTGATAGCCCTGTAAGGTGTGCATGCATATCCTTCTCTTGATGTTCAATTAGTCCATTGGAATTTTGCATCTTCACAAGTGCAGTTGTGCCCAATCTGATGTAAGATGCATGGCTGCATATGTTGACTCACGGAGCCTTATTTTCTGGCTGTCATTTTTCTCATCCAAATGCTTCACGAACATGGTTTGTTTGTTGTTTCATGTGGTTAATGGTGGAGCTATTATATGGTTAGGTGAATTATGAGATTTTTTATGAGAGCAGTTTTGATGTTGTCCTCGTTAATAAGGCTTTTATTGGAGTCTAGTTCATGTGTTTTATTTCTAAAACTTGATTACAACTTTTTATCAGAATCAGGTCGTGGACTTTTGTGCCTCTTTTGACAGCCAGAAGCAGATTATGCTCCGAAGTGGTATTTGTTCCAACAGCTTGCCCGGTTCCCAGCAGGTTTTGTGGGCTTTGTTGCGTTCGAAACCTCTAACTATATTTTTTAAAAAAAACTTAAGAGTAAACTAAACAAATTATTTGGTAACTAAAGCAAATTTGTAAACTCAAAATCTGTCAATATTACCCGACCAGCTGTGTCCGAAATCGTTAACGTGGTGGTGTACACTAACAAAGATATTCGGAGCTTGAAGCTTAACCTTTTGCAGCGTCTTATACGAGAGTCGTCTTTCCTTTTGCCAAAGTGACTTTTAGTCTCACTTCGGCAGGGAGTTTTTAAGTCAAAATTGGGTTAACTCAACTTACTTAAAGTTAGTTTGAGATTAATTCATTTTTATTTCGATAGGAGTAGAGTTAATTCGGAAGTAAGGAGTTAAGTTAATCTATGTTTAATCTAATATGATTTGATAATTAGTGAGTTAACTCGGTAATAATCAGGGTTTGCGGGCCCGGTCGACTCGGTCGACCCGGTCTCGGCTTGGGTCGGGTCGGGTCGCTCCCGTCTCGGTCCGACCCGGTCCGTCCCGTTCTAAAACACCACTTTATATATATATATATATGATAAAATAATAAAATAAAATAGAAAAACACACATTATATATAAAATATAATATAATAAAATAATAAAATAATTGACCGACCCGTCCACGACCCACGGCCCGACCGACCCGGTCCCGGCCTGGGTCGGGTCGAGTCGGGCGAGTCGGTGCGAGACGCACCGGGTCGGCAAACCATGGTAATAATGATAGTTTAAATATCGTACCCTCTTTTTTTGAATATTTTACCCATGGACATGTGCTCAATTTAATTATGAAATGTTTTTTTGAATATTTTTAATATATTCTATAAAATAAATATACCATAAAAATAAATTTTCCTTTGATAAATAAATCATTAATCTCACTAATTTAAATTTAAAATTCAAAAATATTATTAATTACGAATGGAGATTACCGTTCATTTTAAAAATTTTGATTTTTATTTTCTAAATATATTTTATAAAATAAATATATCATAGAGATACTTTTTTTGATAAATAACATCATTAATCTAACTAATTAAAATTTAAAAGTAAAAATGTCATTAATTACATGCTGAGATTATTATTCACTTTAAAATTTTCAATTTTAAAAAATTTAATATATTCTATAAAATGAATATACCATAGAAATAATTTTTTTCATAAATAAAATCATTAATCTCACTAATGAAAATTTAAAATTCAAAAGCATCGTTAATTAAGGGTTATTCAATTTAAAATTTTTAATTTTTAAATATTTTAAATATATAAAATACATATACTATGAAAATAAGATTTTCTTTTGATAAATAGTATCATTAATATCACTAATTAAAATTTAAAAGTAAAAAATGTCATTAATTACGGTTGAGTTAATGTTCACTTTAAAAGTTTTATTTTTAATTTTTAAACTATTATATAAAATGAAAATATTATGAAAATATTTCTTTTGATAAATAACATCATTACTCTCACTAATTAAAATTTAATTTTAAAAAATGTTATTAATTACAGGTTGAGTTATTGTTCATTTAAATTTTTTTAATTTTAAAAAATTAAATATTTTTAATATTTTATAAAAATGGATATATTATGAAAACAAAGTTTTCTTTAATAGATCACATCATTAATCTAACGAAATGAAATTTAAAAGTCAAAAATATTTTAATATTTTAATATTAAACTTAAATAAATAGGAGGGAGAGGATGCATCAAATGAGAAGATCCTGACTTAACCCACCTCTGGAGGTGGGGTTCAAAACCCAAGGTTAACTCTGGGTTAATCTTTAATTCAACTCCGTTAAACTAAAAATGATATCAAATCACAAAAAAAGTCTAGTTAACCCATAACTAACCCTCAACCAATGTGGGGATTAAGGAATACTTGGACCTAAAACTTCCTTTCGGACAATTGAACCTTTCGAAATCATTTTCTTTTACTCTTTAATTTATAAACCAATAGAAGTAGAATAGAGTGAGTTATCTGCACTATTCTACTTAACTAAATTATAATTTTTCTAATATAATAACTAGTTTAAGCAAAAAAAAAAAGTAGAATTAGTTACTCTCGATAGAATGGGATTAATTTTCAGATACTTTTATCAATTTTATTATTTAAATATTTTACCTATTTTGTTTTCTTTGTTCTATAAGTAGAATCAAAGATAGTTATCAAATTAAAAAAAAAGATTAAACCCTGTAATATCTTACCCGAGCTTACTTTTAACCGACTTATCATAATCAGTTATCAAAGAGTGCTTTGGGAACTATCAGAGAGATTTGTGCCAGGTGCTGAGAACCTATCACCGTGAATGCACAATGGATGTTGCGGCAATATCATTCTTGGCACCTCCACCTACGTTAGGATTATTCATTTATTAATAGTTGATCCTGCTCTCCACCGCGTGAATAATAAAGTGAATACTCGTCCTCCCCCGCCTCCCGGGAGGCGGACCCCTTTCTCGGCTCTCTCTTGTCCTTCTTGAGAAGCTCATACCAGAAACCTCCAGTTTTCCCACGGTACTCCTTTCGAATCCATCTGTGCTCCTTGGGAGTTCTTAAACCGCTCACACTAATCCATTTGTGTGTGTGTGGGAGGGGGCGGGGAGGGTTTCTTAGTTCATTAGATGTCAAAATTAAATTGCACGATAAGTTAGTAGAGGGTGAATTCCACCTCTAAAAAAAATTTAAAAAAATTAAAATTCATGACACTACTTTAATTTATAATTTAACGAGACGATGCAACAATCGTTACTCTTTTTTTATTTATTCGCCGGACCTCTCCCCTCCACTGTCCCTGCTGTGGCTCTCAAATCCTAGGATTATACCTTCAGCTAATGGACAGAAGAAAATGAAGACTCCCCGAGTTTGCATGAGAAATATCTACTCCAGATCTTCGAGTTGCTGACGGTAAAAGAATTCACTTGAGGACATTAGACGCACGCTATAATTATTAATAAATGGATGATTGTTAAACTACTTGATGTGATCCATCCCACAACCAATGGTTACGAGGATAGGTAGATTAGAAAATTTTTAAATTCAAAATTCATGCTTTTATGTCGAGGATAAATAGATCCTAAGAATTTATATGATTTATGGGCTTGTCGTTCTAATTCACTAAGACCCTCTTTGAAACTCGGGTGGGATACCACATTCAACCCTAGGCGGTCGCCTACGATACCCGACCCCGATTAAGGGACATACGTGTGAGAGGAAGGTGCGGACCCCCCACAACTCTCTCTCGTCGAGTTTACTATCGCCCCCGATATTTCGATAACAAAACAACCTTAAAAGAATGTTCATTAGACTTTGGAAGGGGACGAAAATGATAATTAAGATGTATATATATACTCGAATGTATTGAACTGAAAATGGATTCAAGACTACCATGACTTCAAAACCCATTGATTTTAAAATATAATAGTGCATTTTTAAAACCAAATCCGTGTGTTTTTTCAAATGCAACCGTGGACTTTTTAAGTCATCGAGATCCTGTCCCAATCATAAGAAGTGATTTTAAAAATCCACATGTGGCTGTGAAAACGCTCACGCCTAACCCCTCCTATTTGGCGTCCACTTCCACTCGTTGGCTTCAGTTCGCCTTTGAAAATTGAGACCACATATTTCAATTGGTTCCGAGAAATTTTTCAGTGAAATGTATCTGTATTTCACGTTTCAAGTAATGTTCATCTCATGTTTGACAAATGACAATCAAAGGCTTGTTAAAGTCCAAGCTAACGCACCATTACAGATATATATATACATATATATACAGAGTGAAGACTGGAAGAGAGACCTGCAATCCTGGGTATCACATATCAACACAAGAGGCATGATGCATCCCTACCATTTTTCCTGGATGTTGTCTGCAAAACACAATCCACGCTGGTTTACAAGGAGCTGGATGTGGGTTTAGTTAACAGATTGGTTACTCATTTGTGTCACAATTCATAAGACACCAACACTCTTCAACCACTCTGGAAATTTGACGCAACATCAAAGAAGACAAAAAATACACACAATAAAAGATGAATTCTGGGTATTGGGATGTCCATAATGCATGATAAGTATATCCCACATCAAAGAAGAACAAGCAACCAAATGGCAGGAGATTAATTGGACTTCATTCTCCAATTGAAGTCAATCGTGGAAGATCACAGGCAAGGACTGGATGTTGAAGCAGATGGATATCCACAACACCTGAAGACAGGGGAGGCACCTCAACTTTGAGGGCAGGGAGCGGAGGTTCTTACGTCTGCACAATTTCAATGAGCAGAGAGATGAAGCCCGGTTGAGCAGGGCTGCCTCTAACTCTTTTTCAATATCATCAAAGCATGTAAGCAGGGGACAGAGACCAAGCTCCAGTGATTGGAGATAAGGACACTGGAGAAGCCACACTGTGATCTGATGTGGGCTGCTTTTCCAAGTTCCAAGTGATTTGAAGCATGTCACCATCACAGTTATCTGTGATAGTGATGACGATAATGGTGAACAATGACGCATAAGTCTCTTCTTTGATGAGGTGGACTTTAGGGCAATCATGAACTTCAAGGTATTCAATTGAGACAAGGGCATGAGAATCCCATGATGATACCAATTCCTTGCATTGCTTATCCCCAAGGCTTTGAGTGTAAAAAGGTGAGACAGTACCTCCATTGGTGGGAGGGATTTTATAGCAGGACAGTTACAAATTGAGAGATATGAGGGAGGTGAGGACCTATCTGTCTCACTCTCCTTATCCCTTTAATTTTTAGCATCTTCAGGCGGGGCAGTAAGCCAAAAGGTGACAGGTCCTCCCAGTTTCTGCAATACCAATACTTGAGTTCAACTTTTCTTGAAAGGAGGAGACCCATGATGGATTTTCCATCTGGCTTGGAGATTTGACGACTCCATAATGTCTGATAAACAACTGTCTGATGTCATCTACTGGTTTCAGGCCTTCCAATACATCCTCTTCCAAAGTTTGGTTCACTGAATGATCATCCCTATTATGATTCCATCCCATATCCAACACATATAGATGCTCTTTAACATCCAATCTTGCCTGAATGGCCTCTTCTTTGCTCCTGAACTCCTCTAGACCCCAGATTTGAAGATCTCTCGTTATGCTCATATCAATGAACTCCCTCACCTTCCTTCCACTTTCCCCTAATTTTTGAAGAGCTGTGAACTTGCTGAGTCCTTCTATGTCAGAAACCAGTCCACGTAAGCCTCTACATACCTCAAGCAGATCAATGCACTAATATTATTTGGCAAAGCACTAAGAAACCAGTAACCTCTCAGCTTCAACACCTGCAAAGAGGGATGCAAAAGTCAGAAATAATGTTCAGAAGCAAACCTCGCATCACATTTACTAGCTTTCAACCTTTTATGGGCAATACCATAAGAAATATCTAAGTAATGATCACTTATGCTTACACAATCGTCAATCGTGTGATAATATTCATACATGTTACATATGATATGCTAAATATAATCAGAAAATCTTATTTGAGATGCATTTTATCCTTGTACTTGTCAAACACCTACCCCGGATGAACTTCGCCTGGCTTGGGAAATGGCTTAGGGAATTGTTAGGTGGGGACTCTCCACTATGGAAGATTATTTTGGTACACAATCACTATGGCAGGGATAGAAAATTTTATGTTGAGTTGGAAAATTATTCTTATATTTATCCTGTGTGGTGGGGTATTTTGAAGGCAGGTCCTCTAATGGAAGTGGCAATCAGGCTGAAGGTTGGCAATGGCTCAGATACATTGTACTGGTGGTACAGGTGGTGTGGTGACAATCCTCTGAAATTTTCCTTCCCAAGAATGTTTCAGCTAGCCCGAGACAAATGGAACAAAGTTTCTCAGAAGTATCAGTTTGCAGAAGGTCATATTCAATGGAATATTCCATTTAGAAGAAGTCTTACGAAGGAGGAGGAAGCAGAATATTTAGCTTTCATAGATCTACTGCAGACAACATATTTGGATCTAAGTAGATTGGATCAGATCACTTGGAACGGTTCTGCTAATGGTTTCTGTCAAAAATTTCTACCAGTTAATGGATGACCAGCAGACCCCCTATTCTTCTTACTCTCGTGTGGAAGGTTAAGTCCCCTCTGAAAGTGCAAGCATTTATGTGGTTGCTATCAGCCAGGAGAATGATCACTAAGCTAAATAGAAGAAAATGGCGGTCAGTGATGTTATGTGCTCCTTCTGTAAACCCAGCCAGAGGATGTTGATCACTTGATGTTTTCGTGCACCTTCAGCAGGGAGGTTTGGGAAGTGATTGGTCAGGTCTTCAATCCAGCTGGGACTTCTAATATGCAGCAAATGTGGGCGTACTTCACGGCTCGGAAGGTGGCGACAACTGATAAAGTGCGAAGGGCTTTGTTATCTCTGATTCCACATGGCATGTGCTGGACTCTCTGGTGGGAGTGGAATGACCACATCTTCCAGGGAAGTAAACCTTTTATTGAAATACTTCTGTTAGGGGATTGGCTATCATTTATCAGTGGTTTAGATTCATACTCCATATGTCTTTATTGGAGTGGAGGAGGGCAAACTCTTATTAGTGGTGCAGTCTACTTTGGAACCTTGTTTTTTCTCTTTTTTTATTTGGGTGTCAGGAACCTGAACTCACCTCCCCCATTGTACTACCACTGTTTACTTTCATAAAATTGGTGCTACGATGCACTTTTCCCTCTTACAAAAACAATCCTCCATGACAAGGATATAGATATCATTCTTACGTCTACCTAAGTAAGCATAATTCAGAATGTCTTTGTCCTATCTTTCTAGCAAACTTCATCAAAATAATACATTATCATTTGCCATTTACATCCCTACCTGCAGATTGTAAAGGCTGCATAAGAACTCGGGCAGCTTGCTGATATGGGTCCCCAAACGGTCAAACAGACAGAGATGTCTTAAAGTGCCAATTGACGTGGGCAATGCACATAGTCCTAAACACATGCAATCATTTCAACTTCATAAATAGGTCTTCAGGATGGGGGCTCAAGTCAAATGTACATCGGCACAAGAATAGAAGGGTCTGTAGATTCCCATGCTTGCACAGTTCCTTCGACTTTGTCAAGTGGAAGATATTAGTAACTATACACACGATTATATTGTTTCAGACATTTCCTTCCATTCGTCATTCCCAAACCTGAAACAATCATCCTTGGAAGCTGATTCAGCCGGATCATGTATCAAATCATGCATCACATATTGGGTCTTTTTTCTTTATTCAAAGATGGACTTGCACAACAAATCATCAAAGTGTTCACTCCCAACACTTTCCACATGCAAGTTCCCTGTGTCTTGGATCAAGGTTAGGCAATCCACAATTGGACTAACTCATCTTAAAGAACCTACAATCTTCTGGGAATAGAGAACAATATGCAAAGCACTGCTTCAAATGTCTAGGTAAGTGATCATAGCTCACTTTAAGAATCAGCAAAATGTCATTGGGATGTTGTTGTAACGTGCATAAATCACCTTTAAGGATATTTTTCCAATACTTCACATTTCATTTAAAAGATGACCAATTGTCTTCACTGCCAATGGTGATCCTTTCAGCTTGCCCACTATTTGTCTACCACTAGTCTCCAATTGTGTATATCTGGTTGAATCACAGCTGTCAAAAGCATATTTAAAAAAAAATGGATGTGTAAAATTGGACTAACTCATCTTTAAAGAACCTGTGATCTTTTGGGAATAGAGAGCAATATGCAAAACACTGCTTCAAATGTCTAAGTGATCATAACCCAATTTAAGAATGGCAAAATGTCACTTGAATGTTGTTGCAGCAAGCATATATCACCTTTGAGAATATTTTTCCAGTACTTCACATTTAAACTTTCATTTAAAGATGATTAGTTGTCTTCGCTGCCATTGGAGATCGTTTCAGCCTCTTCACTATTTGTCTACCAATAGTCTCCAACTGTGTCTATCTACCTGAATCATAACTATCAAAAGCATATTGGCCATAACTCCTCACTTGCCAAACTTTTCGAGAGAATAGGAGTTTCTTTTAAAACATTTGAGGCTTTTTGGCTCCGAGTAGTTGTTATTATTTTGCTTCCCTTTCGTCCATACTTGAGTGGTCCAAACAAACCTCCTTACTTGGATTGATCTTCCTCGCTCACATCATCTAGAATTAATACAAAATCTTCTATTTTTATTTTAAGCTGCCTCTGAGCTAAGTCCAAATTTAAAATGTCAAGTACTTCTATCTTGTTGTTCAAAGTGTCCATGATTTCTCTAATAATCATTTTTCAAATCAATGTCTTTTGAAACACATACCCATATTATCAATTGAAAACATTGATTAACCGTTGGATACCATCCACCTTCAAAAAGACAAATGTGTTGGATCACTGAACACAAGTTTAGTTAAAATTATCTTTCCGATTCCACCCATGCCACAAATTGCAAGGACATGAACACTACTCTTACAACCTGGTGGCTCAGTCATCTCCCCAGACACCAACAGGTGTTGTATTATCTTTCTCTTTTCCTCATCTCTGCCAATTGCATATGATTCATCGACTAACATGGAACTGCTATCAATTCCTCTGGATCTACTCTCCACAGGCCAGCTATTTCCACCCAAAACTCGAAGCCCAGGGCTGTCTTTCTCTTTGAATATATCATCTGACTTCATCCTGGTGGCCCTAATTAAATGGCCCATGGCATGACCACTCACAATTTTATCTATGCCACCAAAACAACAGAAGATGTTGCAGACCTTCGCTCTCACGCCAGTTACCGACCTAGTGATACCAACCTGTCTTGTCTGAAGGGCAGCACAGGTAGCAGCCTCGTCGAGGGCATCATCAGCGTCAAAAAGGATCTCTTTGAGATCTGCAAGCCAGATGATCATGGACTCTTCTGTCACCCGCTTCTCTTCAGGATCTCGAAGCACACCCTTGATGAGGGCCACTGTGGATCTCAGCTTCTTGACCTCTTCCTCGACGTCCCTCACCAACCTATACTCTTCGACGGCGAATTGACCACCCTCTCTCTCTCTCTCTCTCTCTCCCTCTCTCTCTCTGAGATCTGGAACGAGGGAAGGAGGAGGTGGGGGTGGGGAAGCGTTCGATGGGTTGGGATTTGGGTAGTCCAGCGTGGTGGGGCGGTCTGCGAGGACGAGTCCAAAAGAGTTAATGGAGAGGGCATGGAGGGCAAAACGGGAAAGACGAAGCATAGTCAAACACGGTTGGAGGAATGCAAGGGAGCGAAGCAGCCTCGTGCTTTCCTTCCCCAGTGGCAGGCACGAGGAACATAATTGTAGAAGAGATAAATATATTTAATAGGCAAAAGATGCCTCCTAGTCCAACACGAGTACACGTCAAGAGAAAGCGAGGGAGAAAATTAACAAACATTTCTGACATATATTCCATTGTAATCTTCTATCTTTTTACACATATACCTCTGATTTACACGAATTATAAAAAATATCTCTAAATATACCTAAATAATTGTATTTATACACCTTCTATTCTCGCACTATTAATTTCTAACGAATATTCTTAAATAGATACTATGAAAACTGTCAACATATATAAAAACTCAAAGACACCTTTAGGACTATGTGATCCCATCAATCTTTATAAACTTTAATGAATTTAAGGGTAAGTTTATCTTTTCAACATTTGAATTTTAAACTACACTTTAATTTTGGGTAAAACCACAACTACTTTGATATATTCAGGGGTAATTTTGACTGATGTGTGTATGCAAAAATAGAAGATTCATTACATAGGTATACGTAAAAAATCCCAAAAAAAAATGAACAAATGACGTTCACAAGCATGCACCCTGTGATCATCTTGTAGATTGATCGTGGAGACGTCCTTCTTATTTTTCCCTACCGTCTTCGAAGGTGCCACGACCCTTTGGTGGAAGGAACTAGCCTAACTTTTAACTTCTTCACCATCTTAGAAGTAAACTTTGACATACTGACGCGTACCAGTGCAAATTGCACTTATCGTATGGTATCTGACAACAATCGACGCGTCAATTCGATAATACGCATACAGTACACTAGGCTAATAAGTTTCAATGATGATAGGACCAAATTCTGAGCCTTTTCTAACTACATGACGACGGTGCATTAATTACGGTACACGATGGTATCAATCGTACTATATTATATCACCATAAAGTCTGTACATGTGATATGACCAGTGTTAAGTACGTGCTCTCACATTATTTTTTACCCTAATTTTGATGATAATAAATATTGTGAATTTGTTGGAGTAAAATATTATTTGTGATTTAATGAATCTAAAATATTGTGTGTTTGAAAGAGCACGTGTGAGCATGTGTTCTTAATGGCATTTGGTGACATTATGATGGAATAATATTTCCTATTTGATTGTACGAGTGCATGAGTTTAATGGAACAATTATGTTTTTGGAAAGGTATCTAACGCTCAATGAAATTGCTCATTCATATGTAAAAGCATATCACTCTCTTGAAACATCATATTCCTAAAGTGAGTGTGCTTAATTTTGATAAACTTGGGTTTTAACTTGACTTCATATGATTTCATGTGTAAATAATTTTCATGCATCTAGTTTTTATGAAGATACCATGAGTTGAACTTCATGAATGATCATCTATACAATATTTACTCACATGGTGAAAATGAAGTGTTTGATGCCTACATTTGTTGATATCTTACATGCTCAAGTGATTTAAACTTTGACTAAAAATCTAGATTATTTTCATGAACATCTCCCATGAGATGTTATTACTTTGAACGTGTTTCGTGCATTCTTAAAATGAGATTTTTGAGATTTTCACATGTACTTATTTGATTAATGTAAAACTTGTTGAAACGTGGTTTAAATGGTCTTAATACTTTGTTGAATACATGATAATCATATCATGATTTTTAGATTTTTTTTGATACTTAAACGTGACTTAAAAATCAATTTTCTAGACCTTTACTTCAAGGTATATAATATGTAGAACCCTGCTTAAAAGACTTACCATAATAGCAATTAACTGCACAAGGATATTGACGTACAAGAAATATAATACTTGTACACTTTCGCATTTTTCATATTTGCCCTTGGTGCGCCTACCTGTTCTATTAGACTAGTCTACAAACATTTGCTTCTGATGGTCACTTAATGCAAGATGCCAAGAGCACAACCTTTTCTTTTGACCAAATTACCTTTCTACTAGCCAAGAACCATAATAGACAAACAATGCAGGGGTGTTTAATTTATACCCACGTTCAAAATCTTTCGATGCGCGATTGAGGGAACACCAGATGCGGAGAAAGGTAAATATGCGGCAGGAAGGATATGTGAGCAATTAAGTTTCTTGGAAGGGTAACGGTGTCTAAGTACATATGAGGAGCTTATATATCCGGATTTACTGTCTCGACGGAGTCACAGCCTGGCACGATTTGGGTCAATCTCCATCCGCTCCGTCTCGATTCATCTCGCTATGTTAAAATAATATATATATATATATATAATATATATATAATAAAAAAATAAAAAATATATAATATAATATAATACTAGTTAAAGGAACGTGCTTCGCGCGCGAATTTATTTTAAAATTTTTTTAAATTAAATAATAAAAATTTAGATACTTAAACATGATTCATCATTATTTAAGAAGTAACTCAATAATTTGAAGAATAATTAAAGATATTGAATTTATTGGAATAATAATAATCAACGACAAAATGTTAAAAAAATAACCATGCAAAATTAAAATGTGGCTATTTGGAACGAGGGCAAATGCTAAAAAAAGGAATATCTTACTTAATTTTATAACAAATAAAGAAAAGTAAGAAAATTACGGTGTTTTAACTTCTCTACATCTTAAATGCATTTATTTCATAAAATTAGATAAGGTGCTTAGATGTTCTGTCTGTGACATATGTCCATTGACAATTGATCCATCTTCAAATAACACTAAACTTATTGGGGATACAATAATTGATGACAAAATACTAAAAAAAAACGTAATCATGTAATGCTAAAGTGTGCCTCCTTAACGATGTTAATAGTTAAATATAACTTTTTTTAGTAGACATTTTTTTAAAAAAAATGGAGGGGATCTTATTTCGATTATCTACTCTCAAAATACGTGCATACAATTATCAGGTGGATTTGAACACATGATTTTTGAAAGATAGTCAAAGGACGTGGACTACAAGATTAATGATTACTTTATATATATAATATTATGTAAGCAAACCCCCCACTAAATCCATGCAAAATTAAAAGATTTTACGTCAAAAAATCACTGAAGCAAGTTAAATTCTAGAAGTAAACTACTTGAACTGAAAACCACCAAGTAAATATAATGCCTAACTTATAAATTTTAAATAATATAAAATTATAAATTATAAAAATCACATAAATACAAGAAAAAACTCTACATCTTATTTGATCTAAATATTTAAATTTTATGTAATTATTTGAATATTTAGACATATTAATTTTTTTTGTTACATGTGACATGAAATTACATACAATGTTTAAATGTATTAATATTTTTTTACATTCCACACATCATTACATAAACATTTAGATGCATTAAATTTTTTACAATTCAATTGTAAATAAGTGAATAAGTAAACCTTCATACGTGGTAATATTTTTTTTGTTTCACATCAAATACATAAATGATTCGACAAATTATTTCTCTTTTTTCCATTTGACATATATTTATGTAAATAAATTAATTAATTATTTGATGTAAACATATAATGTAAATAATGTAATGATCTATGTACCATATCATGCGATAGAACAGTCAGGTCGCCGTCGCCCGCCGGATCAACCTGCTCGGCGTAGCGATCAGTAACGACCTCACCCACTCGGTCGCCCAGGTGGCCACCCATGCATCGACAGTGCCCGGGCTGATCAACAGATGGTAAAAACCTAGTGTTGCGGGCTTGTCTTAGAAGCACGGGAGGTCGAACATCACCGGCAAACCCTTCCCCTTAATCAACACATTCAAGTGGTATCGGGTTTACTCGATATCCGGAGTATGGGTCGTCACAATTCTCTAAAATACTTATATATTATATAATATATGAAATAAAAGGAATGATAATCAGCTTACACGACACAAAAACACCTATTTCCTTATCCGTTAATTTGTATCATGATGTGTCCTATAAGGTTCAGATAAGAACGGACATCTCGGGTTATCTTTTTCCTTTTACATCTCTATTCATCTCTTTCACCTTTTTAGCCACCGTGTTTGCAAATTCTAGTCAAACAAGATCTACAAGGAATAATTCATATATCAATTATCTACTCATCATAAGTGCTATGTATTGGATAGATCCAATGAAGATTATAACCTATTCAAAACTGGCTGCCCTACATGATATCAGAAAATCATGAACTGGACAAAAAAATCCAAATGGGAGATGCATATGAAAGACCTACAATACTGTTTGGCAACTGGCAAGTAGAAACAGCCTTATTGATCATGCAGTTACCCCAATCCAACCAAGAGTAATCGCCATCACCGTAGGAAGGAAAGGGGGGCATGAATAGATCAAACAAAGATGGTAAGCAGGTATTGGAGGAAAATGTTGCAATCTCAGAGAAGTCTACCAGCCACAAGAAGGGCCCAAAAGTTAATCACTGATTGAGAAACAACAAGCAAGCAACGTCTTGAAGGACAAAGCAGTTTGTTAACATAGACACGCTCGTCAAATGGTAAGTGAAGATTTTAAAATCTTTAGTTCTGGTTTGGAAAACCTCTGTTTTATAACCATGACAAGAATTAATCACCCATCGGAGATAAGTCATAGACTAAAATCATTTTGTGAAGATGAGACATAAATTTAAACATTATCATCAGAGCGCCTAAAATAGGAAAAGAACTAATGCAATATTCATGAGGCAACAAAGTAAACAGGTTTAGACAGCATATTGCAACTTTGCAGCTCAACTTCCCTAGTGCTGAGAGAAGAGAGGAAATTCAAGGCTGCTGAATAGTCAATATCTTCTGCCTAAACGCCTTTTAGTTCCATCTTTAAATAGAGACAGAGTAGTAATACAAAACATTCAAGATATATTAGGAACAGAACACACGATCAAGCCAACAGATTCCATACCGAATCAAAGTAGTACTCATGCATCTTATAGTCCTTCAGGAATATCTCTTTCGGGGTGTCCATCTTAGACTCTTCTGTCTGGGATGGCACAGGTTGTGTTCCAACAGAACAAGTTAGCCTCTTCTTCCCTAGTTTAGTTTCCTGAACACAATAATAGAATTGAAAATCACATCATGAAGGAGATTCAATAAACAGATGAGTGCTTTGCTTCTTCTTCTTCTTTTTTGCTTAACAACAAATTCAACTACAACAAAAATTCAGGGAAGAAATTGAATTAAAGGTCCACAAAAACATTATTAGATCATGTAATCCCATCAAAGTTGCTTTAGAAAGCATAATTATCAAATGGAAACTTTTAACAATGTTGCTCCCAATTGAGTAAACGAGAAAACATCAAACATGAAAAGAAATGAAAAAGGAGATGAGAGATATTGGCATGGAAATTTCAGAACAAATGCATGGATAGAGAGCAACATTAATCGCAGCAAAACATTCTCTCGTTCGAACTAAATATTTAGGAGAAGATTGCGATTCGGAAACGACCAAGCAAGCGAAAAAAAGAAAAGCCGATTCCGAAACCAAACTTCCAGGAAACATGAAGTCAACTCAAACCCAATCGGGCGGGGATTCAGATAATCACATGAAAGGGCAAGCGAAAAAAAGAAAAGCCGATTCCGAAGCCAAACTTCCAGGAAACATGAAGTAAACTCAAACCCAATCGGGCGGGGATTCAGATAATCACATGAAAGGACGAGAACAATCCCAAAAACCCCGTCCTCGCAAGACTCGAACTTTTGCATGGGAGGAGACGTGCGAACCGGGTAAAGGAGAACCGGCGGAAGCTAAAGGAGAACCGGCGGAAAAAAACCGCACTTTTCTCTTAGAGTATATAGTATAGATAATATTAAAATAATGAAGTGTCTCAATCACGACTCACGGCCCGAACGTCCCACCGCCCACCTGAGTCGGGACGAGTCGCACCGACAAACCCTATTATATACAATTAATTTTGTACATAATGTGACCCGGAAGCGTGATGCGTCCATTGTTCGCCCATATCCTCCACGGCAATTCCGACGTACCATCAGACCATCTGGTAGAAAGAAGGCCGGTGGAAGCTACCAGAGGTTACCTCCATCTAGTGATTGCGGTTGTGTTTTACGAACCCAAACAAAAAGGTCATGGGATAATCCCAATAAAAGAGAAATAACAGCCCAAAAACCCGATTCCTAATTTTAATACTCAAACTCAAAAATAAGTTATACTTTTGGTCCCACATGTACATATCGGGCCTCCTGTGTGCTGGCCAACTCCCATTCCCAGTAAAGGTTATTATTATTATGATTTTTACAATCAATTTCTTTAAGGTACGTAGTAAAAAAACTATGGCTTCTCCTGTAAAAGCTAAACAATTGAGGACACGAGGAAAAGAAGAGAAGCAGGGGGAACAAAACTAGAAATTGGTGGAGCTCATCAAGTCACTTATCCTTATTAGCGACAAGCATTAGGCATGAAAAATGTTGGGCACATCCCAAAAGGTAGCTGCAGTTCATGTTGCCATTGTTAATTAGAAATACTCAGGCTAACAATCATTGATTAGCAATGAAAAGGAGCTAACCTGACGAGACTAGCAGACACATCCTGGTTAAGCAGCAATATTCCTTCATCTTCTCTTTCTGGATGGTAATTACCGTATAGACACCTTTGGAATGTGGGAGACAAGGAGCCAATCAGTACCACCTTCCTCTCTGCATCGCTCCTTCAACGTCGGGCACCCATTGATACGTAACACCTCCAGAGACTCAGGCAGGCCCATCACAGGCAATGACTGGATGTTGAAGCACACGGATATCCACAAGACCTGGAGGGAGGAGAGGAACCTCAACTTTGAGGGCAGGAAGTGGAGGTTCTTACATCTGCAGAGTTTTAATGAGCAGAGAGATGAAGCCAGGTTGAGCAGGGCTGTCTCTAACTCTTTTCCAATGACATCATCATCACCATTGTCAAAGCATGTAAGCAGGGGACAAGAATCTATCTCCAATGATTGGAGATAAGGACACTGGAGAAGCCACACTGTCATCTGCTGTGGGCTACTTTTCCAAATCCCAAGTGATTTGATGGATGTCACCATCCCTGTTATCTGTGACAGTGATGATGATAATGGTGGCAACGATGGGGAAGTCTCTTCTTTGACGAAGTGGACAAGTTTTGGGCAATCACCGACATCAAGGTATTCAATTGAGGCAAGGGCATGAGAATCCCATAATGATGTCAATTCCTTGCAGTTGCTGATCTCCAGGGCTTTGAGTGTAATAAGGTGACACACTTCCTCCGTTGGTGGGAGGGTTGTTATAGCAGGACAGTTACAAATTGAGAGAGATTTGAGGGAGGTGAGGTCCCCTAGGCATGTTGATAGAATTGTCTCATTGAGATAGCTGTGCTCGTTGATTGAGAGCTTCTCAAGTGATGATGGTAAACTGTTCTGCAGTAAATCGGAGCAACCATGAATTTCCAAAGATGTGAGAGAGGTGAGCTCCCGAAACCTTGTGCCCCACTCCTCGGCAAGAGGAACAGGATGCAGCAGAGGTGAGAGAGATGGGTTGGTGGTGGTAAAAGAAGATCCAGTCTGTCGAATCTTCAAGGTTGTAAGTGTAGATATCAAGTGGCGGTGCTGCAGGATTTTGTGTAGAAGAAGCACTGCCATGCTTACAGACCCAACGCCAATGTCAAGTTTGGAGAGAGAGGTGAGCTTCCATAGGCTTGCCAGCAGTAGGTCTTCCATACCACTACAGCCATGTATTTGTACTTCTTCAGTTGAGCAAAATAGTGAATCCTTCTCACACAATGACAATGGACATGTGAGCTTGGGGCAATCCCTTATCTTCAATGACTTGAGGGAAGCAAGGTGCTTGAATGCTTTCTCTGGCAAGAATACAAGCTCCCTGCACCCAGAAATTTCTAACTTTTCAAGGTTCCACAGGGGGTTTTCTAGCAATCCATCACAGAGAGACCTTAGATTTAAGCAGTACTCAATTGACAAGCAAGACAAGGAAGGTGAAGAGGATTGTGAGAGAGTCTCATCAGAGTTGCTGCCCTCACTGAGGCGTCGCAACCATCTTGGCAAATGAGCTAATCCCACATTGCATATCCTTAGTCGTGTTAATGTGGGAGGGAGAAGTGGTAACACCTTCAGATTTGGGCAATTTAAAATTTCAAGTTTGCGAAGGCATGGAAAAAGCACCAGTTGCTGTTGTGCTTCAAGCTGACGTTGATCATCTATCTCCCACTCCTCCAACCCTGGCATGTAAGAAAGCTGCAGGTCTTCCAGCAATGGGAACCCTTGTGCTTTGACCCCTCCAACTGCAGAGCAGCTGTAAAACTGAGGCCCTATCTGTCTCACCTTCCTCATCCCTCTAATTTTTAGTATCTTGAGGCAGGGCAGGAGGCCGAGTGGTGGCAGGACCTCCCAGTTTCTGCAATACTTGAGTTCAACTCTTTCTAGAAAGGAGGAGGAGACCCATGATGGATTATCCATCCAGCTAGGAGATTTCACTCCTCCATAATGTCTGATAAACAACTGCCTGATGTCATCTACGGGCTGCAGGCCTTCCAATACATCCTCTTCCAGAGTTTGGTTCACTAGACGATCATCCCTATTATGAGTCCATCCCAAATCCAACACATCTAGATGCTCTTTGACATTCAATCTTGCCTGCATGGCCTCTTCTTTGCTCCTGATCTCCTCTAGACCCCAGGTTCGAAGTTCCTTAAGCATGCTCATATCGGTCAACTCCCTCACCTTTCTTCCACTGACCCCTAATTCTTGAAGAGCTATCAACTTGCTGAGTCCTTCTATGTCAGAAACTAGCCCATCATCAGCCTCTAAATGCCTCAAGCAGATCAATGCACTCATATTACTGGGCAAAGCACTAAGGAATCCGCAACCTCTCAGCTTCAACACCTGCAAAGAGGGATGTAAAATTCAGAAATAAAGTTCAGAAACAAAGTTCAGAAACAAACATGGCTTCACATTTGCAAGCTATGATCCTTTTTCTGAGCAACACCATAGGAAATATCTAAGTAATCATCACTTATGGTTAGACAATAGTCTAATAATGTTCATACGAGTTATATATGATATGTTAAATATAATAGGAAATCTTGTTTGGAGATGCATTTTTTCCTTTTAATTATCCTACATGACAAGAATATGGATAGAATTCTTATGTTAACCCAACTAAGCATAATTCCGACCGTCCTTGTCCTATCTTTCTAGCAAACTTCATCAAAAGAATACATTATCATCTACCATTTACATCACTACCTGCAGATTGTAAAGGTTGCAGAAGGACTCAGGCAGCTTGCTGATATGGGTCTCCGAAAGGTCCACTAGACGGAGATGTCTTAAAGTGCCAATTGACGTGGGCAACACATTAATCTTGCACCTCCGTAGTCCCAACACACGCAATCGTTTCAGCTTCATAAATAGGTCATCAAGATGGGGGCTCAAGTCAAATGTACATCGGCGCAAGAATAGAACACTCCGTAGATTCCCATGCTTGCCCAGTTCCTTCAACTTTGTGAAGTTGAAGATATTAGTAACTATGGACACATGACGTATTGTTTCAGACATTTCCATCCATTTGTCATCCCCCAACCTGAAACAATCATCCTTGGAAGCTGATTCAGCCAGATCATGAATCAAATCATGCATCACATATTGCATGTTCTTGCTTTGTTCAAAGAAGGACATGTATAACAAATCATCAAAGTGTTCACTCCCAACACTTTCTACATGCAAGTTCCCTGTGACTTGGATCAAATGTTGGGCCATCCATAAGTGGACTAACTCATCTTTAAAAAACTTGTGATCTTTTGGGAATAAAGAACAATATGTAAAGCACTGCTTCAAATGTCCAGGTAAGTGATCATAACTCAATTTAAGAATTGGCAAAATGTCATTGGGATGTTGTTGCAACATGCATATATCACATCTTAGGATATTTTTCCAATGCTTTACATCTAATCTTTCATTTAAAAGACGACCAATTGTCTTTGCTGCCAATGGTGATCCTTTCAGCCTTTCCACTATTTGCCTACCAATAGTCTCCAACTGTGTATATCTACTTGAATCACAGCTGTCAAAAGCATATCTTTTAAAAATTGGCCATAAACCCTCACTTGACAAGCTTTTCAACAGAATAGGAGTTCCTTTTACAGCATTTGAGGCTTTTTGGTTCCGAGTAGTTATTATTATTTTGCTTCCCTTCCCTCCATACTTGAGTGGTTCAAACAAACTTTCCCACTTGGACTCCTCTTCCTCCCACACATCATCTAGTACTAATAAAAATCTCTTTCCTTCTATTTTCTCTTTGAGCCTTCTCTGAGTTGAATCCCAATTTAAGATGTCAAACAATTCTGCCTTCTCACTCAAAGCATCCATGATTTCCTTAATGATCCTTTTTAAATCAAAGCCTTCTGAAACGCATACCCACATCATTAATTGGAAATATTGCTTAATTGTTGGATCATTAAACACAAGTTTTGTCAAAGTTGTCTTTCCAATTCCACCCATACCAACAATTGCAAGTATATGAACATTAACCTCACAACTTCTTGGCTCAATCATTTCTCCCGATGCCAACAACAGTTGTATTATCTTTCTCTTTTCATCATCTCTGCCAATTATATATGATACATCAGCTAACATGGAACTACTATCAAGTCGTCGGGATCTACCGTCCACATGCCAGCTATTTCCACCCAAAACTCGGAGCCCAAGGCTATCTTTCTCTTTGCATATATCATCTAACTTCATCCTAATGGCCTTTATTTGATGCGCCATGTCATGGCCACTCACAATTTTATCTATGCCACCAAAACAGCAGACGATGTTGCGTACCTTCGCTCTCACACCGGTTACCGACCTAGTGACACCAACCTCTCTTGTTTTAAGGGCAGCACAGGTAGCAGCCTCGTCGAGGACATCATCAGCATCGAAAAGGATATGTTTGAGAGCTGCAAGCCAAATGTTCACTGCCTCTTCTGTTACTCGCTTCTCTTCAGCGTCTCGAAGCACACTCTTGATGAGGGCCACTGTGGATCTCAGCTTCTTGACCTCTTCCTCGACGTCCCTCACCAACCTATACTCTTCGAGGGCGACGTTGATCACCCTCTCGCACAGCGGATCCAAGAGAGCTGATGCGATTAGTGCCATCTCTCTCTCTCTCTCTCTCTCTCTCTCTCTCTCTCTGTATCTCTGAGATCTGGAACGAGGGAGGGAGGAGGTGGAGTTCTGGAACGAGGGCAGGAGGCGGTGGGGAAGCGTTTGATGGGTTGGGATTTGGGTAGTCCCAGTGTGGTGGGGCGGTCTGCGAGGACGAATCCAAAAGAGTTAATGGAGAGGGCCAGGAGCGCAAAACGGGAAAGACGAAGCAAAGTCAAACAGTGTCGGAGGAATGCAAGGGAGCGAAGCAGCCCCGTGCTTTCCTTCCCCAGTCGTACGAGGACAATAATCATAGATAAGATAAATACATTTAATAGGCTAAAGTTCCCTGCCTCTTACATGTCTGGAGAAAGCAATGGATAAAATAAATAAAGATTTCTGACATATATTCCATTGTAATCTACTATTTTTACATAAATACCTCTGATTTATATGAATTATCATTTAAATATATTTAAATAATTATATTTATATATTTTCAATTCTCACATTATTTTTTTTGTGTCGAGTCATCTAAAAAATTTAAGACCTTACACTCTCTTAAATAATGAGAGAATCAAGATTCGTAATTATCCGTGAGATGAAAAATCAAGTGGACTATCTAACTAATTTCGCATCATTAATTTTGAAGAAATGTTCTTAAATATACACTATGAAAATTGTCAACATATACAAAAACTCAAAGACACCTAAGGAACTACATGAGCCCTTCAATCCTTATAAACTTTAATGAATTCAAAGGGTAGGCTTATCTTTTTAAGATTTAAATTTTAAACTACACTTCGATTATGGGTAGGTTTGACAGAGAACAAGGATTCGTACTCCTGTTCGAATCGGAGTTTAAAATCAAATTTCTCCTCAGAAGGATAGATGAGATGACTTAGATGAGATGTAATATAGATCCAATTTTCTATTCACTCGTGTGATCCGAGCGATCCTGGGGGACCATCACAACTCCTCTCTTCTCGAGAATTCATAAAATCACGACAACGTTGATATGTTCGGAGGTAATTTTGATGAATCATATAAACTAGGGCGTGTATGCAAAAATAGAATATTACAGGTGTATATGTTAAAAATAAAAAAAAAACAAAGAACTAATGCGATTCACAAGCATACCCATTGTGATCATCTCGTGGATTGATCAGGGAGACGTCCTTCGTATTTTTCTTACGAGAGATCCTTCCTATTTTTCCGTACGTTCTTCGAAGTTGCCATGGCCCTTTGGTGGATTTTCAAAACAAATGACCCTTCGGTGGATATGGCCCAATGTTATTAAAACCTTCGAAGTTGCCATGGCCCTTTGGTGGATTTTCAAAACAAATGATCATTTGGTGGATCTGGCCCAATGTTATTAAAACCGGATTGAATTGGTTGGATCGACCGGTTCGATCGTCGACCAGTTTGAACACCCGTTCAATTATGATCAATTCGGTCTGAAGCTTAAAAATTGCCCGAACCGGACAAATCGCAGCGTCTACGGCTGCCCTCTTCTCTCTCCGAGAATGGTCAGCCGCATCGGGCTTCTCCGTGCCGCACCCCAGGCTTCCTCTCCAACCGTTTTGTTAGGAATCATTTATCCTTTCCCAAAACTTAGGTATTGAGGTAAGAGATTCTTTTTCTTATAAGTTGGTCTAACTCTTTGTTGGATCCAATGTGGGACTAAAGTCACTAACAACTCTAGTTGGCTGAGAGACTCACACTCCCTCTGGATGGCTCACACCACCCACCCGTGACAATACCTTCCCCTTTACAAGGCCGATGCCCTCGTCGGCTAGGTGTCGATCGAGGTTACGTCCGTTCATGCGCATCAGATAAATGGTGTATTGATACGCCACATTAGACCGACAAAACCCGGGTTTAGACACCATTTTGTTAGGAATCATTTATACTTCCCTAAAACTTAGGTATTGAGATAGTGGATTCCTTTTCTTATAAGTCGGTCCAATTCGTTGTTAGATCCAATGTGGGACTAAAGTCACTAACAACTCTAGTAGGTTGAGAGACTCACACTCCCTCCGGATGTTCAGACCACCCACCCGTAACACCCGTGTCCCCGTGTTCGGCCATCGTCGCGAACATGTGCAGCCTCTTCTCCGGCGCCGCCTCCTCTCCGGCTCTGGCTCTCCCCCGTGTCCGTGAACAGGTGCTGCGGCCTCCTCTCCGGCACGGCCTCCGGCTCTCCCCCGTGTCCGCACCGCGAACAGGTGCTGCGGTGGGCATGACCCCCTCACCAGCTGGCTCCTGGACCGACTTCTCCGGCGATACCGTCTGCTACTCCTCCGGGCGCCATCGCTCCATCGCCAAGTGGAACTTCTCCGTCCACAATTCCGCCGCCCTGGCTGAACACACCTTCAGGTACGTAGAAATTAATCGCAATGAGCAATATTTGTTGCTCAAACATATACGTAATGTAATGTAAAGTCTACAAATTATATATAAAACACCCCACCAGCGCCATTTGAGCGGATTCAATTCTGATCTTCTACTCCACTTCTGTACCCGTGATGTTCGTGTTAAAAGTGGAGTAGAAGATCACGTTCCCATTTGAGCACACACACGTAGATAAATACAAATAAAATCCATAATGGCTAATGCCATATATATAGGCATTAATTGGATCCTCTGATCATTGGATGTAGATAATTTACTAATTAATCTCCGCATCACATTATATAAGTTGCAGGCATAATTATTATTAATCCCTAGTCTGCCAATAATAATTAAAGCTGTTCGATCACCGGGGTTGCAGTGAGAGGATCGAAGACGGTTCCGGGCGGGCCAGCTGTAGGAAGCTATGCAACGTTGAGAACCCGTTCCGGGCGGGGTTGAATTTAGACTTTTCACGAAGCGATGGATTTATGTTTATAAATTTTAAATTTTAATGATGTTACTTTTTTTACTATTACGTTAATATATCATTTGATTATATGTATAGATTAATATTTAGATATATTTAGATATATTTAAAATTATTAAAATTTTATAATATCATAATTATATTAAGATTATATCATGGTTCAAATTGATTCGATTGACGGTCTAATCGGTTCGAATCGAATTAACTCATTGATCGATTCAGATACCGATTTAATTATGATAACATTGATATGACTTAACTTTTAACTTTTTCACCCGCCTTAGAAGACGTACTGCAATAGTAAATTAACCACCACTACCAACCGATCTACCGGCCAATGTTATTAAAATCGGATTAAACCGACCATTCTAGACACTGATCCCATTAAAATTAATCTGATCTAATACTAAAAAATTAGATGAACCGGATAAATTATGATTTGATCGGCAATCTGATTCTACCCGATTTATCTTTTAAATAAAAATTAAAAATATTATATATTTAAAATAATATTTATATGTCAATAAAATTATATTATTATTATTAATTTATTATCATTTACCATTTTATTTTAGATATATCTGAAATTTAAAATTTTAAAAAAATATAAATATCAATTGTTAATAGTGAAGATTAATAAAATATTACAAAGTTTTAAAGTCAACTTATTTAATCATATTATTTTTATTTTTTACTTACATTATTACATAATCATATATAATAATTATACGTGTTTATTTTTTACTTTAATTATTATATCTTATTTTTTTATCTTAAAAAGTATTATTTCATATATAATATAATTTATTACATTATTTTAAAATATATTATTTATATATTTTTAAAATTATTAAAAATTATATAACATCACGATTATATTACGATGATACCATAATTCAAATCGATTCAATTGAAACCAAATCAATTCGTTGACAAGTTCAATTACCGATTCAATTGTGATAACATTGTTACCGACCCTGACCACTGCTGCAAATGCCACCAAACCCTGGCTACCCTTTGCCAGGTACCGTCAATCACCCGTATCACGTTCAGGCTTCAGTCCATCCAAGCAAAAGAGAGTCATTTTCGTCTTATACCCAGATCATATTAGAAAACCCATGGACACGTTAAATTTCTTCAAAAATTGAAAAAGATTTCCCATCTGTACCTTTGTGAGACTATTGGCTTCCTCAGCATCTACAATGTGATAAGTCTCCTGTTTGAAGGGATCCACAAATGCCAAATCAAAAAGGACGGATGGCCACCTCTGATCATGTTCATGTATAGTGTTGCTGTGATTACACTCTCAACTTTTGTGATGTATCCCTTGTGTTAAAAATTCAAAGGGCCCTCAATAAGAATTATTGTTTAACTGCCATTGATTTTTGTGCTCCAGCCCATTGCAAATGACTCGCACTGACTCGAGCGTTCCACACCAGATCTGAGCGAATCTGATACGCAATCCGTCGAGTTTGATTGAGTCGCATACCACCTGTTCGCCGTCGCCACCTCCGGACCTCGTCCTCCACCCCGCAGAGCCGTTCCCTACCCCACAAAGCTGTGCCGTCGCCGGGGAGGGCCGGGGTGGGGCCCTGCCGGTGTTGGGGGCCCGGGGGGAGGGGGGGAGGGGAGTGATCTGCGCGCAGGGGGCTGGGGGTCTACCGGGGTGAGGGTGGGGGGAGGTTGGGGATGGACTCGGACCGAGTCGGCCCGAGTCGCATCTAACCTGGGCGACTCATACCGGATTAGGAAGATCTCAATCCAGTTCGGATCACCAGGTTGGCGAACCATGCTGCAAACTGGATGTGGAAAAACCACACCAGGAATTCGGCCCCCTTGAATCTCTTAAGACTGCTTGAAACTTTACTGCATATCCAGCTCTAAAACTTGAACTTCTCTGCAGGATACAATCTCGTATTTTTATCCTTGACTGGACGTTTTTCATGGCTCGCCTTCTCTGTTTGTAACTTCACATTTGTGACAGCATTTCCTGTATCTCTTCTTCTCCTGACATGGAGTTAAATATGAGACAGTTAGGCAATGGAGATGTCAATAGGTAAATGCTGGCGGTATATGTAGCTACAGTTATGGATTTCATTATGCATACCGGAAGTGAAGTAAAAGGAACAAAGCACCAAGGACTGTCATTCTCCCAGAGAACGATTTTAGTAGCATATTCCTTCCTGGCTTGGACTCTAACCCCGCAGCTTCCTCTTTCTTTTCTCTCATCAGGCCTAACCAATGTTAGCTCACCATCTTCCTCATCCTATGAAATGATAAAGGAACTTGAATCAGTGTTATGAGAATGTACACGATGATGAAAAATACATTAAATATTTGTTTCTTCAAAAGTATAGATACTAAGGAACAAGGTTCTGTAACAACTCACGTTCTTGAGCGTTTGAGTGCATGCAAAGTCGTTCTGGTACATACTATTTGCACCCTCATCCATAAAAAGCTGATGACGATTGTTCATTTCAATATTTTGATCTGCTCTATTTTTCATATCCAATACACAAGCAGTTGAGTAAGGGGACTTTCTTCCCTCGGCACATATGAACTCCCAAGTTCTACATAATCTGCACCAGAAACACTTTCGCAATGGGCTACAGTATGAGAATTGGAAGAGGAAAGGTGAGTGTATCTCGGGATTTATCTTCCCAATGTTGGTGTCCAATAAACCACTATGAAGGCAGTCCTCATCGGAGCCTCCAATCCTCAATGGACATGCCTCAGTTTGATCCAAGTGATCATGACATGTGCCAATTGATACTTGTCCCTCTGAAAACTCTATCATTGGAAAGTGTGTGTTGACCGACACATCAAAGACCATTTTCTGGATATTTCCCTGACAAAGCTCCTGTCAACCTTTGCTTTCTCTAGGGTTCGCGTCCAGAGGATGTAGGATCCAGACTGATGTCTCCTCTGAATGTAAAGATCCTAGGGTTGTTTCATTATGTGCTAAACATCTCCCCTTGGGAACTTCACAAATACTTTTAGAATCAATATCTTGTGGCACCTTGTCCTTTATACAACAATTCATGTTGTTCCCTGTGCATGATTCCATAAAAGAATCTTGCTTGATCTCTTCAGGTTCATCACTTGTTCTGCCACAAAGAGAACATGTTTTTCCGGTTTCAATTGCTAGGGATTCCCCTTCCCCTTTAGCTTCAGTTTGTTCACTGCCTGTTGTTTGTTTTCTGAAGCCCTCCATCAATAAATTGTTCACCTGCTTCTGCACAGATTGGCTGCAGCCTTTTCCATCTATGACCACAATCTGACGAACCTTTGTATCCTCATTTTTGCAGCAGTATCTTTAGTAAGAGAACTTGCCCTTGATTGACTCTCAACCTCAGTCGTACAGAAGTTGTCTGCAGGAATTCATTTCATATCGCCAAAAGGAAAGCAGTAGCTTTTCCCATCTTCATCCGCTAATTTCTTGAATATTAAATCTTTCTCTACAAGTGAATCATTTACTCTACTAAAAGGGTCTAATGACAAAAATTGATTATGTAATTCAGCATGAAAATCCTTAGTTTCCACTTCCACAGCAGAGAATGCATCCCCATTGCATGACAGAGAGCCAATAGATTGTTTACCTCGATCAGCAGAAGAATCAGAAGCACCCTGAAGAGCATCCATGAATTGGCTGCATTGTTTGTTTCTTAGTGAATAGTTACTGTTTGATTCACTGCATCCCACTGAAACCTGACTTTGACTGAGCTCTTCACAAACTGAGTCAGTGTGAGGCACACCAAGAAAGCTGCTATCACGTGGAGCCTGGTTTTGAAGGTCTGAAATGTGTATCCCTGTCTGTGGCTGATGCTTGTGATCCATGACAAAAAGTAGAATCCATATCCAAGGTACTAGTTCCAACATTTAGGTTGCACAACTTACCAGACATAGACTCCGATGCATTTTTGCCTGGGAGTGCTTCATTCAGTGCGCACATTGATGATCCCTCATCATACACACTACCTAAGTCCATCCAGTGTCACTTCATCCTTATCAGTGCCTGGAACATTCTCACAAATTACAGTTACAGTGTTTCCAGACTTCTGGTTAGCAACAAGGGAAACTGCAGCATTGCCAACATCACACATCATCTTGGTGATGTGTGATTTGCTCCTCCACGGATATTTTCCACATCTTGTCATCCATTTTGCTGCAAAAAGAAAGACAATGCTGAATTTGGATGCAGAATTTGGAGGAGAAAAGGCATTCACTGTTAAAACGAACGTGCAATATCAACTGAACAACATGATAGCATTAAGAGATAAAGAGCAACGCAGAAAGATGCACATCATCCTTGCATCTAATGAATAAACTTTCAGATGTAATTTACACTGGAGACTGATATCTGCATGAGGTTAGCAAACAGGTAGTGGAGGGTGTGCAAGTTAGCTATCTGCATGAGGGGTTGGCACACAGCTAATCATTTCTGGAACTAGAGCTCCTTCCACCCGCACCCGCCCAACCATGAAACCTACAGCATTCGCCTATTCCCTGTGCTGTCAGAACAAATAAAAAATCTGTCGGTTCCAGAGGGATGTGACCAATTCAAAAGCTACCTTTGGCTGACAGACTTTATCCTAGATGTGGAAAAGAAAGAAAAAAGGAGAGGAGAAAAGGGATGAGGGAGGAGGAATACTGAATGGAAGGAGAGAAAATCAAATGAAAAGAACCTAATTTTTTTTGCCATTGCTGACACCATGGCTTCTCACTACAGCTGTAAGGTTAAATGATGAAAGGATAGGGTTGGAGTCGAGCTGGCTATTGTAAAGTTTAGAAGTTTTATCTTTTGCAAAATGACACCCTCCATGGAAAACCTTTAGAAGCTGATTTACTGGTTTTGACTAGGACCAGTTTGGGTCTTGAACTGGACTGGACCAGCATTTATATGGAGCCTGATTCCAACCTTCTGTACCTTAATGACACTGCCATTTGCTTTAAAATCTAATTGCTACTTTGTTTGCTTGGTTCACGAGCTGTTGCAGTCTTTTTCATCATGCTTTCTTTCAAGCTATTTTCAGAAGATATAATTAAATGAAAGAAATAGCTACTGGTTCCACGAAGCCACTAGATTTCTTCCAGTTGGTAGAGTAATTTTTAGAGCACGGAATGCGAATGGCTGCAGTTGACAATTTGTCTTTGTTTGGCTGATGAACTCACGCCTTTTAAGATTTGATAATCAAAAGAATTCATTTGTATATGGACCATAGCTAGTTGTTACGCAAGGCTACAGCTATACTTAATTGATCATGAGCCAGAAATTAGGTCAGCATTTGCGAGAAGGTGCTTTTAGTCATGGTTCGCCGACTCAAGCGGATCTACTCGGATCCAGGAAAATCCGAGAAATGATCCGGCTGACTGGGACCGAGTCGCTCCTCCCTCCCTCTCTACCCTTCTCTACGACCTTCAGGCGTGCTGCGGCGAGGATCCGGTGGTGGCAGCGATGATCCGGCCAAAAGGGACGTTGCCAGCCGCGGTGGGGGGACTGTTGGGGGTGGGGCGGGGGCGCCGGGGTGGGGGGGCGCCGGGGTGGGGGAAAAAGGTCTGCCGGGTGGGGTGGGAGGCGACCAAGTCGGCCCGAGTCGCACGCGACTCGGGCGTACCGTACCGGATCAGAGCGATCCTGATCCGGTATAGATCACCGAGTCGGCAAACCTTGCTTTTAGTATCCTGAGAGCATCTAAAATGGTTTCACATATACATTGCAAATAGTCATTACATATGTTTGGATGCAGCCATGGAGGTCACAGAGCAAAGCATTGTTGGAAAGTTATCAGATGTGTTTTGGCAGCCACGGAGATAAAACCTGGCAATGCAGAACTCCTAGATGAAAAGATCATCGATAACGAAATGTTGCTCTCAGAGCAAGAGACTTCGTCTGAGAATTGGAATATGCGAGGAAAATCATCTGATGTCCGAAATGTTGCTCTCAGAGCAAGAGACTTCGTCTGAGAATTGGAATATGCGAGGAAAATCATCTGATGTCTAAGTCAACTATTCATGGGGTGGAATATGCCAAAAAGGAAAAGTTTTTTCTACATGCTTGGGACGAGACTTGCTGCTTGGCATATAACCTTTGGGTGGGGGAGGGAATGAATTCGGATTCTCGATGTGGGACTATCCTGTAGGGCATCCTGATGGGAGAGCCACAAATTGGCTCTTGGTTGGCCAGGGCTGTAGGGCCATGTTTCAGCCTCCCAGGCTGAGGGAGACCCATTAGCCCATCACGTTGGCTCAAATGGCTGAGCCTTCCTGATTCATCTGGGCTTAGAGTGTCATGCGATCACAGAGTGACCTCCTTGGCCCAGATTCAGTCCGGAGCAAGTGATCTAGGTTTGCATTGGACCCTTAAGCCAAAAGTTTTACACTAGGAAATAGGAATAGGCTGCAATTTTTTTTGGCCAGTGAGAAATGTGGTTGAGAATGTTATTCCATGTCAAATACGTGGCAGAAAATTATTTTCCCAGTAAAATAGAGATTGCCAGAATTATTTTTCCAGCAAAGGCTAAAGAAAATTTTTACAGAAATTATTTGCAGTCAGGATTGCTGGTACCTGGCAAAAGGAGATCTTTGCAGAAATTATTTGCAGCAAAAAATCCTGCAGAAATTATTTTCCAGGCAAAAATGATGTTTACAGAAACTAGTCCCAGCAACAATGTTGCAGAAGTTACTTTCCCAGGAAAAATATTTTCTCAGAAATTATTTTCAGCAAGAAGTGTTGCCAAAATCATTTTTCCAGTAAAAGGAATTTGCTCAGAAATTATTCTTCAGTGGGAAACACTGCAAGAATTATTTCAGAAAAAAATGTAATAGATCCTTGAGAGAACACCATACACTTTGCAGAATAATTTTTCAATATATCACTTATTCAGCAGCCTATAGGAAACTGGCATCCAAAGGGGAGGGACTCTCTTTGGTAACAAGATGATCACAGCTACTTTTTCCATCAGACTCATCTCCAACATCATCCTGCCACCTTTAAATTTCTCTGCTTTCTTCTGAATTTTCTTGAGAAACTCAAGCAGGCTTAAGGGCACTCACAAAAGACATTTATATCTGAAACTGTGGCAGGCTGAGAAGTAATGAGCAGCCTACAAAGAATGTCCTAAATGCTTACATACATGTTTGGAATCACTTTTCCTTTTCTAGAAAACTTTTGGATGTTGGCTTAAAGGTAATACTTTCGATTGGGGAGACAAGACAAAAAGAAAAGAAGCAGGAGGAACAAAACCCTAAATTTTTGGAGCTCATTGAGCCAAAAATATAATGTTCTCCCAAAAGGTAGCAGCACTTAGTGTTGCTACTGTTAATTAGCAATACTCAGCCTAAAAGTCATTGATTATTAGCAAGGGAGAGGAACTTACCTGACGGGACTAGAAGACAGGTCCTGATTAAGCAGCAATATTCCTTCATCTTCTCTTTCTGGTTGCTAATTACCATATAAACACCTTGGGAATGTGGGAGTTAAGGAGCCAATCAGTGCCACCTTCCTCTCTGCATCACTCTTTCAATGCCGGACACCCATTGATAGGTAACACCTCCAGAGACTTAAGCAGGCTCATCACAGGCAAGGTCTGGATGTTGAAGAAGATGGATATCCACAAGACCTGAAGAGAGGATAGGCATCTCAACTTTGAGGGCAGGAGCGGAGGTTCTTACATCTGCAGAATTTCAATAAGCAGAGAGATGAAGCCAGGTTGAGCAGGGCTGCCTCTAACTCTTTTTCAATATCATCAAAGCGTGTAAGCAGGGGACACAGACCAAGGTCCAGTGATTGGAGAAAAGGACCCAGGAGAAGCCACACTGTGATCTGATGTTGGCTGCTTTTCCAAGTCCTAAGTGATTTGAACCATGTCACCATCACAGTTATCTGTGATTGTGATGACGATAATGGTGAACAATGATGGGTAAGTCTCTTCTTTGATGAGGTGGAGGACTTTGGGCAATCGTGAACTTCAAGGTATTCAATTGAGACAAGGGCATGAGAATCCCATGACGATGTTAATTCCTTGCAGTTGCTCATCCCCAAGGCTTTGAGTGTAATAAGGTGATACAGTACCTCCACTAGTGGGAGGGTTTTTATAGCAGAACAGTTACAAATTGAGAGATATGAGGGAGGTGAGGACCTATCTGTCTCCCTCTCCTTATCCCTTTAACTTTTAGCATCTTCAGGCAGGGAAGTAGGCCAAAAGGTGACAGGTCCTCCCAGTTTCTGCAATACCAATACTTGAGTTCAACTTTTTTAGAAAGGAGGAGGAGACCCATGATGGATTTTCCATCCGACTCGGAGATTTGACGACTCCATAATGTCTGATAAACAACTGTCTGATGTCATCTACTGATTTCAGGCCTTCCAATACATCCTCTTCCAAAGTTTGGTTCACTGAATAATCATCCCTATTATGAGTCCATCCCATATCCAACACATCTAGATGCTCTTTAACATCCAATCTTCCCTGAATGGCCTCTTCTTTGCTCCTGAACTCCTCTAGACCCCAGATTTGAAGATCTCTCGTTATGCTCATATCAATGAACTCCCTCACCTTCCTTCCACTTTCCCCTAATTTTTGAAGAGCTGTGAACTTGCTGAGTCCTTCTATGTCAGAAATCAGTCCACATAAGCCTCTACATACCTCAAGCAGATCAATGCACTAATATTATTGGCAAAGCACTAAGAAACCAGCAACCTCTCAGCTTCAACACCTGCAAAGAGAAATGTAAAAGTCAGAAATAATGTTCAGAAGCAAACATCGCACCACATTTATTAGCTTTCATCCTTTTATGGGCAATACCATAAGAAATATCTAAGTAATGATCACTTATGCTTACACAATCGTCAATCGTGTGATAATATTCATACATGTTACATATGATATGCTAAATCATCATCATCATTCATCATCAGAGCCTTATCCCAATTAATTGGGGTCGGCTACATGAATCCTGTTCCGCCAAAGATTTCTATCAAGTGCAATATTCGTATTTAAACCCAAGAAACTAATGTCCTTCCTAATAACATCGCACCATCTCATTTTAGGCCTTCCCCGAGCTCTTTTACTAGCATCCACTAAGATTTGGTCACATTTTTTAACCGACGCTGAGTTAGGGCGACGACACACATGCCCAAACCACCTGAGTCTATTTTCTCTCATTTTACTATCAATTGGAACTATCCCTAAGTCCTTACGGATACGCTCATTCCTAATCTTGTCTTTCTTAGTCTTGTCACACATCCATCTCAACATCCTCATCTCTGCTACACACATTTTGTGGATGTGTTCCTTTCGTACTGCCCAGCACTCGGTACCATATAACAAAGCAGGTCTCACAGCCGTTCTATAAAATCTCTCTTTGAGTTTCACAGGCATACGACGATCACAAAGGACACCTGATGCACTTCTCCATCTTAACCAGCCTGCCTTAATCCTATGTGTAACATCATCATAAATCTCCCCATTCTCTTGTATGATAGACCCTAAGTATCGAAAGCTACTATTCTTCTGAATGTTATGTCCATCAATTAGAACCATGTCTTCCTGAATCACTCTCCCATTACTAAAATTACAGTGCATAAACTCTGACTTACTCCTACTAATTTTAAAACCTTTAGACTCCAAGGCAAGTCTCCAACGCTCTAACTTAGCATTTAGAGCATCAATACTCTCATCAATTAAAACAATATCATCTGCAAAAAGCATACACCAAGGGATATCCTCATGCAATTGTTTAGTTACTTCATCCATAACTAAGGCAAAGAGATACGGACTTAGTGCAGAACCTTGATGCAAACCTATAGAAACGGGAAATTCACCAGTCTCCCCAGCAATAGTTCGAACACTAGTAATAGCACCGTCGTACATATCCTTAATCAAATCAACATATCCTTGAGAGATTCCTTTCTTTCTTAATGTCCACCAAATCAATTCTCTCGGTACTCGATCGTACGCCTTCTCTAAATCAAGAAAAATTATATACAAATCTTTTCTCATCTCTCTATACTTCTCCATTAGCTGCCGTAGTAAGAAAATCTTATTTGAGATGCATTTTATCTTTGTACTTATCAAACACCTACCCCGGATGAACTTTGCCTGGTTTGGAAAATGGCTTAGGGAATTGTTAGGTGAGGACTCTCCACTATGGAAGATTATTTTGGTACATAATCACAATGGCAGGCATAGAAAATTTTATGTTGAGTTGAAAAAATCTTCTTATATTTATCCTGTGTGGTGGGGTATTTTGAAGGCAGGACCTATAATGGAAGTGGCAATCAGGCTGAAGGTTGGCAATGGCACAAATACATTGTTCTGGTGGGACAGGTGGTGTGGTGACAATCCTCTGAAATTTTCCTCCCCAAGAATGTTTCAGCTAGCCCGAGACAAATGGAACAAAGTTTCTCAGAAGTATCAGTTTGCAGCAGGTCATATTCAGTGGAACATTCCATTTAGAAGAAGTCTTACGAAGGAGGAGGAAGCAGAATATTTAGCTTTCATAGATCTACAGCAGACCACATATTTGGATCTAAGTACATCGGATCAGATCACTTGGAACGGTTCTGCTAATGGTTTCTTTGCAAAACTTTCTACCAGTTAATGGAGGAACAGCAGACCCCCTATTCTTCTTACTCGTGTGGAAGGTTAAGTCCCCTCTGAGAATCATCACTAAGCTATATAGAAGAAAATGGCGGCCAGCGATGTTATGTGCTCCTTCTGTAAAGCCCAGCCAGAGGATGTTGATCACTTGATGTTTTCATGCACCTTCAGCAGGGAGGTTTGGGAAGTGATTGATCAGGTCTTCAATCCAGCTGGGACTTCTAATATGCAGCAAATGTGGGCGTACTTCACGGCTCGGAAGGTGGCAACAACTGATAAAGTGCGATGGGCTTTGTTATCTCTGATTCCACATGGCATATGCTGGACTCTCTAGAGGGAGTGGAATGACCACATCTTCCAGGGAAGTAAACCTTATATTGAAATACTTCTCTTAGGGGATTGGCTATCATTTATCAGTGGTTTAGATACATACTCCATATGTCTTTATTGGAGTGGAGGAGGGCAAGCTCTTATTAGTGGTGTAGTCTACTTTGGTACCTTCTTTTTTCTCTTTCCTTATTTGGGTGTCAGGAACCTGACCTCACCTCCCCCATTGTACTACCACTGTTTATTTTTCATAAAATTGGTGCTACAATGCACTTTTCCCTCTTACAAAAACAATCTTCCATGACAAGGATATAGATAGCATTCTTACGTCTACCTAAGTAAGCATAACGCAGAATGTCTTTGTCCTATCTTTCTAGCAAACTTCATCAAAATAATACATTATCATTTGCCATTTACATCCCTACCTGCAGATTGTAAAGGCTGCAGAAGAACTCGGGCAGCTTGCTGATATGGGTCCCCAAACGATCAAACAGACGAAGATGCCTTAAAGTGCCAATTGACGTGGGCAATGCACAAGTCCTAAACACATGCAATCATTTCAACTTCATAAATAGGTCATCAGGATGGGGACTCAAGTCAAATGTACATCGGCACAAGAATAGAAGGGTCTGTAGATTCCCATGCTTGCACAGTTTCTTCGACTTTGTCAAGTGGAAGATATTAGTACCAGAACACACGATTGTATAGTTTCAGACATTTCCTTCCATTCGTCATCCCCCAACCTGAAACAATCATCCTTGGAAGCTGATTCAGCCGGATCATGTATCAAATCATGCATCACATATTGGGTCTTTTTTCTTTATTCAAAGATGGACTTGCACAACAAACCATCAAAGTGTTCACTCCCAACACTTTCCACATGCAAATTCCCTGTGCCTTGGACCAATGGTTGGGCAATCCACAATTGGACTAACTCATCTTAAAGAACCTATAATCTTTTGGGAATAGAGAACAATATGCAAAGCACTGCTTCAAATGTCTAGGTAAGTGATCATAGCTCAATTTAAGAATCAGCAAAATGCCATTTGGATGTTGTTGCAACGTGCATAAATCACCCTTGAGGATATTTTTCCAATACTTGACATTTCATTTAAAGGATGACCAATTGTCTTCGCTGCCAAAGGTGATCCTTTCAGCTTCCCCACTATTTGTCTACCACCAGTTTCCAACTGTGTATATCTGATTAGATCACAGCTGTCAAAAGCATATTTTTAAAAAAATATATACATAGGATGTGTACAATTGGACTAACTCATCTTTAAAGAGCCTGTGATCTTTTGGAAATAGAGAGCAATATGCAAAACACTGCTTCAAATGTCTAAGTGATCATAACCCAATTTAACAATCGCAAAATGTCACTTGGATGTTGTTGCAGCAAGCATATATCACCTTTGAGAATATTTTTCGAGAACTTCACATTTAAACTTTCATTTAAAGATGACTAATTGTCTTCGCTGCCATTAGTGATCATTTCAGCCTCTTCACTATTTGTCTACCAATAGTCTCCAACTGTGTCCATCTACCTAAATCATAGTTGTCAAAAGTATATTGGCCATAAATCCTCACTTGACAAACTTTTCAAGAGAATAGGAGTTTATGTTATAACATTTGAGGCTTTTTGGCTCCGAGTAGTTGCTATTATTTTGCTTCCCTTTCGTCCATACTTGAGTGGTCCAAACAAACCTCCCTACTTGGATTGAACTTCCTCCCACACATCATCTAGTACCAATACAAATTTCTTGTCTTCTATTTTTATTTTGAGACTCTTTTGAGCTAATTCCAAATTTAAGTTGTCAAATAATTCCATCTCAAAGTGTCCATGATTTCTCTAATAATCATTTTTCAAATCAAAATCTTTTGAAACACATACCCATATTATCCATTGAAAATATTGCTTAACCGTTGGGTACTATCCACTTTCAAAAAGAAAAATATGTTAGATCTCTAAACAAAATTTAGTTAAAATTATCTTTCCGATTCCACTCATGCCACAAATTGCAAGGACATGAACACTACTCTTACAACCCGTTGGCTCAGTCATCTCTCCAGACGCCAACAGGTGTTGTATTATCTTTCTCTTTTCCTCATCTCTGCCGGCTAACCTGGAACTGCTATCAATTCCTCTGGATCTACTCTCCACAGGCCAGCTATTTCCACCCAAAACTCGAAGCCCAGGGCTATCTTTCTCTTTGAATATATCATCTGACATCATCCTGGTGGCCCCAATTAAATGCCCCATGGCATGACCACTCACAATTTTATCTATGCCACCAAAACAACAGAAGATGTTGCAGACCTTCGCTCTCACGCCAGTTACCGACCTAGTGATACCAACCTCTCTTGTCTGAAGGGCAGCACAGGTAGCAGCCTCGTCGAGGGCATCATCAGCGTCAAAAAGGATCTCTTTGAGATCTGCAAGCCAGATGTTCACGGACTCTTCTGTCACCCGCTTCTCTTCAGCATCTCGAAGCACACCCTTGATGAGGGCCACTGTGGATCTCAGATTCTTGACCTCTTCCTCGACGTCCCTCACCAACCTATACACTTCGACGGCGAATTGATCACCCTCTCGCACAGCGAATCCAAGAGATCTGATTCTTTTAATGCTATCTATCTCTGTTTCTCTCTCTCTCTCTCTCTGAGATCTGGAACGAGGGAAGGAGGAGGTGGAGATCTGGAATGAGGGCAGGAGGCGGTGGGGAAGTGTCTGATGGGTTGGGATTTGGGTAGTCCAGTGTGGTGGGGCGGTCTGCGAGGACGAGTCCAAAAGAGTTAATGGAGAGGGCCTGGAGGGCAAAACGGGAAAGACGAAGCAAAGTCAAACACTGTTGGAGGAATGCTAGGGAGCGAAGCAGCCTCGCCTTCCCCAGTGGCACGCACGAGGAAAATAATCATAGAAGAGATAAATATATTTAATGGGCAAAAGATCCCTCCTACGTGTCAAGAGAAAGCTAGGGAGAAACTAAATAAACATTTCTAACATATATTCCATTGTAATCTTCTATTTTTTACATATATACATACCTCTGATTTATTTGAATTATCAAAAATATCTCTACAAATATCTAAATAATTATATGTATACATTTTCAATTTCTGCGTCATTAATTTTTAACTAATATTCTTAAATAGATACTATGAAAACTGTCGATAGATATAAAAACTCAAAGACACCTTTTGTGACGACCCGGATTCCGGATACCAGATATACCCGGTAGGACTACCGAATACACCTGATACCACTTGGAACCTACGAGGCCTCCCAAGAGCGGTAAAGCTCCGAAGGGAAAAAGGATTGCCGTGTAGTACATTGAACTGACAGATATAGCAGCAAGTAATTAAATTTCATTAGATCGAGTTGTTAAAGTAGCAGAAATAAAATTACATTTTAATTAATATATTTTAAACAATTATATACCAGAGTCAAGTCCAAAGCTAAAGACAGCAGTCTAGCAGTACAGTCGACAGAAAGAAAAGGCGTACCGAGAAGTCGAGGGAAGCCCGACGGAGGTACCAGCTGGCAGCTACGACTCGAACTCCAAGACCCGCGGAAGCAGCACGGACAAAGTCACCCCACCTGAAAAGCAGGGGTGAGTCTCGTGTCACTGGCTCAGTAGGGGTCACGCGGATCCCCACTGAAAAACATGCAGTAACACGGATCAACAGAAACGACAGAAACAGCCGCAGGAAACCACACTAGAAAGCTGTAAAAGAAAGGGAAGCAAGGGTAGGGAACATGTAGGACGAGGGGAATAACCCGAACAGGCAAGCAGGCCTAGAAAGGGAAAGAGGAGTAGGGAGCAGCAAGGAAAATGGAAAAAGAGGAAAGCCGAACTAACCTCGGCCCCCAACTACTCCTAGCAACAGCGTGCAAAAGAAAGTCTAGAAAAGACTTAGACAGACGCAGACGACACGACCGGAGCGTCGTGCACAGGACAACACACAGACCTCGAGTCTAGCCACGGGAAGGCTAACTCGAGCAGGTCACAACACAGGAAAAGCACGAGAGTCGCGCGCCACGCGCCGGAGAACCCCCGCACCAGGAGAACGGCCAGATGCGTCCGCGACGTCTTACACTGCACCGCAACACACACCACAAGTGTCTCGACTACCAACCGATCGCGTCTACGAGAGCTCGGCCGAGTCGCAGACCCACGCGGAACCACAGTAACAAGTACTAGTCAGGGTCACGCCCGTCGGCGTCAGTCCTCTGCCTCTGACCACGTGTGCACACACTGGCTCCTGCCTAGAGCCAGGCCTCTAGCTAGTTTTCTCCCCCCGTAGGACGCTACGGTGCAGTCGGGAGCCGACGGAGACTAGCTTACAAACCGTACACTCGGAAAGTGCCCCGCTCCGCGAGCTGTCACAACGAGTCTGTGACAAAAGGCAACAACACGAGAAGATCACGAAATACGGAGCTGAAGTACAGACAGTCAGACATGCACTGTCACCCGTACCTCAAACACCGAAGGCAACATAAGAAACTGCCGACAGACTCGGAAACGTAGTCTTAGCCTTCATAGGAACATCAACCGACGTCCACGGGGAAAGCGGCCAGACCACGGGAACGACAGACACCACCGAGTCTTAGCCTTCATAGGAACATCAACCGACGTCCACGGGAAAAGCGGCCAGACCACGGGAACGACAGACATCACCCTAACTTAGATAGACACACACACAGACACGCCACAAATCTACCTCTAAAAAGCCCCTAACATCACCCAAAATGGACTAACAAACACACAGCCGCACACCGAAAAGCCCAACAGCCATCACGGCCACAACAGGACCGAACGCACCACCATAGACGCGTTACACGAACCAGACGCCAAACGAAGGTAGCGGTCACCGGAGGACCGCGACCACGCAGTCGCGGTCGCCTGAAGACCGTGACTAGACTAACGCAGTCTGTCGCAAGACCGCGACTCTTGCCGACTCTCTCGGCCGGGTAAACGCGGTTCTCCTAGGACCGTGACCAAATGAACGCGGTTACTGGTGGACCGCGATCAGTTCGGAAAATCTAGAACGGCGGAAAAATCAAGGGGAAGGCCGAATCGGCCCGTTCCACGCCCCATTCACGTCGAAACGCAGGGGAAACAAAGGCAAACAATGAAAAACAACATCTGGAGGCTAAAAAACCCACATGCATGCATTAAAACAAGAGATCGGGGCGATTTAGATAAGTCGACCCTAAATGGGTCACCGAGATTCCCGGACTCCTACCGGCCTCGAATGACGACCAATCGACACGAAACTAGCATGAATGGGATCCAGACATCCCAGCGGTCATTTTGATACTAAATAGACCAAGAACGGTTGCCGTTTTCCGGCGAACCCTGAAAACCCCAAAAACTATGATTTTCACTAAACCGGCCCGATCTCCCCTGATCGAGCACCAAACTACGCACGGAAGTAGGGAAAACGCGCAGAACGAAGTGGCGGTCCATCTCCCTACCTCCACCGAAGAAACCGTGTCCCGAAGGGACTAAACCACGCCGACAACTGCGCCACGAACCGAACCGCCGGCTTTGAATCCACCGTTCGGGATCGCGCCCAAACCGCACCGATCCTCGCTCCACCATGCGCCTCTGCAGCTCCCCGACGTCGCCACCTCGCCCACGGTCGCCTCCGTTTGTAGTCGGAGCCAAGAGGGTGAGAGAACGAGAGAGAGAACCAGGGCATTACACCTTTAGAACTACGTGATCCCATCAATCTTCACAAACTTTAATGAATTTAAGGGTAGGTTTATCTTTTCAACATTTAAATTTTAAAGTACACTTTAATTTTACAACTACTTGGGAACATTCACGGGCAATTTTGACGATTCATATAAATCAGGGTGTCTATGCAAAAATAAACACCACAGAGATATATATAAAAAAGAAAAAATAAGAATTTTTTTGCATCACAATTATTGTTAGACATAAATTTATAAAAAAATTACTCCTAAAAATATATTAGCAGATATATCACTACGTAAAATCTTAATTATGTAAAAATATCATCTTAGTTAACTTCTGATGACGGAAGAGATAATATTTGAAGAATGTGCCAATATTTTCATATTTTGGATGTTAAATGACCGATATCTTATCGATTAACTATGTGTGTGAGTTAGAGAGAGAGAGAGCATCGGGGGGACGACGAAGGGAGAAACCCCCTCCGATGCCTGTGTAGACATAAGATAGGAGGAGAGAGTTTATGATACATAGAGTGAGAGAGTGAGAGCGTGCAAAGGAGGGGGGACGCCGAAGAGGGTGTCCCTCTCCGGCGCGAGCACCAAGGATTTAGAGAGAGAGAGACGAGAGGGATAGAGACAGGAGGAGAAGAACGAAGAGAGAGAACGACGGGGAGAGGGAAGGTGCCGGAGGGGAGAAGGGAGAGAGAATGATGGGCAGGGGGAGGGTGCCAAAGGGAAGAAGGGAGAGAGAGAGAGAGAGAGAGAGAGAGAGAGAGAGAGAGAGAGAGAGGAGAGAGAAAGAAAGTGGCGGGGAGGGGGTGGGTGTGGGAAGCAGAGAAGGGGGAGAGAGAGCGGCGGGGAGGGGTAAGGTATCGAAGAAAGAAGGGAGAGAGAGTGACGGAGAGGGGGAGGGGAGGGTGTCGGAGGGGAGAGCGACTTCACTCCCGAAGTCGCTCCCACACTGAACGACTTGAAGTCACACTGAGCGACTTCCTCTCCCCTCCCCACCCTCTCTCTCTGTATCATTCTTTCTCTCTATCTTCTCCCCTCCAACAACATCCCCCTCCCCGCCGCTCTCTATCTCTCTTCTCTACCTCCCACACCCAACCCCTCCCCGCCGTTCTCTCTCTCTCTCCCGTCTCTATCCCTCTCATCTCTCTCTCCCTTCTCTGCCTCCCACACCCACCCCCTCCCCGCCGCTCACTCTCCCTTCTCCACCTCCCGCACCCAACCTCTCTCGATCGTTCTCTCTCTCTCCCTTCTCTCCTCTCAGTCACATCATCATCTAATTATCTAATAATTTAAAAATAAAATAAATCATTTTAAAAAAAATAGACCAAATATTATTCATTTAATCTGATTTTTTTCTTTATGAATAATTCATTAGGGGCGTGACTTATATCCCAACTTAAAATATATTGGAAATCACTTTAATATCTTTTTAAAAATAAAAATTTAGAGATATTGCACGTGAAAGGTGTGCAGCACACCTAAGTGTGCAACTAACCTCTCTCTTAATTTATACCCGCGTTCAAAAATTTTCCATGCTCGGTGGACGGAACGTCAGATGCGGAGAAGAGTAAATATGCGGCAGGAAGGATATGCGAGCAATTAGGTTTCGTGCAAGGGTGTCCGTGTCTGAGTACATATAAGGGGCTTATATACAATTAACATTATACATAATATGAATATAATCAAGAAGCGTGTTGCGTCCTGTTCGCCCAAATCCTCCACGGCAATTCCGACGTAGCATCGGACCACCTGGTAGAAAGAAGGCCGGCGGAAGCTACAAGAAGTTCTACCTCCATCTAGCGATTGCGGTTGTGTTTACGAACCCAAACAAAAGGGTTGTGGGATAATCACAGAATAAAAGACAAAGAACAGCCCGAAAACCCGATTCCTAATTTTAATACTCAAACTCAGAAATAAGTTATAATACTGTTAACATTTTTGTGTTCTTTTGGTCCCACATGTACATATCGGGCCTCCCGTGTGCTGGCCAACTCCCATTCCCAGTAAAGGTTATTATTATTATGATTTTACAATCAATTTCTTTAAGGTAGGTAGTAAAAAAACTATGGCTTCTCCTATATCAAAATTTAAATTTTATGTTCCCAAATGAACATTCAGGGTTTATGGATCGGCCTCTTACTCTGCGTGTTAATGTACTGTTAAACCTGTAACAGCCACAAACAAGCTCAAATCAATTCTACCACCCTCCTCATCAGTCATCACCACCAGTACCGACCGACCCACCGACCCTGGCCACTGCTGCAAATGCCGCCAAACCCTGGCCGGCCTTTGCCAGCTACCACCAATCACCCCATATCACCATCAGGCTGCAGTCCATCCAAGCACAAGAAAGTCATTTTCGTCTTTATACCCAGATCATATTAGAAAATCCATGTGCACGTTAAATTTCTTCAAAATTGTAAAAGATTTCCCATCTGCACCTTTGTAAGACTATTGGCTTCCTCAGCATCTACAGCGTGACCAGTCTCTGTTTGAAGGGATCCACAAATGCCAAATCAAAAGAGATGGATGGCCACTTCTGATCGTGTTCATGTATAGTGTTGCTGTGATTATACTCTCAGCTTTTGTGATGTATCCCTTGTGTTAAAAATTCAAGGGCCCTAAATAAGAATTACTGTTTTACGGCCCATGGATGAACAGTTTGTGCTCTAGCCCGTTGCAAATCATGATTCGCCGACTCGATGCGACTCGCACCGACTCGTGTGTACCACACCAGATCTGAACGAATCCGGTACGCGATCCGTCGAGTTTAGCCAAGTCGCATACCACATGTTCGTCACTTCACCGTCGCCGCCGCCGGACCTCGTCCACCACCCAGCAGAGCCGTTCCCTACCTCGCAAAGCTGTGCCGTCGCCGGGGGGGTGGCACTGCCGGCCGGGGTGGGGGTCTGCCGGGGTTGGGGGCCCGGGCAGGGGAGTGATCTGCGAGTAGGGGGCTGGGGGTCTACCGGGGTGAGGGAAGGGGGCTGCCGGGGTGAGGGTTGGGGGTGGACTCGGACCGAGTCGCATCCGACCCAGGCGACTCGTACCCGATTAGGAAGATCCCAATCCGATTTGGATCACCAGGTCGGCGAACCATTCTGCAAACTGGATGTGGAAAAACCACACCAGGAATTCGCCCCCCTTGAATCTCTGAAGACTGCTTGAAACTTTACTGTATATCGAGTTCTAAAACTTGAACTTCTCTGCAGGATACAATCTAGTATTTTTATCCTTGTCTGGACGTTTTTCATGGCTCGCCTTCTCTGTTTGTAACTTCACATTTGTGACAGCATTTCCTGTATCTCTTCTTCTCCTGACATGGAGTTAAATATGAAACAGTTAGGCAATGGAGATGTCAATGGGTAAATGCTGGCGGTATAAGTAGCTACAGCTATGGATTTCATTATGCATACCGGAAGTGAAGTAAAAGGAACAAAGCACCAAGGACAGTCATTCCCCCAGCGAACGATTTTAGTAGCATATTCCTTCCTGGCTTGGACTCTAACCCCGCAGCTTCCTCTTTCTTTCTCTCATCTGGCCTAACCAATGTTAGCTCACCATCTTCCTCATCCTATGAAATGATGAAGGAACTTGAATCAGTGTTATGAGAATGTACACGATGATGAAAAATACATTAAATATTTGTTTCTTCAAAAGTATAGATACTAAGAAACAAGGTTCTGAAACAACTCACGTTCTTTGGGGTTTGAGTGCATGCAAAGTCGTTCTGGTACATACTATTTGCACCCTCATCCATAACAGGCTGACGACGATTGTTCATTTCAATATGTTGATCTGCTCTATTTTTCATATCCAATACACAAGCAGTTGAGTAAGGACTTTCTTCCCTCTGCATATATGAACTCCCAAGTTCTACATAATCTGCACCAGAAACACTTTCACAATGGGCTACAGTATGAGAATTGGAAGAGGAAAGGTGAGAGTGTATCTCGGGATTTATCTTCCCAATGTTGGTGTCCAATAAACCACTATGAAGGCAGTCCTCATCGGAGCCTCCAATTCTCAATGCACATGCCTCAGCTTGATCCAAGTGATCATGACACGTGCCAATTGATACTTGTCCCTCTGAAAACTCTATCATTGGAAAGTGTGTGTTGACCGACACATCAAAGACCATTTTCTGGATATTTCCCTGACAAAGTTCTTGTGAACCTTTGCTTTCTCTAGGGTTCGCGTCCAGAGGATGCAGGATCCAGACTGATGTCTCCTCTGAATGTAAAGATCCTAGGGTTGTTTCATTATGTGCTAAACATCTCCCTTTGGGAACTTCACAAATACTTTTAGAATCAATATCTTGTGGCACCTTGTCCTTTATACAACAATTCATGTTGTTCCCTGTGCATGATTCCATAAAAGAATCTTGCTTGGTCTCTTCAGGTTCATCACTTGTTCTGCGACAAAGAGAACATGCTTTTCCGGTTTCAATTGCTAGGGATTCCCCCTCCCCTTTAGCTTCAGTTTGTTCACTGCCTGTTGTCTGTTTTCTGAAGCCCTCCATCAATAAATTGTTCACCATCTGCTTCTGCACAGATTGGCTGCAGCTTTTTCCATCTATGACCACAATCTGATGAACCTTTGTATCCACATTTGCAGCACTATCTTTACTAATAGAATTTACCCTTGATTGACTCTCAACCTCAGACCTACAGAAGTTGTCTGCAGGAATTTGTTTCATATCACCAAAAGGAAAGCAGTAGCTTTTCCCATCTTCATCCGCTAATTTCTTGGATATTAAATCTTTCTCTACAAGTGAATCATTTACTCTACTAAGAGGGTCTGATGACAAATTTTGATTATGTAATTCAGCATGAAAATCCTTAGTTTCCTCTTCCACAGCAGAGAATGCATCCCCATTGCATGACAGAGAGCCAATAGATTGTTTACCTCGATCAGCAGAAGAATCAGAAGCACCCTGAAGAGCATCCATGAATTGGCTGCATTGTTTGTTTCTTAGTGAATAGTTACTGTTTGATTCACTACATCCCACTGAAACCTGACTTTGACTGAGCTCTTCAGAAACTGAGTCCGTGTGAGGCAAACCAAGAAAGCTGCTATCATGTGGAGCCTGGTTTTGAAGGTCCGGAGTGTGTGTATCCCTGTCTGTGGCTGATGCTTGTGATTCATGACAAAAAGTAGAATCCATATCCAAGTCACTAGTTCCAACATTTAGGTTGCACAACTTACCAGACATAGATTCCAGTGCATTTGCGCCCGGGAGTGCTTCATTCAGCGTGCACATTGATGATCCCTCATCATACACACCACCTAGAAGTCCGTCCAGTGTCACTTCATCCTTATCAGTGCCTGGAACATTCTCACAAATTACAGTTACAGTGTTTCCAGAGTTCTGGTTAGCGACAAGGGAAACTGCAGTATTGCCAACTTCACACATCATCTTATTTTCCAGGTGTCTGGGATTTACATTTAATGCTTCAACATGTGACCATGATTGATCATCTGCCACTGTCTCACTCGAAAAAGAATAATGATTCTTAATGCTTTGAATAGTTGAATCTGAGTTACCGGATGTGGGGTCAGGAGACATGACCAATAAGTTTTCACTAGCATCACTGTCAGCATTCAAGCCAAAGATATTACAATTATCCCACGCTACTTTTCCATTAATGTCCATCACATGCTCATCTGCGTGCCTTTTTTCACACAATGAGCCCAGCAAACCCGCTGAATTGCATTCAGACAGTTCACGATTGTATTCAAGCATGGGTCTGCCATTTTCCTTGAGGACTTTATCAAGCAGTAACATGCAGGTGGAATCAAGGGTATCATGATCTTCCATAATGCAAGTCAATCGCTTTTGACTTGTGGGAGGAACAACAGTCGTCTCTAAGAATTCCTCTCTTTTCACAGTGCCCAGATTCCTGTAAGATTGAGGCAAAAATTCTGCAATGGTGTCATCCTTCAATGAGGTGCTGGCTTCATACTTTTCTTCTTTTGCATCGACCGTTATGCATGAATCTGTTTCAGTAGCCAAATTCCTAGATGATGAAGGATTATCAGAGGAATGGACAAAATCAAACTTATGAATCTCAGTGCCACTGTTGGTTTTAGTTTGTAAGCAGCTCATGTCTTCCATGAATGAAAAAAAAGTCCCAGCATCCACATGAGCTTGGCATGTCTTGCAGGGTGGAAATGACTTAGTACAACACACAGTCCTAACCTGAAGGTTACTGTTAGATGTGGAGTTCGAATGGGGAAAGTGTATGGATGTATCTAAGTAGGTTTCAACAGATTTTACACCCTTAAAAACACTTTCATCCTGATCCCAAGTCAATGCAAAGAAATCCTGAGATGGATAGATATTCTCTTCAGCAACTGAACCACTTCCAGGCAAATCCTCTCCAGTCAAACCAGAAATATCTGCATCATCATATGAAGTAATTGAGGCAGGGCTCTGAAGCTCGTATTCCCTGTACATGTCTTCTGCATCATCAGACTCGGAACATGAACTATGATGCCACAGGTAATCTGAATCCAAGCTTCTCTACAAAGATTGTACACAGTGTCAGCAAGCTTCAACGATTATCTTGGCATAACATTGTTGATCCCCACATAAAGAAAGAACTAAATATCGAGAAATTAAAACTAGGAGTGCAGATCTATCATCTCAATTTGATCTTGACATAGGTGAAGCACACCTGACTATATATTTCTTTCAAGTCCGTGGATGGAGCACAACCACTGGAATTTGCGGAACTCCACCACGATTGCTCCAAGCGTCTACGAATGCTGCCAACCATGTATGTAGGCATAGCTATTGTATATGTAACAATGTCAAAATCAGGAACCTACAACAACCAAACCAACATTTACAAGGTATATTAAATGCTCAGATACTAGTGAGTAGAAGCTCATGTAAAATGATTTTATGCCATCAATAAAGCCAAAGGCTCATATGTTAACCTGTAGCGTGCAGTTCTTACATTTAAATCCTTTGTCCTTGCTTTCTTAGACAGTGAACGAACACACATGCAGACTCTGCGAGTGTCTCTTTTCTCAACAACATCAGATGGAGAAAATAGATCAACACCAATCAATCCAAGAATCTGGCAGATCTGCCCAAGGTTCTGAAAGCTTAGCATACTAGAGACAGAACAAGAGTAACAAAACATTTACAGTAAAGTAACATCATTGGAACTTAATTGCATCAGTTTCTTAGATGAACCTTGTTCCACCATTCTACTCTAATGAGGGTTGGGTTCCAATCAAGGAATAAATTGCAGCCTAAATGTAATACGAGTAATATAAGTATAAAATTAACATACGGATGATTTATACAGGTACATAAAAGAAAACATGCATTATATTCCAATCATAAAACATAAAAAAGACCATCTGATTCTATTGATAATTTGTAGATGGTGGTTTGCAGTTGAACAAATACCAAGCATGCCTCCATCTCCCATTTCTTTATTATTTCTTAATTTTTCCCTGGTTTGGTTGTTGACTGTTGAACCTGTGGACGTGTAAAATTTCACGCTCAGGAACTGCCCAGCTCCACACCAAAAGAAGAAGTATACACATTCCGAAGACGCGGGATGACGAGGCATGTTTGACCCAACCATTGGGAAAGAAGACTCCAAGGAGACTCCATGTTTGGGCTCCAAATGATTCCACTGCTCGGCAATACCTTAAACTTGTCCGGGCGCATTAAATGACAAAGAGTGGGGGGCTGAAAGATGCCCCTGAATTTACACACTGCCCATGGGTTCACCTTCGGGCCTGCGGCAGCGAAGAATGCACCGGGAGGCTCGAGATTCCCGACTTCCTGAAGAAGACCAATGACTGCGGACAACAGTACGCACATCAACCCACGCTCAAACGGGCGAATCAAACCCTTAATCAGAAAGGGGAACATCCTTGGAGGTCTCGAAGAGTAAGAGGCCAAATAAGCCCGGTGGCGTTCAAACCCCTAAGTCACTTGAACCGGTGGCTTTAACCCACCTTGACAAGTGATCCGGTGGGGGCCTCCCCTTGTGGTGATCCGGTGGCTCCCCCACCCATTTGAACCGGTGGCGCCTTGACCCCAGTGATCCGGTGGCACCTTACCCCTTTGATCATCCGGTGGCCTTCGCCAGAAGCTTGAACCGGTGGCACCAGAAGCCGCTTGATCTGGTGGCGTCATGTCTTCTCCATCCGGTGGCGGCCGGCGGTGCTTGAACCGGTGGCGATGCCCTTCTCATCCGGTGGCTCCTCAGCGCGGTCATCCGGTGGCTCCGCCACGCATCTGAACCGGTGCCACCCTCAGCCACTCATCCGGTGCACCCTTTCTTATGCCAATCCGGTGGCGCTGCTAGTGCTCGATCCGGTGGCTCTGGCGGCGTCAGACTACAACGGCATAATCAACCTTTCTCTGAAGATTTGGGTCTTACCAATGACCAGGGGTCCTTGCCCGGGGGGAGTTCCCTCGTCCGACGCGCAGCGGGTGATGGAGACAACCCTCAGGGTGACAACATGTCCGCCTATCACCGCGGAGTTAACTTACGCAAGACGTGACAGAAGGGGAGAACCGGTGGGTTCAACAGTGCCCCATGTACCCCCTTCGACGCCGGCTTCGCAGGCGGTCTTATAAGAACTAGAAAGAAAGAGAAGAACAAGGAGACCAACACATACGAGGCTGGAAGAGAAAAAAAGGTCCAGAAGAGAAAGAGAGGGAGAAGAGCGCTCGAAGAGAAAAACGCCTAGAAGAAGAGAAGAAGAAGGTGAGGGAGAGAGCAGAGAGGAGAGGTTTAGAGGGGGAGGAGCCTGTGCTCCGTCCCCCTCCCCATTGTATTTCATCTCTGCATCTTTGCTTTCTCCCCGTTTGTTTCCCTTTTTTGTTTTCCCCTTCGCAATTTATCAGTCTATGTGCTTCTCTTTCTGCAAGGAATAAAAGTTTGAAGGTGTTTATGCCTTACATCTGCACCTCTTGCGCTGTTGTCCCGGTCTTTCTCTTGGGTTTTCTCTATGTTCTCCAGCAGGCTACTGTTGCCCGTTATGCTTTTTTTTAGCAGAACAAACCAGCCTCCTCTCCTCATAGCGTCCAATAGCTTCTCTCTCTGTGGAGCCTTGAGGTCCAGAGCCAACGAACTCCCAAGCCTCACGGGTGAAGCTGCCACTCTGAGCCTCAAAGGGGGTTGCTCTCTCGTTTTCCCCTTTACCGTTTCCTTCCTTTCTTTGGCTCCTTACTCCGAAGTGTTAATCGTATGAGCGTTAGCATCTGGGCCCTGCCAGTCCATGGCCGAGACCCAGGCTACCTCAATCTACAAAATTCACCTGCTCAAGAATAAGCTTCCTCATGCTGGCCTTTAGCTCGTAGGGGTCTTCATTTGGTGGCTTTGCCACCACCGTGATCCGGTGGGTCACCCACCTCACCTTGATACGGTGGCCCTCACGGGTCTTGATCTGGTGGGGCCTTAGCCCACTTGATCCGGTGGCCTCGCCACCCCCCCCTCATCCGGTGGCATCCTCACCACCCTGATCCGGTGGCTCTGCCATTCTTTGATCCGGTGGCTCCACCACCACTTGATTCGGTGGCCTCCTGGTGGTCTGCCCATCCTTATGATCCGGTGGCTTGTCCACCCTTGTTATCCGGTGGCCTTGCCATCTTCCCTCATCCGGTGGCTTCGCCACCGATTGATCCGGTGGCCTTGCCATCACTTGATCCGGTGGGGTCTCGTTTCCTCTCCGTGTGTCTTAACCGTGGTGTTATGTCTTCAACCGGTGTCCTCCGTTCGTTGGCTTTCGGTTTTCTCCCGGTTTTCTGAAGATGTTGCCGCTTCCGTGCGCACCTCTACTTGTTGGGGGCCATCTCGGACTTGTCCGGAGATGCATACCCGCTTTACCCCCCAGCATCTGGGTCAGGGGGAGATGCTGCCGAATTTTTGCCAGAATAATGCATTTTAAAAGACAAAAGGAAGCAACAAACAAATGGAATAAATAACAAGACGCCTCTGGCTGAAACAAAAGAACTGTGGAAGACATGAAGAGAACTGAACTGAACACTGCTGCGGCACTGTGACAAGCATGAACGTGGGCATCAACTGCATGAATAAAAGAAGAAATTAACTAAAAAAACTCATAGGCATTCCACGAGTGGAAGAAATTCCTCATATGCATAGCCTTTCACCTCATAAGCGGGGTCCTTGACTTTGGCCAATCCATGGGGAGATGGGGAGGATGACCCTAACCGCTGCATCGACGCAGTCCCATGCTGTAAGACCCCAGAATTTTTATAAATTATTTTTGGTATATTTAATTATTTTCTGAGAATTTTAAAGACCCAAAATGGATTAATAAATAAATGTTGAATTTATAAGTCATTATAAGGCCCAATTGTGTAAAATAATTAACCTAGCCTATTTAAATAAAATCCAAAAGGGTTAAGGACCAAGCCCATTAAGTTTGGCCCATATTCTATAAGGTTATTTAGCATATTTACGTATTTTAAGGATAAATACCATTTTTATGGACAATGATATGGATAATTAACAAAAGAGTTTGATTTATGTTGAATTCTGTGCACGTTGGATGTAGCGGTCTATCGTGCGACCGCCACAGCCACGTAACGCACCTAGACTGATGCGTTACACCCTGATAGTTCCGTGAATAGAAGAACGAGTAGAAAGATTGAAACTTTGGGATCCTATCTGCAGGAGATCAACTTGGGAGAGCTTATAACATTACTAAGGACTCTTAGGGATTAGGTTCTGGCAAATTAAGGACTCTAAAATCGATCTAATCTTCAAACCCTAGCCAAAACCCTATAAATAGGACCTAGTTCTGAACTGAGCAACCCTTACTTTTGGCTCGTGAAGAAACAAGGTAAGGAGTCACAATTTCGGGTAAGTTCTTTAGAAGATTTTGTTTGTAATACATTAGACTAATAGCTCTCCAAATTTCGTGCTAGGAGATCAACCAACGAAGGAGATTGAAGCTTCCAAAGTTGCTGGTTCGACCTTAGCAACCCAGGAAACTGAACGCAAGACCCCCGAAGATCAAGAGATTAGGACGTCTAAACGAGGTAATTAGAGTTCAATCCTTTAGAACTTTTTGTTCACCTTAGTTTCATCTTGGTACCCTCAAAATTTCACATCCTTAGGTCAAGAGGCTGAGGAGCTAGAGCAGCGTGAAGTTGCTGGAAACTCACTGGAAAGGGAGAACTAGGACACGTCTTTCAGACTCAAATTAGAAGTTTAAAGCTCAGATAAAAGGGTAGATTATCTCATGATTGGCAAAAACATCTTGTTAGGGATAAAAGCCCTTTGATTGTGTTTGATTTCATGCATTATAGACTATGAACTTCATGTTTTAGTGGGTTCATGCATACATACATATCATTTGCCATAATCAAAGATCAAAGATATTATCTTGTCAATTCACTGCAACCTATGCATCTAGATGACCTTTACTTCGTTTTGTCATGATTGGGGTAGTTAAATCGTTTCAAAACATGACATGGTTTCAAATCATAGTCTTTTAATTTCTTTATACTGTTAGCAACTTAGCAGGGACTCTGACGCATCATACTTGAGCCGTCACAACACTGTAACGGCCTTACGATAAGCCGTCACACCCTCTGTTGCATTTTAATTGCTCTGTTGTCTCTAACGCACCATAACAGGAGCGTTACACTACTGTAACGGTCCCTCGATAAACCGTCACAATCACTGTAACGCACCTACTCTCGACCGTCAGGAGAACTGTAGACAAAATTGGAAAATAGTCAATTTTACTTATAAATAAGCCTAGTTGTCTAAGTTTTGACCTGATTTCATGTCTTTAAGATTATTTATTGATTCATGATAGAAATTGCATAATTTAGGTATCTTAAGTTATTTTAAGTTATGTTAATTTCATGTGCCAAAATTCTATAGTTTTGTATCTAAATCATGATTTTCCAAAGATGTATTGACGGAGTTTTATCATGATTTCCTATTGTTACACATCCTCTCTATCAATAGAGTCATTTCTTTAAGTACATGGTGCATATTCCGATATGTTGTCCATTAGTTCACTTTGCACTATAGGAACATTATTCTTGGACATGAGGACCTCTCTATTGGATATTCCTTCCAATAGACTAGGAAATCTTGTTGCAAGACCTCCGTAATTCTCTGCGAGTCTGGGATTCTCACTAGGACGCCGAGTTGGTTGTACCATTAAAACCCAATTGATTAGAAAGCACTATCGATGTTTTCTGGTTCTAGCAATGCAACGAACCTATACTGGACCGTCAGGAGCATCTAACGGCCCACTATACGACCGTCACATTTTACTGAGTCTATTCTATTATTCTGGATTCAAACCAATGTAACGGCCCAATACTAGAGCGTCACATTAGTGTAACGGCCCAGTCTTTGACCGTCACGTGAACGTAACGGCACAGTACAAGACCGTCACAATGCTTGAGCTAGTTAACCCGAGGTTTGACCCAAGAGGTGATATTCTAAAGTTCCTAGATGGCTTGATAATGGTCTAGGACTTATCATATTGATCAAGAAACTTAATATAATGAATGGAAGTTAAAGAAATGTACTGTTATGCTGCCGATTTGTTTCCATAAGCATAACATTGTCTTAATTCATTCTTGATCTCTCATATTCTAAAATTGAAGCATTCATTCAATTGAATTATTGTTATCATGAACTTGTTGAGCTTATTACATTCGCGGTCATACTTTATTATTACACTCATGGAAGTAGCTTGATTTATACGTGAAGATGCAGTTCGGGCGCTGATTGTGTCCAAGGGCTCTATGTTAGTCCCCTCGGCTGATTGCCGAAAACATACTATTATAAACCATGGGGTATGATGCTACTGGCGTCGCATTGCGCTGGGAGTACTTTCTTTATAAATAAGTGAAATCCATGAACACTCGTGAAAATCTAGTGAATTGCTACATGATTGACGTTCTCGTGCGTATTCTTTATGGTTATGAAAGTGAAAAGTGAAAGTGCATTCTCGTTACATTCTTGTTCGTGAAAGGCAAAATCGTGTTCTTATTACATTCTTGCTAGTTCATACTTGCTCTCATTATATCTTACATGATCATCTTGTTACTTTGGTTTAATCGCATGATTGATCGCATTCGCATGATTTTACCTTATTTCTTTAGAGCTAAAATGTTAATTACTTTAATGATGCCTTCGTGTTGATGCGAAGATACCTACTGGGCAAGTGTGCTCATTACCTATTTCTAATCTTTTTCAGGAAATGAAAGTGATTCGAATTCGGATTCGGGTTATACAAGTAGCGGGTCCGAGAGCGAATGAAAGTCATATCAAATGGAGAGTGAAGACTTAGGAAGTCTACAATGTTAGAACGAGTCTCTGTAATTTTTTCCTATTTCTTAAGTCTGATAGATTGGAAGAAGATGAGAGTCATTGTATTTGAATATTTGATTATCAATGAAATAAAGTTGGAGTTTGACTAAATTATTGTGCAAATTGCATTTATGTGTGTGATTGTCTTGCGCTCTGATTATTCTTGCTTGCAAGAGACTTACCATGTCGGCTGTTCACGTTCCTCGAGCGAGTCTTCCGCTGTCAATAAAGGCTCGGGGCGTGACACATGCTGCATTGACTCCTTCTTTGCCAGCAACGTCCTCTTGATAGCCCTTGCATCGACCCCTCTCACAGCCGCGTCGACCTTCCTCTCCCCTTCATGTGCGTTCATGCATGCATTGCAATCTACGTCGAGAAGGACTAAAGATATAAGCGAAGAGAAATCAATTAAAGCTCCCTTGTGTATTTCATGAATAAAAGAGACCGCTTCACAAACATTCAAACACTGCATCGCATCTCATTCATGCATGCATGCGTCGACCCCTCTCACCGCTGCATCGACCTCTCCTTGAACCAACTGCTGCCTGCGTCGACCCCAAGCCTCCTTGCGTCGACCTATCCTTGAGTTCATGGCTGCACGCGTCAACCTTAGACCCTCCTGCATTGCTACCCAAACAAAGAAATATTAAAGAACATACAAAAAGAATAAAACCTACATCCAAATGGCATTGAAATTAATAGGATAAAAATCAGAATTTGCACGTATTGGCGAACATCTCGGAGATCTCCTCTCCCCTGTGACCCCGTTGAGGGAACATCAATGCTGCCCCGCAGGCTGACTATGAGCCCTGGGGATCATCCCCGACGTGGTCATGAGTCATCCTTGCTTGGGCCAATATCTCCTCGAAACCTAGCCCATCCTCGTATTAAACAGTAAACTTGTCGTGTCTTCGGCAGACATTTGTACGGGTTTAGCTCCGTTTTCGTCGCGTTTCCGATACGAACCTTCGTCCGAACATGAAATGGTCCATGGGAGACCGACATGATCCGAATCTTTATATCCTCCATACGCACCTTAGTATAATTCGAGTTTCTTTGCTATCTTGTCTTATTGATAATTTCTCCAGGCCGTAGGGCCCTTTTCTCCTGGCGATTAATTAAGGGTATTCTCCCCTCCGGGGAGATGTAAATGGCGCCGTGGCCTTTATGGCACGGCGGGTTTTGGTCCTGACACGAACCACACAATCGTCTGATTAGTCAGATCACGCGCACCAAGGGCTTCCTTGAAGCCCGAATAAATCGTCACTCTGTGACTGGCACGCCCACACACTTAATAAACGAATAAACGTATTGTAATAAACCAACAAACGAACAGACGAATAGACGTGTCAAAAAGTGCGTCCACAGAACCCCATAAAGTTCACAACTAATTTATGATATTTTCAGGAATTTTCAGAAAAAAGAATTCAAATGCACTATGTGATGGCCAAAAAACGGCACAAAATTGTCGCCGTCACATAAGCGCCCTCAAAGGTTCCGCAAAAATGGGACTACTCACAAATTTATATGTTCTTCCATGTAAGGAAGATTTTTATCAAACAATTCGTGGACGGCATAAAGCCACTCACCCACGCAGTAAGTCAACCACAAAAAGAATTATCCGTTCTTTTAGACCAGTCTCGACAGTCGGGGGAGTGTTTCCCACACGGCGGCAGTCCCAGATAGCGAAGGAGCGGCCAAAAGCAGACAAAGGAGAACTCTCCATGTGCTGCAGCCCAATTACCAGCAATAAAAAAATGCTTGAAAGGGGTGGGACGGCTTTTTATAGCCAAAAGAAGCCACAAGAGACCCCCCTCCACCCTCTCTCAAAGATGCAGAGGCACCCGAGGGGGACCCCCTCCGGTCAGGCAGCACCAAAGGGGGTACCTCCGGTTGCACAACACCAGAGGGGGGGTATCTCCAGTTGCACAGCACTAGAGGGGCACCCCCTCCGGCTGTTTGCGTAGACCAGAGGAGACCCCCTCCGGTCATGACAGACCGTAGGGACATCCCATCCAGTCACTGCAGAACTACAGGAGATCCCCCTCTGGTCCCTCCTTTCATGCACAACCAAAGAAAAAAAGAAAAAAAAAGAAAAAAAGAAGAAAGAAGAAGAAGAGAAGCAAGGGGGGAGGAGGAGGAGGTTCATACCTTGAACTTTTCGCCTTCCACCGGAGGTAGCCTTCCACTGGAGCTCCAAAGCCTCCACTCCACCTTCCAACACCTATAAAAGGAAGGAAGGGGCGCCCAAGCTCATAGGAGAGTTCGAAGAGAAGAGAAGAAGAAAAAGAAGAAGACACCCAAGCTCAAGAGCAAGACGAAGAACAAACAAGAAGAAGCCTACGCAGCCTTGCTGAAGCGGCTATTCCCTCTCAAGTTTGAAGAAGGGGAAAATTACGAGAAGGCCCTCATATTGGGGTACGTTTGCCAAAATGGCCCCGGGCATGAAAGAAATTTTGCATATTGCTTGGAATTTATGATGAAATTTAGAAGAAGAAAAAAAACATATGGATGCCAGAAATGTATCAAAGTCTGGCACCTTGATGTCAAATTATGGGGAAGTCCCTACAAAACCCAAAAGTTGCATTCTTATCCTGAAACTTTACGAAATTGTGCAAATACTCATGTAATTCATGAAAAATTCTTAAAAATCTGAAATTCAAGGAGATGATTCAATTGTGTAGAAATATTCTTCCAAATTCAAGATATGTCCCCGTTTTATCTCAAAGAACACAAAATTACAATTTTACCCATAATCTTCAAGAAATTGCACAAAGGCCCAGAAAAATATAAAAAAATAAAGAAGAAATTCAAAAAAATCAAAGGCTATGCAAACAAACCCTTATTCAAGGAAAAATTACAAATATGTCCCCACCTTAGGGCCTAGGAATCTCCCCTGGGGTAAACCCTCAATATCATAACCAATATTGTAAGGGTAAAAGGGAATACTTGGCAGTTAATCAAAGATGTTCGAACTTACACTGATGTAAACTAACACCGACTCCGATTGGTGGGGAAAAGTCCAGTATACGAACACTAAATCGTCTGATAAACCAAAAGCACGGAATTAACAAATGCCGAAATATACACATATTTATCCAATGTAATGGATCCATAAATTCCGCATGTGAAGCATTGACTTTATAAATGCACTAATAATTGTGTCTTGGTCGGTATTATGTTTACATAATACATTGTGCCAATATTATGTAAATTTCATATAATTGTCATATTTATTACATTTTTCATGTTCTATGATACAAAAAGAACAGGTATAATCACAGTCATCAATAAAGCAAGAACTTATGAACAGCCTACAAAGGCTGTTGGTTATCGCCCTTACTTTTAGTCTTTAACTAAAATGGGTTTTTTGCATGTATACCCTATTACACGAAAAAATGCAGATCCCCATTCCTGCAAATGCATTTGGTTATATACCCTACAGTTCAGAATTGTCACTTCAAATTAAGCACCATGCTTTCTTATTGGAATAGTCCATACACGATTGTATATATTAGTCAAAAGTTGCTTGACTCTTTCATCATCATCATCATCATCATCATCATCAAAGGCTTATCCCATTATTTGGGGTCGACCACATGAATCATATTCAGCCAAAGATTTCTATTAAGTGCTATATTCATATTTAAACTCAAGAAACTAATTTCCATCCTAATAACATCGCATCATCTTATTTTAGGCCTTTCCCGAGCTCTTTTACTAACATCCACTAAGATTTGGTCACATCTTTTAACTAACGCTGAGTTAGTGCGGTGTTTAACACGCGAAATTTTAAGATATCCAATTTTGTTGGACAAATATGTATTTCGGCATATTTTTTAATTCTGCGCTTTTGGATTTATCAGACGATTCAGGGTTCGTGTATGGGACCTTTCCCCACCGACCGGAAAAATATTTCGACATATTTGTTAGCTCCAAATACCTTTGATTAATTGCCAAAGACCTATTTTACTCTTGTGACGTCAACCTTGACATCAAGGGTCCGCCTTCGAGAAGACTCTCGTGCCCTGAGGCAGAGGTACATTTACAATTTCCCTATAGTTATGGTATATTAGTGATTTTCCCTCGAATAGGGGTATATTTGAAATTTTTTCTTAAACATGGGTATATTTGTAATTTGCCCTTAATTGAAGCACCCTTGTGTATTTTTTTCTGAATTTTACTGTATTTTATTGTATTTTTCTGGACTTTTGTAGAATTTCTCATAGTTTTGGGGTAAAACCGCAATTTTTGATCCTTAGAATAAACAACCAAACAGGGACTTTGTTCATTTTTTTGAAGAACATTTCAATAGATTTGAACCCTTTTTTCCTTGAATCTCTTGAAATTCGCAGTTTCCTTGACATTCTTAGACATTTACACAATTCGGCAATCTTTTGGGGTATAATTGCAATTTATATTCTTTTACGGCTTGCTTCAACATAATACATAAAAAAATCACAGGGCCATAATTTCATGGCCTTTATTTGTATCTTCATCGCTCATAACGAATAACCTCAACTTTCTCTTACACAAGGGTATTTTTACAAATAGCCCTAATATGAGGGCTTTTCATAATTTTAAGACAACTTGAATAAGGAGGAGGGCGCCCCCCTCCTCTCACCTCTTGCGCAGCTTGGAGTCTTCTTTCTTTGAGCTTCCAAAAGTCTCTCCCACGAGAAGGAGGTCTTTGTCTTTTATAGGCGGTGGAGGAGGCCACAGAGGAGACCCCCCCTGAACTTGGTGGAGGTAAGTCCTCCATCCCTTCATCTCCCCGTCTCTTCCTCTCCCCATTCTAGACCACTCTCGGTGGTGCAACAGGAAGAAGAGGGGGGAAGTCTCCCCCGGTGGGAGGAGACCCGGGGGACTTCCTCCGGGTGCGCGCGAAGGCGGAGAGGCTGGGGGGGCCTCCCCCCGGCAGCTGTAGGCCCAGGGGGGCTCTCCCATGGATGGCAGTTTCGGCCGAAATCGAAACATTTTGGTTTTAGACCGAAACGATCCGAAACTACCCGACCGAAACTGGACCGAAATCAAAACCTTATAGTTTGGCAAAAAAAATACTAATTTATTTGATTTTGGACCGAAATCGAAATCGAAACCAAAATCGACACCGAAACTGACACTGCCATAGTGCCATCTATGCCCTCCCCCGGTGCAGGCGGACCGGGGGTTGGAGGCTCCCCCTGGTGCAGCAGGCCCAGGGGGCTCCCCTCGGTGCAGGGAGACCGGGGGGGTTCCCCCGATGCAGGTAGAGATGAGAGGGAAGAGGGAGATGGCGGCTCCTTATCCCCCCCCCCTTTTGGTGGTTTTGGTCAAAGTTATAAAAGCCCCCCCTTTCTGGAATTTTTCATCGTTTCTTTGACTTCTTCCAGCAGAACGACGCGTGGAGCCTTTTGTTTGTTTGTTGGCCGTCTCCAAGCGCCGTCTTGCTGTCCGTTTGACTCCGGAGTAACGGGAGATTTATTTTCATGCCACAGGGATACATAATGGCATTAAAACTTAATTTTATATGAGTTTTTTCCGTGTGGGTGTATAATGTGACGCCGCCCAAGTGGTGCTTGGTAAAATGTCCATTTGTCATAAAGAGCTAAAAGCTCGACTTAGCGTGGGGCTTCGTTGAGTACTTGGTGGCCTTATGCCGCCCATTGGGCACTTGGCCAAATGTCTTAATGAACTTCAGGGGCATGAACACTTGATGTTGTAGAGGGTGCGCATGACTTTGTGCCGCCCACAAGGTGTTTGATGAAATGTCCATGAGCAATCGTATGACGGCGACGGCCGAACATCGCTTCATGTCGTAGTCTAGGACTTTTAAATTTCTGAATTTTTCTGTAATTACCAGAAATTATGAACTTTTGGGGGTTTCAACATGCGGCAGTGCACATGTCCAAACCACCAGAGTGTATTTTCTCTCATGTTAGCATCAATTGGAGCTGCACCCAAGTCCTCACGAATGCGCTCATTCCTAATATTATCATTTGTAATTTTATCACACATTCATCTCAACATCTTCATCTCTACTACACACATTTTATGAATGTGTTTCTTTCTTACTGCCCAACACTCGATATTATATAACAAAACATGTACATGATGATCACAGAGGACTCCTGATGCACTTCTCCATTTTAACTAGTCTGCCTTAATCCTGTGTGCAACATCATCATAAATCTCCCCATTCTTTTGTATAATAGACCCTAAGTACCGAAAGCTACTACTCTTAGAAATGTTTTGCCCATCCACTAGAACCATGCCTTCTTGCGTCACTTTCATTACTAAAATTGCAGTGCATAAACTCTGACTTGCTCCTACTAATTCTAAAACCTTTAAACTCCAAGGCATGCCTCCAACATTCTAACTTAGCATGTAAACCATCAATAAGGATATTTTGGTGTTAAAGAGTCAAGCAGAAAGCTGCTCGACTCCTTTCTGCTTGACTCTTTAAACCAAGATATCCTTCCTAAAGAGAGAGCAAAGCGAAAGAGATAGAAAACCAAGAATAAAGCCAATTGTGTCAGAATTAAGGAGATGCTATGTTACAACAAGGGTAAATATGAGGCTATTTTCATGCGGTGGAAGCATATAAACAAATGCAATTACAGAGAACAATTTTGCAATTTTTTCTGCAATACGGTATATGTGCAAAATTATCAATTAAATATCAATATGTTATATAGAATTTGAATATTTTAATTATTAGCCATTATTCTTCTCCATGTGTATACCACTTGCACATACATTGCATTGGGGGTATAGGACTTGTATGTACATCGAATTTCATGACTTCCACCATATTAGGTATCCATGGTGCACATTTATGTTGAACTATTGTCCTCATCAATTTTAGATCATTCCATACCACCCATCCATATTTATAGTAATTGTTTTTTTTTAATTGTAATAACATAAAATACCACCGAATACTCTCCTAAAGAGTGGGTCCCACAAACACCATAAAAAGGACGGTAATTGAATACAACTATTGATGAAATCCATGAACACCACTTGAGATGGCTTGGACACAGGCAAAGAAGGCATACAGGAACACCTGATAGGAGATATGATCACCATTTTTGTGAGGGCTCTGACCAGGGGAAGCGGAAGAACAAAAGGATCTCAGATGGGGGCAGTGAAGAAAGGTACAAGATCGGGCTTCTTCAATATAAATATGATAGAGTCGGATGATGGAATAGGCTTTTTACTTGCCATTCATCCCCCCAATGAATTCCTTATATAGTAACTGAAATGTACCTGTGCATGAATACCTCAATGCTACAATAACATTGGACTTGGCAGCTTCATGATCTGTTCATCTGTTTATGTTTCAAAATTATCAAAGATCACCTGAATCCCCAACCCAAAACATGCGCAAACACAAATGCATATATATATATATATATCAACACACTTAAAAATACCTTACAGACACAGACAAACACACTTTAAGATGCCTCCATGTTAACACAATATCACATCAATACCAAAAGCAATCTTCATAAAATTGGAAACTTCCACATCTAGGACTTCCTAAGAATGAAAATTAACAAAAGAGCTAAGAAAATCATAGTGCATTCGCAACTACCTCTTAAATATCTTTCTTCTTGTGAAAGAGTCTATATATGATGGAAATATTGAGGAATGAAGACGGTTCTATTGTAAGTTTGATATTACTATAAAACATATCAGTGTAAGGTCACCACAGGAACCAAATAATGATGTCTAACTAAACATCAAGATCAAAGGGGGGAGAGAATACCCTTACAAAGGAGTCAACCTTAGGATAAGCCATGTATCTCCCCCCACTCTTGCGGAAAGTAGCACGTTCATGAATATACACTTTTGAGTGCTTCAGTTCTGCATGCTTTTTCAATAGCATTCTCCATACCACTTTAGACACTTGAAACCTGCAGCAGAAAAGAGATAACGACATATTTCTACTTTATAGAAACCACAGAAACTGTGGATGCAATTTCCTCTGAATTTATGCAATAACATTCATGAGCAGCCATGGCCAGTTGTGATCACCCTCTAAATTGAGATCGGCACATTACAACATACAGAATCAACTAACTTGTTAGACAGATTTGGTTTACCTATAACATAGAGAACCATTTTCTTGGCCTCATTATGCTCCAGTAGGATAACTAACAAATTCTCAATTAAGTGTTCATGTGTTATGTCAGATAAGTTACAAATTTCTCAACATATGTATCATGTCAGTAGTAGGAATCCTCCTGCAATGGTGATTCATGCATCTTGAAAAACATTCGAGAAGGTTTGGGCATGATGAGATAAAAAGATTACAAGATGATAGCTTGTTACATAGAAGATATGGAGGGTACCTCTTCTCAATGAATTCTGAATGTATTTGATCCCTGATGAGGATCACATTGTCTTTTTTCTGGCCAGCCACTTGGGTTATGCTTGCCCTGATTAATGTGGACATTCCAATTGAATGCAATCTTTGTGGTGAGGCATCAGTGAAACTACCTTTTCCTCTATTTTCAGATATTTGCCACAACCTCAAATTCTGATGAAATGCCTCCCTTGAGGGTTGGAACTTGTACAAGAGATGAGGATAACACCTCAGACAGGATCAGTAGGATAACACCTCAGACAGGATCAGAAGTCTTATAGAGTTTATTCTTATGCTATCTTTGGAGTGTTTGAAAAGAGAAGACCATGTGTATCTCCTAGTGCGTATTTCAGAAGTGCAGACACATGTGAGAAGCAGTTGTGAAATAACATTTCTATGATGGCGAGTATCAGGACAATCTGGATGTTACTCTATCCATTTAGCATGTCCCTGCCAACTTGAGCAAACATTCAATTGTCCATTTCCATTGCATGCCATCCTTGGGTCATTGCCCGTCTTGGGTGGTTAGGCCCAGTCCTGAGGCACATTCTACCATGTACCATCTGTGGTCGTCAGAATGTTTAGCTAGATAGAAATATTCACTTTCTGGTGATCTTTACACCTCGTATACTTGTGTATTCTTGATAATATAGTTTCTACTTCATGAACAAATTGTGGCACTGCCAAAACGAAATTTCCATCAGTAACAAGACATCGGACAAGGGAAGGGAATTTCTGTAATATGATCCAAATTTGTCATCCATCAATAGTGTGTCCATCTACAGAGTTCTCCAATCTAAACCAGCATCATGTTTTCTGTCCTCAGCACTATGATACAACATGTTCCTTACATACACAACTATCAACATGTTTCTCTCCAAAATGCATTATTCTTTCACTGACTAAAGAGGATTTGACATTAATTGCTTAAATATGGATGCAACATAGGTGACAAATTTACTTTTAGACTCTAGGATTCCACCTATGTAGCTACTTAAAAGAGAATTTTCAGGTGGCAATTTATTGCGAGTATAAGCCCTCTCAGAAAGGAGAACATTATCAACTTACTACAACTTTGATCTTTCGAGGACATTTGTATCCATTTTATTCCATAGCAAGATTCAAAATGCTCCCCGGAAACTACTTGGATCAAAAGTTGGATCAGTGAATCATACCCTGTACCATTGAGATGATGACGTTGACAGACAGAAACACAACTCTTAGCTTCTCATTGACCTTCATGCATTTCCTTTTTTATCAAAAAAATTACATAAACAGTTGAAGCAAAAGGAAATATTATACGACCAGGCTATCTGCAGTTAGAGTAAAGAAAATAAGAAACTACATGGTTGTAAATTTTATGAGAGATTCCTAAATTTACAGTGGAGATGCCAGGAATCTGACATCTCTTAATATGATTACGTAGCAAAAAGATCACAATATAAGGCCTCATCAATCTCCGATTGGCTTCTCCAAACCATTAATTATGATGCAAAATTTTTAAAGCAAGAGCCACATGTGATATCAACTATTTATAGATCAGTGCCAATTTCTGGCAAGCGACATTGGATGGGAGAAGCCTCTCAAAATCCAACGATACCAGCTCCGTTTTCCCCCTTTTAGGTGAAAAACAAAATGTTTTACTAATTCAGAGAAAGGGGAAATTTCAGAAAGATCCAACTTAAGATATACCAGAAATCCAACATAAACAATGAACGGAAGTATGGCCAACAGATTTCTCATTAAGATCACAATGCAGAATCAAGAATGAACATCAGCCACATAAATTTGGATCCTCTTCTTAATTGTTAGACAATTTGAACGTCAGTCAAAGGGGTATTGTGCTTCTACATGGAATATCATTACACCAGGCAACCGCGTGCTGAGGAACTATTTCACAATCATAAGCAAAGAGAAACAGGATTTGAAAGACATTTTCACTCTTCATGTCCCCGTATCAAGATCCCAATGTTTAATTTCACTGGTTTCTCAGTCATATTGCTGATTTACTATTTAAAGAGCTTTCTCCTAAAGCTTGGTCTCTATGAAACATCTGTCCTCGATCAACCTAGCAATCTGAAATTGCTGCCTCTTTATGAATGGCTAAACGTTACAAACTTGGGAATAAAGAGTAGTCAGCATTCTCCCCATGCAAAACCTCTCAAAATATGATATAATTTTTCTTGGAGGCACAGAAAGAAGCTTCTATAACACACAGTTCCTCTCTGAATAAAGGTATCTTATTTTCTGAAAGTACTTGTCATAAAGCAACTAGAACACCCACATACACTGAGGCTTAACATCCATAGCCACTTCTCAAGAAACAATAGTAGAATGAATTATTACTCTTAAGTCTTTTTTTGGGGGGGCCTGCTCCATTTTGTCCAGTGGCCAGGTCGAGAAACCTATTAATTATGCAGATTTAACTCAAGCAACCACAGAGTAATGTTCAAAGATTTCTCTTGGACTTCAAAGAGTGCAGGTGGCAAAATGAGGAGACAGATTTTTGTGCAGGAATCTGTGGACTCCAATGTGATTATTAGCCAAGGAATGCATGTGAACATCAAATGATCATGAAAGAAATTGTGTAATGTATACAAAAAGGATGAGTTATAAATCACTTAAGGGCCTTGATAAAAATATCGAAAGCTAAAGTCATATGGACTGCATCCCACATCTAGAAATTGAGGTCCCTGGGACATCCGTGCTCCAATCATAAAAATGACACAGTTTACTAATAAGCATACTGATAAACAAAGAAAGAATTCCTCCGAAGAAACTTCTCCCTGCTGAGTTCAGTCAAAACTTCAAACAAGATCTATGTAGTGTAATCTCCATGCTACATCCAAATGCTATATTTCAAAAAAAGGAATCATCTTTTTATTCTCAAAACCTGATACACTCGCAAGCTTCACAAATCAACATATAGAAAAAGCTAACTTTCGGAACACAGTCCATGTGTTGTATACAAATCATCAAATACACTCAGCATGATGCTTTTGGCAAGCTTTGCTCTATCTTTAGCATCAGCTATAGTTAGTAGTAAACAAAAGTCAAACTACACTCCGCTGCTCAGAATTTAAGACATATAGTCTGAAACTTAGGAAATAGAAAAGAAACTATCCTAGTGAATGCCCAAAAGGTTTAAAATGCATTTGCGGATGTGTTTAACTTTCTCCAAAGAATCCAATGATTCTTATATGGAACCCCCCATACATTTGACATTTAATATTGTCCACATAAGGTATAAATACAAAAATAAGACTGCATCCGCTTTATTTACCAAGAATCAGGTCAGAGGAATGTGGACATACAGTAGTTCTCCATCAGCAAGTAAATCAGCAATAGATGTCTCCTCGTCAAACCTTACATGCAAGACTTCACCAAGCCATATTCTTGTCTGGGTCTGTGAACCAAAAAAAAAACATTTTTCAGTATCTAAGAAAAGTTGCAGTCTAAAAAAAAACTTAAAAGTGAATAGGATGTCAGTACATGCAGGAATTTAACTGGGTTCACCAACAGAAATACAAAAACTGACTTCAACATTTCTTTTCATCATTCCCTACATGTTACTTAATTTTTTCCTCCAAGGAGTGATAAAACTTCCATCACTGCAAAGATTCATAGAAAATGCTGGCAACATTGAACTTTCGTCATATACAGAAAAGGGTCAAACCGTGAAAGGTAAAAGGAAGAAGTCGTTTTCCATATGTAAGCTGATGACATGTGGTCAACCACATTGGATAGAGTGATAGGAGTCCAATAAGTTAGACTCTCTACCCCTATGGAATTAGGACTCGGGGGCCAAAGAGGTCCTATAAATATGAAGCCCTGGGAGACCCAAGGGCTGGCTGGACTGTGCTCTCTCTCCTCTCTCCCTTCTTCTCTCTTCTCTCCTTGGGGCTACCACCTGCAGCCTGGGATTTGGCGTGTGGAACTCCGTGGGAGACTCTAGTAGCCTGCCCACTACGACGAGGAGGTCTACTGCACACTCGTGGGGATCATCTTGGATCCGTTCTTCCCCTTCTGCTAAAGGCACACGACCTTGTCTTCAATTCCAACATAAGCAATTAGCAGAGGTCCTCAAAATAACTCCTTGGCCAACGATTAGGAATTCATCATGTCATTTTCACCAGAAAACCAAATTCCCCTTTTGCTTCCTGCAGCTTGGCGCTGCCTGCCGTTTTCTTATTTTATGTCCACATGGCTTATGTATTTTTTTGGGATGCCAGAAGCTCCTCCGATAGAATTCTCATGTACTCTTAATCTCCATCCCATATTAAAGCTAAGTTGATAGAATAGCTGCATAGTCAACTATAAGAATAGCTGCATAGTCAACTGTAAGACAAACTTCGTCAACATTAAAAAGCCTTACAAAGTAAGCGCTTCAGTAACTTGCAGCAATGTTCTACTGTGTTTGAACTAAAAGTTCCATTCACACCAACCCTTGCTTTTTCCATATGCAGATATTAACCAGGCAAAGTCTTAACAAAGAAAACCTAGTAAAGATACTCATTACAAGATTCCATTACAGGTGCTCTTCCAATTCCTTACACAAGTGAGGTATAGGGGATCTCCAGAGCACATGGACATGTCCAACTAAAGCCACACTCAGAGAGTCCTCTGTAACGGCAATCACTAATAAAGAAATGATCTTCCTTCCATTAAGAAACAAGCATCTTTCAGCTCTAGTACATCCCATATCACAGCAGACAAAAAAAGACCACCACTACCAAGATCATTACCCGTGTGGCAGTGCGTCTGAATTTCTCGCCCTCCACCATCAATTCACCTCGCGTATCCCTCAAAGCGAAAGAAAATATAGAAGAAGAAGAAGGAGGAAGAGAGCGGGACCCGGGATGGCAGGCCATTCGACATCCAAAGACACTCCATTTCGACGAAGAGCCCTTGGGACCACCATACCCCAGCAAAAATAACATTAGCAGGAGTGCAGTAGCATCAGCAAACACAATTCCACACAGAGAGAGAGACAGAGAGAGGGGACCTGCAGGAAGACGTCGTCGAGCTCCCGGAAGCTGGTCTCAGCGGAGCACGGCGAGGAGTAGTCGCAGGGTCCCACCACCACCTCCGGGGAGCCTCCCCGTCCCACCCTCCTCATCTCTCTGCTCTCTCTCTCTCTGCGCTGGCAAGGATTGCAAATGGGCAATTGACCTTCCTTACACTTTGTTGCCGAGGATGATAACTGGGCAACCTTCTCTCTCTCTCTCTCTCTCTCTCTCTCTGCTGCCCCGGCCGCCAAGGCTGACAAATGGGCAATTGCCCTTCTCCTCCTATAGACTGATCCTCGCGTCTCCCATGCTCTCCCCCTCTCACTTCACGTCGTCGTCTTCCACCGCAGCTACAGCTGCAGCAGCACTTCTTTTACTGCCCACTTCCCCGCTCCAGCCATCGCCAGTCGGTCCGCCCACGCCATCATGCGCCTCTCTCGGTCTTGGAAGATGGTATGCTGCTGGGTCCGTGGTTGGCAGTGGGGAGGGGACCCGGTGGCCTCGTTTGTCTCCACAAAGCTGCCGCTGCTCTGGTCCGGAGCCTGAAAGCTGACAACAGCCTTACGACAGGCCGTAGAAAGTAGAAACCATAGAAGGATCTATGGCACCCACCCCACCGGTCAGACTCACCGCCCTCCTACTCCACAGGAATCCCAGCGCCTTGGCGCAATATACGCGGCCAAGATCACACATGTCAAGGTCTCATTGCCTGAGCACCTGACGTGCGGGTTTTCTGTCAAAGACGTAATTTTTATGGGCAGTAACCGACGTCACCTTGGTTGAGGGTCATTAAACTTCCGTCGTTACTGGTTAAGAAGGCCACGGTCGGTGAAGTTTGAGTTCAAAGTTATTAGGGATCTTACAATTTTTCATAATAATCTAGATATTTATTTATAAATCATCTTAAGTATATATTTATTTCGTAATGGTACGTGATTTTTTAGTTTTTAACCCTCATAAAATATCATATTTAGTTTTTAATCTTCATAAGTTAGCTATATAACCTTGACTCTACAAAACTTGAGGTCTTTTTAAGTTTTTGATCCTTATAGCCTATTTATGTCAATTTAATTATAGTTTAATGGTAACCATAGTTAATGGTAAATGCAAAATGACTATTTTACCCTTAAGGTAGAGTGTGAGATAGAGAGAGAAAGAGTGGGCGCCAACCACTCCTGTTATTGCAGTGGGATGAGGTAGTAGCAACGAATAGGGGACGGGAAGGTAGGGGTGCGCACCGGTCCGTGTTGCTACTGTGCAGGGAGGAGGGGGGCTGTCACTAGAAGTAGCTTCATTGTTGTGCTAGGAGCAGGTGGTCGGGGAGTTGGGGTCGCAACTGTAAGGTTGTGCAGGGAAGAGAAATAGAGAGGTAGGGGGTGCGACAAAACAGTTGAGCACGATTCGGCAATAAAAATCTCATTGTCCTCACTCGTATTAGAAGGCGATGATGACGGATCACTCGTACAAGTAACAAAAATGCACATAGGAAGAGAGAAAGAAGAAAAAGATAAGAGAGAGATAATACACAGATATTACGTGATTCGATTGGCCAAATGTCACCTTACGTCCATGAAACGTTCATCAACTTTCTCCTCTATACTATCACTAAGAACAAAGGTACAACTATGACGGCCTGTCTCTTAGACTCGGCTCTCCAAGATTTAAACCGAGTTAGGGTTTTCATATCCCCAATACGGTATATATATAGGAACCTTGGGCACTACCTGACAAATATCCCTAACAAACTAATAATATTCCTCTAATTATTGGCCCACCAATAATTAGTTACATAAAGATAGATTTTTACTGGACTCAGAACCATACAAAAATGACATACGCATCACCTACGATGCATTGTCCACTCCTCTGCCAGACCCCACATTATCCACGGTCTGTGCCATCTAAATTCACTTAGACGTCATGTCGTCTAATTCTTTACTACTTTTATCTACTTAGACGATGTCTAAGTCATTAACTTAGACGTTAGATCGTCTAAGTCCACTTCAGCACCGACTTACATGTTGTATCGTCTAAGTCCTCCATCCATCCAAGTCACCCGCAGCCCTTACTACTTAGACGATGTATCGTCTAACTTGTCCCTACCACTATCATCTACAGCTCCCGACTACCTTGCATCGTATAAATCTGGCACTTACACGATGCTTTATTTAACTTGCTAAGACTTCGTCTATCTTAGACGACTACATTGCTTGGCCACTGTGGAATTTTTTCAGGTCAATTTTTGATTCTCGGTGCAGAGTCACTGAATCTATCACAATTATTTGTTGGGATATCATCCGCTTAGCAGATACACAAACCCCGATTGGGTCTGCTGCCATCCTTGTCATGATATACATGCTATGGGAGATTTGGAAGGCACGCTGTAAAAGCAAATATGAGGCAAAAGGTCCTCCATCCGAATTATTAAGCAACATATTATGGGGCAGGTATCCAATTCTCTCCAACATATAACCTTCACAAAGGCTCCCTACAAATCTGATATGCAAGTCTTGGCGCATTACAATTTAACTTATAATTGCAAAACAAAGTGTAATGCCCTGGATTCTTATCGGAATTTTTAAAAATTAGGGAAAATCCTAATTTCTTTCTATTTATTTCTTCTTCACTCTCTCTCTCCTCCCTCATTTCTCAATTCTCTTTCTCTCTCTCGTTCTCTCTCTTCTCAGGGTCTTTCGGCGCGGGGTGCACACCGTTGCGGAGCTGGCTGAGGCGAGGACGCGATGGAGTGATCGGGACGTGGGATGGGGCGACGGTTTGAGCGTGGCGGGCGCGATCCCTCAGTGGATTCCAAGAAAGGCGCCGCTCGTGTTCCTGACTGTTTTCGGCGTGGTTTAATCACTTCGGTGCGCGGTTTCTTCAGTGGAGGTAGGGATATGGATCACCCACTTGTTCTCTACGTTTTCCCTGCCCCTGCACGTCGTTTGATGCTCGAGCGAGCGAGATCGGGCTCGTTGGGGTTTCGTGGCTTTCGTAGGCTTCGCCGAAAAACGTTGACGGTTTCTAGATCAGTTACTGTCAATGGACTCCCTGGAACGTTAGCGTTCCATAGTCACTGATTTCGTCTCGTTTGGTGGTCCCGTTTGACCGGTAGGGCTCCGGGAAGTCCGGTTGTCCTTTTTGGGTGATTTCGTTAGAATCGCCCGTTTCTTGCGATCCGTGCACCGTTTTGACTGACACTGTAGTATGCCGGTTCGGGTCAACGGTTTGGTCAAAACCGTTCTGACCAGGAGTCGTGGGCTTGAGCGGCCAAGACTATACCGCTCATCCCTTGGGCGGTTCTTCCCTGACCGTCCATCCCCTTTAGGTGTTTAGGCGTATGACCCTTGAACGGCCCGTCCCAGACCGTTCATGCCCTTGGGCGGCCCTCATGTGACCGTTCATTCCCTTTGTGTCGGTTTCCATCGTTCCGATTTTCCGTCGTCTTGGCTTGTCCTTGTGGTCTACTCGCTTTCCCGTGGGTGTCTTCTGACATCCCATGAGAGCTAAGACTACGCTATTAGGCAACCAGGAGTCTTCTTACTTGTCATTGTCTGGTTCCGGTCAACCCGGGGTCACCCAGTGGTTGACAGGAAGCCTTGTGTGTCTCGACGGTTCTGTCCAATTCGAGAGATGGTTCTGGATGCCTCGAGGTATCATCCTACCTCAGTCTACGTGTCCAGGTCTGCTGAGGGTCCCCGGTGTTCCCTCAGGTCTCCGCGTGTCGTTTCCTCCGACCGTGTCATTTTCTCTAGCTTAGGATTAGACCGATCGGCGGCTTGTTTCGCTGTTTGTGACGATCTTGCCTCCGAGTCGTGAGACTCAAGGATCGTTACGTGAGTAGGTCTAGTTGCCTTGTCCTGAGTCGGTCGGCAGTGGCTGTGCTGCCATTGGTGCTCCAAAGTACGTGTCACAGGGCGTTCTTGTCTGTCTGTACTTTAGCACTCGTGTTTTGAGTCTCCGTGTCTTGTGAGCTCTCACTAGTCGTAGCCTTACGTCACGTTTCTCTGTGACGGCTCTTGTAGCGGGGCACTTTCCCGGTTTACGGTTCTTAAGCTAGTTCCGTGGGCTCCCAGTCCAACCGTAGCGTCCTTCGGTGGGGGAATACTAGCTAGAGGCCTGGCTTAGGCAGTGGGCCAGTGTGTGCACACATTGTCAGGGGCTTTGGACTTACGTTAACGGGCGTAACCCTGACTAGTCACTTGTTACTGTAGTTCATGTGTTGTTCAGTGCGTGTCTACGACTCTGCCGAGACTTTAGCGGTACCGTAGGCGAGACACTTGTGGCGCAGTATAAGACGTCAGTGGACGCATCTGGCCGTTCTTCTAGTGTGGGGCACGCCAGTCACGTGGCACGTGACTCTCCGCGTTTCTTATGCGTTGTGCCCTTCCGGGTTAACCCTCTCGTGGCCGTACTCGAGGTCAGTGTCCTGTCGTATGCATGACGTTCTAGTCATGTGTGGGGCAGTGTGCACGACGTTCTAGTCGTGTCGTCTATGTCTGCGTCTATCTAGGTTTTTCCTAGGTTTTTCCTAGGTTCCTTTGTTGTCTTACAAGTCTTTTCCAGCGGCGACAGATGGGCAACTCCTGACTTCGTCAACTCAGAGTCACCTTCCTGTTGCTGCTCAGAATAGTTTAGGGTGCCGATGTTAGTTCGGTAGCCGTTTGTCTGGTACGGTTTCCTTCCCCCTCCTCTCTAGCTTGTTCCCTACTCCTGCTCCCCGTCTTTTCTTTTGCGACTTTCTAGCATAGCTTTACAGTTTTGTAGCATAGTTTTCCCGCTTTACTACACCTGCTGTTTCTCCTGTTGTTTTGTCGTCCCGTGTTACTGCGCATTTTTCAGTGGGGATCCGCGTGACCCCTATTGAGCCAGTGACACGAGGCTCACCACTGCTTTTCAAGTGGGTCGTGTTCATTCTGCTTCCGCGGTTCCTGGTGTGGCGTGTCCGTAGCTGCCAGCTGGTACCTTCGTCGGGCTTCCCCCGACTTTCTTGGTACGTCTTTCCCTTCTGTTGACTGTACTGTTAGACTGCTTGTCTTTCTTTTGGACTAGACTCTGGTATAATTGTTAACTTCAAACTGTTAATTAAAAAGTAATTTTATTTCTGCTACTTTAGCAAACCGATCTAATGAAATTTAATTGCTTACTATCTTATCTCTGTGGCTTCAATGTACTACACGACAATCCTTTTATCCCTTCGGAGCTTTACCGCTCTTGGGAGGCCTCGCAGGTTCCAAGTGGTATCAGGTGTATTCGATAGTCCTATCGGGTATATCTGGTATTCTGAATCCGGGTCGTCACAGTTGGTATCAAAGCGTTGTTGTGTAAAGTACATGGGAATCCGAGATATATAGTCTCCTGTGGATGCCAAAAAAATGACGATGATGGTGATGGCGACATTCGCGTCTACACATTAGAGCGCGAGTCGAAGACAGAGATGCCGAATAAACCTCATGCCTCGCCCGATCAGGACAAGAACTCACTTGGTGGTCCGCTACCCGCTAAGGAAGCCCCCTAAGCAGAAGATACAGCTACAAGGCTCCGACCGGCCATGCCGAGAGATGAATCAGAGAAAAGTCGGGAACCCTGACACAGTCTCGGCATGCACCGAAAGTCACGCAAAGTCTGGGACCGAGTCTCGGAGGCTGCGAACAGAAAGTTGTGGAAGCCATGCAACGCAACCAGAACATTATGGGAATGCCAACATTCATATAAACGGCCTCGACTTCGGAAAGAATCTGTTCGGTGCTTAAAACGGCGCGGGAGGGCCTTAAAGCGGCACGCCTTAAAACGGCGCCCCCCCCCCCTTGCTAAAACGGCATGGCCAAAACGGCGCGCCCCCTTGCTAAAACGGCATGGCCAAACCGGCGCGCCCCTCTCCCTTGAATGGCCCAATTCCGGCGCGCCCTCTCCCCTTGTTTAACCGTTAAAACGGGGCCACCCCTTCAATACCTTAAAATGGCGCCACCCTTTGTATGCTATTACGGTATGGCCATTTTGAAGGTCAAAAAACTTAATACGGCATGCCAATTACACTTGGGTTTAAACCGGCGCGGTCACTATTCCCCCACGCCGGTTTAACCCCATTTCCTCCCTTTTGATGCTCTAATACGGCGTGCCCATGCTGATGTCTTAATCCGGCGCGCCACTTTCAAAGAACCCCCATTTTCAAAAGCTTTGCCTTCAAATGCTAAAACTGTGCGCAAATTGTGTTTGGGTTTAAACCGGCACGGTCACCGTTCCACCGCGCCGTTTTAACCTCATGCCATCCCATCAAAACTCCGATGCTCTGTTTTTGTTTAAATGCGGTGCGCAGGGGGGGCATTTAATGTTTTGAAGCCATGCCGTCACCCCGTTCGACAGCAAAGCGGCAGTGGTGGCAGCAGTAGCAGATCCTCCCGGCAAATCCGCAAATGTCCCATCCTCGGACGAATGCCAGTGTACTCCACGAATCAGCATCATCCAGCACAACAACAACGTTGTTGCGAACAAGGCAGAGGTGGCGGGAGTTATCTCCCCCACTGTCCGTTCCATATATACTCCACCTGCTCCACATGTTGAGGGGAGGAGAGGCTGGCTGCTCGAACCCCCTGGGCTGTGTGCAGTGAAGAGAAGAAGAAGGAAAAGAGAAGAGAGGGCCACCCGAAGAGAAGAAGAAGCTTCGTCCCCGTGCCGGAGAAGAGAAGAGAAGAGATTGAGCGTGAGAGAAGAGAGGTGAGCTCGGAGGGGGAGGAGCTTGTGCTCCGTTCCCCCCCCCCCCCCCCATCGATGTTTTTTTTCTTCTTTTCTCTCTGATGTATCCCCCCTTTGCTTTGTTGTCTTTCCCCTTGCGGATGAATAAAAGAAAAGCTTTTTTTTGCAACATACGGTGTTCTTCTCCTTCCCTCTCTTTCTCTCTGCCTTCTCCTCATCCATGCCCTTCGAAGCTTGCTTCTCCGTAGCATGGCCTTCAAAGGAGTTCGTCGGCGGATGAATATTCATGGCCCTTGTGGCGAACATTTGTCTCGCTTCAAAGAACCATCGCCCGTGAGTCGTGGTCGCTCTCGCAGGCTGGCCCTCGAGCGTTCCACACTCACACTCGGGCTAACGGACCGCCGTGAGGCCGTTCCGCATCTTGAGAGTTTACCCGGGAGTAATCCGTGTGGTGGCTTTCACTTCTCTCTGGCAAGTCCTGGCCCGGGGGAGGTGCTGCCGGATTTTCTCCAGGGCCAAGAGCATGCAAGAACACTCAAGAACGAATGAACAAGACGCCCTTTGAAAACACACAGTGAACCCTCTGTGAATTAACCCCTAAAATCTTACACAATAAACTCCTTCGAACAAATCACTTAAACCCCACCTCATTACCTATCTAATCCACCAAATGGATGAATAAACGTATCATAAGATCCACCCACGGGTGAAAGAAAAGAAAACACACAGTTAAAGCAAGAAACCCTCGGGAGGGGCTAATCTGGCGCGGCCATTGCTCCATCGCGCCGTTTTAACCCTCCTCACAATAGCCCCATCTCGTTCTTCGGATGCTAAAAGGTCGATCCGCGTGCGAGGGCGCACGATGGCGAGTTCGGGCTCCATACTTAACAATTCACTCCCCCGGACTTGGCGCAAAGAGAAAATCAATGATGCCTTGTGGTATCGGACGTGGACCTCGGAGCCTCCGACATGGTCATGATCCGAACACATCCCGGGCCAATAGTTCGTTAACTCGACCCGCTTCTCCCGGGATCTAATCCCGCAACCCCACATTAAACTCGTCGTGTCTACGGTAGACATTTGTACGGTTTTATCATCATCTTCGATGCTTCAAACGTGGACTCGCGTCCGAACAATGAATGGTCCGACCGTGACCGACATGCACGTATACCTTGGAACCTTCGTTTCCCAAGACTATGCGTGAAAAGAAAAGTAATGACGCCCCGTGGCATCAGACGTGGCCCTCGGAAACCCCGATATGGCCATAGTCCGCAACCACCTCGGGCCAATAGATCATCAGCTTGACCCATCTTCATCGGGATCCGATCCCGCACCCACATTAAACTTGCCGCACCTACGGCAGACATCCGTGTGTCTTTGTCGTTGTCTTCGATGCTTCGAATACGGACTCTCGTCCGAATACTGGATGGTCCGTTAGTGATCGACATATATGTCGGGATCTAGCCCCGCACTTGCACTAAACTTGTCGTACTCACGGCAGACATTTACACGGATTCGCTCCCGTCACCGTCTTGTTTTCTATACGGACCTTTGTCCGAACATAAAATGGTCCGTGTATGACCGACAAAATCCGAATGGAACGAGACGGCTCTAGTCTTCCCCGAACCCTACGTTCGGGAATATCAATAAGACCTTCGTGAGTCACATTTGGACCTCGGGTTCGCCCCAACCATGGTCATCGCCTGACCCACATCCTAGGCCTATAATCGGCCATCTCTGTACAAATCTTTATTTCGGAATCTAGTCCCGGGACACTTTCCCGCTGTCCTTCGGCACCGGAAATATTAATGATGCCCACGCGAGCCCGACTTCGACCGCGGGAGGCGCCCCCGAAATGGTCCTGACTCGATCTCGCGCCGGGCCAATAAACTCGCTGATTTCCGATCACTCTAACCGGGATTCAACCGAATGTCTCCTGTCCCTTTGAACAATAAACTTGCCGTACCCCCGGCATACGTATGCTCCGGTTTTCTCGTGACGATTACGTGATTCACAAGCCGGACACTCGTCCGAACATCAAATGGTCAACACACGACCGACATGATCTCGAATGCTTTCTTCTCACCCTCGCACGGGGATTTTAATGTTTCCTAATAGACTTTTTACATAACTAATTTTCCGGCCATGAGGCCCCTTTTCCCGGCGATTAATCAAGGGTGTTCCCCTCTCTGAGGGGATGTAAATGACGCCGTGACCTTTATGGCGCGGCGGGTTCCAGTCCCGACACGAACCACACAATCGTCTGATTAGTCAGATCGAGCGCACCATGGGCTTCCACGAAGCCCGAATAAATCGTCACATTTGTGACTGGCACGCCCACGCACTTAATGAACGCCAATAAACAAATAAACAACGATTTTATTAAATAAAAAGTGCGTCCACAAGTCTGGCACGCCCGGTGGGACTAAAACCACCATTCATCTCTTCGCCGGGATTCGAGGCCTCATGGCCTCCTAATAAACGATGTTTGTCTGCTTTGATGAATTGCAGGTGTTGTCTTCGCCAGCCCTATGGGGGAAAAGCCGAACTAGGCGCAATTATCTTTGTGGCCCCAAGGACGCTACTCCAAGGCATATGCAGCTTTCAGGAATTATGAAGGCCGCTAAAGAAAAGAGAAGAGGAAAAGAAGAGAGGGAGGGGAAATCAAATCCCCTTTTCCAAAAAAAAGAGAAGAATAGAAGAATAGAAGAATAGAAGGAAGAAATGAGAAGAAGAAAGGAGAAAACAAAAGGGGAAGAGAAAGAATCGGCAAGATAGGGTTGTGCAGCCAAGTCCATCGGGATCCGTGCTGAACGAAGATTACCACTGTGGGATTGATGCGGTGGAGCGAACCACTCATCCCCTCCCTGACGGAGTGAGCGCTCTCCTGCGCACCCGCCTTTGGTCTATTACAAAAAAAAAGAAGAGAAGAAAAGAAAGGACAAAAAAAAATTGGCAAGCATCGCCGACCAAAAAGGACAAGAAGAAGGCCGGCATCCCGCCCGACTCTAGGAGGGTCCAAGTCCATGGTGCCATACCCGGGCCTGTTCCACCTTCCTGCTGCCCCTATCTGGGAATGCTTTGTAGCAATGAGGCCGAGCACGGCCACGAATCTAGAAGAGAGCATTCATACACCCCGCCATAGGAGTGTAAGACACAAAAGAATACACCCCGCCTGGGGGCACAAAAGCTATAAAGAACACACCCCGGCCTGGGGGCACGTGAAGAGAACTGTACCCCGCCACGGGGGCATAGAAGCCTTAAATAACGCACCCCAATTTACGGGGATCTGAAGAATAAATGTACACCCCACCTTGGGGGCATCAGAAGCAACAATACACCCCACCTTGCGGGCATCAAAGCAACAATACACCCCACCTTGCGGGCATCAAAGCAACAATACACCCCACCTTGAGTGCACGAGAAGCAAACAACCCCCAGTGTGTCGGGGTAGGAAAAAAAAAAGAATCCACCCCGCTCTGGGGCATAAGAAGAAAAGGATACACCTCGGCTCGGGGGCACATGAAGATAATCCACCCGACTTGGGGGGGCACATAAAGCAAAGTTTATACCCCGGCTTAGGGGAACATGAAGAGAAATATATCGCTCTTTGGGGTCGAAGAAGCAGAAGAATCCACCCTGACTCGGGGGCACGCACAAAACAAAAGTTACACCCCAACCTAGGGGCATTTGAAGAAGAAACTACGCCCGCTCTAGGGATATATGAAACGACACACACCCGACCTTGAGGGGTAGAAGAAGCAGAATACCCTCTGCCTGGGGTGCACAAGAAGCAAAGCACACCCCGACTCGGGGGACATATGAGACAAAGAATACACCCCGGTTCAGGGGTATCTGCAAGAGAAATATACCCCGATATGGGGGCATATGAAACAAAAACACACCCCAGCTTAGGGGAATACAAAGAAAAATATGCCCCACCTTGGGGCAGAAGAAGCAGAAGAACCTACCCCGGGTTAGGGGCACTCGAAGAAGAACTACACCCTTCTATGGGGGCAGAAGAAGCAAAGACCATACCCCGCCATGCGGAATGCAAAACAAGAGCTCACCCCGGCCTAGGGGGCACACGAAGAAAGAAACACATGCCCTGCCTTGGGTGCACAAAAAGAGAAACACACCCCAGCCTGGGGGCATAAAAAAAATAAACAACACACTATGCCCAGAGTGCACAAGAAGCAAATACACCCCGCCATGGTGGCACAGAAGCAAAGAAGCAAAATCCGCCCCGTCCTGGGGGCATAAGAAGCATGAAGTTACACCCCGAATCGGGGGTACGTAAAGAAGAAACCCATCCTGCCTTGGGTGCATAAGAAAAGAAGAACACACGCCCCTACTCTAGGGGCATTTGAAGAGAAACATACACCCCGCCTGGGGGCATAAGAAGCAGAAAATACACTCTGTGCCGGGGGAAGATGAAGAGAAACATACACCCCGCCTGGGGGCATAAGAAGCAGAAAATACACCCTGTACCGAAAAAAAAATGAAGAGAAGTATACCCTGCTTTGGGGGCATAAGAAGCAGAAGTTACACCCCATCTGGGGGCCTAGAAGCCATGAGAGAATACACCCTGCTTGGGGGCATAGAAGAAGAGGTACACCCTAACCTGGGGGCACGTTAAGAGAAATACACTCCAGCGTGGAAGCATTAATGAGAAAAGAAGAGTAGAATAAAGAAAAAGACACGCATGAGGCAGATGTGGTCGTCGAGCCCGTCTCATCACACAAAAGAAGAGAAGAATAGGAAGAAAAGACACATGAGGCAGACGTGGTCGTCGAGCCCGCCTCATCACACAAAAGAAGAGAAGAAAAGGAAGAAAAGACATATGAGGCAGACGTGGTCTTCGAGCCCGCCTCATTGCACAAAAGAAGAAAAGAAGAAGAAAGAAAAGACACATGGGGCGAACACGGTCTTCGAGCCCGCCTCATCGCACAAAAGAAGAAAAGAAGAAGAAAGAAAAGACACATGAGGCAAACATGGTCCCTGCACCCGTCTCTCCTCACAAAAGAAGAAGAAAAGAAGAGAAAGAAGAGTCACGAGACACACATGGTCTTTTACCTCCGACCTTCAGCCATCCAACAAATAGAAACCAACTAGACCTTCTGCCGACGGGGCGTTAAATCGATAAAACCCTTTTGCCGATGGGGCGTTAAACCGACTAAACCTTCCGCCAACGGGGCGTTAAACCGATAAAACCCTTTCGCCTGCGGGGCGTTAAACTGACTAAACCATCTCGCCGATGGGGCTTTAAACCGACTAAACCTTCCGCCGACGGGGTGTTAAACCGATAAAACCCTTTCGCCGACGGGACGTTAAACCGACTAAACCTTCCGCCGACGGGGTGTTAAACCGATAAAACCCTCCCGCCGACGGGGCATTACACCGACAGATATCCCACCATCGACCTCCGAGCCGACAACTATCCAATCATCGGCCCCTGAGCCAACAACTACTTCACTCATCATTGGCTCCTAGCCGACAGCTACCCCATTATCGGATCCTAGCCGACTGCTTCCCAATAAAAAAAGGATAAACCTTTCACTTTGGTTCGGATCATTTCCCGGCCAGAGAATTAAAGAATCAACCTTTCACTTTGGTTCGGGTCCTTCCCCGGCCAGAGAATCAAGAATGAACCTTTCACTTTGGTTTGGGTCCTTCCCCGGCCAGAGAATCAAAGAATCAACCTTTCACTTTGGTTCGGATCCTTCTCCGACCAGAGAATCAAAGAATCGACCTTTCACTTTGGTTTGGAGCCTGCCCCGACCAGAGAATCAAAGAATCAACCTCCCACTCTGGTTCGAATCCTTCCCCCGGCCACAGAATTAAAGAGATCCTTTTACTCTGGTTCGGATCCTTCCTCGACCAGAGAACAAAAAAGAGACCTTTATCTTCGGCTCTCGTAGCCAGCTTCCCAATATCTTCGGCTCTTGCAGCTCGCTTCCCAATTCTGGCTCTCGTAGCCTGCCAACCTTTGGCTCTTGTAGCATGCTTCCCAGTTCTGGCTCTCGTAGCCTGCTTCCCTTTGGCTCCCGTAACTTACTTCCCCGATCTTTGGCTCTAGTAGCCCGCTTCCTAATTTCGGCTCTTGCGGCCCGCTTCTCAGTTCTGGCTCTCATTGCCTGCTTCCCCAATTTTGGCCCTTCATGGTCTGCTCCCCTAATACCTTTTACTACCACTACACTTATACGTAACGACAGTATGTTCTTACAAAAAAAAAAGAGAAAAAGAAAAAGAGACAAACAAGAGACAAAAAAAGAGAATGCATGATTGCCCTCCTTGCATGTTTGCTTAATAAAGAATAATACACCTCCTTGGAATTTTCTAGGACCGTGTTTCCTTGATAAATAATAACGCTGCCCCGATTCCGGGTGCATGTGCGTCACGGCATACGCTCGAAGGGAACCCAATTATGGCGGGTGCACACGTCAAGGGGAAGAGTCATGGCTAAATTGCTAAGCCCAACTCACAAAATAAACCTGAGGCAACACTCCCCACTTCACATTTAATGTGTTCAATGGTCTTCAACTATAGGGATTGCCCGAATTTCTTCTTAGCACTCTAAGGATGCTTGAATTCCTGCACTCGCGTGAAAGGTAATCGTGAGGAAAAAGCTGCCTACCCCCACTAAAAAAAAAGAAGAAAGAAAAAAAATGATGCTAAAAAAAAGAGAAACGTGAATCTGAGTAGCCGGGAATCCCCATTGAGACACATGAGGAGACTCGCGCGAAAAGGTGAAGCGAACTTCAATAAGGATGAAGCCTAGTAGCCGGGAATCCCCATTGAGACACATGAGGAAACTCGCGTCAAATGGTAGAATCCGTAATAAAATTATGATAAGGACGAATCCTAGTAGCCGGGAATCCCCATTGAGACACATGAGGAGACTCGCGCCGAACGGTGAAATCCGCTACCAAAATAAATAGATGGGGGCTGTGTGAAGCTACCGAAAGTCGAAAGCCTGAAACTAATGTGTAGGCGCTAGAGTAACCCTCGAGTGTTGCTTAGAAAACCTGCGTATCCCTATGTTTAGGGCCTTTTGCTCACACGTTTGCTCCTCCACTCCACAGAGGATTGCTTCGGGTAAAATGCGTGAATTTAAGCTATGCATGCAAGACATGCGATATCCTCTTGACGGGTGCACCACCCCTCAATTGTGCCTCGTGACCCACATTGCATTTGTGAATTATGGGCATTGTCCCTATCCCATCCCCTATAGAGGGGGCTACCTTATGTGTATTTATGTTAAGCTTGCTGATGAATGACTGCATGCTTGAATAAAGAAAATAATAAAAAAAAAACTCAATTTTGGCCATTGTGGCCTACTTTCCCAGTTCTGGCTCGTGTGGCCCAATCTTGGCCCCCATGGCCTACTTCCTGTCTCTACGGCCTGCTAACCTCCCAACTTTGGCTTCTATAGCCAGCTTCCCCAATTGCAGCCTTTGCGGCCTACTTCTGCAACATCAACTCCGGCCCTCATGGCCCACTTCCCCGGGTTCGGATTTCACAGCCGGTACTCCCGGCGCATTGATGAACGTCAAATCCTTTCACTCTGGTTCAGGCTTGTTGCCCAGCCAGAGAACAAATAGACCCCTTTCACTCTGGATCGGACCTTCCGTTCGACTAGAGAACAAAAAGATCCTTTCACTTTGGCTCGGACCTGCCGTCCAGTCAGAGAACAAAAAAGATTCTCTCCACTCTAGATCGGACCTTCCATCCGACTAGAGAATAATAATAAAAAAATCCTTCCACTCTAGATCGGACCTTCCATCCGACTAGAGAATAAAAAAGATCCTTTCACTCTAGATTGGACCTTCCGTCCGGTTAGAGAACAAAAAAATGTCCTTCACTTTGGCTCGGACCTGTTGTCCAGCCAGAGAATAAAAGATTCTCTCCACTCTAGATCGGACCTTCCATCCGACTAGAGAATAAAAAAGATCCTTTCACTCTAGACCGGACCTTCCGTCTGGCTAGAGAATAAAAAGATCCTTTCACTTTGGCTCGGACCTGCCGTCCAGTCAGAGAACAAAAATATTCTCTCCACTCTAGATCGAACTTTCTGTCCAGCTAGAGAACAAAAAGATCCTTTCACTTTGGCTTGGACCTACCATCCAGCTGAAGAACAAAAAGAATTCTCTCTACTCTGGTTCGGACCTTCCGTCCAGCCAAAGAATTAAAAGACCTTTCCTACAGCTGGTACCCCTGGCGCATTAAAGAACGAAACAACCTTTCACCCTGGCCCGAGCCTGCCATTCGGGTAGGGAATCATCCCCTTTTCCTTGCGCTAACACTAGCCCGTGTCGGCGACTTGACCACCCCTCCATCCCTTCGGGGTCACGAACAATCCTTTTGATTTGGACCTCCCGTTCAGGTCGCTACATGAACTAACTCTTCTCTCCGTCCCTTCGGGTGACGAATACCCCCTTTTGATTTGGACCCACCGTCCAGACCATTAAAGGAATAAACCCTCCCCTCTGCCCTCGTGGCTCATTTTTCAATTATCGGCCCCTGAGCCGACAGCTTTAAATTATCGGCCCTTAGCCGACAGCTATGTCATCATCGGCGTTCAGCCGACAGCTATCTCATTATCGGCGTCTGTGCCGATAGCTATCCAAAGTTGTTCAAAAAAAGGAAGAGAAGAAAAAAAAAGAAAAGAAGAAAAAAGAAGGGAAAGAAAAGAAGAAGAAAAAGAGAAGAAAAAGAGAAGGGAAAAGAAGAGAAAAAAAAGAGAAGAAAAAAAAAAGAAGAAGAGAGAAAAATCATCATCAAAGCCTCCGAGGGATGTCGACTCGTCAAGTCCCGCCGGAGATCAAAATATTTTCAGTCCCACCAACGCATAAGACTAGTGGCCCAGACCTTTCGTCTGGTTCCATGAACAAAGAGACCCTTGCTTTGGCACTAACCCCATGTCAATGAACAAACCACGTCAGTTCCCGACACCCTGTCGACACTGATGAAGAGAAAAAGAGACAAGTAAACCATGTCAGTTCCAGGCACCCTATCGGCACTGATGAAGAAAAGAAGAGACAAATAAACCATGTCAGTTCCCGACACCCTGTCAGCACTGATGAAGAGACAAAGAGACAAACAAACCAGGTCAGCTCCCGGCACCCTGTCGGCACTAACGAAGAGAAAAAGAGACCAACAAACCAGGTCAGCTCCCGACACCTTGTCGGCACTGACGAAGAGACAAAGAGACCAACAAACCAGGTCAGCGCCCGGCACCCTGTCGGCAATGACGAAGAGACGAAGAGATCAACAAACCAGGTCAGCTCCCGACACCCTGTCGGCGCTGGTGAAGAGACAAAGAGACAAACAAGCCAGGTCAGCGCCCGACACCCTGTCATCACTGACGAAGAGGCAAAGAGATCAACAAACCAGGTCAGCTCCCGACACCCTGTCGGCGCTGGTGAAGAGACAAAGAGACAAACAAGCCAAGTCAGCTCCCGACACCCTATCGACGCTGGCGAAGAGACCAAGAGACAAACAAGCCAGGTCAGTTCTCGACACCCCGTCGGCACTGATGAAGAGAAGAAGAGAAGAATAAACTACCTCAGCTCCCGACACCCTGTCGGCACTAATGAAGAGAAGAAGAGACAAGCAAACCACGTCGGTCCCCCGACTCCCCGTCGGCATCGATGAATAAACCAATGGCCTGGACCTTTTGTCTGGTTCCATGAACAAAAGATTCTTGCTTTGGCACTCACCCCTTGGCAATGAATAAACCACCTCAATATTACAACTCCAGTCCCACAGACGAATAAACCCTTGGCTTGGACTTCCATCCGAGTCGATGAACAAAAAGAACGCCTTTGCTTGGCTCGGACCTTCCGTCCAAGTCGATGAACAAAAAGAACCTTCTTGCTTGGCTCGGACCTTCCGTCCAAGTCGATGAACAAAAAGAACCTCCTTACTTGGCTCGGACCTTCCGTCCAAGTCAATGAACAGAAAAAAGAGAAAAAAAAAGAAGAACCTTCTTGCTTGGCTCGGACCTTCCGTCCAAGTCGATGAACAAAAAGAACCTTCTTGCTTGGCTCGGACCTTCCGTCCAAGTCGATGAACAAAAAGAACCTCCTTACTTGGCTCGGACCTTCCGTCCAAGTCAATGAACAGAAAAAAGAGAAAAAAAAAAGAAGAACCTTCTTGCTTGGCTCGGACCTTCCGTCCAAGTCGATGAACAAAAAGAACCTTCTTGCTTGGCTCGGACCTTCCGTCCAAGTCGATGAACAAAAAGAACCTCCTTGCTTGGCTCGGACCTTTCGTCCAAGTCAATGAACAGAAAAAAGAGAAAAAAAAAGAAGAACCTTCTTGCTTGGCTCGGACCTTCCGTCCAAGTCGATGAACAAAAAGAACCTTCTTGCTTGGCCCGGACCATCCATCCTAGTCCATAAACAAAAGTGTATCCCACTACTCGGCTCGGACCCTCCGTCCGAGTCGGTGAATGAACAACTTTCCTAAGCCCAGCACGAGTCAACAACTCCCTCTTTGGGATTGGCGTCGTCTAAGTTGTGTTGGGCCTTTTGCCTGAAACGACACATAGACCCTTTATTCTCGCTTCGGTATTCACCCCATGCCGATGACTAAACCCCCACTCTGACATCTCAGCCCGTGTGCATATGCGGTGAAGCGATCCCCTCATCCCTTCGCTGAAGGAGTGAGCGCTTTCCCGTGAATTTGCACCGGACCAGCATCACAGTGGCTCAGAAGAATAGAACGCATGTTGAAGAACTCTACACTCGCGGGCCCCACACATTCATCCCTCGCTTGCGCCGCCCGTGAGTGGGGGGCATTTGTGGATGCCAAAAAAATGACGATGATGGTGATGGCGACATTCGCGTCTACACATTAGAGCGCGAGTCGAAGACAGAGATGCCGAATAAACCTCATGCCTCGCCCGATCAGGACAAGAACTCACTTGGTGGTCCGCTACCCGCTAAGGAAGCCCCCTAAGCAGAAGTGACAGCTACAAGGCTCCGACCGGCCATGCCGAGAGATGAATCAGAGAAAAGTTGGGAACCCTGACACAGTCTCGGCATGCACCGAAAGTCACGCAAAGTCTGGGACCGAGTCTCGGAGGCTGCGAACAGAAAGTTGTGGAAGCCATGCAACGCAACCGGAACATTATGGGAATGCCAACATTCATATAAACGGCCTCGACTTCGGAAAGAATCTGTTCGGTGCTTAAAACGGCGCGGGAGGGCCTTAAAGCGGCACGCCTTAAAACGGCGCCCCCCCCCCTTGCTAAAACGGCATGGCCAAAACGGCGCGCCCCCTTGCTAAAACGGCATGGCCAAACCGGCGCGCCCCTCTCCCTTGAATGGCCCAATTCCGGCGCGCCCTCTCCCCTTGTTTAACCGTTAAAACGGGGCCACCCCTTCAATACCTTAAAATGGCGCCACCCTTTGTATGCTATTACGGTATGGCCATTTTGAAGGTCAAAAAACTTAATACGGCATGCCAATTACACTTGGGTTTAAACCGGCGCGGTCACTATTCCCCCACGCCGGTTTAACCCCATTTCCTCCCTTTTGATGCTCTAATACGGCGTGCCCATGCTGATGTCTTAATCCGGCGCGCCACTTTCAAAGAACCCCCATTTTCAAAAGCTTTGCCTTCAAATGCTAAAACTGTGCGCAAATTGTGTTTGGGTTTAAACCGGCACGGTCACCGTTCCACCGCGCCGTTTTAACCTCATGCCATCCCATCAAAACTCCGATGCTCTGTTTTTGTTTAAATGCGGTGCGCAGGGGGGGGCATTTAATGTTTTGAAGCCATGCCGTCACCCCGTTCGACAGCAAAGCGGCAGTGGTGGCAGCAGTAGCAGATCCTCCCGGCAAATCCGCAAATGTCCCATCCTCGGACGAACGCCAGTGTACTCCACGAATCAGCATCATCCAGCACAACAACAACGTTGTTGCGAACAAGGCAGAGGTGGCGGGAGTTATCTCCCCCACTGTCCGTTCCATATATACTCCACCTGCTCCACATGTTGAGGGGAGGAGAGGCTGGCTGCTCGAACCCCCTGGGCTGTGTGCAGTGAAGAGAATAAGAAGGAAAAGAGAAGAGAGGGCCACCCGAAGAGAAGAAGAAGCTTCGTCCCCGTGCCGGAGAAGAGAAGAGAAGAGATTGAGCGTGAGAGAAGAGAGGTGAGCTCGGAGGGGGAGGAGCTTGTGCTCCGTCCCCCCCCCCTCGATGTTTTTTTTCTTCTTTTCTCTCTGATGTATCCCCCCTTTGCTTTGTTGTCTTTCCCCTTGCGGATGAATAAAAGAAAAGCTTTTTTTTGCAACATACGGTGTTCTTCTCCTTCCCTCTCTTTCTCTCTGCCTTCTCCTCATCCATGCCCTTCGAAGCTTGCTTCTCCGTAGCATGGCCTTCAAAGGAGTTCGTCGGCGGATGAATATTCATGGCCCTTGTGGCGAACATTTGTCTCGCTTCAAAGAACCATCGCCCGTGAGTCGTGGTCGCTCTCGCAGGCTGGCCCTCGAGCGTTCCACACTCACACTCGGGCTAACGGACCACCGTGAGGCCGTTCCGCATCTTGAGAGTTTACCCGGGAGTAATCCGTGTGGTGGCTTTCACTTCTCTCTGGCAAGTCCTGGCCCGGGGGAGGTGCTGCCGGATTTTCTCCAGGGCCAAGAGCATGCAAGAACACTCAAGAACGAATGAACAAGACGCCCTTTGAAAACACACAGTGAACCCTCTGTGAATTAACCCCTAAAATCTTACACAATAAACTCCTTCGAACAAATCACTTAAACCCCACCTCATTACCTATCTAATCCACCAAATGGATGAATAAACGTATCATAAGATCCACCCACGGGTGAAAGAAAAGAAAACACACAGTTAAAGCAAGAAACCCTCGGGAGGGGCTAATCTGGCGCGGCCATTGCTCCATCGCGCCGTTTTAACCCTCCTCACAATAGCCCCATCTCGTTCTTCGGATGCTAAAAGGTCGATCCGCGTGCGAGGGCGCACGATGGCGAGTTCGGGCTCCATACTTAACAATTCACTCCCCCGGACTTGGCGCAAAGAGAAAATCAATGATGCCTTGTGGTATCGGACGTGGACCTCGGAGCCTCCGACATGGTCATGATCCGAACACATCCCGGGCCAATAGTTCGTTAACTCGACCCGCTTCTCCCGGGATCTAATCCCGCAACCCCACATTAAACTCGTCGTGTCTACGGTAGACATTTGCACGGTTTTATCATCATCTTCGATGCTTCAAACGTGGACTCGCGTCCGAACAATGAATGGTCCGACCGTGACCGACATGCACGTATACCTTGGAACCTTCGTTTCCCAAGACTATGCGTGAAAAGAAAAGTAATGACGCCCCGTGGCATCAGACGTGGCCCTCGGAAACCCCGATATGGCCATAGTCCGCAACCACCTCGGGCCAATAGATCATCAGCTTGACCCATCTTCATCGGGATCCGATCCCGCACCCACATTAAACTTGCCGCACCTACGGCAGACATCCGTGTGTCTTTGTCGTTGTCTTCGATGCTTCGAATACGGACTCTCGTCCGAATACTGGATGGTCCGTTAGTGATCGACATATATGTCGGGATCTAGCCCCGCACTTGCACTAAACTTGTCGTACTCACGGCAGACATTTACACGGATTCGCTCCCGTCACCGTCTTGTTTTCTATACGGACCTTTGTCCGAACATAAAATGGTCCGTGTATGACCGACAAAATCCGAATGGAACGAGACGGCTCTAGTCTTCCCCGAACCCTACGTTCGGGAATATCAATAAGACCTTCGTGAGTCACATTTGGACCTCGGGTTCGCCCCAACCATGGTCATCGCCTGACCCACATCCTAGGCCTATAATCGGCCATCTCTGTACAAATCTTTATTTCGGAATCTAGTCCCGGGACACTTTCCCGCTGTCCTTCGGCACCGGAAATATTAATGATGCCCACGCGAGCCCGACTTCGACCGCGGGAGGCGCCCCCGAAATGGTCCTGACTCGATCTCGCGCCGGGCCAATAAACTCGCTGATTTCCGATCACTCTAACCGGGATTCAACCGAATGTCTCCTGTCCCTTTGAACAATAAACTTGCCGTACCCCCGGCATACGTATGCTCCGGTTTTCTCGTGACGATTACGTGATTCACAAGCCGGACACTCGTCCGAACATCAAATGGTCAACACACGACCGACATGATCTCGAATGCTTTCTTCTCACCCTCGCACGGGGATTTTAATGTTTCCTAATAGACTTTTTACGTAACTAATTTTCCGGCCATGAGGCCCCTTTTCCCGGCGATTAATCAAGGGTGTTCCCCTCTCCGAGGGGATGTAAATGACGCCGTGACCTTTATGGCGCGGCGGGTTCCAGTCCCGACACGAACCACACAATCGTCTGATTAGTCAGATCGAGCGCACCATGGGCTTCCACGAAGCCCGAATAAATCGTCACATTTGTGACTGGCACGCCCACGCATTTAATGAACGCCAATAAACAAATAAACAACGATTTTATTAAATAAAAAGTGCGTCCACAAGTCTGGCACGCCCGGTGGGACTAAAACCACCCTTCATCTCTTCGTCAGGATTCGAGGCCTCATGGCCTCCTAATAAACGATGTGTGTCTGCTTTGATGAATTGCAGGTGTTGTCTTCGCCAGCCCTATGGGGGAAAAGCCGAACTAGGCGCAATTGTCTTTGTGGCCCCAAGGCGCAATTGTCTTTGCGGTCAGACAGTGTTCCTCTGAATTATGTTTTTTGAGATTCGTGCTGTTTCAAGTTGTGTCTTGGGGGTTGTTCTTCCCTGCTTCTCCTTTGCTAGTCCTGAAATTTCGAGGACGAAATTTCTTAAAGGAGGGGAGGATGTAATGCCCTGGATTCTTATTAGAATTTTCAAAAATTAGGAAAAATCCTAATTTCTTTCTATTTATTTCTTCTTCACTCTCTCTCCTCCCTCATTTCTCACTTCTCTTTCTCTCTCTCGTTCTCTCTCGTCTCAGGTTCTTTCGGCGCGGGGTGCACATCGTTGCGGAGCTGGCCGAGGCGAGGACGCGATGGAGTGATCGGGACGCGGGATGGGGCGGCGATTTGAGCGTGGCGGGCGCGATCCCTCGGTGGATTCCAAGAAAGGCACCGTTCGTGTTCCTGGCGATTTTCGGCGTGATTTAGTCGCTTCGGCGCGCGGTTTCTTCGGTGGAGGTAGGGAGATGGATCATCCACTTGTCCTCTACCTTTTCCCTATCCTTGCACGTCGTTTGATGCTCGAACGAGCGAGATCGGGCTCGTTGGGGTTTCGTGGCTTTCGTAGGCTTCACCGAAAAACATTGACGATTTCTCGATCAGTTACTGTCAATGGACTCCCTGGAACGTCAGCGTTCCATAGTCACTGATTTCGTCTCGTTTGGTGGTCCCGTTTGACCGATAGAGCTCCGGGAAGTCCGGTTGTCCTTTTTGGGTGATTTCGTTAGAATCGCCCGTTTCTTGCGATTCGTGCACCGTTTTGACTGACACTGTAGTATGTCGGTTCGGGTCAACGGTTTGGTCAAAACCGTTCTGACCAGGAGTCGTGGGCTTGAGCGGCCAAGACTATACAGCTCATCCCTTGGGCGGTTCTTCCCTGACCGTCCATCCCCTTTAGGTGTTTAGGCGTCTGACCCTTGAACGGCCCGTCCCAGACCGTTCATGCCCTTGGGCGGCCCTCATGTGACCGTTCATTCCCTTTGTGTCGGTTTCCATCGTTCCGATTTTCCGTCGTCTTGGCTTGTCCTTGTGGTCTACTCGCTTTCCCGTGGGTGTCTTCTGACATCCCATGAGAGCTAAGACTACGCTATTAGGCAGCCATGAGTCTTCTTACTTGTCATTGTCTGGTTCCGGTCAACCCGGGGTCACCCAGTGGTTGACAGGAAGCCTTGTGTGTCTCAACGGTTCTGTCCAATTCGAGAGATGGTTCTGGATGCCTCGAGGTATCATCCTACCTCAGTCTACGTGTCCAGGTCTGCTGAGGGTCCCCGGTGTTCCCTCAGGTCTCCGCGTGTCGTTTCCTCCGACCGTGTCATTTTCTCTGGCTTAGGATTAGACCGATCGGCGGCTTGTTCCGCTGTTTGTGACGATCTTGCCTCCGAGTCGTGAGACTCAAGGATCGTTACGTGAGTAGGTCTAGTTGCCTTGTCCTGAGTCGGTCGGCAGTGGCTGTACTGCCATTGGTGCTCCGAAGTACGTGTCACAGGGCGTTCTTGTCTGTCTGTACTTTAGCACTCGTGTTTTGAGTCTCCGTGTCTTGTGAGCCCTCACTAGTTGTAGCCTTACGTCACGTTTCTCTGTGACGGCTCTTGTAGCGGGGCACTTTCCCGGTTTACGGTTCTTAAGCTAGTTCCGTGGGCTCCCAGTCCAACCGTAGCGTCCTTCGGTGGGGGAATACTAGCTAGAGGCATGGCTTAGGCAGTGGGCCAGTGTGTGCACACGTTGTCAGGGGCTTTAGACTTACGTTAACGGGCGTAACCCTGACTAGTCACTCGTCACTGTAGTTCATGTGTTGTTCAGCGCGTGTCTACGACTCTGCCGAGACTTTAGCGGTACCGTAGGCGAGACACTTGTGGCGCAGTATAAGACGTCAGTGGACGCATCTGGCCGTTCTTCTAGTGTGGGGCACGCCAGTCACGTGGCACGTGACTCTCCACGTTTCTTATGCGTTGTGCCCTTCCGGGTTAGCCCTCTCGTGGCCGTACTCGAGGTCAGTGTCCTGTCGTGTGCATGACGTTCTAGTCATGTGTGGGGCAGTGTGCACGACGTTCTAGTCGTGTCGTCTATGTCTGCGTCTGTCTAGGTTTTTCCTAGGTTCCTTTGTTGTCTTACAAGTCTTTTCCAGCGGCGACAGATGGGCAACTCCTGACTTCGTCAACTCAGAGTCAGCTTCCTGTTGCTGCTCAGAGTAGTTTAGGGTGCCGATGTTAGTTCGGTAGCCGTTTGTCTGGTACGGTTTCCTTCCCCCTCCTCTCTAGCTTGTTCCCTACTCCTGCTCCCCGTCTTTTCTTTTGCGACTTTCTAGCATAGCTTTACAGTTTTGTAGCGTAGTTTTCCCGCTTTACTACACCTGCTGTTTCTCCTGTTGTTTTGCCGTCCCGTGTTACTGCGCGTTTTTCAGTGGGGATCCGCGTGACCCCTATTGAGCCAGTGACACGAGGCTCACCACTGCTTTTCAAGTGGGTCGTGTTCGTTCTGCTTCCGTGGTTCCTGGTGTGGCGTGTCCGTAGCTGCCAGCTGGTACCTTCGTCGGGCTTCCCCCGACTTTCTTGGTACGTCTTTCCCTTCTGTTGACTGTACTGTTAGACTGCTTGTCTTTCTTTTGGACTAGACTCTGGTATAATTGTTAACTTCAAACTGTTAATTAAAAAGTAATTTTATTTCTGCTACTTTAGCAAACCGATCTAATGAAATTTAATTGCTTACTATCTTATCTTTGTGGCTTCAATGTACTACACGACAATCCTTTTATCCCTTCGAGCTTTACCGCTCTTGGGAGGCCTCGCGGGTTCCAAGTGGTATCAGGTGTATTCGATAGTCCTATCGGGTATATCTGGTATTCTGAATCCGGGTCGTCACAGTTGGTATCAAAGCGTTGTTGTGTAAAGTACATGGGAATCCGAGATATATAGTCTCCAGAGTTCTTAAGTCCAGTACAGTCTTCAGCTGGCGTTAGGTTTCGTGATTCTCGTTTATTGCTGTTGTGGGTCTTTTCTCGGTGAGCTGCTCGATGCATGGCTCGTCCCCTGTCGTCGTGTGATCAGCTGATGTTGTGCCTTGATGTGACTTAGCTTGCAGTTGTGTTCCGTGGTTCTGTGTCCTGTACGGAGTCGGAATCCTGTGAGTGCTGCCGTTGTTGTTGTTTTTGTAAGTGTTGTTTCTGTATGATTTTGTCTGTCTATCATTAGCACTGTGTGGACCGGGTCTTGTCGATTAGCCTTGCTGTACTCTCTTCTCCTGGTAGAGTTAGCATGCGACTCGATCAGATGTAATATCTGAGAGAGGACTGACTTGATTGTGCTTGTGGTCTAGTGCTACTGTCGTTGGCGTCCTATGTGCCAGGCGTTCCCTGTTGCCTTTGGCACTGGAGCTGATGATGTGTCGAGCTGTCAGCTGAGAGGACTATGTTTCCTTGTTTAAGCTGATGCTTGCCATGTCTGTCGTTTTATTTTCCGATATCTGTGTCGTGGCATGTGTCGTGTCTCCTTCCCTGCGAGACGTAAGTGACGTTGCCTTGTTTCGGAGGTGTTAGACTTGTGTTCACTTGGGTGCCGTGCTCGAGCCAGAGCGTGTGCCTGTGATTATGGTCAGACAGTGTTCCTATGAATTATGTTTTTCGAGATTCGTGCTGTTTCAAGTTGTGTCTTGGGGGTTGTTCTTCCCTGCTTCTCCTTTGCTAGTCCTTAAATTTCGAGGTTGAAATTTCTTAAAGGAGGAGAGGATGTAATGCCCTGGATTCTTATTAGAATTTTCAAAAATTAGGAAAAATCCTAATTTCTTTCTATTTATTTCTTCTTCACTCTCTCTCCTCCCTCATTTCTCACTTCTCTTTCTCTCTCTCGTTCTCTCTCGTCTCAGGTTCTTTCGGCGCGGGGTGCACACCGTTGCGGAGCTGGCCGAGGCGAGGACGTGATGGAGTGATCGGGACGCGGGATGGGGCGACGGTTTGAGCGTGGCGGGCGCGATCCCTCGGTGGATTCCAAGAAAGGCACCGTTCGTGTTCCTGGCGATTTTCGGCGTGATTTAGTCGCTTCGGCGCGCGGTTTCTTCGGTGGAGGTAGGGAGATGGATCATCCACTTGTCCTCTACCTTTTCCCTGTCCTTGCACGTCGTTTGATCCTCGAACGAGCGAGATCGGGCTCGTTGGTGTTTCGTGGCTTTCGTAGGCTTCACCGAAAAACGTTGACGATTTCTGGATCAGTTACTGTCAATGGACTCCCTGGAACGTCAGTGTTCCATAGTCACTGATTTCGTCTCGTTTGGTGGTCCCGTTTGACCGGTAGAGCTCCGGGAAGTCCGGTTGTCCTTTTTGGGTGATTTCGTTAGAATCGCCCGTTTCTTGCGATTCGTGCACCGTTTTGACTGGCACTGTAGTATGTTAGTTCGGGTCAGCGGTTTGGTCAAAACCGTTCTGACCAGGAGTCGTGGGCTTGAGCGGCCAAGACTATACCGCTCATCCCTTGGGCGGTTCTTCCCTGACCGTCCATCCCCTTTAGGTGTTTAGGCGTCTGACCGTTGAACGGCCTGTCCCAGACCGTTCATTCCCTTGGGCGGCCCTCATGTGACCGTTCATTCCCTTGGTGTCGTTTTCCATCATTTCGGTTTTCCGTCGTCTTGGCTTGTCCTTGTGGTCTGCTCGCTTTCCCGTGGGTGTCTTCTGACATCCCATAAGAGCAAAGACTACGCTATCAAGCAACCAGGAGTCTTCTTACTTGTCATTGTCTGGTTCCGGTCAACCCGGGGTCACCCAGTGGTTGACAGGAAGCCTTGTGTGTCTCGACGGTTCTGTCCAATTCGAGACATGGTTCTGGATGTCTCGAGGTATCATCCTACCTCGATCTACGTGTCCAGGTCTGCTGAGGGTCCCGGTGTTTCCTCAGATCTCCGCGTGTTGTTTCCTCTGACCGTGTCATTTTCTCTGGCTTAGGATTAGATCGATTGGCGGCTTGTTCCGCTGTTTGTGACGATTTTGCCTCCGAGTCGTGAGACTCAAGGATCGTTACGTGAGTAGGTCTAGTTGCCTTGTCCTGAGTCGGTCGGCAGTGGCTGTGCTACCATTGGTGCTCTGAAGTACGTGTCGCAGGGCGTTCTTGCCTGTCTGTACTTCAGCACTCGTGTTTTGAGTCTCCGTGTCTTGTGAGCCCTCACTAGTCGTAGCCTTACGTCACGTTTCTCTGTGACGGCTCTTGTAGCGGGGCACTTTCTCGGTTTATGGTTCTTAAGCTAGTTCCGTGGGCTCCCGATCCAACCGTAGCGTCCTTCGGTGGGGGAATACTAGCTAGAGGCCTGGCTTAGGCAGTGGGCCAGTGTGTGCACACGTGGTCAGGGGCTTTGGACTTACGTCGACGGGCGTAACCTTGACTAGTCACTCGTTACTGTAGTTTTTATGTTGTTCAGCGCGTGTCTGCGACTCTGCCGAGACTTTAGCGGTACCGTAGGCGAGACACTTGTGGCGCAGTATAAGACGTCAGTGGACGCATCTGGCCGTTCTTCTAGTGTGGGGCACGCTAGTCACGTGGCACGTGACTCTCCGCGTTTCTTGTGCGTTGTGACCTTCCAGGTTAGCCCTCTCGTGGCCGTACTCGAGGTCAGTGTCATGTCGTATGCATGACGTTCTAGTCATGTGTGGGGCAGTGTGCACGACGTTCTAGTCGTGTCGTCTATGTCTGCGTCTGTCTAGGTTTTTCCTCAGTTCTTTTATTGTCTAACAAGTCTTTTCCATTGGCAACAGATGGGCAACTCCTGACTTCGTCAACTCAAAGTCACCTTCCTGTTGCTGCTCGGAGTAGTTTGGGGTGCCGAGGTTAGTTTGGTAGCCGTTTGTCTGGTACGGTTTCCTTCCCCCTCCTCTCTAGCTTGTTCCCTACTCCTGCTCCCCGTCTTTTATTTTGAGGCTTTCTAGCATAGCTTTACAGCTTTGTAGCGTAGATTTCCCGCTTTACTACACCTGCTATTTCTCATGTTGTTTTGCCGTCCCATGTTACTGCGTGTTTTTCAGTGGGGATCCGCGTGACCCCTACTGAGCCAGTGACATGAGGCTCACCCCTGCTTTTCAGGTGGGTCGTGTTCGTTCTGCTTCCGTGGTTCCTGGTGTGGCGTGTCTGTAGCTGCCAGCTGGTACCTTCGTCGGACTTCCCCCGACTTTCTTGGTACGTCTTTCCTTTCCGTTGACTGTACTGTTAGACTGCTTGTCTTTCTTTTAGACTGGACTCTGGTATAATAATTTACTTCAAACTGTTAATTAAAAAGTAATTTTATTTCTGCTACTTTAGCAAACCGATCTAATGAAATTTAATTGCTTACTGTCTTATCTCTGTGGCTTCAATGTACTACACGACAATCCTTTTATCCCTTCGGAGCTTTACCGCTCTTGGGAGGCCTCGCGGGTTCCAAGTGGTATCAGATGTATTCGATAGTCCTATCGGGTATATCTGGTATCTGGGATCCGGGTCGTCACACAAAGCCTCCTAAGATTATCAGGTGGTACTATCCTGCTAATGGCTATGCACTCAATGTCGATGGGGCTTCTAAAGGTAACCCTGGACCTTCAGGTGGAGGAGGATGTCTGAGGAGTAGTATGGATGACTTTATATATGGTTTCTCTTACTTTTATGGAGTGGGAACGAACCTAGAGGTTGAGGCACGAGCACTACTAGATGGTATGCGGATGGGGATGAAAAGTGGGCTTCCAATTGCTGTTATTTATTCTGATTCTAAGTCTCTTATTTATATGATTCATCCTAGAGATTCTCCTCCTTGGACGATTTGCAAATGGCGGGATGAAATTATAGCAATCTTAAATAGCACTAAATGGAGATTACAGCACATCTACATATAAGGCAATTCTGTTGCGGATGCTCTTGTATCCTTAGCCTGTACCACCCACAGCAATATGGATTACATGAGCTGGAAAGACCTCCCTAGCCAGGCTCGCGGCTGTGCTACCAATGATGCTAATGGTTTACCTAGCTGGCGATTGTAGTTATTCTATTCCTGTTGGAGTTTTTATTCTGTTTCTGTTTCTTTCAGGGGTATGCCCCGATGAGCCTCTGTACATGATTCACTTATTATTAATAAAATTAGAGCCAAGGTGTTCTTGGTGGAGCAAGCACAAGTTGTGCGCTCCTCCAAGAGTAAGCTTTGGTCTCATTAACAAAAAAAAAGTTAGAATAAGGAGTGGATTAGCAAAAAACAAGAGGAGGTTAAAGTGTTCGAGGGAGTGTGAGTTGATTTTGTAATCAATTTATTCTCTTCTTATTTCCTCTCCCTTAGTGATTCCCTTCTTCTTTGTTAAAAAAAAGTCTATCTTAGACTTCATCTATCTTAAATTTTGACGATCTATCGTCTAAGTCTTCTAAACTACTTAAGCTACTAAATTAGTCTAAATATAAGTCATAACTCAACAAATCTCCACCTTAGCGAATATTCACCACACTGAAGAAAACTTCGAACCCTTACCTCCATCTGGAGTAGTAACCTCCACCAACGAACACCTGGTGACATTGAGAAAATCCAAGCAATGCTTGAATTTCTCCACTATGACTGACTTTGTCAACATGCCAACTGCATTCTCTTTTATCCTCAACTTCACAAGATCAATTTCGCTGACACCAAACAATTCCCTTATCTTGTGAAACCTGACAGTAATGTACTTTGTGTAATGACTTAGAATCCGGATACCAGGAATTACCTGATACCATTAGAATCCTGACCCGCCACCCGTGAGTCGGAAGACTTAGAAGAGTTAATTTAGGTGTTATGGAGGTACATTGAAATTTGAAATTTGAAATAATGTAGAACTAAACTATATAATTAACTATTTAAATAATAGAAAATAAATTATATTTTTAATTAATAATTAACTACAAAGTTCAGTCCACAAAGTATAGTCTACGGGAAAGAAAGCATACTCAATCGCCGGGTACGCCCCCGGCTCTGGAAGGTTGGAAACTCTGAACCTCCGCGCTACACCTCCGAACCTCAAGGAGGAGCCACTACACCTGAAAAGAAAGGGGTAAGCTTCATCTAATTGGCTCAGTAGGGTTCTCGCAGATCCCCACCACGAAATAACAGCGGTAAACAGTAGCAATAACAGTAATAATAACAACAACAATAGCGGTAGACGGCGGCAGAACCATAGCTCTCTAAGCTACTCCTACTAGCAACGAAAAGTAAACCTCGATCTCACAGTCGAGACCGTCGAACCACCGGTGAAATCACAACTATGCTATTGAAGGAAAAACCATGACATCTCTGTCATGAAGGCCCGTCCTCACTGATGGAGGTCCAACCAAGACCACGTTGTAACGACCTAAGATCCAGATACCGGGAAATATCCGATACCATTCGAATCCTTGCCCGCCACCCACGAGCTAGAAGGCTCGGAAGGGTTAATTGGTGTGTGGAGGTATATTGAAATTTAAAATAATACAGGAAATAACTACATAATTAACTATTTAAATAATAAGAAATAAATTATATTTTTAATTAACAAATTAACTATAGAGTTCAGTCCATAAAGTATAGTTTATAGGGAAAGAAACGTACTCAAGTGTCGGGTACGCCCTCGGCACCGGCAAGCTAGCAACTACGAACCACCGCGCTGCACCTCCGAACCTCGAGGAGGAATCGCTACACCTAAAAAGAAAGGGGTGAGCCTTATCTCATTGGCTCAGTAGGGGTCCCGCGGATCCCCACCACGAAATAATGGCGGTAAAGAGCAGCGATAACAATAACAACAACGGTAGTAACAGGAGTAGCAATAACAATAAAAGCAACGAAAGTAATAGCCGTAGCAAGAACAGTAACAACGGCAGCTGGTGGAACCATGACTCTAAGCTACTCCTAATGGCGATGATAATCAAACCCCGATCTCACCGTTGGGGACCTCCAAACCAACAGAAAACCCTGGCTACACTATCAGAAAGGGGAAAACCATGACATCTCCGTCGTGAAGGCCCGTCCTCATTGACGGAGGCCCAACCCAAGATCAGGCGATCCAAGGTCACAGTCACGACCTCACCGTCATGAACCCTAGACTATTTATGGGTGAAACCTCGGTAACTCTGCTGGAACCTTAGACCTCAACATCAAAAAATGCACGCAGAAACCACCTGAAGAACCACGTCCTCTAACGAGAAATCAAAACTCGAGTCACGAGAGTCACGTGTCACGTGACGAGAGCACTGCCCACTAGAAGCAAGGTCAGATGCGTCCACTGATGACTTAGTCCACGCCTTAGGTGTCTCCCTACTCGCTCTAGGCGTAAATTGAGACACCGTACAAGTAACCGAAGAACAAGGGTCTAGTTGGGATCTTGTTCATCAACACGCATCCGAAATCCCCAACCACATGTGTACACACTGACTCACTGCGCTACGTCAGGCCCTCTAGCTGATTTTCCTCTCGGCCCAGACTCGAGCCGCCACAATGGGAGACCCTACGGCAACCAACCCAAACCGTCTCTCCTGGGAAAGCCGCTTTACAACTCCCGGGTAGGTCAACACACGCGTGCCGTAGGAAGGCTACGACTAGTGGGGGGTCACTCGACGTAGGAACTCCCTGTAGAGAGGAAACACTGAAGTGCCAACGGACAACACATGCACCCATCGGAAGCATCACGGAACACAGGGTGGCTCGGTGCCACCAGACTTCGGGCGGCTATCTAGACCTGCTAATGCAATGATCCTCGAGTCACGCGACTCAAGCCAAGACCATTGTACAATACGGCACCATGCCGTCAAATCACCCTAGTCCAAGAGTTAGAAACCACGCTCAAAAGGATTCACGAGGCGGCTCATGACCATCGTCATTCCCTTTCCAAGGGAGACTAAGAAGCCCCTAGTCCCAGGTTGGGTCATGGGACTCACAGTCGTTGGCCATACCCATGGCCCACACGGAAAACCATTTTTCGAAGAAGCTAACGTCGTGCGAGGACAGCTTCTGCACATACACCGGTACACTGTAACTCGATCTAGCACAACAAAGAAGCCTGGAACGTACAGGGTCACCTTAACCCCCTAAACCACACGAGCACGCTAATCGAGATATAATGAATCCTCTGACCACCCAAAACATGAATTCGGTCCCCACAAGGTGTCCGAGACATCCATGGGGTCAAAGGTCGACCAAAGGGTATCAATCGGGTCGATCGGAGGCCAAAGCGGGCAAAAAGGGCTCGATTCGATCGACCGACGATCGACCTTCCAGTAGAGGGTCGGTCGACCGGCCCTCAGGGGTCGGTCGACCAAACCAACACGGTCGCCCCACCCATGGCCAACCGGTTTGGTTGACCGAGCCCCACCGGTCGGTCGATTGAAACCGGTGATCTTCCATTCTAACCCCGACCGAGGGGTCCTATTCCATGCCCTGCTCGATCCCGGTCGAGGGGGAAAACATTGGGGACCTTACCTCGGGTCCCAAACCACTAAGTGCATGTAAATAAACGGCTACGCATCGCCCGATCTAGCGAAAATCGTCACTCGCCTTAAACATGGAAAAATCATCCCAAATTGAAGGAAAACACACTCTCGGCCTCGCCTTGGCCTACAAATCGTGGGAAAATAGAATACAAGGGCCAAGGATCCATCCCCCTACCTCTCACGACGATTTCCGGCGCCGAGGTCACCGATTCCATGCGAAAACGCTCCTCGAACCCACGCTAGCTTCACGAACTTGCGAACGAGCCTCACCACGCCACCACCTTGTTCCTCGCTCCATCCTCACCGCTCGTCATCCCACGTACCCTCCACCTCGCCCGCCTCTCGCTACGTTGGCCGTCGAGAGAAGAGAGGGAGAGAAAGAGAGAAACGAGAGGAGAGAGGGGGAGAAATGAGAGAATGAGGAGAGAGGGGGTGAAGGGTTATATTTATAGAAAAATTATTTAGGATTTTAAAAATTCAAAAAGTAGAAATAATGGGAAAAAATCATCCACACGATCCAAAAAAAAATGCACAACGCACTTGCAATGTCCCGGAGCCTGAAAATATAACGGTTCATCCCACACAGGGATATGAAGGCCCGATAGTCAAAAATCTTATTTAATCACAAAACTCGATCTGCGACCCATGAAAGTGCTTCGAAACCCCTGGATTTTGATCCGAAAAATCTTGGGTGTTACACACGCGGTGTAAGAGTACAGCCACGACCTCGCCGTCGTGAACCCTACACTGTCTACGAGTGAGACCTCGATGACTCTACCGGGAACCCTCAACCTAAACGTCGAAAAAAAGTAAGCAGAAGTCACCCGAAGAACTAGGTTCTCGCTGTCGAAAAACCAAAACCTCGAGTCAAGAGAGTCACGTGTCGCGAGATGGGAGAACTTGCCCACTAGAAACAACGCCAGATGCATCAACTGACGACTTAGTTCGCGCCTCGGGCGTCTCCCTACTCGCCCCAGACGGAAATTGAGACACTGTACAAAGTAACACAGGACAAGGGTCTAGTCGGGGTCGTGCTCATCAGCACGCATCCGTAGTCCCTGACCACGTGTGCACACAATGACTGATTGTGCTACGTCAGGCCTTCTAGCTTGTGGCGGCCCGAGATCCGGATACCGGGAAAGGAACCCGATACCATTCGAATCCTGGCCCGCTGCCCACGAGCGGAGGCTCGGAAGGGCTAAAAAGGAGTGTGGAGGTACAAAGAAATAGAAATAAAGCAGGATAATTCAACAATTAACAGAAATAAATTTACAACTACTACAACAGAGTCCAGTCCAACAGAAGTACAGTCTAAAGCAGTAAAACGTACCACATGCCAAGAGAGCACTCGGCCCGGTGAGCTGGCAACTAAGAACCTACACTCGACACCCTCGAACCCCAAGGAAGAACCGCCGCACCTGAAATGCAGGGGTGAGCCTCCTGTCACTGGCTCAGTAGAGATCCCGCGGAACTCCAACTGAGAACAACGGCGGTACGGAAAGCAGTAACTACAAGAACGACAACAACAGCAGGAACGGTAACCACGGTGGCCGGCAAAACCTCGGCTCTACAGCTACTCCTATTGTACCAAAAAACACGACCCTGTCTCCCAGGTGGGGGACAACCAAGCCATGAACCCGACATCCCGATCCCACTTTCGGGAGGCGACCAGAACACGAACCGCCCTAGTCACGCTACTCGGAAAATGCCACGACACCTCCGTCGCGGAGGCCTGCCCTCACAAAAAGGGCCCAAGCCAAAATCACACGGTCTGGGAACACGGTCACGACCTCACCGTCGTGAACATAATGCTGTCTGGGGAAAGGCCCTCGGTGACGCTCACCAGAAACCCCAGACCTCGACTCCGGGAACACTCCTGAAATCACTCACGAAGTTCCGTCTCGCGGACAGAAACAGAACCCGGGACACGACAACTCACGTCACGTGACGGGAGCACCGCCCACTAGAAGAACGACCGGATGCGTCCTCTGATGTCTTACGCCGCGTCACACGTGTCTAGCTACAACGCCCCAGGCGGAGACTCAGACACACTCAATAACCAGTACCACAGAACAAGGACTAGTTGGGGTCGCGCCTGCCGGCGCAGTCCGACGCCCCGACCCTCGTGTGCACACTCAGACCATACGCCCTAGTCCTGTCCTCTAGCTGGTAGTTTCCCCTAAGCCCGGACTCGGCTGTACGTGGGGGCCCTACGGTAACCAGCCTACTCACCGTCTCTCTCGGGTCAGTCGCTCCACCACTCCCAGGTGGGTCAACACACACGTGCCGTAAGAAGGCTACGACTAGTGGACGTGTCACAGAACGTGGACATTGAAAACCACGCACGCACCCATTGGGAGTAACACGGAGTAACAGGTGACACGATACCACTAGACTCTGGACAACCCACTAGACCTACTAAACTTAACGGTCTTTGAGTCACGAGACTCAGGGTCAAGACCGTTGCACGAGACAGCTCTGAGCCGTCAATTTGGCATAGTCCCTAGGTCCAAAATCACGATGCGATGACTCACGAGGCAGTTCACAACTACCGAGACCATTCCCTCATGAGGGAACTAAAAAACCTCCAGCCCCAGGCTGGGAGACTGGACTCACCGTCCAAGGTCACACGCTTGGCCCACTCGGAAGCCACCTTCCGGAGAAATAACGACGTGCGGGGAAACCTCACCGCACCCTCCCCCCCAATACATGGTGACTCGATTTAGCAAGAACACGGAAGCCCAGAACACCTGGGGTCACCCGGACCCACCAAGCCCACGGGCACGTTATCAAGGTAAAGGGGACCTCCGGACACCAAAAGACACGGTCACGGAACTCCACGGGATGTCCGGGACACACACGGACCAAGGGGAGAACGATCAGCCGTAGACTGTCCGCCCTGGGCTGCCCGTTGGTCACCTCCGACTGTTGATCCGCTGACTCACGCACAGACCAACACCACATCTAGACCTATCATCATGCCAACTCTACCCTCTCATAAGAGTACGATGAAACCAAATGACAAGATCCTGGTGTCTTCATTCTTCACCTCACTTGACTCAGACTTACGGGGAATCCTCCCTTGCTGGTCGCAGACCAGGGATCACTGTCCCACGTCAACCTCTCTTCACGAACCCTGCATAGACATCATCCACCGTCCTGTCTCATCGAAACCTCTGCCTCAATTAATCCAAGGGGACGCCTGCCAATCCCGACTCTCGCTCTTATCATAGAGCCACAAGACACACAACCTCTTACAATCCACGGCACACTTCTCTAGAATCGACAAGTGCCGCCTACTATCACAGCAAGCAGGTCGATGACACCATGACCAATGCACACGGTTCCGTAGACAATACACGCCGTACCACGGTCGACCACTCAGTCAACCTGACTAGCCACTCACGGCCACCAATCGGGACTTATAATCTCTCAAAGATCACTTCCCCAGAATACGATCTCACCCGCGAACGCAACCTCCAACACACGAACAGGGCACTCACACGGCCACCACGCCAGCAGATTTCCCTAACTCTCTACCTGCCAGTGCCATGAACCACAAGATCTCAAGCAATGGCACGGCAACAACACGTCTCACACAACCGGAGACAATGCATATCGAGGAACCAATCCTCCGCTGCTCTACACTTCCTCAGAAATCCACCCGCAGCAACCAACGCTACGATCCGCGCACTCTGGTCTACACGCATAGCCATCACAACGCCAACTCGGGATCCTCCATCCCGACAATCCTCTGCAACCTCGCAGACTCCGATCCTCCACACATCAGGAACCACAACACCAACAGCAAATTCTCATGAACACCGCCCGACTGGCACACATCCTTCTAGAACAGCGCCAACACACCCTTACACAACTGGGGACGGGCAACGCTTCTCACAGGCAACCACCTTGCCAAAACGCGAGACGCGTCTCGCACAGACTTCATGGCGCGCAAAGTCCAGCCAATCCGGACACACAATGCAAGACGATGAACCTTAGCCAAACACGATTCTCTCCAACCAAAGGAGAACCCAATTACACCTCCGACCAACTGAAGGAAAACTCCATGCTCGACCTGACCTCGAATCTCGCACATGCTGGGAACAGCACCTTCCAACATCAAGAAAACCATCACCTCCGTCAGGGCAGCACCTCCGACACACTCGTCGAGTGTCTCGTCGGACTACGATCACAGCATCTCTCGATGCACCACAGCTGCAATTCCTCGAACATGCCACGCCAAGAGCCGCAACACGAACCATATTCGGCAACTGCCAACGCTCATCCTCGAGTCCCGAACTCGCCACAGAACCTTCACACCTCAAGTCAGCTCCAAGGTGAACACCGCCCATTCACACGCAGAAGCGCCGGAGCAAGAACTTACTAGGACATCTCCGCCCAATCCTGCCTCGAAATTCGCAAGAAGAATCAGGACCGACACGTCATTTCTGACGCCACAGAGCATGACAAGGACATCGGGCTCGACAAATCAGCAGCTCAACAAATAACCTTCTGCTCGCTCGAGCATAATTCTCGACCAAAGCACCCGCTCTGTCACCTCAAACCACGACCTTAACACCACATGGGCTGGATAATCCTCAAGCTGGAGTGGCCAGACTCGACAACAGCTCCCTCAGGGCACACTCACGGCCACTTAATGACGAACAGTCCTCACCAGCCACTTGACCTTGCTGCAAATTCCTCGAATGCAACACCGCAGCAACACGCCTGTCGGCAACCTCTGCCCAACGCAGCACAACCGGGGCCACCATCGATGAGGGAGAAAGCTCTCAACCTCGATCCTCAGACCCCACGCTGGCATTCCAACGAAACAACAACCACATTCACAGCGCCAACGCCGTGCACTCAAGCTCTCACGCAAGAAACCAAGCGGAAAACATGCACAAAACCCTATGCCAGCTGCCGACTGTACTGGATCTTACGGACTCTGATCACTACAATATCTTGAATTCCCATGTACGTCCACAACCACGCTCTGATACCAACTGTGGCGACCCGAGATCCGGATAACGGGAAAGGAACCAGATACCATTCGAATCCTGGCCTGCCGCCCACGAGCCGAGGCTCGGAAGGGCTAAAAAGGAGTGTGGAGGTACAAAGAAATAGGAAATAGAGCATGACAATTCAACAATTAACATAAATAAATGTACAACTACTACAACAGAGTCCAGTCCAACAGAAGTACAGTCTAAAGTAGTAAAACGTACCACATGCCAAGTGAACACTCGGCCCGGCGAGCTAGCAACTAAGAACCTGCACTCGACGCCCTCGAACCCCGAGAAAGAACCGCCGCACCTGAAATGCAGGGGTGAGCCTCCTGTCACTGGCTCAGTAGGGATCCCGCGGAACCCCAACTGAGAACAACGGCGGCACGGAAAGCAGTAACTACAAGAACGACAACAACAGTAGGAACGGTAACCATGGTGGCTAGCAAAATCTCGGCTCTACAGCTGCTCCTATTGTACCAGAAAACACGACCCGATCTCCCAATCGAGGGACAACCAAGCCACGAACCCGACATCCTGATCCCACGGTCGGGAGACGACCAGAACATGAACCGCCCTAGCCACGCTACTCGGAAATCGCCACGACACCTCCGTCGCGGAGGCCTACCCTCACAAAAAGGGCCCAAGCCAAAACCACACGGTCTGGGAACACGGTCACGACCTCACCATCGTGAACACAACGTTGTCTGGGGAAAGGCCCTCGGTGACGCTCACCGGAAACCCCAGACCTCGACTCCGGGAACACTCCCGAAACCACTCACGAAGTCCCGTCTCGCGGACGGAAATAGAACTCGGGACACGACAACTCACGTCACGTGACGGGAGCACCGCCCACTAGAAGAACAACCGGATCCGTCCCCTGACGTCTTACGCCGCGTCACAAGTGTCTAGCTACAACGCCCCAGGCGGAGACTCAGAGACACTCAGTAACCAGTACCACAGAACAAGGACTAGTTGGGGTTGCGCCTGCCGTCCGACGCCCCCAACCTCGTGTGCACACTCAGACCATACGCCCTAGGCCTGTCCTCTAGCTGGTAGTTCCCCCTAAGCCCAGACTCGGCTGTACGTGGGGGCTCTACGGTAACCAGCCTACTCACCGTCTCTCCCGGGTCAACCGCTCCACCACTCCCAGGTGTGTCAGCACACGCGTGCCATAAGAAGGCTACGACTAGTGGACGTGTCACAGAACGTGGACACTGAAAACCACGCACGTACCCATTGGGAGTAACACGGAGTAACAGGTGGCACGATGCCACTAGACTCTGGACAGCCCACTAGACCTACTAAACTCAACGGTCTTTGAGTCACGAGACTCAGGGTCAAGACTGTTGCACGAGACAGCTCTGAGCCATCAATTTGGCATAGTCCCTAGGTCCAAAACCACGATGCGATGACTCACGAGATAGCTCACAACTATCGAGACCATTCCCTCACGAGGGAACTAAGAAACCTCTAGCCCCAGGCTGGGAGATTGGACTCATCATCCAAGGCCACATGCTTGGCCCACTCGGAAGCCACCTTCCGGAGAAATAACGACATGCGGGGAAACCTCACCGCACCCTCCCCCCCAATACACGGTGACTTGATTTAGCAAGAACACGAAAGTCCGGAACACCTGGGGTCGCCCGAACCCACCAAGCCCACGGGCACGTTATCGAGGTAAAGGGGACCTCCGGACACCAAAAGACACGGTCACGGAACTCCACGGGATGTCCAGGACACACACAGACCAAGGGGAGAACGATCAGCCGTAGACTGTCCACCCTGGGCTGCCCGACTGGTCACCTCCAAGAACGCGCTATCTTTGCATAGCACGTTAAAACAGAACGCGCCATAGACCCATAGCGCGACCAAGCAAGATCGCGCTATGACCCTATAGCGCGACAAGGACAGAACGCGCCAGGACCCTATAGCGCGACAAGAACCGCCTTACTATTCATCTTCTCCGATGAACGCACTCTATCGGGGTGGTGCGACCTCCAAGAACGTGCCCATCTGGGCTAGTGCGTTCTCAGTCCGCGGCCGAAAACGGCGAAAACCGTAGAAAAACCCATTCCACGCCCCGTTCACCCCTAGGTGAAGGGGAAACAAAAGCGGAAACCTTCTCCAAGCCCCTAGGCATGCATCTAAACCCCTGGACCGGCCAAAAATGCCGTAAAATAAGAGATTCGGCTCACACCCCAAAAATACGAGTTTTCCCCAAAACACCCAAACAAGCCCGCTCGACTCACCACGGCCTACAAAACTCTCGAAAAATGAAGTACACGAGCTGGGGGTCCATCTCTCTACCTCCACCGAAGAAACGACGTGCTGTGGATGCCGATCCACGAAGAAAACGCCACGAAACCCTTGCCGGTTCATGAACTCGCACCCGAGCTTCCACGCGCCACCGTCCCTCGATCCTCGATCCGTTCCTAGTTCCTCGCCTCCGCCATCGCCGCCTCACCCTCCTCCGCCACGGTCGGCCGCCCGGGGAGAGGGGGAGAGAAAGAGATGAGAGAGAGTGAGAAAGAGAGAATGGGGAGAGAGAGAGAGAGGTTAAAGGGTTAATATATAGAAAAACCTAAAAAACCTAAAAAATTCATAAAAACACAAAAAATTACCTCCGCGATCATCGGGAAGAGCACAACACGCTGGTACTGTCCCAGAGTTGGAGAACGCCACGGTTCACCCTGCACAGAGTTCCGAAGGCGCATCAGGGAAAAACACGTGTAAAGCACAAAATACACTCCGAAACCCACAAAATGATCCGAAAAAATATCCGGAAAAAAAATCCGGGGCATTACATAGCTAGTTTTCCTCCGAGTTCGGACTTGAGCCGCCATAGGGGGAGGCCCTACGGCAAGCAGCCTAAAACCGTCTCTCCCGGGTCTAGCTCTCCACCACTCCCAGGTGGGTCAGTACAAGCGTGCCCAGACAAGTTACGACTAGTGGGAAAGTCACTCGACGTAGGAACTCTCAATAGAGAGGAACGCCGAAGTACTAATGGGCTACGCACGCACTCATCGTAAATATCACGGAACATAGGGTGGCTCGGTGGCACCAGACTCAGGATAGCTAACTAGACCTGCTAATCCAACGACCATTGAGTCACGCGACTCAATCTAAGACCGCTGTACAATACAGCTCCATGCCATCAAATCATCGTCATCTGAGAGTCAGAAACCATGATCAAAATGACTAATGAGGCGGCTCATAACCGCCGGGCTCATTCCCTCTGTAAGGGAGACTAAGAAGCCCCCGACATGCCTGGCTGGGTCACAGAACTCACAGTTATTGGCCATACTCATGGCCCACATGAAAATCCCTTTCCGAGGAAACTAACATTGTGTCGGGATAGCCCTCCGCACGTACTCAGAGCACGGTGACTCAAGCTAATATAATGAAGAAGCTCGAAACACACGGGATCACCCAGACCCTCAAAATCATGCGGGCACATTATTCAAAGTATAATGACTTCTTTGGACCCCCAAAAATACGAACTCGGGCCCCACGGGGTGTCTGGGACATCCACATGATAAAAGGTTGACTAAAGGATCTCAACTTGGTCGACTGGAAGCCAAAAGGGCGAAGAAGATTGCATTTCGGTCGACCAGACCATGGGGTCATGGTCCATCTTGTCAGGCTTCTCTCCTGTCAGAGCCCTACTGAGTCTCTGTTAAATTAGCATATCCTTCACTATCATTTGCCACATACTAAAACTGCCCTTACTATCAAACTTGTCAAACTCAACCTTCATCAATCCACTCATCCTTGATGTAGTATTATAAATCTATACTGTAACGACCCGAGAATCCGATTACCGGGAAGGCCCGATAACCCGAGACTCGCACCGCCGCCCACGAGCCGGGAGGGCTCGGAAGGGCTAAAAGGAGTGTGGAGGCACAAAGAAATATGAAATAAAACAGGACAACCAACAACAACAAGCTGAAAGAAAGAACAACAATAGCTATAACAGAGTCCAGTCCAACAGAAAGTACAGTCTAAAGCAGTAAAACGTACTACATGCCAAGTGAACACTCGGCCCGGCAAGCTGGCAACTGAGAACCTCCGCTCCGCACCCTCGAACCTCGAGGAAGAAGAACCGCCTCACCTGAAAAGCAGGGAATGAGTCTCCAAAACAGAGACTCAGCAGGGATCCCGCGGAACCCCAACCGGAAACAACGGCGGTCGCGGAAAGGAAGGCTACAAGAGCAACCGCAACAGTAGGAACAGTAAACCCGGTGGCCGGTCGAAACCCCGCACTACAACTACTCCTACTGTACCAAAAATACCCCTCGACCTCGCGGTCGAGGCTACCGGACTACACTAGCACCGCTTACCGAAGTAAAAACCCACGGCAACCCCGCCGTAGAGGCCTGTCCCCCGGACACGCTGTCCAAGGTGCAACCCCGACCACCCGATCGCGGGTACCGCACAACAAGACGCAACCTCGGTAGAGCCACTAGCACTAGTCCCACGGCGCGAAAACCAACACACGCGCCACGGCGAAACAACCGAACTCAACGGTCAACACGACCGAAAACCCGAAGGTCGAAGTCACGGAAACTGACAGTCTGTCACTCCCAACTCGACAGGAGTACCTCCCACTAGAAGCACAGCCGGTAGCGTCCCCTGACGTCTTACACCGCACCGCAGGTGAACTGCCTGACGTGGTAGCGCCTACCAAAGGCACGAACACCGTAAAAGTACCACAAACAAGTGACTAGCTGGGGTCACGCCCGTCGACGTGGGTCCAACCGCCCCCAACCACGTGTGCACACACAGACCGTACGTCCCTGGTCTGGCCCTCTGACCGATTTTCCCCTCAGCCGGACTCTGGCTGCAAGACGTGGGGCCCGACGGCAACCGATCCACAAACCGTCTCTAAGGGTAAGCCCGTACACCACTCCCTAGTGCGACCGGTACTGCGTACTGGTAGACTACGACTAGTGGAGGGTCACTGAAGGTGTAGACTCTCAAGTCAACGGAAAACAACGTCCGCATCCGACGACGTACGGGGACCACCCCACGTACCGGCCCCGTCGCACGGTGACCTCAGTCGGAGAAGAGACAGGACTCGCAGTCCACAGCCACGCACGCACCCTGCACGGGAGTCGAGAAAACTCAAGTGGCGCTAAGTCACTGGACTCTGGACAGTCCTCTAGACGCATTACACCCAACGGTCCTTGAGTCACAAGACTCGGGGTCAAGACCGTTGTACGCAACAGCACAAGGCCGTCAATCCAGTCCAATCTCTATGTCTAAAACCACGGTAGCACGAGTACCGAGACAACTCACGAACCGCCAAGACCACTCCCTCGGGAAGGGAATGCAAGGGACTAAGGCCACCCACACGGGCCACACGGAAAACACAGAAGCACGATTCCCAAGGCAGCACACAAGCCACCTTGTCGATTTTCAATCTCAGGGCAAGCGGGAAACCTCCAGCCCCAGGCCGAATAACTGGACTCGCAGTCCAAGGCCAAACACGTGGCCCACATGGGAATCGCCTTCCAAGGAAACCCACGACATGCGGGGGAGACCCCACCGCACACACACCGATACACGGTGACTCGATCGAACGTAACACGAAAGCCCAACACGCGAGAAGTCACCCGGACTCTCAACCCTATGGGCACGCTAAATGAGGTAACACGGTCCTCCAGACACCCTCAAAACACGGACACAGAATCCCATGGGTGTCTGGCACTCACGAGACCGCAAGTCGACCACTGGGTCCCAACCGGGTCGACCGGGGACCCACACATTGCGGAACAAGGCGGAGAACACAAAAACTCACCTCGGTGCAATGCAACGCATGACGGTCTAGCCCTAGACCGTCACAGGGCTGTAACGGTCTAGGCGGGACCGTCACATCCACCTGGCGGCCTAACGCAGGCCGTTACACGGCCCATAGGAACGTAGGATGTAACGCGCCTGCCCAGGTGCGTCACACGCGCCTCACGCTCCCAGTGTGAAAACGGGATGTAACACGCCTGCCCCAGCGCGTTACACACACAGACACCCAACGGTCAAACGACAACGGTTGAAACGCCCCTGACGGCCCACCCCGGGCGCGTTACACGCATGTAACGGTCCGTCGGGGGCCGTTACACCCCCAGCCCTCAACTGGGTAACAGGGGATGTGACGCACCCACCTAGGCGCGTCACACGGCTGTGGCGGTCTATCGTGGGACCGTCACACCCACGAACGCCAAAGCCCAAAGCAAAGGGAATGTAACGCCCCTGCCCAGGCGCGTTACACGCATGTAACGGTCACTGGAGTGACCGTCACACCCTCCCGAGAACGTTACGGCAGGAAACCATCCAAAACACCGATCCACGCCCCGACCACCCCCGGGTGATAGGGAAACAAAGGGGAATCCATCCCCAAGCCCCTAGGCATGCATCTAAACCCTTGGATCGGCCAAAAACGCCGTAAAACGAGAGATCGGCCCACAAGCCCTAAAACATGGGTTTTGCCCAAAAAAACCCCGATTCCACCCGCTCGGCTCACCACGGCCTACGAAACTCTCGGGAAAGGAAGTGCACGAGCTAGGGGTCCATCTCCCTACCTCCACCGAAGATTTCGCGCCCCGAGCTCGTCGATCCGCGAAGAAAACGCCGTGAAACCCTCGCCGCTCCACGAACCCGCGGCCGAGCTTCCACGTGCCACCGGCCCTCGATCCTCGACCCGTTCCCCGTTCCTCACCTCCCGCCATCGCCGCCTCGCCCTCCTCCGCCACCGTCGGCCGCCCGGGGAGAGGGGGAGAGAAAGAGATGAGAGAGAGTGAGAAAGAGAGAATGAGAGGGGAAAGAGAAAAGGGTTAGTATATATAGGAAAACCCAAAAATTCGATAAATTCAGATAATTATGAAAAATTACCTCCGCGATCCTCGGAAGGAACATAACGCAGTGGTACTGTCTCGGAGTCGAAGAACGCCACGGTTTGCCCTGCACAGAGTTCCGAAGGCACATCAGGGAAAAATACGTGTAAAGCACAAAATACACTCCGAGACCCACTAAAATGATCCAAAAAGATCTGAAAATCTCGGGGCATTACAGCCCTCCTCCCTTAAAGGAATTTCGTCCTCAAAATTCAGGACCAAGCACAAAGTCACAGGGGAAGAACACTGAACGAACTGACATGCTGTCAGAGCCTCAGCACATAAAACCTCGATCCTCATGAAAACACCAATCCTGAGGGACACAACCAGACTTACAATCACACACAACAGCTCGCTCCTCGCGCCGAGCACACTGCCCAACAGAGCAGGCATATACCAAAGGGCACAGTCCGGCATCACCTCAGACAACGCGAGAAACCACCATGGCACTGCAACCACAATCTTGCTCACCGAGGAAACACAACCCTCGACACGAGCAACAGCTACTGATCCTTCCAATGGTCAGCAGACAAATCGCACATCAGCTTCGCAACCAGCTGACAGGTCGCACACCCTCCTCAAGGGAGCAACCAAAACAGAGCCTCCACCAGCTCAAGCAGTCCTCTCAACAGACCGCAACCAGCGCATCGGCTCAACACCAAGAAACACTCCACGCGTGGCAAGCCGAAAGCCGGACATAACACTGTGCCAACACTCGTCAGAAGACAAACTTCGACAAAGTCCAGATCCCGTCCGGGAAGGCACATCACGGAAACGACCACCAAAGGTCTCGCTGGCACACGGCTCACGCCACGCTCGAGCCCCGACAACTGGCATCTTCTGTCCGTGAAAAGACCACGCGTCGATGATCACCAACCGCTCGCTCAGGTTCTTCCCTCTTTCCTTGTCCTCCACCGGGTCCGAAAGAAACATTCCAAACCTCGGCAAGCCATCCGTCGACTCCCACACAGATTGATGCCACATCTCGAGCTGCACTCCTCTCGGACTCCGCATCCGAGCTCGAACATCGCACCAACTCGACCCTCTCGGGGAACACGACGAAACCAAATGATAAGATCATGGCGTCTTCAGTCATCACCTCACTGGACTCAGACTTACAGGGAAACCACCCCATGCTGGTCACCAAATCAGAGATAACCATTGCAGCACCGACGCCCCATCGAGGACCACCATTCCGACGCCAATCTCGCAAAAAGACCTCCGCCCACAGGCGTCACTCTTCCATCTGGTCTCATCAAATCCTTCGATCAATCCAAGTGGATACCTGCCAATCCCGATTCCGCCCATACCACAGAGCCACGGGACACCACCTGAACAGTGCTCACGGGTCCCCAAGCAACATACATCTCACCGTGGTCGGCTACGTGACTAGCCTTAATAGTCACTCGCAGCTACCAATAGGAACCGACAGCCTACCAGAGATCATTTCTCCAAAAACGATCTCGTCCGAGGACACGACTGGGAACACAAATCGGGCACCAAGCTACCAACTCTGACCAACACGTCCTCGACCATCGTCAGGCGACATCCTCAACAACCCCATCTAGGTCCAACACCGACGCCTGACACGGCTTCCATCACAGGAATAGGGTACTCATGCGGCGCACTAGCCAGCACATTCCCCAACACTCCATCCTGCCAGTGCCAAGAACCATAATACATCGAGCAACGGCACGACAACAACACGTTTCACACCGAGGAACCAATCCTCCAATGCTCAATGCAAACTCAGGAATCCGCCCGTAACAACCAACGCTACGATCCTGAACCAATGGGTCACAAGCCCACCACGCTTCCGCTGCGCACTCTGATCCGCGCGCACAGCCGAGAAAGCGAACACCGCCCACCCAGCACTCGTCCTTCCGGAACAGCGCCAGCACCCTCACACGACAAGGGAATGGGCACGACTTCTCACAGGCAACCGCCTTGCCAAGACAAGGAGCACATCTCGCACGGACTTCATGGCACACAAGGTCAACCAATCCGGGCACCCAATGCAAGACGACGAACCTTAGCCCAACACAATCTCTCCAACCAAAGGGGAGACCAAACGCACTTCCGACCAACGGAAGAACTCCACGCTCGACCTGACCTCAAACCTCGCGCACGCTGGAAACAACACCATCCAGCACCGAGAAAACCATCACTTCCATAAGGTCAGCGCCTCCGACACACTCGGTGAGTGTCACATCGGACCATAATTACAGCATCTCTCGATGCACCACTGCTGCAATTCCTCGAACTGCAACACACCACGCCAAGAGCCGCAACACGAGCCATAACCGACAACCGCCGATGCTCACCCTCGAGTCCCGAAACTCACCGCGGAGCCTTCACATCTCAAGCCAACTCCAGGGCGAACACAACCCATCCACTGACAGAAACGCAGGAGCAAAGACTTACCGGGACATCTCTGCCAAATCTTGCCTCGAAATCAGCAGAACAATCAGGACCGACATGTCATTTCTGACGTCACAGAGCACGACAAGATCATCAGGCTCGACGAAACAGCAGCTCACCGAGAAGATCCTCCGCTCACCCGAGCACACTTCTCGATCAGAACACCCGCTCTGCCACCTTAAACCACGACCTGAACATCTCAGGGGCTGGATAAACCTCAAGCTGGAGTGGCCAAAACCGACAGCAGCTCCCTCAGAGCACACTCACGGTCACTTAACCACGAAAAATCCTCTCCAGCCACCTGACCACGCTGCAGGTTCCTCGAACGCAGCACCGCGAGCTTGCGCCTGCCAGCAACCTCTGCCAAACGCAGCACAACCAGGGCCACCATCGATGAGGGAGAAGGCTCTCAACCTCAATCCTTAGACCCCATGCTGGCACGAAAGTCGCGGACAGCAACCACCTTCACAGCGCCGCACAGCGCACTCAAGCTCTCAAGCGAGAAACTAGGCGGAAAGCGAACACAAAACCCTAAGCCAGCTGCCGACTGTACTGGACCTCACGAACTCTGATCACTGCAATATTTCAAATTCCTATGTACGTCCACAACAACTTGGCTCTGATACCAGCTGTAACGACCCGAGAATCCGATTACCGGGAAGGCCCGATAACCCGAGACTCGCACCGCCGCCCACGAGCCGGGAGGGCTCGGAAGGGCTAAAAAGAGTGTGGAGGCACAAAGAAATATGAAATAAAGCAGGACAACCAACAACAATAAGCTGAAAAAAGAACAACAATAGCTATAACAGAGTCCAGTCCAACAGAAAGTACAGTCTAAAGCAGTAAAACGACCACATGCCAAGTGAACACTCGGCCCGGCAAGCT